>CM062816.1:209526614-210154694 GCA_031772625.1 Pinus tabuliformis | reverse complement strand
TTCTTCGATGGGCATTTAGTCGCATAATGTCCCATCTCAATTGAAGTATGATATAAATTCGATTTTCCCCTGCAACCCCGAACTTCAAACTTCAAATTCTCTTCTTCGTATACTGTTCACAGCTCCGATAAACTTAGCTCTGGTAAACTTGGCTCCGATACCATGTAGAAATTTCTCTATAGATCAACTAGCTCTGATACCATGTAGAAATTTTGCAAATTCTCTACAAATCTCGTTTTAAGACCATGTAGAAAATCTGACTGTAGATTAACCCAATAATGCAATATACCAAAGCAAAATATTATAATATAATCTACTTATACTATCAATTTGCAGAAGCTTAAAGATTGAGCTGAATCAAAGCTGAACACATATAACCAGAAGAAGAAGAATCAATGCACATGAAACACAAAAAATACTCAGGGGAAAGCCTCAGCTAAAAACCCCACTATCTATATTATCATACAAGGTGCAAACACATCATAATTATACAAAGCTTTAACTCTCACAGCTAGCCAGCTCTTAGTACAATCCTCCTGGATGCTCACAGGCAAACAATGCTTCTCACAAGCCTTCCTCTTTGCCCTCCAAGCTCCTATTTCCTTGCGCAGTTCCTATGGGATGATCTCCTTCACCCAGTGGAACACTGCTCTCACACACTACTCTAACACATTGTCAGAACTATGCAATCCTCAAGGAACCTTACCTTGACTGCATGCATGAGTTTCCTTGATAGGAAATCACATGCAACTGATAGTACACTATCCTTGACATTTAGATCGACTGGGTCTTTCCCAGAATAGACATGCATGAGTTTCTGATGAGGGAATCTTCAGTTATTTGGAGTACATTGGTTGAGTGCATGCATGCATCAACTGACTGATAACTCACAATTAGTTCCTCAAACAGTTTGGAACTAATTTAATTGGACTTAACTCAGTAAACTGAGCTAACTAATTACAACTCAAATATAACTCAATCTTATCTCCTTAATTAAGGGATAATCTCCTTAATTTAAGGGATAAATATTGCATGACTTCAGAAAGACTTCTAACTTGAATTTCTCTAACTAATTAATCCATAATGAATTAATTAATTATTTCCAAGCAGCTGGTGAGACTAAATTCGATTTTAATTCACCATTTTAATTCAAGGACAAATTAAAATTGGAATTTCTGGATTCTATTTTTATCATTTCTTGTTGCTATTTTCAACAGATATAATTCTTCTTCTATCCAGGAGTAAGGTGCACTAGATCTGGTTACTCTTTGTTTTTCTTTCACTGAAAATTGTGGTGGAAATTTTCCCGTTTCCAAATAGTTAGCAATATCTGCAAACCAAGGATATTTAGTAGAAATTGCAAAAATATGTTCATAAATCAAATTATCCTCTATAGGAACTATTGTATTAGTATTTTGGATCATGGAAATAAAGTCAACAACTGTGTTCTCCTTTCTAGGTTTGTCCAATATAGTGATGTTAAATTCCTGTAATAATAAAATCCATCTAGTAATTCTGCCATTAGTTACAGGGTTATTCGTTAAATATCTAATGGCAGAATGATCAGTAAGAATTTTTTTTCATACCTAACAATATAACGCCTGGATTTATTGATGGCATAGACTATTGCTAAAAATTCCTTTCAAGTAACTATAGAATTCAACTATGCAGAAATTAATTTTTTACTTATATAATAAATTGCGTAAGGAGTTTGTTGATATTTTTTCCAAGTACAACCCCAGAGTGGTATCTGAAGCATCTATAGATATATGGAATGGGAGGGACCAATTTGGCCCTCTTAAGATACTTGCTTCATTTTTTGTTTTGTTTTAAAGAATCAACAACCAATTGACATAAAGAATCCCAATAAAATTCACAATATTTCGTAAGCAATTTAAAAAGTGGTGAGGCTATTTTTGTGAAGTTTTTTATGAAACTCCTATAATAACCCACATATCCATGGAAAATCCTTACGTCCCTTTGACCAAAATTTTGATAATGATCCCAATCTTTTTTGGATCAAGTTAAGAAAGGTTAGTTTGTGGACATATAAGAAGGAATTTTTCAAGTTTCTATAAAACTTCTTCAAAATAATTCCCATACACTGTGAAATCATCTATATATACCTCAAAAAAATCATGAATCAAGTCAAAGAAAATACCTAGTACTGTTCTTTGGAATGTAGCAGGGTCATTGCATATTCCAAAAGGAAGTACTCTGTAAGCATACGTTCCCCATGCAGATATGAACGTAGTCTTCTCTTGATCTTCTAGTGCTATTTGAATTTGATTGTAACCACTGAAGCCATCAAGAAAATAAAATTACTTTTTCCCTGCTAATGTGTCTAAGACTTGATCAATAAAAGGAAGTGGAAAATGATCTTTTAAAATGGCTTTATTTAATTCCCTATAATCTATGCAGAATCAACATTTAACATTTTTCTTTGATATAATAACCAATGGTGAAACCCACTGACTATCAAAAATTGGATAAATGAAGTTCACATTTAACAATTTTTGCAATTCTTCTTTTACAATTTCCCTCAAATTAGGGTTCATCCTTCTTTGAGGTTGACTAATAAGTCTAGCATTCTTCTTCTTCTTCTTCTTCTCTCTCTCTCTCTCTCTCTCTCTCTCTCTCTCTCTCTCTCTCTCTCTCTCTCTATATATATATATATATATATATTTGTAAGTATTAGGATTAATTCCTTCCATATCTGTGTATTCCCATGCAAAAGGAGAGGAATGTTTTTGTAACATTTTTATTAATTGATATTTTTTGAATTCTTTTAGGTTAATATTAATGCTTAAATTTTTACCTAGATTAATTTATAGAGGAGTAATACCAAATTTATCCATATAATATAATGATGTGATGTGATGTGAAGGTCCATAGGGGTGTGGCCGAAGCTTTTGATGGGCCCTTGCAAGGCATTCCTTTTGCAGATGCAACCAAAACTTGTTTCCTATTTAAAACTTGTGTGGTGCTTGGTGCTGATCATGGTGTTGTTTATACTTAGTATTGTATTTATACAAAATGTCATGGACATGCTGGTGAATGTGCTGAATTATTTCAATAAACATGGTAGATTTGTTAGCTTCAGATTGAACATGTGCAAATTTTGCCTATGTAGTTGCAAGGGGTAGTGTGATATCAATTCCGAGGTCCACCTAAACAGGTTGTGGCTAGTTGAGATATGGGGATCTATGTTGTACATAGGCTAGACTCTCATCCCATATGTGTGAATTCTTGGAGTTGTACATGCAAAAAATGTGCATAAACATCCTATTGATGACCTCTGATTAGTCATCAGTTTGGGGGTGGAAGACAATTGATTTGGTGATTTTGGTGTCCAACATTGACCAAAGGCTTGACTAGAATGTGCTTAGAAACCTTCTATCTTAATTTGATATGATGGTCTGTAGGATCCCAAAATGTACCCACACCCATTCGAAGAAGAGCTTGACAATGGCTTCTGCTATAATACTCTTTTTGCAAGAAGTCAAGATGGCCATCTTAGAATATCTATCAACAATTGCAAACACACAATCATTACCATGATTGGTAGAGGGAATTCCAAACATATAATCCATTGAGATGGATTATGAAGGCCCGTCAGGAGTAGGAATAAGGGTGTACATGCCTTACTTCTTAATGGTTGGCTTGGAAATGGCACAGGTAGTGTAGGACCTGATATATTTGCAAACATCTTGTCGAAGTTTCGACCAATAAAAATAATTTTGTAGTTTTCCAATTGTCTTCTCCACACCAAAGTGCCCTGCCACCTAACTATAATTTTCCTCCCATATCAGTTTGGATTGCTCACTTGAAGAAACACGAAGGCGTCCTAGGTAGCATGATACTTCATCCTAGAGGTGGAAGTTTGGAACTTGCTTTCTTGCCATCAACATCTGGTATATAGCAGTGAATTTTGAATCACTGTGGTATAATTGTGGTTATCCATAGGTCTCATTCCCACAAGAATTGAGGATAGTGGTCAGTGCCACAACTGGGGGCCGACTGAGGCAATATTGTTAGAATATTAGATCTACTAAACTAGCTATCTATCTAAGAAACCAATAATTTATCAACATATAAATAAGAACAAAAAGAGAACAAGGAAAAAGAATATAACAGATTTACATGGTTCACCCAATTAGGCTACATCCACAGGAAGGTTGTTTTCTACTATCTCCAGAAATCTCCTATAATCTTACAAAGAGAGCAACTACAAATAATTCGATACAAATGGCAGTATGTTGTGAGCACAGGATAAGATGTGATGGTATCACAAAATGGTATATCTCTTAAGATGTTCCCTTGACCCTATTATATGCCCAGAGATGTGGAGGAATTATTCTCACATATTAAATGTGGGATAATATAATTATCCAAAATAACACCTCTTTATATAATAAATGGATACAAGAGTATACTATGCCATAATAAATATGGGATATAATGTATTACTCTTTTACATAAGATTGTGGACAACTTCCGACATAATACAAAGACATTATTACCTTCCAAGGAATATAATATATTCCAACACTCCCCCTTAATAATGGCTGGGAGAAGGGCCCATCCTAACACTAAGGAAGGAAGGAGTCATTACTACTCCCCCTTGATGACAACTTCCCTCATCCCAAGCAAAGAACGAAGATGCACATACTTCACTTCTGTCAAGGATTTGGTGAAGATATCGACTACCTGCTGCTCGGTAGGACAATACTCTAGAGAAAGAATACCATTGGACAAGACCTTGAATATAATGAGCATCAAGGTTGAGATGCTTCGTCTTGGATTGATATACCATATTATAAGAAAGTTGAATTTCACCCTGATTGTCGCATTACAACATAGTGGACAATTTCGGAACTAGACCAAGCTCGGTAAGAACATGCCGTAATCAAACGACTTCTTTAGCTACTTCTTTGGCTGCTCTATACTTTGCTTCACATGAAGATAAATAAAGAGTCTTTATCTTCTTGTTGGACCAAGATATCGGACCTGAACCAAGTTGAAATATGTAACCAAAAATTGACCATCAATCAGAGCTGTCACCTGCCCAATCATAATTTGTATAACCAGAGAGAATCTGTAGCATTGCTCGAATAAAATACACCATAATGCAATGTCCCCTGTAAATATCACAGAATTATCTTGGCTTCCTGCCAATGACTTTCACGAGGTTGCTGCATGAATCGAGAAACCATATTGACCGCAAAAGAGAGATCTAGTTTGTTGTGAGTTAAATATATCAAACTACCAACGAGCTGATGATAAAGAGTAGCATCAACCAGTGGAGTGGTACACTCAATAGTTAACTTTACATCGGATTGAAATGGCGTAGGAGCAGGTTTACAATCACTCATATGGAAATGAGCCAATAAATCTGTCGCATACTTAGGCTGAGAGAGAAAAATACCATTGGCCATATGCCAGATCTGAAGACCCAAGAAATAGTGCAATGTATCGAGATCTGTCATCTCAAACTGCTTCTGAAGAGCAATTTTCATATCTTGAATTAATACAAGTTGGCTTCCAGTGATAATTAGATCATCCACATATAAAACAATAATGAGGACATTATCACCAAAGTTCTTAACATACATATTTGGATCAGATATACAACGCTTAAAACCATTATTCAAGAAATATGCATCAATTTTATCATACCAAGCCCTAGATGCTTGTTTGAGACCATATAAAGATTTGTGTAATTTGCATACTAAACTTGAGGATTCAGCAAAAATAAAACCAGGAGGCTGTTGCATATAAATTTCTTCAGTAAGATCACCATTTAAAAAGGAACTTTTAACATCCATTTGATGAATTTCCCACTTATAAGATGCAACAAGTGATAAAATGGTTCTTATTGTGTTCATTTTAGCAACAGGAGCAAAAGTTTCATTATAATCAATACCTTCAAGTTGATTAAAACATTTTGCAACTAATATAGCTTTATACTTTTTGATTTGTCCTTCTGCAATGAACTTAGTTTTATAAACCCATTTACAGTCAACTAAATTCTTTCCTAAAGGAAGAGGAACAAGAGACCAAGTCTTGTTTCTCAAAAGAGAATCATATTCAGCAGACATAACTTGTTCCTAATGAGGTTTACCCTTAGCTTGAGCATAAGTAGTATGATCATGTGTGGCCAAAACTTTGGTCATAAGAGCAAAGTTAGATATAGTTCGATGAGTGTCAGAAGGATTTCCGACCTCACTACCTGCAGATTCAAGAGTTTTCCGAGCCCAAACATGAAGAGTAGAAGGAACGGGAGTCACTTAAGGAGCTTCATGAGTTTCAGGTGGAATACTTGAGGGAGAGGAAGAATCAAGATAAATAAGAGGCACAAAACTGGAAGAAAGAGTAACAGGAATAGGAGTAATAGGTGGTATTGGTAAATTTAGGGTAACATGAGATTCTACAGGCTCAGGTGGGGAAGAGACTTCAGGAAATTGAACATCCCTTCTGATTATGGAACTTCGATTAGAAGGATCAAACAACCTACAAGCCTTGGAATTCTTATCATAACCAATGAAGATACACTTGTGAGATTTGGGTTCCAAGTTTTTCCGTTTTTCATTGGGAATATGAGCCCAACATTCACAACCAAACACCTTAAAATTAATAATATCCGGTTTACGTCTATTCCATTTTTCCTCAGGGGTAACATGCTTAAAAACTTTAGTAGGAACTCTATTTAAAATAAAATTAGCACAACAAATGGCTTCAACCCAAAATTTCTTATGCAATCCTTTAGAATAAAGCATACATCTAGCCATTTCAACTAAAGTTCTGTTTTTCCTTTCAACAACACCATTTTGTTGAGGTGTGTAAGGAACAATATTTTGATGTTGAATACCATGTTTAGATAAATATGCATCAAATTCTTGCTTAAAAAATTCTCCTCCATTATCAGGTTGCAAGGTCTTAATACTCTTACCATATGCATTTTCAACTGTGGATTTAAATTCTTGAAATTTTACAAATGTTTCACTTTTAATTTTCAAAAAATAGACCCAAGATTTTCTACTAAATTCATCAATAAAGGTTCGAAAATAAACTGCATGAGATATTGAAGGAACTTCAAGAGGACCACAAGTATCACTATGAATTAATTGCAAAAGTGATTTAGCATGCCAAGCTTTACCTTTATCAAACTTTTCTCTATGATGTTTACCAAGAACACATCCTTCACAAACACCAGTAGTAAAGAGATATTAGGCAAACCATGAACCATTTTAGTTAGCATTTGCATTTTGCCATAATTCAAGTGACCCAATCTTTCATGCCATAATTGACTTAGTTCATCACCATGAGAAACATAGGAATAAAAGGGTTGTCTCTTAGTTGATTTAAAACCAACAAATTTATATAAACCAACTGTATGATCAACATGACCAGAAGATACTACTTTGTAATTTCGGTTGATATATTTAAGAACATATTTATCAGGCCAAACTTCAAATACAAAACCTTTCTGACATGCACGATAAATAGAAAGTAAGTTGATGGGCATGTTTTGAACATGAAAAACATCTTCCAATTGACCAATAGCAACATTAATATTACCAGAACCAATTACGGAAAGTTGTTTACCATCACCAATAGAAACTTTCTAAGATGGGTGCTTATTAGTGTCATAATATGTAAATAAAAAAACATTACTAGTCATATGTTTAGAAGCACCAGAATCCATTATCCATTCTACATTAGAAGAAGAATTGCTAGCTGAAACAATAGATGCACATAAATCTACTTCAGATTCATTAGAATTTTTCTTGTTAGCTTTAACCGTTAAGCGTTTTTCTTTAAAGCAATTATTTTCAGGACGATTAGTTTTACCACATTGCTTACAAGGATCATACACTTTCTTCCTCTTACTAGTTTCATGATGTGCATGAGGAACATGACCATTATTATTAGTATGAATAGAAGTGTGTGAATAAGAACCTTTAGCATTATTAAAACTTTTCTTAGCATTCTTATTATGTGCCATACGATCTTTATTAGGTGAGACTTGTCCTGAAGCAATCAAACTTTCTTGCTCATTTATCAACCCTTTACAAAAATCATCAAAAGCAGGTTTCGCGGTACTCTGAGACAATTCAAGAGCCCTATTCCTAGTTTGGATGAACATGTCAAAACAGGATGGCAATTTTTGTTCTACAAGAATATAAGAGCAGTGTCTGTCTTCTTGTAATATTTACCACAATTATTTAACTTTTCATTTAAGGTTTTCAATTCAGCAAGGTATAATTCTACTCTATCAAAATTAGTAGAATCTAGTTCATGAATCTTCTTTTCAAGGTAATAAGCAGAAACATAATCAGATTTATCAAATAAAGAAGCAAGAATTATCCATACCTCAACTGGGCTATCTTCTGCCTCAATACTCACATGAAGACTATCTGAAACCATTTGACCAATGAGCCCTCTTTCTTGATCACATTTTTTTTTCCCATTTAATCAAGGCTTGAGCATCTGTAGGTTTCTTGTGTGCACCATTAACCAACCTCCATAGATTCTTACTCCTGAGAACATCAATCATTTTCCTTTTCCATGCAAGATAGTTAGAACCGCCAAGTTCAAGAATATAAGCTACTTCTGAAATCATAATGATAAAATTTTTGACAAGAAATATAAACCCAAATGCAAGAAATGACAAGAGAAAAAGTGGATAGAAAATTGTAAATTTCTGCAGTTCGTTCTGCCGTCACTAGAAAACCTGAAAAAACTATCAATCTTAAATCAACAATAATTTTGCTTCTGGTACTCCGTTTGAGCTGATTTGTTTTTTGAAATTGGGTAGCTCGGTGAGATTAACCCAAATATCTACTATGTTTTGCGAAATTATGCACAAACGATAACAAATTTGACAAAAAATGTTGGTTGTCAAAACAAAAAAACACTCAATAATGCTCCAAATGCTCATTATAACTAGTTTTCGGAAATGGCACAACCACTCTGCATCCACTTATGCGGCCAAAATTTTGATCTGAACCCTCGGTCCGCCAATCTTCCGCCCTGCAAAAAAAGGACCAAAAAACTAGATGAAAATCACAAATCTTACAACTGGAAGATAAATCTCCTTGAGGAGAATCCAAAAACCATATAGATCTTACAGAAAAATAATCAAGAGCCCCTTGAAAAACAAAAATTCTGTAAAAAACTACATAACAAAGTCAGGGTTATGAGAAAAAAAACTCAAATATGTAGAATCATGCCTAGATCTGAAGAGAAGCCTAATGGCGACCAGATAGAAAGAAAATATACAAAAAATAATGAGTGCCCAAGTAACAAAAAGTGAAGATACACGTTGATGGTTAAATTCAAAGAAGATGCTAGATCATAGTAGCCATGGCTCTGATACCATGTTAGAATATCAGATATACTAAAATAGCTATCTATCTAAGAAACCAACAATATATCAACATATAATTAAGAACAAAAAGAGAACAAGGAAAAATAATACAATAGATATACGTGGTTCACCCAATTGGGCTACGTCCACGGGAAGGCTGTCTTCTATTATCTCTAGAAATCTCTTGCAATCTTACAAAGAAAGGAACTACAAATAACCCAATACGAATGGCAGTATCCTGTGAGCACAAGTTAAGATGTGATGGTATCACAAAATGGTATATCTCTTAAGAGGCTCCCTTGACCCTATTATATACCCAGATATGTGGAGGAATTACTCTTACATATTAAATGCGGGATAATGTAATTCTCCATAATAACACCTCTTTTACATAAGATTGTGGACAACTTCAAACATAATACAAATACATTATTACCTTTGAAGGAATATAGTATATTCAAATAAATATGTGATGTGACTAGCGCTACCCTTCTTGTATTAAATGCTCAAATGGAATTGTTCCAGATGTCTGGACCATTTATGATGGTAGCTGTTCTGTAACTTCCCTTATGTCTGCATAAATTAAGGAGGGCAATGATCCATGTGGATGATCATCTCCTTCCAAAATTATAATGTTTCCATTTCCAACATGCCTACACAATGGAATACATCTCCTTATCATAGGTGGGGTATCTCTGGACAATATCAGAGAGTGTCTCACTATGATAGGCCACTGAATACCTTTATTGAATGGGGATTGAACCAATAGCATAATCAAAGGCATATGTTTTAATCTCAAATGGTTGTTGCAGGTATGGCAAGGTGAGGAATGGTGCAGAGCAAAGCTGATGTTTTAGTTCAACGAATGCATTCTGTTGTGACCTGGAAAAAAAATGGCTTTTTCCCCACCATTGGTACTTGACTTAAGGGCCAAGAGATATAAGAGAACTCCAACCTGAAATCTTTGGTAGAGATTAGCAAGGCATAAGAAGCTGCAAAGCTCTTTTAGAGTCGTTGGGGATAACCAATCCCAAATGACTTGGATCTTAGCTGGATCCACATGCACACCTTGTTCATCAATAATGTAACCTAGATATTGTACGTTGTCCATGCCGAAGATACTTTCTCCAAGTTAGCACATAAATTGTGCTATTGTAGAGTGTGGAGGACTTGCCAAAGAAGTTGCAAGTGCTCTGCCAAATCTTACTGAAGATGAGGATATCATCCATATATACAACTAGGAAAGATTTGGCCAGAGACCGCAAGATGTGATCCATCAACCTAATGAAAGTTGTTGGGGAATTCATCAAACCAAAGGGCATGACCAACCATTCAAAAATACCCTCCTTGAACTTGAAATTTGTCTTCCATTCATCATTTGGTTATATTAGAACACGGTGATAGCTGGATTTCAGATCAATCTTGTTGAAGTACTTGTCCCCCTTGATTTGGCCAAGAAGTTCATCAATCTAGGGAAATGGGTATATATTCTTGACTATGATTTTGTTCAGAGCTTGATAATCAATGCAAAGTCTCAAGGTCCAATCCTTCTTCTACAAGTTGATTTTTGAGTAGCTTAGGAGGTACTCCAAGCCGTAGGGTTCAGGGTTTGGAGAATGGAGAACCACAAGAGTCACTTGTGGGCTTGGAACCCAAGGTTGGGGTTTTGAACCTGTTAGCGCTTGGAATTCACCTAGGCTGAAATAGACAAACTCTCAAGGCTACATCAAACCATTTCACCTCGTAGCTAGCCCTACGAGGTATGAGAAGGCTCTCTCGGGTCAGATTTGATAGATCTTATAATATAATTAGGCTGACCAATTAAGAATAAGGATTTTAGGCTAGTAAATTGATAGGGGGTTTGATTTGATGATTTTTGGGGTTTTTTAATGGAATGACGGGGCTTTTCTGGGCTACATGGGCAAAATCACAGCTTCAAATAGAAAAATATAATGACTACACAGGTTGTCAACTAAGGCAAGGTAGGCATGCAATTTAACACCAAATCTGGTTTCAAACGGGATGGCAAGACTGGTGAGGAGTTAAGGAGGGCAGACAATAACTCTGAATCCTCCTTAAACAGTAGAAAACATCGAATGCGAACAAACTTATAGGAGGAGCATATAATACTATGAATTCCTACCTAATCACTTCATTTGTTCAGCTTGAAAGGGTCATGAAATGAAATGGAATATAACTGATTACATATGAGACAAAGGGAAAAACTTATGCTAAATCAACATACCACATGAATCTCGGCAAACAGAGCTGTGAAATTCCATTAAATTCTCTGTTATAAAACTGTACAATAAAAAGCTCTCTGCTTCTCCAGCAGCTCCCAGCGCTCAGAAAAAACTCTCCTCCCTCCCTCTCTACTTACAAATGAATTTTTTTTAAATACAAAAAATAAAAAATGCTGCCCAAAACAGGGGCGCTGTTTTAAACTGAAATTACAAAAAAAATTCAAAAAGAAAACAACCTTCTATTCTAAAACAGTACCATGTCCCTAAAAATCCTCTGATTGACTAATAAAAATATAATTGCTGGAGCGCAGATCCTCATATAATCCAGACTGATGACATTAGTGAGAAACCGGTTGCTATATTTGGACCCATTACAAGCTGTTCATCGCTTGTATGGATGAAATTAATTGGATGCAAGCTATGCCTTTGAAACTATCACTTAACAACCAATACTGCAAGGCGCTCGGACGGATCCTTTGGATCCCATTCGGCACGAAAATAGGTCAAGTAACTATCGACGATTTCGTGGCTTGGATAGCACAAATCACCACAGATAGAAATCTATACACGTATCCGATAATCCTGGCAGGTAACCATGATTTAGAGACAGGTGTTTGAGTTCTGTGC
Source organism: Pinus tabuliformis (assembly GCA_031772625.1). Lineage (NCBI taxonomy): Eukaryota > Viridiplantae > Streptophyta > Pinopsida > Pinales > Pinaceae > Pinus > Pinus tabuliformis. The sequence continues at coordinate 210,142,451 of CM062816.1, read as the reverse complement.
CAAGTTTTGCTATGGCATTGCTGTCACTACTACAATTCCGCCCTTTAGATTATCTTGCAGCCGATCACCATTTGCGTCCACGTTTAGAGTGCGATTAAATCCCAAGTCAAAATATAGATGATAAGGAGAACCGCGAATGAATGATTTCACAATGATGGCAGTACTTATGGTCCATGCTTTTATACCCTTCTGAATCCCAGAGACCAGAAAGGACATTCTCCACAGTTCTTCATATGTTGTGGCAAGAAACCTGCGCTGCCCATCCAGCTTTTCTGACAAAGAATTTATCACAGAAACTGCCCTTGAACCACTTCGATCAGGCCCAGCACCAGAGGGTACAGTATCGCTCACAGTCAGGACTGCTACCTTTACACTTGTATCACTATGTTCTTCTTGAGAATTCTTGAATATATTTTCATGTTTCGCACTTGAAAGTTGACCACTTAAAACATTGTCCATGGATACCGATGTCTGGGGAACAGGCATGCTGCTGACATCAGAAATTAACAGTGCCCACACCATTGTCCCTGCTGGAAGTATTTATTTCCTGCGGGCAATTCTAATAATGCATTTGCAGACTTCATGCTTAAAAAGCGGCTACTAACTTGATGTCCTGTGCTTACAGCAACAAAGCCAGGGTAACCAGATCCATTTCTTGTTCCCAATGAATTATAGCACGGTGATATCCAGGTCTTAAAGGGTCTAATGTTCTTGGTTCTGAAATGCGAGCTTGTACTCTCCAAAACCTGGGATCTCTCCAACCAATTAAGTGTCGGATTGCAGGAATAGCCATAAAATAGAAACAAACTAAGCAACTGACAGGATTGCCCGGCAAACCAAATGCAAGAATATTTTTTCCTGGCCTTGTTTCTGTTGATGCAACATTGATGGTTGCAAATGTTATTGGCTTTCCAGGCTTCATACAAACCCTATTAAAATATATAGTACCACGTCTCTCCAATAAATGCTTTATAAAATCCTTGTCTCCCATGGAAACACCACCTGATGATAAGAGAATATCCACCCCAGCAGAAACAGCTTTATCCAGCTTGGCTTCCAACTCTTCTTCTTCATCACATGCAATACCTAAATCCAATACTTTACATTGCTGCTGTGTAGCAGCTGCTAGTAGCATAGCCCGATTTGAATCCCGAATCTTACCAAGACCTATGAAATCTGATGCTGGATCTACTAACTCATCCCCTGTTGAAAGGACTGCAATTGTGGGTATTGGATAAACCTTGACCATAACAACTCCAATTGTGGCCAGCAATCCAATTTCTGCAGCACCTATTCTCTCACCAGATTTCAATACGACTGCCCCTTTTTGAATATCATATCCTTTCAGACATTAAAGCGGAAAGAAATGGATTTGAGGGTAGACCATTCTGTGGCCAAGTTGTTCCTCTTTGATAATCTGAAATAAGGGACTTGTGCTTTCTACTTGTTGCAAACTCAGATAAGATGAGTCCTGAAGATGAGCTTGATTCCGAATCTATACAAGCCACTCCAGAACCAAGTAATGTCCTCGATCCTACTTCATCATAAACGCTTGAAGCCCCAGTGGCATGGTCACCTTTTTTGGATTTCCTTGTCCACGGAAGTATTGAAACTTTATCTTCTGATTCACTTCATCTCTTAATATCAGACCTTCCATTAGGTGTTTTGTGTTCTCTGTCAGCTGATACTATCTGTTTTAACTGAAACATTGATACTACAGGACTGATATTTGGCACACTATCACTTTGAGAATCCCAATCTTCCTTTACAGCACTCGGCAATGTTTTGTCATCAACTGGTCTTCAGATTTTTCCTGGAGGTTTCCCTTGCAGAATTTTGTCGATGTTGCATGTGCGCCAATGTCAAAATAAGATGACTCAAGTAGTCCCAATACAGTTGAAGAATTTAGATGCCAACATAAAGACATAATGGATGGATAATTGTGTATTGCTGCTCTAAGGGCCTGCAAAGCTTCGAAATGAATGACTGGATGTGCCACTGTAGAAAACCTCTGTACCATGATAATTGAAACCATATGAAGATAAAACTTGACCAAATTCATCAACAGTAGAGTCTGATGTATGCTTTGCTTTCTTTTGTTTGTGCAGGGATAGAAGTTTGATGTATGCTTTGCTTTCTTTTGTTTGTGCAGGGATAGAAGTTTGAAGTTTGCTGCTGTGAAGAGCTGAAGATAAATTACATAATTTAAATCAATACATTAAATGATTTCTTCTTCAAAACCCTGTTTTGAAGAAGAATCTATCTCATGTTGAGACGGAGTCTAACATTGGCTCCACTTGGGATGGCAGCTGCAGCTTCCTGGAGGTGCCAAGAACCGCAGAACTTTGGTAGAGCAGACCGTGCCTCCACCATTGGGCAATGGAGTCATCATCAACAAATCAACACAGCTGAAGACTTATTTTCACACTGAAACTGAACTCAAACAAACTAAAAGCCACTTGAAACAAGATGCTGCCCTTATGGCTGCTTATTTATGTACATAACCTATTCTAATCTGCTGTACAAAGAATAGATCAAGTAATGCTAAAATGCCATATTAACCATGCTAATAGACCTGAAAATGAAGCCGCTTGAGAATGCTGCCACGAAGTCACAGATGCAGTTGCTGGCAGCCCTTCATGCACATATTGACCCTGGTCACAGAAAATACAGCCTGATCTGTCCATCAACCTGAAAAATGTGTCCATGTATGCCGCAATAGGATCACGGAAGCCGGACTCTGTTGGCTGCCCCAACTCTGCAATGCATACTTCCAGCTGCACATTGTCAATGTATACCTCTATAGGCAAATCTGTTATTGCTTGTTTCGAAGGAAGAAGGATTTCCAAGAACTTTTTAGGGTCTTGGAAATCATAAGACTGAATTTGCTCATCGAGATACTGAATCTCATTTTCAACTCTTTCAACAACTAACTCATAAAATCTAGTTTTGCCTTCAAGATGAAGCTTCGGAGATTTCACACATTGAAGGAAAATACTGAAAAATTCTTCATTAATTTCAATATCCGCTAACATCTCTCTAACTCCATCTAGAACTTCACAAAGTGCAGGGTCTGCCACATACCCTACCATTGCATGAACATATCAACAGGCACTGGAATGTCTGGATCAAGTTGGAGTCGCCAGGTGAATGATTCAGCCTGCATATGTATCTGATCGCTGTCCACCATCAGCATCAGATCTGAATTTGATACATGTACTGGGGTAAAATACAATCGAAGTGCTATGTTCACAAATCCCACGGAGATAGACTGAAGCAGCGTTTATCTACTTGCGCTGATGTAAAACAAGAGCGTTTTCGAAGGCTTCTGGCGTAACTTCAGGCTCCGTCTAAGACTTATGAAACAAACACATCAACCCACAAACAAGTTTGTTCTTCCCAGTATGGTCGCCAATATGTTAGCGCTTGGAATTCACCTAGGCTGAAATAGACAAACTCTCAAGGCTACATCAAACCATTTCACCTCGTAGCTAGCCCTACGAGGTATGAGAAGGCTCTCTCGGGTCAGATTTGATAGATCTTATAATATAATTAGGCTGACCAATTAAGAATAAGGATTTTAGGCTAGTAAATTGATAGGGGGTTTGATTTGATGATTTTTGGGGTTTTTTAATGGAATGACGGGGCTTTTCTGGGCTACATGGGCAAAATCACAGCTTCAAACAGAAAAATATAATGACTACACAGGTTGTCAACTGAGGCAAGGTAGGCATGCAATTTAACACCAAATCTGGTTTCAAACGGGATGGCAAGACTGGTGAGGAGTTAAGGAGGGCAGACAATAACTCTGAATCCTCCTTAAACAGTAGAAAACATCGAATGCGAACAAACTTATAGGAGGAGCATATAATACTATGAATTCCTACCTAATCACTTCATTTGTTCAGCTTGAAAGGGTCATGAAATGAAATGGAATATAACTGATTACATATGAGACAAAGGGAAAAACTTATGCTAAATCAACATACCACATGAATCTCGGCAAACAGAGCTGTGAAATTCCATTAAATTCTCTGTTATAAAACTGTACAATAAAAAGCTCTCTGCTTCTCCAGCAGCTCCCAGCGCTCAGAAAAAACTCTCCTCCCTCCCTCTCTACTTACAAATGATTTTTTTTTAAATACAAAAAATAAAAAATGCTGCCCAAAACAAGGGCGCTGTTTTAAACTGAAATTACAAAAAAAATTCAAAAAGAAAACAGCCTTCTATTCTAAAACAGTACCATGTCCCTAAAAATCCTCTGATTGACTAATAAAAATATAACTGCTGGAGCGCAGATCCTCATATAATCCAGACTGATGACATTAGTGAGAAACCGGTTGCTATATTTGGACCCATTACAAGCTGTTCATCGCTTGTATGGATGAAATTAATTGGATGCAAGCTATGCCTTTGAAACTATCACTTAACAACCAATACTGCAAGGCACTCGGACGGATCCTTTGGATCCCATTCGGCACGAAAATAGGTCAAGTAACTATCGACGATTTCGTGGCTTGGATAGCACAAATCACCACAGATAGAAATCTATACACGTATCCGATAATCCTGGCAGGTAACCATGATTTAGAGACAGGTGTTTGAGTTCTGTGCCAAGTTTTGCTATGGCATTGCTGTCACTACTACAATTCCGCCCTTTAGATTATCTTGCAGCCGATCACCATTTGCGTCCACGTTTAGAGTGCGATTAAATCCCAAGTCAAAATATAGATGATAAGGAGAACCGCGAATGAATGATTTCACAATGATGGCAGTACTTATGGTCCATGCTTTTATACCCTTCTGAATCCCAGAGACCAGAAAGGACATTCTCCACAGTTCTTCATATGTTGTGGCAAGAAACCTGCGCTGCCCATCCAGCTTTTCTGACAAAGAATTTATCACAGAAACTGCCCTTGAACCACTTCGATCAGGCCCAGCACCAGAGGGTACAGTATCGCTCACAGTCAGGACTGCTACCTTTACACTTGTATCACTATGTTCTTCTTGAGAATTCTTGAATATATTTTCATGTTTCGCACTTGAAAGTTGACCACTTAAAACATTGTCCATGGATACCGATGTCTGGGGAACAGGCATGCTGCTGACATCAGAAATTAACAGTGCCCACACCATTGTCCCTGCTGGAAGTATTTATTTCCTGCGGGCAATTCTAATAATGCATTTGCAGACTTCATGCTTAAAAAGCGGCTACTAACTTGATGTCCTGTGCTTACAGCAACAAAGCCAGGGTAACCAGATCCATTTCTTGTTCCCAATGAATTATAGCACGGTGATATCCAGGTCTTAAAGGGTCTAATGTTCTTGGTTCTGAAATGCGAGCTTGTACTCTCCAAAACCTGGGATCTCTCCAACCAATTAAGTGTCGGATTGCAGGAATAGCCATAAAATAGAAACAAACTAAGCAACTGACAGGATTGCCCGGCAAACCAAATGCAAGAATATTTTTTCCTGGCCTTGTTTCTGTTGATGCAACATTGATGGTTGCAAATGTTATTGGCTTTCCAGGCTTCATACAAACCCTATTAAAATATATAGTACCACGTCTCTCCAATAAATGCTTTATAAAATCCTTGTCTCCCATGGAAACACCACCTGATGATAAGAGAATATCCACCCCAGCAGAAACAGCTTTATCCAGCTTGGCTTCCAACTCTTCTTCTTCATCACATGCAATACCTAAATCCAATACTTTACATTGCTGCTGTGTAGCAGCTGCTAGTAGCATAGCCCGATTTGAATCCCGAATCTTACCAAGACCTATGAAATCTGATGCTGGATCTACTAACTCATCCCCTGTTGAAAGGACTGCAATTGTGGGTATTGGATAAACCTTGACCATAACAACTCCAATTGTGGCCAGCAATCCAATTTCTGCAGCACCTATTCTCTCACCAGATTTCAATACGACTGCCCCTTTTTGAATATCATATCCTTTCAGACATTAAAGCGGAAAGAAATGGATTTGAGGGTAGACCATTCTGTGGCCAAGTTGTTCCTCTTTGATAATCTGAAATAAGGGACTTGTGCTTTCTACTTGTTGCAAACTCAGATAAGATGAGTCCTGAAGATGAGCTTGATTCCGAATCTATACAAGCCACTCCAGAACCAAGTAATGTCCTCGATCCTACTTCATCATAAACGCTTGAAGCCCCAGTGGCATGGTCACCTTTTTTGGATTTCCTTGTCCACGGAAGTATTGAAACTTTATCTTCTGATTCACTTCATCTCTTAATATCAGACCTTCCATTAGGTGTTTTGTGTTCTCTGTCAGCTGATACTATCTGTTTTAACTGAAACATTGATACTACAGGACTGATATTTGGCACACTATCACTTTGAGAATCCCAATCTTCCTTTACAGCACTCGGCAATGTTTTGTCATCAACTGGTCTTCAGATTTTTCCTGGAGGTTTCCCTTGCAGAATTTTGTCGATGTTGCATGTGCGCCAATGTCAAAATAAGATGACTCAAGTAGTCCCAATACAGTTGAAGAATTTAGATGCCAACATAAAGACATAATGGATGGATAATTGTGTATTGCTGCTCTAAGGGCCTGCAAAGCTTCGAAATGAATGACTGGATGTGCCACTGTAGAAAACCTCTGTACCATGATAATTGAAACCATATGAAGATAAAACTTGACCAAATTCATCAACAGTAGAGTCTGATGTATGCTTTGCTTTCTTTTGTTTGTGCAGGGATAGAAGTTTGAAGTTTGCTGCTGTGAAGAGCTGAAGATAAATTACATAATTTAAATCAATACATTAAATGATTTCTTCTTCAAAACCCTGTTTTGAAGAAGAATCTATCTCATGTTGAGACGGAGTCTAACAGAACCCATCATGATTTGGGCCAAAACCATGGAAAAATTTCGACATGTGATGGATGAGGATGATAGTACTCGTTGAGACGAATCCAACACAGTGAAAATCATCTGATTCTAAGTTGTAGAAATGGAGTTATGATTTTTTTATGTTAAGAAGTGGGTTTGGAAAAGAAGAGTTAAGGTCGGCTTGATGTTAATAAGCCTTATGATAGCTTAACAAGCCCTAGTTGGATGTTTTGTGGGATCCCTTGTATTTGATATAAATTCAAGGTAAGTGAGCTTCATTTTAGCTCATCCAAAGTGTGGAACACACAACAAGAGGAGCTTGTTAAAGGAGAAGACAATTTCTGTCTTGGCCGCAGACAATAGAACGAAACCAATGTGGAAAAGGAAGCCTATTAGGGCTACTTTTTGTGACCAAATTGTAGAGCAGGAGGTCCAAGGAGCAGAAGGTAAGTTCTAAGGGTTTAAGGGTTTGTTTGAGTGTGGATTGTCCCTAAAATAGGTAGTCGCAGGCCTGTGAACGTAATCTGAAGCATGTCACAATGAATTTAAGAGGGGTCGAGGACTGTGTGAGGGCTAGAACAACCCAGAATTGCAGTGGAGTGGAAAAAACTCTCAAGGAAGGACAACCGTAGCCTTAAGGAGTAAATCTGGGAAGAAAACAAGGGTTGGAGTGATTGTGGTTTTTCGTTAACTAGACCAAGGTTGACTGCAAAGAAACATACCTTAAACAATGAGAAAAGGTATGTGCTTTGGTACATTATTGTGGTTATTTGATTCATGTTATTGGATCAATTTGACTAGCAGCCTGTGGGAGCCAATTGGGAGGCTTGTCTTGATGGTTGAAAGTATCATCTAGGAGTAGATCTCACACTGATTGGATTGGGCATCATTGGACTAGTGGAGGGCATCATGTTGATGGCCCAAAGTAGCCCTTGACAACCAGTCCTAAAGGAATTGTGACAACTGAAGGTTGGGTGAAGTTTGGAGCCTAATGTGTAGCTCTCTAATGGACGAAAGAGACTACTAGATTAGCAGATTGGAGCTTAGGTATTGGCAAACCTAGAAGAGTAGATTGGATCAACCTGTTTTCATTGTAGCAGGAGTGACTTGTAGCAGTGATAGGTGGAAACCCTTGTGGAGACTCTTGTCCTTTGATGGACTAAGGGGTGGCTAGAGAGTAGAACGAGAGTGAAGGACCGACAAGACAAGATACAACATAGAGCCTGCAACATGATTGTCATTGTATCTTGTATTCCATAGACATTTGTATTATTTAGATCCATTTAATATAACGAAGATTCAGTTGTACATATTTGTACAATATTTTGTAAAAAGTTGTCTATACTTGTGCATGTGTGATTTACTACTTTGTATTTTGCATTGTGCAAAGTAGTTCTGTTGAGATTCTGGGTTTGGTAGCATAAGATATTCTAAGATTTTAACCTAGACCCAAGATTGTGGAAATTCAACACTACACAATTATATTGGGCTCCCACAAGGTGAGTAACTTGGTCGAATGTGCCCTTTTTGTAGAAACTATTGGATCTGTCACTTGATTTCCTCATTTTCTAGAATAGAGTGATGGTAGATTGGCCCATCGACAGAGGTGGGAGAGGGCTCAGATCGATTGAATGCTTGACCTAATAGTGCAAAGGTACCCATGTGGGTGAGGAGAAGATGTCTGTGTATTCTTCCCTGACCTTATCCAATTGCCTTTGCTGCATGGAGAAGCCCTGTGTGGAGAAGCCCTACGTGTCCATGGTATTCTCCTTACTCTGAGAGTGAGTCAAGAAGAAGACACATTTCCTGATCTAGGAGACATTGACCATTCTGGATTTGTTAGTAGAGATTAAAGAAATGGAAGTAGGTATGATTACCTCTTTTATACTGTATAGTTTTATGCCCAAAGTAATAATAACACTACAAGGTCTAGACTAATACACAACATGTTGTTTCCACAGGTATGGTTGGCATAACAAAACATCACAAACTTTAAGGGGAGCAACATCACATAATACCTTGTCCATGAAAGGGTTGATGTTGTAAGGAAGGTGACACTGTCGGCTGACGCAATATCTTTCCCTTGGTGGAGCCACCTGATGGTGTATGGCTGCGGGTGTGGTGTTATCGGCAAGCTAAACCACTTAATGATCTTTGATGAGATGAGGTATTTTGACTCCTACTATCCGTAATGAGACACAATGGAGAAAACTTCACCCACATTTGTGAGTGAAATATATGCTCACCTTCCTCCAAATCTTGGGACTCACTTGGTTGGACCTTGGTTGTGGCAAGGGTGCCACTGGCTTCCACATCAATGATCTATTTACCTTGTCTAGATTTGGTTCAGAGTTGAAATCTACATATGACTCTAAATATTTTATCTTGGCCACCGGTGACTACTTTGTGCGATAGTCATTTGTGTTAGGTGTGGGGCTCTAGTGGAACTCACACCACTTTCTTGTGTTTTGCTTCATCTTCCCATTACCATTATTTGTTTGCAACTTGGATGGGTTGTCCTAGGGTGTTCCATCCTAGAATTGTCCTTTGTTTTGTGATTTTTGGATGCCTTTTCCATGCTTCTACTATGAAGGATTAATAGATCCAAAGCCTCGCTTCTTCTATTTAATTTTTTTCTAATTATTTACAATATATCGGTATGCTATACAAAACAAGAAGATGTCCAAGAACTCCATTTATGTTTATATGTATCTATGCAATATAAACACTATACTTGAGCGAAATATGTCACTTAGAGTCCTTGATTCCCATCTTGGTGCAAAAGGTATGAAATATATTTATGAAATTTGGCACCTCTTGGTCCCTTTCCTGCCATAATGTGGTCCATGTATTGGTCTTTGTAACTTTCAACAAGGTAATATTGTTCCTTAACAACATCCCTAAAAATTTCCAAGTGCGTGCAACTAAAAATAGCGTGTATTCCTCCGTGACCCTTTTCTCATAGTAATTTTCCTACCAGTTCTTGAGACGGGGGGTATCCTTAAGGAGTGCAAAAGTAATATTTTCTCTATCAAAAAAATTATTGACCAAAAAATATCCTTTAACCAATTTTCTAGATAATCCGCATCTATCTATCATTCAAATATAGGAATATCAAAATTAACTTGTACCTTAAAGGGGGTGATGCTTTCGAAGTGACCATTGGATGAAGATGCAGTACCTATTTGTATCTGTTGAAGCATATGGGAAAATTATTCATTATCTTGTTCCTTTGTTGCTTGAGGGATTCTTTGAACAATAGTTTGATAGGATTTCCTACTCCTTTGTCTTTCATTTATTTTTCCATGGGAGGTCATCGAGTTTGGAGAGGATGGTCTTGTAAGGGCTCAAGTAGTTCGATTCCCAATTCCTTATACCCCGACCTTGTTGGGAACATGCACAAAAAAATAGAGAAAGAGTAGACTGCTTTGATACCACTAATATAAATTTATGAAGGGAACAAAATGAAGTATATATTTAAAACAAAAACACAAAAATAAATAAAAAATCAACTTAAATTAATAAATGGCTTATATTGAAACTATATACATGCATAATGAAAGCAAACTAGCTCGAATGGTGGTAGCTTATGTCTGAGAAGAGATGTGACAACTACTCACCTTCCTTAATTGTGTTATAATGTGGCTTGTAGGCATTTTTATCATGAAGAAACAATGATAAACCTTAAACATGCAAAAACCTATCCCTAGGAGATGAAGCACCAAATGCTTATGGGCCTCAATGCGGTAAGTTGGAATGTCAACTTCTCAGGGTCGTAAATTTGGCATACGATCTCCATTTGGTGCGCATGATAGCCCAAAGGAAATGTTTATCCAAGGAGTAAAATTTCCAATTGTTGATGGTAGTTTATAAATTCCATTAGCGCATTTCCCAGAAAAGTACTATTTAGGGCCTCAATATGGTTTCGAAAGTTCAAGACCTAGAAATTGCCAAAAATAAAAATTTCCAAAATAGGAAAATTATGTTGTGAGCTAGTGGAATTGGCGGGTGGCCACCGATATCCATCTGGATCAATGGAAACACACCGAACCACGGTGGATTTCTATAATAAATCTCTATAAATCCTTAAATATGAAGACGAGGAAAAAATACAAGGTAAGAGAAAACTGGTCTCAGTTAGATAGATCTTAGCACTGTAAGTGAAGAAATGTAGGAAGAAGGGGTGTGCCCTGTATGTGATCCAAGTGAACAATGTGGTAGAAAACAATGAGATTAGAATGGAATACCACCCCATTTTGAAGCAATAAAGGGATGTATTTCTAGAAGAAGTGTTAGAATTTCCACGAAGGAGGGAAATCTACTTCTCCATTGAGTTGAAGCCTGATTTGGTATTGGTTTGTAAGGCCCCATATAGCATGAGCATGCTAGAGATGGTAGAATTAAAGATGCATATGAAATAGATGACGGATAAGAGGTATATCAGAACCAGGGTGTCACCCTAGGGAGCCCCCGACGATGTTTGTGAAGTAAAAGGATGGAATGTTGTGGCTATGCATTGACTACCGACAATTAAATAAAGTTATTGTAAAAAATAAATACCTGCTGACCAGAATATATGATCTATTTGATCAGCTGAGAGGGGATTCAATATTTTCCAAAATATATTTAAGATATGTCTATCATCAAGTCAGAATTAAAGATGAATAAATTGACAAGATAACGTTCAAGATGAGGTACACACAACCATGAGTTTGTGGTGGTGCCATTTGGGATCACAAATTCCCCAACCATGTTTATGTGCCTGATGAACAACATCCTCAACTAGCATTTGGATAAGTTTGTGTTGGATTTTGTGGATGATATCCTGGTTTACTCAAAAAACAGAGAAGAACATGATGAGAACCTAAAGGCAACGTTACAATTGCCATGGGAACACAAATTGTATGCCAAGTTCAACAATTGTGATTTCTTCTAATCACAAATACAATATTTGGGACACATCATCTCAATGGAAGAAGTGCTTGTGGATCTCAAAAATATAAAGGCCATAATTGAGTGATCCACTCCCTAAATATCACAGAGGTTAGATCCTTCATATGATTGGTTGGATATTATTGATGATTTATTCATGTTTTTTCAATTATTGGACATCCAATAATAGATTTATAAAAGAAAGGGGTTGAATTTCAATGGACATTAGAGTGCAAAACTAGTTTTGAGAAACTCAAACAATTCCTTGCACATGCACCTATTTTGAGAATAACAAACCCAAAGAAGGATTTCCTAGTTTGCAATAAATGCATACAATGAAGGAATAGGTGGAGTATTGATGCAAGAAAGACATAGAATTTGCTACAAATTGAGAAAATTAAATGAGCATGAGAAGAACTATGCCCCTCATGAATTGGAGCTAGAAGTAATCACACATGCACTAAACATGTGGAGGCACTACTTTCTTGGGAGGGGGTTTGTATTGATGTCATATCATAGAGGCATTATATACCTATTTGATCATACTATGTTAAATGCTATAAAATCCATATGGTTGGCTCTAATTAGCTAATTTGTTTTTGAGATCAAGCATATTAAAAGAGAGGAAAATTGGGTAACCGATGCACTTAGTAAAAGTTTACAAGTAACTCTGTTGGAAACCATGATCACTTCTGAAATTGACACCAAAGAAAGGATCAAAGAGGCATTGCAACATGATGAGCATTTCCAATATGTGAAGGAATTATTATAGTAGGAACCAGAGGTGACAAGAACCAAGAATTATAAGTTCACAAATGATGGTATTTTTTTGTTCAAAGACATATGGTATGCTCCTTTTGTGACTGATTTGAAGAATCTCATAATGGATGATATTAATAAAATACCTTATTTAGGTCATCCTGGTTATGAGAAAATGATAAAATCCATAAATAAATTGTAATATTAGCTAGGAATGAAGAAGGAGAGAACTGAATATATTTCCAGGTTCCTGAAATGCCAACAAGTCAAAGTAGAATGCAAGCCCCCAATGAGATTATTATAGGGAAGTCCATGGACTTCATCATGGGGTTTACAAATACGCCCAAACAAAATGATGCCATTATTTTGTGGTGGAGAAGTTAACCAAGGCAACTCACTTTATAGTTGTTAATTCCACCCACAAAGCCATTGACATATCTCAGATTTCATGAAAGAAATATTTGGCATACCCAAGAAGATCATTTTAGATCAGGATGCCAAGTTCACATCCAACTTTTGGAAGAAATTTTTTGATAGCTTTGGGACTTAGATAAATTTTAGTACATCATATCTGTTAATGTCAGTCTTTCCATCCTTCCTCCAGTGATCAAATATTCTCTTACAAAGTGATTTTAAGGTGTCAAGGTCAAATTTTATCATTTCAGTCAGTCTTCAAGTAAAATTTGGTCACTAGGCATTAGGTCTAGGGTTTGCTTTTACTCCTTTCAAAGTTGTCCAAATGTCGGTCTATGCCACCATTCAGATGAGTGTGCCATCATTCAAAGGGTTGTATTCATCATGTCAGGTTCCAATGGGTCGTTTTACATCTTGTTCATGCTTCAGTTGCGCCTAGGTAAGGTCATTTCCCTCTCCTAGGGTTTTGAAGGCAATTTCTCTTGGATGGTCAAATCATTAGCAAAACTTGTATCCTGATGTTCATACACCTTCCCCTATCCTTAATGTACCTTATTAAACACTTCCCATCACTGAGATCCCCCAAATTCCTCATTTTCGCACAAACCCTAGTTTCTTGCTACAAACCCTATTTTCTAGGCTAGGCCTGTGTTTTTCCCTTTTGGACCCCTTCCCCTCACTCAATTTCAGAGATTACACTTTCCCCTACTTCCTAACATCCCTCCCTACTTCCCAAAATTTCCTCAAGAATTTAGAAGCTCCCTATCCCCTTCATTTCGCTTCATTTCGACAAATCTCTTGTTCCACACATCGGGATAGGTTTTACTCAAATGATGTTTCTGAGAAAGAAAAGATGAATTTGGGAAAAATGAGAGAGGTTTTTGTCCAAAACAAGCCAAGGAAGAAAAATATCCTTCACTTTTTACATAGGTGTAATGGTTTTAGAGAAATGTCAAAAATACCGTTGCCTTAGGAGAATTGAATGCACCTCTGAAGTGACCTTGGGAAAATCAAGTTTTCTCCTAGCTTGGTTGGCCAAATGACTTGATTGATGAGTCAAATGATAACTAGACACAAAGATATTTCCAATGAGCTATCATGAGCTCAATTTGGAGTTGAGGAAGGCATTCAAAAGTTGACTGTAACAGCACTCTGCCTTTAGGCAGCCTCATTTGGCACATTTTGACCAGTATTGGGAGATTTGATTTTTTACAGGGAAAATAAACTCCAAATTTGAAAAATTCCAGTTGGGTTGGAAATTAGACTCCAGAACGTTTCCAAAGAGCTATCCTGCGCCTAGTTTGGACACCGAGAAGGCCTCCAAAAGTCTCCTGCAAAAAGCACTAATGCACAGGCTCTATGCGCCGCGCCTTCTCCCTATGCGCTGCGCCACGTGGCGCGCGCTTATGATAGGAGGCTCCAAATTCAAAAAATGTTGAAAAGTGTGAAACAAGAAATGCTTGTTGAGAATGCAACAAGATGATGGAGCTTAGTGAAAAGAGTCACCTTCACTAAGTGGGCCCGCAAGAAAATTATGGCGCAAGTTCTATTTTTTATCACAGTGTGGGTGACCATAGTGTGAGTGATCACAGTGTGAGTGATCAAAGTCTATTTTTAGACTGGCTGTCAAAAATAGAAAAGTCAAATATTATTGTCTCATAATAATATTTGGACTATAAACTTGATCTTATTCTCTTGGAGCACTTCAGGATGAGTTACGGATGTGGTACATGCAGATCCCAGAAGGAAATACGTGGTTACCTATGGGATGACTAATATTTGCATGCAGGACTTCAGTTAGAACTCAAGTGAGTTGATTTTAGTGGACTGGAGGTGCAGTTGATGGAGTTGTGTTCAGTTTAGCTTTGTTAAACTACTTGTATTTAGTCTAACTGGCAAATAGACTAGAGATGAGTTGGGTGAATTAGTTATTAATTAATTCACAAGTTATTAACTCATAATGCAACTATAAAATACATCAGTTAACTTAGTTGCATGTCAGTTCATGTTCAGTTCAGCAAGGACAGGTGTTAGAGGATCAGATTGCTATCAGTTGTGACTATAGTTGTGCATGATGATTTGCACAATCAGAGGGATTGAGTATGTCAATGAATTGGCCAATATCAATAATTGTAGCTTGTGCTCACGTCCAATAGAGTGTGAGTGATTATTTGCAGGTCAAATACGAGTTTGGCAAGCCATTCTCATCAGTTCTTGAGCAGGTATTGAGCTGGAGAGGCAGGCAAGCAGTGGAATAGATTTGGAGATCAGATCTGAGCTATATTGTGTGTAACAGGTGGAGCTGGTACTGGATTGCTTGTGATAAGCATTGTACTTTGTAATGTTACATGATTCAATCAATATAATATACAGATAGTGTGGGGTTTTTAGTGAGATGCTTTCCCCGGGATACATACTGTGTTAATGAGTTTGATTGATGCTTCTATGTATGCCTATGAATGTTTCTACTTCTGTAAATTGATGATCAACGTATAGGAGATTATGTATTATACATGTTCCGCTTATAATTGTATGATCAGGATAATCTCTGTGAATATGTGTTAAATTATTCAAAATTTCTACATGGTATCAGAGCTAGATGATTTGTAGAAAAAGTTTCTACATGGTATCGGAGCTGCTTGATTTGTAGAAGAGATTTTTACAGGATATCAAGCGAGGATTGATCATTGGATCTATTATTCAGAAAGTGTTTACATTTTATTTCTTCAGGCAGAGTCTGTAATTGGGCCAGGTAGCCTCTGGATTCATCCTTCTTTTGGAATGAATTCCCATACAGTCGATATCTGTACAAGAAATACTTTGTTCTCACGAATTCTAGATCAGAAGCGGTTGAGTTTTTGAGCTGATGGAATTCGAATTTAATTCCAAAGCAAGAGATAAAACTCAGAAACATTAAGTGTGAGAATGGAGACAGTATGCCCCAGTATCTCACGAAGTTCACCCAATGCCGGGATGAGCTGGGAAATGTGGGGGTGACTGTCGGATGAGGATGGTGAGTCTAGCACTCCTTGACCTTCCTAAGAGTTGGCATAGCTACCAGGACTCAGTGAATGGAAGGGAGAAACTGCCAAATTGGGAACGACTATGGTCGGATTTGATGCAGGAGGAGATTAGATGGAGCACCAGATACAGTTCTTCATCTATGCATGATGAGGAGAACTATGCCTTAGCGAGTAAGGTGAAGAAGGGTAAGGGGAAGGTTTCTCTTTCCGAATCCAGTTCTTCCAATCATGGGAAGAAGGTTGACAAGTCGAAGGTGCGATGCTTTCGTTGTCATGAGGAGGGTTCATGGGTCAAGAACCTGTATGCTCTTGAGGTTCAAGATGCATGCAAAGCCTTGAGTAGCGAGGCAATTGATGGAGACTTGGTGGTTGAGAGGGAAGGTATGTTACCTTTCAACATGCAGATCTAGAAGAAGTCTCAGACGATTGTGGAGGAGCCACGATTGGTGCAGCAGCTTCAGGAGGTTGTGGAGCAGCCACAACAAGGGAAGTTGAGAGGAGATCGAGTAGAGACATCTACTCATCCAGAGACCTCTAGTAGGGGGAAACTTCGAGCCAGGTGGGCTGAGGGATCGCATGCAGCCATACCTCCAGGTAGGAGGTGGGGTGATGTGGATTGATCGTCCCAAGGAGGAGGGGTAGGATCCTTGAGGTACCCAACCTCTTGGATGAGACCTTGCTACGGGAGCCCCAGATGTGTAGTAGCAGGAACTGACTGATTGGGTAGAGACAGATGTGGAGGGAGCGGCAGAGAGAGCGACAGTGCAGGGAATCCCAGGACAGCGCATAGCTAGCAGGCTGTAGCAATGCGAGAGGCACAAGTGTTTTGCACAGTGCTAGGTGGCACAGAGAGGTGTGCAATGGTGCGAGATGCATGGAGATTTTGTAGTAGCACAGATGTTAGAGAGGGAGCACTTGTCAGTAGCAGGTAGAGCTTCAACATCAGAGGGTGTTTCTATCCCAACAGGGAGGTCAGTTGGGAGGTGCAGTGCGGATGCAATGCTAGGAGATAGAACTAGCAGCATCACAGATGTAGTCAGAGATGACAGAGGCTAGAGCAGTCAGATACTGAAGAGCACAGAGAGATGAGTCTTCAGCCGACAGAGGCACTAGCAGTCAGAGACTTTGATGACAGAGCAAGTGGACCGGCCAGATGTGTTGCATGGAGAACATTCCAGAGTTACAGGATCGGGTTTGAGAGGAAGCCTTTCTTGTTGAGAGGGAGTGTTGAAAAGTGTGCAACAAGAAATGCTTGTTGAGAATGCAACAAGATGATGGAGCTTAGTGAAAAGAGTCGCCTTCACTAAATGGGCCCGCAGGAAAATTATGGCGCAAGTTCTCATAATAATATTTGGACTATAAACTTGTTCTTATTCTCTTGGAGAACTTCAGGATGAGCTACGGATGTGGTACATGCAGATCCCAGAAGGAAATATGTGGTTACCTATGGGATGACTAATATTTGCATGCAGGACTTCAGTGAGAACTCAAGTGAGTTGAGTTTAGTGGACTGGAGGTGCAGTTGATGGAGTTGTGTTCAGTTTAGCTTTGTTAAACTAGTTGTATTTAGTCTAACTGGCAAATAGACTAGAGATGAGATGGGTGAATTAGTTATTAATTAATTCACAAGTTATTAACTCATAATGCAACTATAGAATACATCAGTTAACTCAGTTGCATGTCAGTGCATGTTCAGTTTAGCAAGGACAGGTGTTAGAGGATCAGATTGCTATCAATTGTGACTATAGTTGTGCATGATGATTTGCACAATCAAAGGGATTGAGTATGCCAATGAATTGGCCAATATCAAGAATTGTAGCTTGTGCTCACGTCCAACAGAGTGTGAGTGATTATTTGCAGGTCAAATACGATTTTGGCAAGCCATTCTCATCAGTTCTTGAGCAGGTATTGAGCTGGAGAGGCAGGCAAGCAGTGGAATAGATTTGGAGATCAGATCTGAGCTGTATTGTGTGTAACAGGTGGAGCTGGTACTGGATTGCTTGTGATAAGCATTGTACTTTGTAATGTTACATGATTCAATCAATATAATATACAGATAGTGTGGGGTTTTTAGCGAGATGCTTTCCCCATGATACATATTGTGTTAATGAGTTTGATTGATGCTTCTATGTACGCCTGTGAATGTTTCTGCTTCTGTAAATTGATGATCAACGTAGAGGAGATTATGCATTATACATGTTCAACTTATAATTGTATGATCATGATAATCTCTGTGAATATGTGTTAAATTATTCAAAATTTCTACAATTTTTTTTATAGTTTTGGATTTTTCATGAAAAATCATGACTGTTGGTGCATGGCTAAGAAGTTTGGGCAAGTTTTGAGTCCTCAGGAGGTCAAAAACACCCTAAAAATGACCTCTCTGCCCCTATTTTGACACAAAGGAAGCAGTCTTGGGAGATTGAAGTTTTGAAGGGGCAAATGGGCACCAAATTTAGAAATTCCACTTGGGTTGGAAATTAGACAGGTAGGGCTTTCCAACAAGCACACTTGGGCTCAATTTGGACTTCAGGAAGTGCCTCAAACTCAGCCTCAAAGTGGCGCAACACACAGAGAATTTTGGCTTGTTTTTCATTGTTCAGCTCAACAATTCACCCAGTTTTGACCAGTTTTGCTTCTTGAAGTTATTATTGACTTTTCATGATGTAATTTGACAACCATGATGTAATATTGGCACATTTTTACTTGTTCTAGAAGATTCATTCACCAAAAGGTGAAATGCGAGTGAATGAATCAGTTTCCTAGCCTATAGGGGTAAGTTGTTTGACTACCTAGATTTCAGTTCCTTGTTTAGAATTAGTTCAAACAGCCCCTAGAATGATGAGCTCGACCCCTAAAGGCAAGGGAATGGGTTGGGCTAGTCTATATCATGTAATTTCTAAGTCATTTTCAGGGTTGGACTCTTGGGAAAAGCTTGGCACTCTATTGTACATTCTATCTCTGCATTTTTGGCTAAGGAAAGACCAGGGTTTTGCAGCATTGTTTGGGATCCATGTGGCTTTATGTTTTGATGGTGTGCTTATCTGAGTAATTGTAAGTTTATCTAGTGTTATGTGTATCATTTTCTTGTTTCTTCTTCTGAATTTGAACAAATGAGTGATTAAGGTAGAATCCATAACTGTTATGCTCTGTCTTTGAATTTGTTTAAATTTTCATGTTTTCATCTGTTTAAGGAGAATTCTTGAGACTCTCTTGCTCTTCTTAGCTCCTCACCAGTCTGATCTATCCATCTCACTCACTTTAAAGCATCAAAATGATCACCTTCCTTGCCCCAATCAGAACTCTGCAGAAACTGTGCCTCATCCCCGAGCCTAATTTGCCTTTCCCTGTTTCCAACACAAAACCCCCAAAAACTCAAATCAAACCTTTGTACTTCATACCTAGCCTAAAATTAGCTTATATTTTAGTCATCTCGAGCCCCATCGCTTGTCTTTTGCCGAGATCAACCTGGAGAGAGCCCTCTCCTGTCCTCGTAGGGCTAGCTACAAGGCTGAGCGTGGTTTGATGTGGACCTAGAACCTTGTTTTTTCAGCCTGAGGCAAATCTAGGCTCTAACAATATCATCCCCCAAAAAATGGTGAAAGCGTAAATAGAATTCGAGAGGACATGTTGAGGATGTATATCATGCATTAGCCAAAGAGGTGAGAAGAATTCCTGCCATTAGTTGAATTTGCATATAGTAATGGGTATTACGAGTCATTGAAGATGAGTCCTTTTGAGGCATTATATGGCAGAAAATGCAACACTCCCATTAGTTGGGATGACCAAGTGAACAGAGTGGTTCTTAGACCTGTCATGTTGAGAGAAATAGAGCAAGAAGTGCTTAATATCAGAGAGAAATTTAAAGTAGCCCAGGATAGGAAAAATATATATGCAAACTAGAGAATGCACAAATAATTACAAGTGGTTGAGTATGTATATCTCCACATCAGACCAAGGAAGAGCCCACTGAAAGTGGGATCTTATGTTAAATTAACACACAAATTTTGTGGACCATTTCATATTTTGGAAAGAGTGGTACTAGTGGCTTATAGAATGGCCTTGCCACCCACAATGAAAGCACAAAATGTATTTCACATTTCTTTGCTTAAAAAGTATGTATGTGACACCAATCATGTGGTGGATTGGTCTGTGATACAGGTGGAATCCGAGGGAGAATTCCAAACCGCACCACTGTGCATCCTATACTAGAGATAGACTGTGCTCTAGAATTGTGTATATATCAGGTCAAGGTGTAATGGAAGCACTTTGGACCCGATAAAGCAACCTAGAAATATTAAGACCAAATAAGGGAGATCTACCCCTTTTTAAAACTTATATACTGATGTAAAGAGAAGTAAATTTAAAGCTAAATTTTTATTTTTTCTTTTATGTTTTTATAGAAAACTGATGATGGTGTTCCCTTAAGTGGGTGGGGTATATAATAACTCTTTTATTTCACTCCCATATTTGTAAACAAGACTAAATTGTGTCAACATGGGAGCTATGTTTGGTTAAGGCAATATGATTTTTAAACACATAAATTAAATTTTTGGGATGACCAACTAAAGGAGTGGACAACTACAAATGCATAGCTTGAGGGAGAGTGCTTGTGTGCCTTGAGAAGCCACACACCATCCTAAATTAAAATTATTATGAACCACCATTGTAGGCCAATCAACGAACCCCATGATAGGATGTAATGGACGAAATTGGGTGGTGCAGGTACAGGACGGTGCCCATCCCCATCCCCCTCACGAATCAAGGAAAGACCACAATCTTAGAGGAACACACAATGCGAGGCTAGGGACGAGAGGGTGGGAGAGACAATCAATGGTGGATGAAGGGGACACATTATACAGTGGAAGAAAAAAAAAGGGAAAAACACACAATGAGGGGGTTCTTAGACTCTCTCTATTTTTATTTCATTATATATTGGTTAGCTCTCTCTAGACCATGAAGAGAATCACTTACTGATGATAGTGAAGTGTGTGGAGATGATGGATCCATGACAATAGTAGACTGAATAATGTTGGAGTTGATTGTTGAGCGTGACACAATAAATACAAGTCTGTGACTTTGGGTGATCTTCTCTTTGATTTTGTGTTTTAGGCCACTATACTAATAGTCTAAGCATGTGTGCTGAGTGGGATGCTCAATGGATGATTAAATCACTAACATTCTTGCTTTATAGATGATAAGCCATTTGGACAGGGCAATGTGAGTCACTATGGTGCTTTTTAAGGAGTTGATATACCACCTAGACAATGGATTGCAGACCCCTATGGTGCTTGCTATGAAAATACAACTGATAAACCACTTGGATAGTGGATTCCAAGTCTTGGATTGAGAAATACCCCATATAGACCTTGTGTGAATCCTTGTGAATGAACTCAAGAGAATGAGTGGTTCATTGTGGTGCTTTATGCTAGAGGGAAATCGATAAATCGCCTGGATATTGGACTCCACCTTCTGAGAGTTTAACTAAGCATTTGGTGTAATATCCTTTAGCAAGCACACCTCAGACCTTGGATTCGACTCAGGGGTGGTTAGATGCAAGAAATATTTGGTGTAGTTGGCCTATGGTTAGGTGGAGAGTGGAAGTCTCTCCTTTAGTTTCCATCCATCTTAACATACTTAAATAAGTCTACTGCTATTATATATTTTAGTTATGAACTATAATGTTTCATGATTTGTCACTATACCTGGTATGAGATCTTATATATTCCTTAATGTTATTAAATGCATGAATGGTGAAAATCAATTTTATGTTCATGATTGGCATGATGTCTTATATGTTATGAATTTGATAAATGATTGGATTTTGTTATCCATTGTTTTGATCATAGTTGATGTGATAAACTATATACTTATGCTCATTCAGTTGGCTCCTACGGTCGAGGAATGTAATAACTTGTTGGATCATTTGATTTATATGGTTTATTGGAGGGCCTACAATTCCTCTTGTATTAATATGAATACTTGTATGCTTGCACCCAGTTGAGTTGATAAACACATGCCTATGACCATGTCTAAATAGTCTGCAAGAAGTCACTAGAATTGGATTCACTGGTACTTTTTCCCTTGCACATCATTGCAACTTGTGTATATTTTGGTATTGGGGCCTTACCCCCTTCTTGTTTCAAAAATGTTATGTTGGGTGTCAAAGAACCTATCCTTTTTTGTTGGTAAGAACACAAAGGCTAAGGATCTAGGACTTTGGGATTTGGTATTGGTTATCACATAGAAAAATGGAAAATCAGGGAAGTCACCCCTTTTTTTATATATATGTATACCAAAATTTGAGGTATTGAAACCTCCGGGTGGTTAGATTAAATACCAAAAAATTGGAGGATTGAGGTTTCAGGTCCGGGCCGCAACACTTAGAGTGTCAGGCACATGATACTCATCCCTTTTATTTTTTTAAAAGACCCCTTAGTTACATATTCTTTTGGTCGTAGAGATTAGTAGAGCGGGATGATGCGCACACACACGTACACACACACACACGTACATATAAATGCTCATGGAGTGGACCAATGCTAAGGGATCAATGGTGGAACCCTGCTTCGGTAGAATCACGTTAGGTGGTCCCCACAATGGCCATGAGCCACTAGCATGTTGGTCCTGGATTGAAATTTATAGATTGTGCGTAGAAGAGTAAGAGGGCCAGTCTGATGGTGGAACCTGGACCAGTGGAACCTTGCCACTAAAGCACTAGACCCTTTGAAATATTGTGCAAGTAAGCGGAGAGGGCTAGTACTAGTGAGCCGATAACTAAATATGTGCGGTCCTGGGATGGAACCTTGCAGAACAAAACCCTACCATCAAGTCATTGGGCCCATAGGAGAGTTACGTAGAGGGATGAGTGGGAAAATTCTAGTTTGATATGATGTGAACCTCATGGACCTCACAGAGCCCTCAGGCCTTTGGGACGCTGGGAACTTTTAATGGTATCGAATAAGGAGTAAGGCCAGTGAAACCCGACGCAGTATGCCATGTGCCAGGGAGGACCCCACAAATCCTATCGGCTTGTGGGCCACCGCTTATTAAAAAAAGGTTTAGGAAAGGGAAATATTGAGGGATATTAATCCAGTATGACATGGACTGGAAATTCCCATGTCGACCATCGACTCTTGGCCTTTAACCTTCCCACATAGCGAGAAAATGTTTCAACGTGTCAAATGACCGCACCACCATGGTGTGGGTACTATGAAGACCGTCACTTGAAGATGGAATGGAAATTCCATGGGGGTTGGGTGGGGACCACATGGGAGAAACATGGTTCTAGTGATGAGGTGGTCCTTTTAAATGGGCAAAAATTTCGATCTGAGACTTGGATTGAGATAAAATTTATATCGCCAAAAATCTCTCAACGTAATGCACACAATGGTGGCATAAGTTTCAAGTTCCAAAGACTTTGAAAAATGAGGTTGTTGTAACCCCATATTTATAATAAAATTCGGAGATTGGGTCAAACAAGTAACCCTCCCATAGTCTAGGAGACTCAAGGGGGTGTGAGGTGGTTACATGCTTAACAAGATAGCCCATACTTTTATAAAACCCATTGGTTCCCGAGTTGGGTCAAAATTGACATTCCAGTTCTACAAAGATAGACCTTCTTTACCCTAATTCCAATTTCTACCAAAAAGTTTTGAGAAATTTTCCTTTGTTAAAAATAAATGCTAACCAACCCCTTGTTATGCTTGATTTATGACTGCAGACAGAGATATCTCCCCTAGGTCTGGTGGCTAACCTAGAACAACAGAATGACAAAGGACCCAATGTTTTCTTTAAAGTAAGTAGATGAGGGGAAGAAACCTACTTGGAATATATCATATGTTTCACTCCTTCTTTGGCTTGAATGCTCCAATCATAGCTCCAGCTGCCAAAATTAGAACCTGCAGAACCAGACAACACAAGCCAAGAAACTACGAGATTTATGTAGCATCATCTATCTACTTTATTCAACAGATCGACATGGTATTGAAATATATGAAATAACAACATCACATATAGGAAAACAAAATAACTCTTTGTATTGATATAAATGGAGTGAGTTACAACCATAGATAGTTGGCAATCTTGTAGAAGAGCTCCTCCAAGTTGTTTACTTGTCCTTCCTTTGTCACAAAGTGTACCTCCATTCACCCTAAATGCATGAAATACTCACTCTCAAAACAACAACATAAGGGTAGAATCACTCTCCAAAAGCTAACCTATTGCATAAGGAATGTTGTAAATATATAGAGTAGTGGGGTAAGTTGGGAATTCTTATCCTTTTACCACTCTTGGGATTGAGATCCACTCTTCAAATAAGGGATGGAAACTCCAAGTTAGGATAGGATAGGATTCGAATGTTTTATCTGAGGTAAATGGTTAAAACAGATCTTGGAAGCTTTTGGAAATGGAGGCTTCGGGATTCTCTCTCTTTTTCTTGACTTTCTAGAACCAACGTAGGTGCAAGGAGAGCAACCTGTAGGTGATAAACGTAGGCCACAGTGGAGCAACCTATAGGTGAACACTGTCTAGCAATATGCCATGGTGCGTTGGTCCTAAAACTGGCTCATATGATGCAATTTAAGGCAGAAACTATGGGGAATGAGAGAGTCATGCATAGGGCTTTGTGCAATGATGATGTAAAGGGGGAATAGGATGTGAATGATCCCATTAGGAGGTTGATTGATCATATGAGAAAAAATAGCCTATAACAGAGTTCCCCCTAAAGTGAAAAGTTAGAGATGATGATTGATGACTAAAGTGCTATACCTTGTGATAAGTCGGGATCAAGAACAACCGATGAGACTGTCTCCTGCTACAATACATTTACATCATGATATCTCTTTTACTGAGGGAGGCATACCCCTACTCAACACATAAGCTAACATTACATGTATAATGATAAAAATACACGTCCACTGATGACTGATGGTGGACCCATGATTAGATGATTGTCAGTCTGATCATAGCCATCATACATAGTGATCTCTATATAATTCTAAAATTGCAGCCCAGATTGCGGAAACTAGATCTGAGGACTTCTATCTCATTCACACGACCAACCAATGTACGAGTCTAACCATGTGAATCAATGAGTTCAGGTCGAACATGGTAGACATCATCTGATTTCTAGCCAATGATGTAAACTGTTAACATATGCGAGAGAAACCACTCATGATGTTAATGGCTCTCAAGGTACTCAAGTACAATCCGTATGGTGTGAATAAATGAGTTGATGTTTAACACCACACATAATATTTCGGTCGAAGGCCATTGATGTAAACTTGTCACTGAGAGTGAGGAAACTTACCATTGATGTATGAAAGAACCAAGGTACCGATGGGTGTTTCTAAGTCAACTTCTTAGATAATGTGTTGATGTCGACAGGAAGCGACCTGTCACAGGAGGGCCTTGATGTATCCCCCATCAACGACATGAAACAAGTATGATGATTGAGACAAAATGATGTTGATATGGAACTGGATCAGGAAAGGAAAACATGGAATGAAGTCTTAAGAGTATTGTAACATATATTAACTAAATGAATTCTCTTGAACACAATGACGACACTAAATGGAGTTGGCAACATTGACTCAAAACCGAAATGGAGGTTCTGTGAAGGTATGATGAACCAAAAGACAAGCAAATTGCCCAACCCAACAGCCACATAGATGAAGTGGAAGAGTGTCATGTTCAAGAGAGACTCGTTGCCATTAACAAATGGAGTACCCTATTTTCCCAATTTTCCCAACCATATTGGTTAGTATCTTCTTATTTTTTTAAAATATTGAGGAGGATAAGGTATGATTGATCTGTAAGTCCATTCTTCGAATGAATCCCTCTGAGTATATTTAACGAACCCTAAGAAGGAGTGGGTCAACCTTGTCGTGTTCGATAAGTCCATCACTATTTGATGTTTTAACGAGTCTAGCAGAGGTAAAACTCGACATCTTTTTCATGTTTAGAGAGTTTGAAAAAGAGGTGAAAAAGAAAAGTCCAGATGTCCCTTTTCGTAGATAGTATATCAAGTTCGAAAAGATATAAAATAATACTCAAGAGAACCTCTTAGCCATGCTAAACTAAGGTTTTCCTTTTTCGTAGTTAGTCCATCTCATCACAGAAAAGGGTTAAACTTATACTGAGTAGACGTGTTTTCATTTACTTTTACAAGTTTTAACAGACAAGTGATCGACCATGTTTTCATGTTTTGGGAGTCTGAAAAGAGTTGAAAGAGGACTACAAGGGGTTCCTTTTTCATAGGTTTAAAGAGCCTAAAAAAGAGATAAATGTTTACTCTTCGGTCAAAATCACCTGTGTAAAGCACAACAAAAGCCGTTAATAGTTGTCGAACTACTTAGAACAACACAAAAAGAATTAAACATACATGTTTCAAAGTAAAAATGAATAATCATAAGGTCAAAACATTATATATGAATAAAATAATGAACAATATGACCATATATACTAAAAAATGTCTATGCATTTTTACCATTTCACATTTACCTATAACAATGAGAGTTATGAGCACTTTTTCCCTTGATCTTCTACAGCTGATTGTGACCAATCTAGTGGACGATTTCAAGTACCATCACTTCTAGGTAGGAGATAGAACCTTTCTCTTTCTTTCAGTGGTTCTATTTTGTGATTTCAAGCAAAATTTCTGAGTTTTTGAGGGCCCCGGGGTTCCAAAATTTTGCGCTAGGACCAATGCAGGCATAGAGGGTCGAAAAGTGCATTGCACCTAGGCAGTCATGCACTACAAGCAGAGGTGAAACACTCTGGTTTACTCTTATGGGGTGTGTTGGGCGCAAATCTAAAGCTTGTTTATCTGTTTTCCCTCAAAAGTTGACAAGTTTTTTGCATGAAAAGGATCCTAATGAATCTCTTGTTGATGTTTTAGGGGTTCATCAACACAAAATGACTTTTGTTTGGAGAGAAAGAGAACATGATGAATAAGATTTAAATACAACAAATGATCCTGCTACCATTTAGGCATTAAAGAAATGTGGATTACTAAAATTCTTCTGGCTTCTTGGTATGAGGCAACAGATGGAGTTGTTGAAATACCTTGTTCATTCATGGGATGTTCAGGCACAAGCATTCAGGTTTGGGGAACATCTAATCAAGGTAAAGGTAGAGCATATCTACTTTCTGACAGGAATGTCCATGAGGGGTGCCCCCATATCTCTCCTAGGTGGAAGAAGTGGTGGGGAGACAATGAAAGATTATATTGCCACCTATTGTAGACCTCGAGCCCAGCCAACAAAGGATGGAAAGATCAATATAAAAGATGTGACCCAATTACCTTTGAGAATGATCCTATTCATTATCATAAGATTGGTAGGTAGCTCCACATTGCATGTGGCAAGCAGATCATATATGCAATATGGATTGGAGTGTTTAGAGCCAACACTCTTCAACTAGAGCGAGGGAGTTTTGGTCAATATGAAAGAACAATTGACTAAGGCAAAAGAAGGAAAACTAAATATCTTTGGATACGACGTGATATTAGTTTCCTTTGCATTAGAACAAGTTCCATTACTTTAGCCTCAACATATCATACTCGAGCCTATCAATCTGAGGGTGCCACAAATGAAGAGGTGGATAGATCACATGTCCTGACATGTAGGGCCTTTGACGATAAAATTTTCACCAACCTTCTTTGGATGGATATGAAGATAATTTATCATGATCAACAACTATCCTTACACAGACATGGATTTCTGTGATTACCTTGAGCTCGTGCTTCCTATGGGTGAGGAATGGGGTGCTTCAGGTAAGAAATTCCGACCTTTTAAGTTTTGAGAGTGATGTTTCCAAGACTAAAATCAGATGTGGGACCAATTCGACCCATTGGTGCTTCATATCTTTGTCGTGCAGAGGAATGACAACAGGAAGCAACATTAGAACCAGTATGGGTCGCTGCAGTGGGATGGGATATGCTATAATATCCATATGTAGTAGAGGTCCTATCAGAGATAGAGTGCCACATGGAAGGGTTGACACATGGAATTAATGATATTGTGGTCGACCAACTTCCATTGTGACTTCAGCGATACACCATAGGAGTGTCTAGTCGTATCGGTCGACTATTGTGCAAGATGGCTCGTGTAGTGTCATTCTATCATGAGCACCTTTGATTATGTCTACTTAGATCTTGCTTTTTCATATGGGAAATGTATGCCATATGTTTCTTGGGCACACATTTTGTAAAATCAAACTTATATATATATATATATATATATATATATATATATATATATATATATATATAGTGTTTTTGGGTTTCTATTGTATTTTCAAAATGATGTGATGTGAATTGAAAATTAATTACATTGTTTGCAAATGTATATCTAAAACATGATTAGCTGGGGCATCTGTCAATGTATTTAGATTTCTAGAAATTTTTTCATATTGTATGAAATTGAAATGTATTTCTACAAGGCATACTCTTAAAACCATGCATAAGATGGTGGGACGTCTAACTGAATAGATACCGACAAGTTGTAGTACTACGAGTTGTGGTCAAGTATGACGACTAAATGATGAATACCATGTGCAATAGCATGAGATAGTATCTCAACTAATGAGATATACTCAATGATGTTATTGGTGGAGAGACCAATATAAATCCCTTGCAGACTCACTAAATCACCATTTAGATAAAAAATAGTCCATGCCGCGGAAGATAGGTTCCAAGTACTACGACTGACACCATATGAAAGTTTCAAGAGATACAGACATCTACAAACAAAACGTAAAAGGGAATCAATAGAAACCATGTAAAACTATGAAAAGGCACACAAAAAACACACCTATGGAAATTATGTAGATAGTGAAAACTACCTTGAGATCAAGCATAGTATTTTTTGAGGTACAACCCATTTTTAGGCTGTGCCAAGGGAGCTCCATCAAAATCTACTAACTCGTAGGCCCCTTTTGCAAGGACTCACTTGACAATGTATGAACATAGCCACATGGATTAAATCTTTCCCTAACCCAATTTATCAGACTCCTGGTCATATAGTAGGACAAGGTTTCATTTCGAGTAGACACGAGGCTTGACACTTTTGTCATATTGCACCTTGATGTGTATTTTATGAGCTTTTTTAGTTATAGAAACATCATGCCAGGTTTCATCTAATCGAGTCAGATGTAAAAGACGCTCCTCCTCTACAGAAGTGGCAAGAAGAAGTTTGATAGCTAGTTTCAATGATGGAGTTTTGCATTCAATTGGGAGGAGAACTTCTAGACCATACACCAACTAAAAGGGTGTGAACCCGGTAGTCATCCTGACTGAGGTTCGGTACGCCCACAAAGCAGCGTAAATAAGCAAATTCCAGTCCGATTTTTGGACCCCTACCATGCATTGAAGCATTGTTTTAAGAACTTTGTTGACAACCTCAACCTGTTCGTTAGCCTGAGGATAGTAGGGAGCATAAATTTCACGGGAAAGTCCCAGCTTAACAGTTAGTTCGATCATCATGTGATTTCGGAAATATTTTCTGTGATTTGTAACTATTGCTTTCGGAACACCAAACTGCGCGATGACATGGTTGAAAAATAAGCATGCAACTATTTCTCCTGTGTTGTTGAATGTAGGCATCACCTCGGCCCACTTAGTAAAGTAGTCAACAATGACAATAATATAACCATGCCCCCCGGCCGAGTGAGGGTTACATATCATAAAGTTGATCCCCCATTTCGCAAAGGGACCAACGACGATAACGATATGCAATGGAGCAGGCGAAGAACGAGTCTTATGATCAAATATCTGGCACACATGACACTTCTAGACATTGAGGATTCAGTCATGACAGATAGTAGGCCAGAAGTAACTAGCACGTAATTTTTTTTGGGCGGTAGCATAACCAAATAGATGTCCACCACATGCCCCTGAGTAGCATTCATTTAAGATTTTCTCGGCCTCCTCAAGTGTGAGGCACCTTCGTAATATCGTATTGATACCACGATGATAAAGGTTGTCGCTGATAATGATGTAATTTCAGGCTTGGTAACGAATACGTCGCTGCTCTGAGCGAGAGGTATTAGATCGCAAAGTATGGGTCTTGCGATAAATAAGGAAATCTCCATACCACTTTCCATATGACAAGATCAAAAACAACGACTCGTCAGGAATAGAATCTTCAGATGTAGATTCTGAATCAAAGGAAGGGAGAGCACACATTAGTTCTGCAAAAGCTAGGGATTTATTCGACTTGGATTTGATGAACTCCATGTCGAATTCTTGTAAGATGACAATCCATTTCGAGTACTTCCCCCCTAGAAATTGACGTGACAAAATGTATTTCATAGGGATGCAATATGAAATGACCATAGTTTTTCCAACCAAGATGTAATGGCGAAATCTTTGGACGACTTGAATGATCGCCAAAGCTAACTTTTATGTGAGAATATCAAATCTCAGTATTGTTAAGATTCATACTCAGATAATAAATGGGGTGTTCAGTCCCTGAATCATCTTCTCGGACCAATACCATCGCTATAGTAGAAATGACAACATCAAGATACAAGAAATAATTATGCGAATAGTCAAGGGGTATAGAAGATATGCCCGAGGCAGAACATATTTTAGGATATCAAACGCTTCTGAGCCGCGTCATCCCAATGGAAGGGAACCCCTTTTTCCAGTAAGCGAGTGAATCCTTTGGTCAGTTCAACATAATTAGGGATGAATCTCCATATAAAGTTTGCTTTCCCTTGGATTCTTTATAACTAAACTAATGAAGAAGGTGCAGGCAAATCAACAATTGCCTACACTTTCAATGGATCAATACAAATTCCTTATTTTGATATAAAGAAACCTAAGAGTTGACCAGAAATTACAAAAAACAAACATTTGTGTGGGTTAAGTCGAATGTCATAATGTCTACAATGAAGGAAAATAACCCGAAGATGCATCGGGTGATCAGTCCGATGTTTTGAGTGAGAAGGGAGGTCATCCAAATATGGTTGAATGATGTGTTTGATATCATGAAAAGCGTAATCCATGGCACATTGAAATGTGGCCCCAAAATTATTCAAACCAAATGGGAGTTTCCTATAGGAAAAAGTGCCCCAGGGACAAATAAAAACAGTTTTAGGTTGGTTTGTCGAGAGAATGTTGATTTGATTATAGCCCAAAAATCCATCCATGAATGAATAAATTTCACATCCAGCACAATCGTCAACAATATGGTCAATAAACAAGGTGGGATAATTGTCCTTCAGACATGCACGATTCACATCCCAATAATTGACACACACTCAAATGATGCCCTATTTATTCATGATAGGGACTACATTTGACACCCAATCAGTTAAAGAAATGAGGTATATGAAACCATCTCGGAGAAGCTTTTCAAATTTAATCTTCATACTAGTAGCCTTCTTGGGATGGACCAAACGAAGGATATGCCAGAATGGTTTAGCATCTGGATACATCCTAATTTCATGTACAACTATATTTGGGTTGATAGTTGTCATCTCCTTATAGGTCTAGGAAAAGACATCTTAGAACTCACGGAAAAGGGCTCGATAAGTCTTGATCTTGGATGGAGAACAAGATGCTCCAACGTTTAGATTTTAGATAGCATTTGGCTTGATGGAAATGTCAGTAGGTATTGTCAGTTCGATATTCGACAGGTTCTTTTCTGAATCGACCTCATGAATAGACACAAAATTCGTAGAGAGTTCGACAGAATTGGGCGAGTATATATCACTGAGACTATCCTCAATGGAATCAGGTAAGGAGGAACGATGGTGATTTTTGTCTCGTGGTGCATCGTCTGATATCATGATTTCCATGATGCTTTCGTCGATAGGTAATACAAACAAGAAAGGATCGAAATACATATCATAGCCCAATAATATGTCTACCCAATTAATAAAATCGAAAGAAGAAACCACAGAAGCTGAATAAATGGCTTCGTAATCTAGCTCAATGAGGATTCGTGACATTCGGTCGCCAAAACTTTAGATGTCATTTTCGTTTGGTAGAATCCATGGATCATCCAGGATAGTAGAAGACAATATCATGTGGATATATGCTACCGAAGATGAGCTGTCGGGAAGGAGAGGGGGAGGGAGTGAAAATGTTCCCATAAGCGAAGAATCCTTCAAAAATCTAACTGTGCCAACATGCTAATATGAATGTAGGGTTTTCCCCACAAGACGGACACTTCCGGTAACATGTGAATTAGAGGCAAAAAAGGTGAGTTGGTCTATGGCTACAATCCCGCATTTATGAGGAAAGGCGATCATACAAAATTAGGTCGAAACAACAAAAACCATATCATAAACCCATGTGCATCCTAATGGAAGATTGTAATCGAGAAGTCCGTCAATAACTTCGACTTCTATGGACACAATTTTTCTCGCGAGTTCAACTTACAGGGAGTTCAAAATCCCACAAGGTTTGTATTTTATCCCGTCAAAGGATTTTAATGTATTAGGTGTCTGACTCAATTGAGGAGAACCAATCGCCTTCTAGAAAGACATGGACATAATGCAATTTGAGGCTCCCTCTTCAATGATAGAACAATGAATATTCTTACCATAGACGATGACTTGGATTATAAAATCTAACTGTGCTAGAAGATGAGGGGTTTCATGAGAGAAAACCACAAGGTTGGAATCTTATGGATCCACACATCCGATAGTTGAAAGTAAAACCCTCTTTTGGGTAGGGTAGTTTTGCAACACCTCAAGAGTCGACATAGTTGATGGGGACTGAGCCAAGTCTTCAACTACGTTATAATTCTGAGCGGCTCTTGCACGAGGGTTGAAAGTTGACTTATGAATAATGCCCTTTGGAGGTTTAATAGTCAATTCAGTAGGAATCGATGGTGGAGTGGGATCTGACGAGGATGGTGCCGAACTGGCAGGTTGATCAGTAGCCTGACCATTTGGTAGATTTGCATTACCATAATCCTTGTTCCGAGTAGCTACCAAAACATCAAATCTGAACTTTGAAGAGGAAAGTATCAAAACTGTGTTAGAGGAAGAAGGGTCCCGAGCAACCATATGTGTCTCTTGACTAGGAAATAAGTTTGTCAACACTGCAGGAGAAGTGGAGGAATTAAGAAATTGATCCACTTCAATGTAGTGAGGACAATCACGTATAAAGTGCTCCTCATTGCAAATCAAGCAAGGATATCGAGGCTTTCGTTTCTCATTAGAAGACTGATTTGTTTGTTTATCCTGCTGAGAGGGATCTTTCCTTTTCTTATATTTTCCTTTCTTCTTGCTTCTAGGTTGCTATTGAGACTTGCCTTTATCAGATGAAATCACATTTATCTCAGAAGTAGAATCCGCAAGAGGGTGGGATTGATGATTTTGAGCAGATGCAGGTGGAGCAATACCAGATGGTTTACTCACCATTTGTGAGCTTGTATAACCAATAATACCATCAACAACATGAGATTCCTTACCAGGAAAAGAAGGAATAATATTCAAAGGTCAGAGCGTTTGGTATCTTATCATAGAGCATGCCAGATTGGGTGTAAACCAAATCCAAATATTGCGCACGAGCAATTACTTGCTCTTTAGTCACGACTCCACCTTTGGCCGCATCTTATGTTATAGGTGCCCACAAATATTTGGTAAACCATTTTGTGAGCAATTGATTGGGAACATAAGTTTTGACCAACCGACGATGACGCCTCCACTCATGAATGTGATCACAAATGTGAGTGGAATCTGATTATTTGAAGTTGGTTAACAGTTCCGTCCCAGTTTCATATCTAATGAGAAACTGGAAATGCGTGAGGAAGGGTGTGGCTAAGGTATTGAAATCACGGAATGAAGTTATGGGTAACTCAATATACCATTTAGCAATGGTAACTGTAAGCGTTCTTTGGAAAAGATGAAGTCGAATAGAATTATCGTTAAGGGGTTTTGACGAACACCATAGATGATACATCATGAAATGTGTCGACGAGTCTTCGCCCATATTCCCATTGAATTTAGGGATGTCAGAAGGCAATTTAGTAGGAATAATCGGCCACCAAGGCGAATGACCTATGGGTTCATTGGTGAGCCGAGTCAAATCTTGCAACTCAAGAGTGGACACAAAAGGAAACTGCCGATTAAAGTCTGGAAGAGGATGACCTGGATATGAAGGAATAGACTGGGAAACGAGCACTTGCATTCATAGATAGGGAGGGTTCTGGTAATAAGGAACCGATTACTAGAATAAGGAGGATTTTAATAGCCAGAATACAAGTGACCTTGTTGACCAGCCCCAGGATAACCATGAATTTTTTGGCCTTGAAAAGGCACCTGAGGAATACCCTAATAAGGTCTATACTGTTGCCCGATGGGAGTTTTCATTGTCCCATGATAAAGAGGGTTCGATTGATGCTGTTCCATACCGTACACAGTCTGTCCTACTAGAATTTGAGGAATACCTTGTGCAAGTGATTGAGATTGTAAAGGAACTTGTAAAGGTTGAGTAAGTGGGACCTGAGAGGTGCCAGATACTGAAGGAACGAGTTGAGATGCGATCACAACCTGTACAGGTTG
The DNA here is from genome assembly GCA_031772625.1 of Pinus tabuliformis. Classification (NCBI taxonomy): domain Eukaryota; kingdom Viridiplantae; phylum Streptophyta; class Pinopsida; order Pinales; family Pinaceae; genus Pinus; species Pinus tabuliformis. Next base: position 210,107,942 of record CM062816.1, on the reverse strand, counting down.
AGTTACATGAATTTGAGCTTGTTGAAGTATAGATTGAGAAATAGGAACTTGAGATGAATATGGCGTAGGTTAGGAAGCAAGTAATGATCCCAACATCGAACCAGGTTGAACGGGAAAAGTAGGCTGCCAAACGCCAACAACCATCCCAGGATAAGGAGGACTATAATAAGGTTGGTTACCAATTTTAGGTATGATAACAACAGGTTTCCCCCCTTTCAAAGGAGGAGAAGATGATGGAGGCAACTTCCCCCATTGCGGAGGGTACCCAACATAAGGATAGTTAGGCTTTTGAAGAAGACCTTTCCTACTAACATAAAGGCCAACCTACTGCTCAACTCTTGGTGTAGGAGGAGGAGAAGGAGTAGGCTGAGCAACACTCATAAGAGGAACTCCAGATGGAATTCCCAAAGTGGATGACATTTGTTCGGCATGGAATCCCCCCAAGGCATGTTTTGGGGCTCAAAGCCCAAGTTTTGACCCAATCTTGTTGTAAAGCTCCGTGAATTACGGGCGCGGGGCATGAAAGTATGATAGAGTCACAGGGTTGTCCGCCCTAGTTTTGTAATGTAATGTCGGCGGGAAAGACCTACCCATGGTCCACGGACCATGGGATTGTATAAATAGAGTGAGGCTCTAAGTGTAAAATAAGGAAGGAGAGAGAGGAACAGAGGCTAAGGAAGTAAGGTGAAGTGTGCCTTTGGGTCGTAGAGTAGGAGAAGGCTCTGTAGCTGAGTGTGCAAAGGCCTAGTAGTCCTCAGCTCAGTGCGTAGGGCGGAGTCGAGTCTGTAACCAAAGAAGGAATTAATAAAGAGAAGTTTTTATCATAATTTTGTGTATCTATTCTTGGGTTAATGCATGTTTGATATAATTTGCAAATATACTGTTTATTTACTGCGCGCACCTGTATGAATGGTTTATGTTGTTAAGTATAACTTAAAGCATGCAAGTAGGCTAAAATAATCAACTAACATTGGAATACCAGTAAGGTCTTTGGTAATAACGTAGAAGTGTAGCAGCGCAACGTTCGGCCCCCGATTAGGGTTGCGCGAAGGCAGTATATCAAGCTGTGAGGTACAGGAAAGTGCGCGAAGCGACTTGCACGCAGGGTCAAATCGCGGACCACTTGAACTCATCAGACATCTCCAGGGTGTGGAAACCTGGTTCTAGCATCCTCCCATACTACTTCGGGTGAGACCTCAGTCTAGGCTCCACAGACTATTGCCGAAAGGGCCAGTAGTACCGGGATTTGTTTGGCTAACTTAACTCTGAACTTGGGTCAGGTCCCAATAAGCCAAAAAATGGTTCTGATGTCGGGACCGGGATTTGCATAGAGATGTATGATGTCGTATCACTGGAATTCGACAAAGAAGGGAATTGAATAGTGGTTGGACAGAAAGATTCACGAGTTTGCAGTGTAGGAAAACAGGAATCCGTGATTCTCGAAGGAAGAGTGGTTAGATTACTACTTATATATGAAAATCCACGAAATTTTCTTTGCATCCTTCCCCTCTGAGTTGTATGAGTGGATCGCAAATCTTGCAGATAGTCAAGGGAGGTGTAGGCTCGACAAACCTATTGTGTGGACTCGAGAGTTGGTGCATAGACTAGAATCATCAGAAGATAAGATCGCGCACGCTGTGGATCACTGGCTCGATTTAATTACAGGAGGGTTTATCACCGAGTTCGCGGTAGATACTTCAGTCAGCTATAGCGAGGCGGAACGACGTTTCCTCAAAGGACCGTGAGGTAAGTACGTTAAATATTTGAACACTTGGATTAAGATGCTACTGTGTGAAAAGCGGGTTATGCGAATAAATTGATGTTTGGGGCTACGCGAAGTGGGAGGATCTACAAAAAAGAAGGTAGCACAGAACTAGGAACTAGACCCTTGATTTCACCTCCACGAGAAAGCGAGGAAGAGCTCGCGAAGGATTCACCAAGAAGTACGATCAGTTTGATAAAAAAATGAATTCCGCGCATACCACCCCCACCTACACCACCACCAGTTTCACCATCTTCACCCCCGTCTTCGCCCGCACTACCTCCGCCACCCCCACAGTTCAATATGGCAAGCGCAATAAAGTTTTCGGTGTTCAAAGGAGTAGGGAATGAAGATCTGGACTAGTTTTGGTTCATGGTAAGGGATGTATGGGAAGCGCAGGGAGTCACGGATGACAATATCAAGAAAGCAACACTAGTTAGCGCGCTGCAGGATCGCGCACTGACTTGGTACATTAAGCATTCCAATGACAATCCAAATGCAGGGATCACAGATATCCAAGCTGCGCTAAACAAGGAATTTAGCAGGCCAAAATTAGAGACACTGTCGACCATCGGATTTAAGGAAATCGCGATGCTTCCAGGCGAGACCCCCTGGGAGCTGGATCAGAGATTGAAGTGTACAATTCGTGAAGCCAGTATGACCTTGACAGATGGGAAACACCGTGCATGGTTTGTAGCATCGCTGATACCACATCTAAGGAATGCGTTGTCACAGCAGAAGCTAACCACTCAGGCCAAGGCCTTGGAGATTGCAATGAGACTGCACGAGACCCCGATACAAGATCCTAACCTGGGAGTTCAACAGATCCACGCACAGTTGAAAAACTTGTGCCTTGAGATGCAGAGTTTGAAATAAGATAGGACAGCTCGCCCACAAGCGCGCGAGGAGGTATGGTGCGTAAAGTGCAAGGGCCAGGGGCATGGAAAGGACCATTGTCCAGTCTTCGTGAACTACCTGGCGGGAGGAGGACCAATGCCATTTAGATCAGAGGCACAAGCAGGACCGAGCGCGACACCTGCATTATGGTGCGTGATTTTTCAGATAGCAGGAAAGCATGCTACAGATAACTGCCATCTATTACAGAAGTATACGCAGAATTCCCAATAGCTGTTCTATAATTTTCTGTAGGTCAGTAGGCCACAATGAACGTACTTGTAGAAGTTATGAACTGATGATGGATCAGACTCGTACCTACAAAGTTTAGACTGAAACACGGGTCCTCGATCAAAATGCAGGGATGGCGCGCATTGGATTTCAGGGGCGCGAATGAGGTCGAGGAGAAATGGGACCAGGAAGAGGTCGCGACCAGCTGATATGTTACAATTGCGGAGGGCCATGGCATTATGCCTGTGATTGTACAAATCCAACGAGACCATCATGCTTATATTGTATCCAATTTGATCATGAGACGGAGGACTGTCCCATGCTGATAGCGAGGTTGCGCGATAAAGGAGCACTCCAACCTCCCCCAACTCAGAACCTGAAAATGATGAGGTCTGAGCCGCGCGAGGAAGACCCGAATGTAAATATCGTGCTCCGCAGTGGTATCACTACAGGAGATGATAAAGGCAAGCAGCTCGAAGAAAGTGCCTGGGTTCGCAAGGCTTCAACAAAGGAACCAGAATTTGATTTAGAGCGTGCTAAGGAGACATTTATGGAAGCTAAGAAGAGCTTCACGGATGCCTCCACTTCAGGAAGTAAAGACAAACTGGAACCGGAAATGGACCCATCAATGCTCACTACATTTTTGGAGACATGCATGAAGCTGTTGTGCGACAGAAAAGCTGTGAAGGGACTGCAAGAACTCATCACTAGATGTGCTGGACCAGGAGAACCGCGCGTAGTCCGGAAGCTCGGGAAGCACACAACGCGAACAGGAAGGGAGATGAGATTGACTGTGCAGATTGGGGAATATGAAATGGATCAAGTGATTTTGGATCTAGGATCAGATGTGAATGTCCTGCCAAAGCAGACATGGGAGCGCATGGGCAGGCCTACACTGCAATGGTTTCCTATTCAATTGCGAATGGAAAATCAACAAAAGATCCTACCTATGGGAAGATTGTAGGGAATAATGGTGGATATTGAAGGTGCGAGCGTGCTTGCAGATTTCGAAGTGATAGAGATTGTTGATGACAACAATCCCTATCCTACGCTACTGGCAATAGATTGGGCCACTGACATGAATGGAGTGATAAATCTAAAGAAGCGCAAGATGATTTTCAAGAAAAAGTCATTGCATGTAGTGGTACCTTTAGACCCTGCGTAAGGATCGCGCTACACAGAGCCAGTGCGCGACTACGATAGCAATGACGATCTAGACTGTATCTACAAGATAACCGCGTGGGAGGAGGACTGGGTAAATCCAACAGCGGACGACAGACTCTCGTGGGAGCGCGAAAGCTCCTGCACCTTAGATTCGGACGAAGAAATAGAACGATGGCAGAACCGATTACACGAGGTAACCATGCTCAATTGTAACATGATGACAAGGTTGTTACGCTGCATGGCAACAAAGGAAAGAGATCTGCCTATGTATGACGGGTTGAGCGAGGTGGATGATTTCCTGAACAAATTTGAAAGAGAAGTACCGAAACAAAGACATTTCGACGCTATGAAATGGGTACTGCGTGCTACGCCCACAAGGTGGTGGGGTACACACCAACATAATTTTGAGGACTGGCGTGAATGCAGAGGGATGATGCGCATGTGGTTTGGAAAGCCTCAAATGTGGATGAAAGCCGAGTATGACAGACATAACAGCCCGCGCGCCCACCTTTCCAGATGGGTACAGGTGTATGGTGCACAACCTGCACGAACACACACCGTCCTTGCGATAGGAAACGCGACCGACAAGCAGGAACGAGCAAGACAATGGTGTGAACGATGACCAGGAAGTATGGTAAGACTAAGCACACAGAACCATATTCACGCAAAAGCTTGTGACAAAGTACGCAAAGCACTGAATGCGGTCCACCATGGGAAACGAACTGACTGGGACCTGCGCGTACTAGCGGTTCTCTAGGCTTATAGGACCATGTGCAAAACCCTGACCACACGGGCACTTCCGAAGTTGAAGTATGAAGCAGATGCTGTAATCCCTATGGAGCATGCAAAGCCTAGTTTGCGCATAGTAGCACCCATAGATACGATGGTTCGCGAAGCCTGGAAAGGAGGGATCACACAGCTGCAAGAAACAGAACGCATGGGACTTGAGGAAGAAATCCAACAGGGAAACCTTAGACTCCACAAACTTGAAGAAGAAAGGGTACGGTTAAGGAAGAAAAGCGCTTTGATGGACGCAAAAGTCAAGAAGATGGAGGACGAAATAAAGAAATATTTTCTCGGCAAAAAGACTAGAATGATAAGGCAGGGTGCGTGCGATCCCGATGACAGGGTTAAGGCCTATTGCCGTGAATTGATCAGTCTGATGCCTTGGCTTGGACCACATATTGCTAAGCATAGTGACTAGGGTAGCGTGTTGCAAATGGTGAAGTGCGCGATGCTGACCGTAACAATACAAGGTGGGGATTCTCCAGGAACCATGATGGAGGATAGGATGGAACTCTACACGGGTGGTGTGACCACCTGACTAGCTGAGGGAAGGAAAGTCTTAGCGCTCTGTTATCACTCAGGTTGTCCCTTTTGACTCCCAAAGGGATACGGCCGAGGTAACCACAAACCAATCTTTGGACTGCAGGTCCTAGCCTACCTGCAATCAGAGAGGGCTCTCTCTTTATAATTTAGCTTTGTTTTAGGTTGATTTTAGGCTAGTTATTGAGTTTAGGGGTTTTGTTTTGATTTTGGTGGGATGGAGGATTCTTTCAAACAGAGTTGGGATGCATAGTGTGAGAAGTTCAAACCATTGGGCATGGAGTCATGGATTAGGCTTGCTGTTGCGTTTTCTTGGTCACAAGAGGAATACAGAGCAGGATAGCTACACATAAAACAATATCGAGCTGGAGTAGAGATGGAACGAAGGTCAGAGAATGAAAGGCAACTAAGTAGCTCTCATTATGCTAACAGAGGGAAGGTGAATGAACATTTATATAGGAGTAATCAAGGATTCCTAAACAACATTCATATATGAAGGAACTAATGTAAATATGAGAAAATCAGTATTCATATTTAGGACTAATTCATAGGAAAACATAGATAAATCACAGAAATTGAGAACATAATACAAATAAGTGAGCTCTGAACTATTCTTTCTTTCTGCTATTTAGATAGTGAAACAATGATGGCATAAACACATATAAACTGTAAACAGAGATAAGAAACACTTATTGGGCTATGTAGAAGTGTTAGGATTCCATAGTCACTCTTCAGTCATTAAAACACAACAGCTAGTTCATCTCCCAAACATTCCAACGATCTTTGATTATAGAGACTCTCAGAAAATACAATGCAAGTCTAGAGGAAGTTATCGACCAACCAACCCTTAAAACAGTGTAGAGGGTGGTTTTTATAGAAAATATTTGCAAAACATCCCTTGAACAGGTGTCAAGGGAGAAAATATCTCAAAATATCTATCAAAATAGATTCAAAAGAGATCTGTGCAATAACTGCTTCTAATGCTAAGTTGTGCTGGAAATAAATGCAATAAAATATCTAAAACAGGTGTTCATGAGGGAGCAGCCTCATCAAAATGGCTCTTTAGGGCTGCGCATGGTCCTGCAGCTTCAAAAAATGGACTGAAAGAGTGCCTTGAGCCACACGCTGTCCTCTGTGTGATAACTGTGCTTTTAAGGAAGCAGCGCTGCTCCAAAAACATAACTGGGTTCATGTGTTGGCCAATATCTGCTTTGAAAACCTTTATCTATGTCTTCAAGTGGTCTTGCTGCCTTAAATGGCCAAAATCTGTGAGTTGGTGAGCCATTACAGCTTAATGATGCCTTGCTGAATCTGCTGGGGTCCCTTTTGCTTCATCTGCCTTGGAAGATCTTCACTGACACACTCCGCCGCTTCCCTGATACTCTTTGACACGCACATGGTCCCTTCTTGACCTTTGAATGCCTTTGAACTATCCAATCACCCATTTATGGCCGCTGCTCAGCCTTCTGCCACCTTTGGAGTCGTTATCAGCCCTTGCCGATCAGCGAATGCCTCAAAAATAGTAAAAAATTGCAATTTGGATGACTAGAGGATCATTGGAGGACCGCCAATGTGAAAATCCTGCATTTAGAAGTATTTTGGGCCTGGAGCGATTTGAAAATGGCTGAGGAAAGCATCGTTCCTTTGTAATTGGGCGGGCGCGGGCACCGCATGATTAAATCTTTGAAAAAGGCCTATTTCATTAAACAGGCGGAAAAGCCTTAAAAACTGCAAAATTGATGAATTTTTGGCTCTGCCGCAACACTATTCATTTCTTTAAATCGTGGCCGTTGGATCCGGCGCGGGCCGATCCAACGGCCCAGATCATATCGCTATATCGCATCGGGGCGGACCAGGGGGTGGCACATAAACCATCGCCGAAATGCGCGGACCCGATATGCTATAGGCCCTTCCTTTTATTTGGAATCGCGTCCGGCCCATCGGCGATGTCATATCGGCGGACTTACAAGAATTTGGTTTGCGGACCCGAAATGCTAATATACCATGCTTTATTGTTATTTCGGCTCCGCCAGTCGGAGCGATACATGGGGAGTGCTGCGATTAAATCAGGGCCATTGATCTGGGGGCCCGATCCGACGGCTGGCGCTAAATCGCATCGGGGCGGACCATTGGTCCCAATACATAAAACCTCCGAAATGTCGCAGACCCGAAATGCTTATATGCCCTTTCTTTATGGAGATCGGGTCCGGTCCGTCGGCGATTTCGTATCGGCGGATTTTAACAAAATCAATATGCGGACCCGAAATCCCTTAAAACTGCCCTTTATAACTTTTCGGCTCCGGAATATCGGAGCTTTCCCATTTCGCTGTACAAAGGCCTTCTTTCAGACCCGATAATTTTATATGCTGCATTTTATTAGTACCTCGGCTTCAGAATAAGCAATGCTATATATGGGGCCGCGACTTAATAAAGACCATTGATCTAAGGGCCCGAATGGGCGGCTGCGATTAAATCGACATTTCGCTATCGGCGGGGACATGGGGCAGGACTTTATACAATTGCGATCGCCGAAATGGGAGATCGCCGACAAGATCTGGGCCATTGGTCTGAGCGGGGGCGATGGACGGCTGCGATGTGATATTGTTGAAAAATGCGGGTTTTTACGTTATAACTTAAGTTTTATAAAAAACTTGAGTTTAAACAATAAAACAAAAAAAAAGGAGAGTTGCGATAAAAAATAGTATATGCGGGATATATGGGAAAATATGATGGAGGAAGCCTCCGATAGCGATATCGCATCGGGGAAAAAAGGAATGGGGGAATATATATATGGATCAGCACTGTTATTACCTCCGACATCGATATCGCGTAGGAGGGGGGGGGGAAATCCATCGGAGGAGGGTTTATATGTATAGAAGGGGGCTATAAAGCATTGGAAGGGTTTTTGCCTTTGAAGAAAGGTAAAATGAAATCGGAGGAAGGTTGTTAATGCATCGGAAGGGGTCCGAAGCATGGTGAGAGGGTTTTGAGCCTTGAAAAAAGGTTAAAACATGGATAATGGAGGGTTTGCATAGATGAAAGGAGGGATTTTATGCATAGGAAGGGGTCCTAATGCATTTGGAAGATGGTTTGAGGGGGGAAGTGAGGGCTCTTGCTCAGTTTCAGGTAAACTTAGCAATTCCCAAGTGTACTTATGGTTATTTTTCAACCAGGGGGAGGGGATAAGTATATAGGGGAGTTATTAACATAGTTTTAGTAGGGGAAGGGGAAATAGATAGGGAGCTATATAGTAAAGTTAATAGTTAACATGACAAATGATCAGAGAGCGCTAAGAATGATGTCTTAGGCTATCAATGGGGGAAAATGACTGATAGAAGAAGTGTGAACATTCTTTTAGTGAAGCAGATCTTCACCAAGGCAGATAATATGGAGAATGATGAATCTAAGAGGTATCAAGCAGATCTTGACCTCTTTAGGGGAAGTTAGTGAGTAATTTGGGGAAAGAGGAAGAAGGGGAGTTAGACATGCCTCGCTTGAAATTATCCAACTGAAAAATGCCTCAAACCAAAAATGAATTGCTTATCAAAATTGGAACACAACAGTGGCACTTAGATTAGCACACCTTCAAGGACAGTTCTTTGGTCATCTGTAGCAAATATGGAGCATTACAACATGCATAGTACGACATATTTGGCATGTAAAAATGTCGATCATGAAAGATGATTAACCTGCTACAGCAGGAGGCTAACAGTGGCTCCACTTGGGGATGGCTTTTCCTTGTGACAAGCCAAGAACAGCAGGTCAGACTGCCTTGTATTCAATTGTTGCTGTGCTCTGCAAAATTCCCTTGGCTGGCTGCCTTATTGATCCTACCTACCTACCTACCCTAACCAGCACTTACTTTGCTGTTAGGTGAAGTGAAATAACCAATGCAGCCATTTAAGCAAAATAGACATCAGTGAGCTTTGCTGCTTGTGCTTACCGGTGAGAAAAACTGAGATCTTGCAATCTGATGTGGCTTTGTTAATCTTTGAGAATATCAGGAAGCTACTGACCTCCTTTGCTGTGTTTAAACACTGTACAAAACTGTCCTGCAACATATATATACAATTGCTAGGCTGAAATAAAGAACTGTACAAAGGTTCAGGATCGCTACCATGCCTTGGAGTCGGGAGATCATCAACAACTCGATACTGAGCCTTGCAGCCTGCTAATGGAGAAGAGCATTGATCTCTTTCATCATTCCGCCTGCCAGCAGATAGGTCATTCAAAACTTGCAGAGGTGCTTGCAATTTATTACAATCTGGCTCGAATAGGACTTGACTGGTCTGCGCAGGCTGCTCCTCTTCTTCTTCTTCGAATAACTCAGATGGCTGAAAACAAAGAGGTAGGGGATCCACTTGGATCATTTGATCATATGCTGCTGCTTCTAAGTCTTCCTCAATCTGATATTCGATGGCTCTTCGGGGCTGCGAAACTAGAGGCGATGCATCTGGAACAATATTTTGATCATCCTCCAGGCAGTCAATAACAAGACTTGCTGACAACTGCTTATTAATTGCATGATAGTTCTCCTTAATAAATTGAAAAGATTCAAAACAGAAAGGTAAATTTCCTTCGCTGATATCAAAATTCTCTGCGCTTTCCTCCTTTACTTCATAGCTGAACTGGGCAAGCTGATCCTTACATTCAAGCTGCTGAGCCTGAACTTCGCTTCCTGCCAAAATAGGATATGATTCCTCTGCAAAACGGATTTGGTCGTTAGGCTCATAATCATCATCATACAGATCATATTTGGGCAGACAGTTGAAAGAAGAGAAGCTATTATATTCAAACAGTATATCAGGAGACTGCTTCTTCACATATGGCTCTATGAATATGTCATCTAATTTGTGGTAGGTTTGTTCGTGAATGTCACTACTTTCCTCATGCACAACAGATGTGTTCTTGTGCTCTAAGCATTCAACTTTCTTTGTGATCAGCTGCATCATTTCTTCTGACTTTTGTAACACACTATGAAGTCTTTCCTCTTGCTCTGCCTTGCGCTGTTCTTCCCTCCTCTTTAGATTTGCCTCCACGTCCACTGCTATGTCCTGCATCTGTTTCAAAGTGGACGGGCATCTTTCTCTCAAACGAAATTCCATTTCTGGATCAAAAGCTCTTGGATATTGCAATAGAGCCAGATCAGGGGGAGGCCTAATATTCAATGGCATAGAAAGATAAACTTGATTGAATCGATCAGAAAATTGCTGAACAGATTCATTTGGAAGCCTTTTTAACTCATCATAGTCTTGAATGAGTGAGAGGAAACTAACTTTGATCATCCATCTATCAAGGAAGAGCTTGGAACACTACTGAAGCTTTGAGATGCTGGCCTCAGGCAATGCTTTAAACCAAGTCCTAACTTCGCCTTGCAAAGAAAGGGCAAATAGTCTAAGACTAACATCTTCATCTTCCACTTCAAATATATTAAGATAATCTTCAAAAGCCTGGATATGTTTCTGGGCAGTAATACCATTCTCTCCGTCAAATCTAGGGAGATACTCGGGATGATTTGCAGGCAAAGGATTCATCACAGGAGGCAATATGAGAGGCTTATATCTATCAGGAACTTTACGAGACACAGGAGTATATACAGGAACTGTAAGACTGGGCTCTATTTTTGGTTCCTCTTTGGCTGTATGATGATCTTCAACAGCATTTGAAGACTGCTGCTCTAATGTGCAAGGAGGTTTTTCAACAACATTTTCCAAAGGAAAACCATAAAAATCTGATATAGAATCGTCTTTAAAATACAATATACACAGCAAAACTTTATGGAGAAAAAACATGACCTCTTGGATAGTAATCCAGGTCAAAAGCCTGATCTGCTCATATATCTCTTTTGGGTTCATTTATCCAGTGGAGTCTTTATTCTGAGTGGAGTCACCGGGTGGATGAATTAACCTTGAAGTGCCTGATCTCTGTCCACCGTCACAGATCAGAGCTAAACATGAGAAGCTCTGAAGAAAAGGAACACTTTCTCTAGAAAACAAGGCAAAATGATCAAAATTGGGGGTTTACAGTAATAAACAAATGATTCAGTTCCCCAGTGGAGTCACCATTATGTTATCACTCAGGTTGACCCTTTTGACTCCCAAAGGGATACGGCTGAGGTAACCATAAACCAATCTTTGGACTGCAGGTCCTAGCCTACCTGCAATCAGAGAGGGCTCTCTCTTTATAATTTAGCTTTGTTTTAGGTTGATTTTAGGCTAGTTATTGAGTTCAGGGGTTTTGTTTTGATTTTGGTGGGATGGAGGATTCTTTCAAACAGAGTTGGGATGCATAGTGTGAGAAGTTCAAACCATTGGGCATGGAGTCGTGGATTAGGCTTGCTGTTGCGTTTTCTTGGTCACAAGAGGAATACAGAGCAGGATAGCTACACATAAAACAATATCGAGCTGGAATAGAGATGGAACGAAGGTCAGAGAATGAAAGGCAACTAAGTAGCTCTCATTATGCTAACAGAGGGAAGGTGAATGAACATTTATATAGGAGCAATCAAGGATTCCTAAACAACATTCATATATGAAGGAACTAGTGTAAATATGAGCAAATCAGTATTCATATTTAGGACTAATTCAGAGGAAAACATAGATAAATCAGAGAAATTGAGAACAGAATACAAATAAGTGAGCTCTGAACTATTCTTTCTTTCTGCTATTTAGATAGTGAAACAATGATGGCATAAACACATATAAACTGTAAACAGAGATAAGAAACACTTATTGGGCTATGTAGAAGCGTTAGGATTCCATTGTCACTCTTCAGTCATTAAAACACAACAGGCAGTTCATCTCCCAAACATTCCAGCGATCTTTGATTATAGAGACTCTCAGAAAATACAATGCAATTCTAGAGGAAGTTATCGACCAACCAACCCTTAAAACAGTGTAGAGGGTGGTTTTTATAGAAAATATTTACAAAACATCCCTTGAACAGGTGTCAAGGGAGAAAATATCTCAAAATATCTATCAAAACAGATTCAAAAAAGATCTGTGCAATAACTGCTTCTAATGCTAAGTTGTGCTGGAAATAAATGCAATAAAATATCTAAAACAGGTGTTCATGAGGGAGCAGCCTCATCAAAATGACTCTGGAGAGTTATCTGGAGAGTTGCGATAAAAAAGAGTATATGCAGGATATATGGGAAAATATGATGGAGGAAGCCTCCGATAGCGATATCGCATCGGGGCAAAAAGGAATGGGGGCATATATATATGGGTCAGCACTGTTATTACCTCCGACAGTGATATCGCGTCGGAGGGGGGGGGGGAATCCATCGGAGGAGGGTTTATATGTATAGAAGGGGGCTATAAAGCATCGAAAGGGTTTTTTGCCTTTGAAGAAAGGTAAAATGAAATCGGAGGAAGGTTGTTAATGCATCGGAAGGGGTCCGAAGCATGGTGAGAGGGTTTTGAGCCTTGAAAAAAGGTTAAAACATGGATAATGGAGGGTTTGCATAGATGAAAGGAGGGATTTTATGCATAGGAAGGGGTCCTAATGCATTTGGAAGATGGTTTGAGGGGGGAAGTGAGGGCTCTTGCTCAGTTTCAGGCAAACTTAGCAATTCCCAAGTGTACTTATGGTTATTTTTCAACCAGGGGGAGGGGATAAGTATATAGGGGAGTTATTAACATAGTTTTAGTAGGGGAAGGGGAAATAGATAGGGAGCTATATAGTAAAGTTAATAGTTAACATGACAAATGATCAGAGAGCGCTAAGAATGATGTCTTAGGCTATCAATGGGGGAAAATGACTGATAGAAGAAGTGTGAACATTCTTTTAGTGAAGCAGATCTTCACCAAGGTAGATAATATGGAGAATGATGAATCTAAGAGGTATCAAGCAGATCTTGACCTCTTTGGGGGAAGTTAGTGAGTAATTTGGGGAAAGAGGAAGAAGGGGAGTTAGACATGCCTCGCTTGAAATCCTCCAACTGAAAAATGCCTCAAACCAAAAATGAATTGCTTATCAAAATTGGAACACAACAGTGGCACTTAGATTAGCACACTTTCAAGGACAGTTCTTTGGTCATCTGTAGCAAATATGGAGCATTGCAGCATGCATAGTACGACATATTTGGCATGTAAAAATGTCGATCATGAAAGATGATTAACCTGCTGCAGCAGGAGGCTAACACGCTCCACACAGTTGGAAGGGAGCACGGGACTATAAACTATTATGCCTGGGAGCTGAGCGATATTGGAGATGCGCGCAACAACAAAGAGTCACAAGGTTCGCGACTGCGCACGGGGGGCTGCGCTGCTGCATAGGTTGGCCATAAAGTGACCATTCAAGTCACTATTCATGATGGGATGCTCAACTTGAGGCCAATTGGAGTGGGCAGAAGAGGCCAATTGGAGTGGGCGGAAGGCACTTAAGACGTGATTTATGGGCAAAATCTGGGAAAATCTGCCACCAAGGGAGCATTAATGAACCAGATTTGGGGGGAATGGTCGAATTCGAATTCAAAAAGCACTATAAAATACAAATGGCTACCTAGAAAACAACACCTGGTCATTTGCGAATTGAGTGATTGAGCAGAGCCCTGAGTGTTGTGAGTCGAGCGTTGATTGAGCCCCTGAATTCGCGAGTGATAGATTACAACACATATACAATGAAAACAACTAAGGATGGCATGGAGGTAGCATAAGTGACCGCTGAGGAGGCCACGCAGGCCTTAACTGTGGGGGATGTTCCAAAAGGTGCCAGGATTGTGGCAGAAATCCTGACATCACCGCGCACGCCAAGACCCAAGAAGGACAAACAGGAAATGGCTCCCGTACGCGTGTCCCCGCGGAACCTGCTGCGCAACAAATTGTCAATGGAGGAAAAGGGGAAAGCCGTCACTATAGAAACAAACGAAGAAGAAGAAGTTTTGCAGGAGCTTATCAACACAAAAGAAGAAGATGAAGCCATGGGGGTGGATACTCAGCCTACGCACTTAGCGACTCAGCGACAAAACTACCCGCCTATGTCCCCCCGCGAAAAGGGAAGGCCAAAGTGCCCAAGGACCTGGACGAGACCAAGAGCTCGTTCCAGACCTCGCTCCTCCCAGATGGCATTATGTTTGAAAGCACACACCTGGGTCGCGTGCCGAGCATGAAATTCGAATATTGGGACCTCGCTGACCGCGAGAAGTTCCCTCACCTCGAGACCGGAAACCTCATGAAGCAGAACACCGTGAGGGTGGTGACAACATTAGAGCCACATAAGTGGTTGCGCGGAGTGAAAATGGCCGGGCTGCTGAACTTACTTTGGGTGCCGCATTTCCACCATGCCCCAATAACCATTTTCGTCATCAGGCAGCTGCTCTGCCTGGTGCATGATGGGTGTTTATGGTTGGAGGAGCCTATCCCCATCACAACAGACTTAATTCATCACGTCTCCTGGCTTCCATTCAAAGGAGAGGACCCCGCGACCATATTGGAAGGGAAGGGCAGTGATTTGGCCGTCGCGGAGGCTATGAAGAAGAAGTACAAGCTGGAAAAGAAGAAGAGGGGCTACACCATCTCCAACATCAAGGACAAAGCAATATGTGTGGAAACCCAAATCCTCACAGGAAAAGTTATGTGCAAGTGCCGCGCAAACGAAGTACCTGTGCCAGTGGTCGCACTGGCCGAGTAGTGTGCGGAGGGGGTCTAGTTTAACTGGTTTGAATTCCTTTGCACGAAACTTAGAGAATTGACGCGAAGCCTAGGAGCAGGGTAAAACCTTCCACTATGCATGGCTATTGCTGTCCATAGTGCTCGTAGCTGGGGAATTGCCGGAGGATAGTCAATTCCCCATAATTGATAGAGATTTACCGGAGGCTGCGAAGTACGCTTCACTCTGGGCCACGAAGGATGCTACAAGGATACGCGACAACAAGATCTTCTGGGTGCTCATGGAGATGAACATCCGAATGTGGATCAACCGTAAGCCACGATTGTCGCCCACGGTTTACAACAGTCTGCAGAGTTTTGCAGAATTTAAGGCAGACATGCATAACATATATATTAGGGTGTGCAAGGACCCGACAAAGAAGTGGACAAAGCTACCCTTTGTAGCCACTGACGACGCCATTTTCAATGTCTTGGAGGCATGGCTGCTAGAATGGCGCGCCCCAGACATTACAAAAATCTAGAAGTTGACAACGCAAAAGAAGAGAGACGATGCCAAGCTATGCATCGCACAGTTGGATGAAAAACGAAGGAAGGAAACAACAACAGCAGAAGTGCGGGCAGCGCGGGACGCGGTACAGAAAGCAGCCGAGCAGGAAAAGGCCGTAGCAGCAACAACAGCATAGGAAGCAGCCGCGAAGGTAGGTGAGGGCCAAATAACACCTTTGCAAGGGTAGGCAGCAGAGGAAGCAGAAACAAAATAAGGAGGCACAGACCCACGAACCGCGTCCACACAGCTGAAGCGCCAACACCCAGCAGAGCGAGCAGGATCATGGAAGAAGGTCAAGGCCTCAAAATTGTCCATTAACCCAATCACCCTAACCGAGGGTGATCTACATGACATCGACGAGACGATGCGCGATGTCATAAATGAGGCTCTCCAAGATTTCATGCAGGAGAACCAGACTGTGTTGTGGGCCCTCAGAGCACAGTTGTAGGAATTACAGGAACTCCCCCTCAGGTTGGTACCCTTTCGACCAACCTCGGAGTCGGATCCACGACAGTAGAGTAGATGTTGCATGCGCAGATGAAGAACACAATAGTGCTGCCGGAAGGGGCACTAGTGACATCAAATGCGGCCGACAGGCCTTCGGTTAGCGCACTGAAAGGTCTCGGTGTTAATCTAGCTGCTCTCCTGTGCGAGACATTATATGTGTTGCAGGATGGGATAATTGCAGAGCTGTGATCTAGGGAGAGCCGCGTGCTCCAAGTCCTTAGTGATCAAAAGATAAATATGGAACTACTAAGCTTGCAACGCGACGAATTGGTGTCACAAAGTCAACAGCTGGTGCAAGTGATAGACGACGCTTGCCTAAGCGTCCCGGAGATGGCCATCCTAGCAGATATACTAGTGGAGGCACGAATCCATAGGTTAGCAGCAGGAGTCCGTGAGGCCAGGGAGGAAATGACAAAGGTTCAACTGGAGCTAAATCTTCAGATCACCAAGCTGCGGTTAAAGGTGCAGCCATCCACTCCCCGGAAGTCAGAGAACAGCGTGCTAGCGCTATCATAGCGGGATTGGAGGAAGTCAGAGGTGCAGTGTGAGATTGCACCAGCATGTTGGAAGAATCACTTGAGGTCCTCACAACTCTGCAAGACGACCCCAACATCCAGTGCTTAGAGACAGAGGTGCGAGAATTACAACAACAGTATGACAGTGTCCGAGGAAATGCGCAGACAATGGTCCTCACCCAGCGGCTTGCGAGGATGCAGCAGGCTAAAGCACTGAAGGAGGAGGTGGACGCGACATGCCATAAGGAAGCAATCCTAAAAGCACACATCTAGCCTTGGATCGATGACGCCTTCACCATCACTGCAGACATCGAAGGCAAGCTCACACACATACATGGGATGCACACATTGATGCAGAGAAGCACTCATGACACAGAGGACTTGGAACAATGTATGCAACAGATCCAGCAAGTAGCAGCTCAGTGCACTGCTAACCTCTGCACAGTTCAAGAACAGTTGGAGGGACTCCACGCAAGGATCGCCGCGTCGACAGAGTGACTCAAGGGCGAGTCACGATGTTTGTGTTGGGGGCTTGTTGGGCATGGAATCCCCCCAAGGTATGTTTTGGGGCTCAAAGCCCAAGTTTTGACCCAATCTTGTTGTAAAGCTCCGCGAATTACGGGCGTGGGGTGCGAAAGTATGATAGAGTCACAGGGTTGTCCGCGCTAGTTTTGTAACGTAATGTTGGCAGGATAGACCTACCCATGGTCCGCTGACCATGGGATTGTATAAATAGAGCGAGGCTCTAAGTCTAAAAGAAGGAAGGAGAGAGAGGAAGAGAGGCTAAGGAAGTAAGGTGAAGTGTGTCTTTGGGTCGTAGAGTAGGAGAAGGCTTTGCAGCTGAGTGCGCAAAGGCCTAGTAGTCCACAACTGAGTGCGCGGACCCCTGCAGCTGAGTGTGCAGGGTGGAGTTGAGTCTGTAACCAAAGAAGGAATTAATAAAGAGAAGTTTTATCATAATTCTGTGTATCTGTTCTTGGGTTAATGCATGTTTGATATAATTTGCAAATATACTGTTTATTTACTGTGCGCACCTGTATGAATGGTTTATGTTGTTAAGTATAACTTAAAGCACGCAAGTAGGCTAAAATAATCAACTAAAATTGGAATAGCAGTAAGGTCTTGGGTAATAACGCAAAAGCGTAGCATTCAACCCCTAAGTAGGGCTGCGCGAAGGTAGTATATCAGGCTGCGAGGTACGGGAAAGTGCGCGAAGCGACTTGCGCGCAAGGTCAAACTGCGGACCAATTGAACTCATCAGACATCTCCAGGGTGTGGAAAACTGGTTCTAGAACCCTCCCATACTACTTCGGGTGAGACCTCAGTCCGCGCTTCGTGGAATGTTGCCGAAAGGGCCAGTAGTACCAGGATTTGTTTGGATAATTTAACTCTGACCCTGGGTCAGGCTCCAATAAGCCAACAATACCGTACACAGTCTATCCTACTAGAATTTGAGGAATACCTTGTGCAAGTTATTGATATTGTAAAGGAACTTGTAAAGGCTGAGTAAGTGGGACCTGAGAGGTGAAGATACTAAAGGAACGGGTTGAGATGTGATCACAACATGTACAGGTTCAGTTACATGAATTTGATCTTGTTGAAGTGTAGATTGAGAAATAGGAACTTGAGATGAATATGGCGCAGGTTAGGAAGCAAGTAATGATCCCAACATCAAACTAGGTTGAATGGGCAAAGTAGGCTGCCAAATGCCAGCAACCATCCTAGGATAAGGAGGACTATAATAAGGTTGGTTACCAATTTTAGGTATGACAACAACAGGTTGTCCCCCTTTTAAAGGAGGAGGAGATGATGGAGGCAACTTCCCCCATTGCGGAGGGTACCCAACATAAGGATAGTTAGGCTTTTGAAGAAGACCTTGCCTACTAACATAAAGGCCAACCCACTATTCAAATCTTGGTGTAGGAGGAGGAGAAGGAGTAGGCTGAGCAACACTCATAAGAGAAACTCCAGATGGAGTTCCCAAAGTGGATGACATGGGGATGTCCATAAACTTGAAGATGCACCAGAGAAGGTACCAGATAAGGACTGATAACCTAGTGGGATGGACGGGCCACCATATAGATGTGCCTCTGGTGGTGTCAAAAACATAGATGTGGAAGTGACATTTGATGTCTCAACCATAGTGGTGGACATAGGTTGGGAAGCCATATCAATTCCATTCATGGTTAATAATCCCAAAGTGGATTGCCGTGTGAAATTCGCAGGTAAGTCAAAAGAACCGGGTAAAGGAGTTTGTTCAGGAGTTGGAGAAGGAAGTAGAGGATGGGTTGGATAACAGAAAAGTCCCTCCGAATGAGTAGAAGGATGAGGCTCTTCTTGTGGGATCTCCTTGACACTCACAAGTCTAGGTGAAAGTGGTTCACCATCAAGGCTGAGATATATAGTAGTTGGATCTATTTGAGACAACAAAAGAGAGGATGGAATACCTGAAGCAACATGTAAAGATGACTGAGGCTCCTCAAGTTCAATGACATTAGGAAATAAAGTTTACAACTCAGGAAGGTCAAATTGTATAACCTCATGGAACAAATTCTCAGGTAATTTAGTATCACTTGTGCCAGTTTCATCGACAAGAGTAGATGTAACCTCGGGTTTGGTACTTAAGGGGACAAATGATTCTAGTTGATCAGATTCAGGAGGAGGACCAGAAGTGACTCCCAAAGTTCCCGATTCGGTAGTCTGCGTGTTCTTATGCTTCTGATGGTGACCAGGAGTAGCCTCTTGTGGGAGAGGAGGCTTATTTTTCATTCTACGCAAACGACGGAGTGGGGGATCTTTTTTTTCCACGTTGGATGATAAATTTTATATATAAAAAAGAAATAAATCAAAAAGAGGGTAAGATACGCATAAAGGATTATCAAGCAACCATTAACTACAATATGCTCCTTGGCGAACCAAGGACTTAACATCCAACATCCAATCTCCCCGGATGTTGTGTTAGGTGTATCACGGTTTACAAGGTGACAGACTCGGTTACCTATGGATGGATAATAACCTATTGGTAACTTCAAAAATATACGTGACTATACGTGGGAGTGCAGTTCGTAGTAGTGTTGTCTAATGTGTCATCGTTCGATGAGAGCGTTCCCATATACTTTACGTGCGTGGAGAACCACCAAATTACCCAAAGGTACGTGGAGTACGATCCTATACACTCAGATACATGGAATGGGATTTCACCCCCAGGATACAATGCTGGAAAATAATGACAACTCCTATGTTTAACAACACTAGAACACGTCTCTAGCCTAGACCTCTAAGTGTTTGCGTTAATGTTACAAATGCTCCTTAGGTTGATTCAATAAATTTTAAGTCGATTTTGAATTAAGTTTCAATTTTATGGCTCACCACGAATTCACCTGAATTCCCTAAAATGCAAATCTAGCATGAGGAAATGGAATCTTTCTCTTCAATGAAAATCTAGCTAAGGAAGGGAAGAGACAAACAATATACAACATAGAAAATTCAACAAACAAGATGCTCAATGCAATTCCCTTTTCATGCAACTGTTCCTAAATTAATATGAATGCAAAATCCTAAATGGCAATGTGTTGAGTTACGAAATGGGTATGTATTTACTCTTAGTTTCATCACCTTTTTCCTCTTTTCTTATCTCTTTCATATCTTAATACGCTAACATATTGTTGGATTATGATAAGAAACGGATGAACTATTCTCAGTTAAGATTTAGCCATCGTAACTAACTTTTACTCCTCTTTATGCAGGAAAACGACAAAAGGAACAATTGTTGTTCCCTAGCGACGGAACAACATAAACCAACAAAGGAGAATCGGAACGCGTCGGTTGCGGACAGGTCGGAGGACGAATCAGGAGGATCAACGCTAAATAGGAAGGGTGTCTGAAGATAGCATTCAGTTGTGAATCCCTCAGGATCGGGAGATCCTGAGGGATCGCATTTATCTTTTACCTCTTTCTGACTATAAAAGCAAACGATTGTAGGAGGAAAGGGGATCGATCAATCTCTGTTATTTCAAATTGTAATTTTAATTTACAGACTCGTGTTGTTGGAGAACACGACCGTATTGTAATGCTACTTAAGTTCAATGATTAATATATAATTGACGTTGTTGTTCATTCGTATTCTCTGAAGTAGCTTAGCAGTGTTCGCTGGTGGCTAAGGGCCCCGCCTCTAGTGGATTAAACTGCTTCTTTGTGTTATATATTTATGATTCTCACAAGTTTGATTGGTTTGATAATTTTCCCATTTTCCGTGAGTTTATCTTATTCACTATTTACCGCTTTCCTGTATTGGAGTAGTACAATTTCTTTACATGTTTTACAACACTGTCATGTGATTCAATTTATGCTTATTGCAGATTAAATTATTTAGATAGTGAATCGTATTGATTAAATTAGTTGTAAGAGTTTGGTTATCGCTATTGAACTCTTAGATTGATATCATTTGGATTGCTTCGTAGAGATTGAGTATGATTTAGATTGAATCAAGTAAGAAGAGATGAGTTATTTCTACTGTGCTCTCGGCTGATGCTATTGTTAATTGAATTGCTTGTGTGAGGTTTGATTACAATTTCAGTAGAGGATTGAGTCTTGAAGCTTAGATGTCATATTTCCTTTAATGATTGCAATTTGAGTTTATTAGATGTATCTATTTACTCTTGTATCAAAGGTCTATATTTCATTTTAAGAAACAATACTCTCTGGATTCATAACATGCACATATTGTGTACACTCTTGGAATAAAAGGACTTGCCCAGGTTGATGATTAATGTGGGGTAATTAAGAGTTTTAAAAGACACCTTTTATCAGCCAACATAATGCAAAATTCCTTTTTTTTCTTTTTTCTTTTCAACACACTTAATTTTAGGAAATGAGGAAAACTAAGATGTAAAGTCTAATCACTAATTCAAATGTAGTTTTCAGAATGAGGATTGGAACAACAATTCATCCAAGTGATCAGTGATCAAACAAAACAAGTTTGCAAGCGATATAATGATAATAACAAAGAAAAAATGAAACCAATCCTTAACAAAGGAAATCAAACACAATTGCAAACCAAATGGAGGATTTAGAGAGACCACAAGACACTCAAGAATCAGGGAAGGTCAGCTGGAAGTAGGTTGATCAAATCAACATTGAGCAAACAGGGAAATTTTGTGCAAAAACAGGGATCAATGCAGGTGCAAAAGAGGCACTAGTGCTTTGCAAGACAGGCATAGAGAGGGCCTAGATGAGGTGCAACGCAGGCAGAAAGAAGGACCAGGTGGGGTGTAACGCTCTGTCAGCAAACCATAGGGTGCGTTGGTCTTGGGAAAGTGGATTCCAACACAAAATTGGCAAACAAGATTCAATGCAATCACTTCCTGGTTCTGTTCTTAGCTGGTTAAAGCGGTAAAGGTCTATGATAGAGGTAAATCAAACATAATAAACAAAGAAACCACCAAGGAAATACATTGTTCCCCAACAAAGTTGCCAATTTGTTATGCGAGATTTATGACTGCAGACATAAATATCTCCCCTAGGTCTCGTGGCTAGCCTAGAACAACAAAATGAAAAAGGACCCAATGTTTTCCTTAATGTAAGTAGATGAGGGGAAGAAACCTACTTGGAATCTGTCATATGCTTCGCTCCTTATTTGGCTTGAATGCTCCAATCCTAGCTCCAGATGCCAAAATTAGAGCCTACACAGCTAGCCAACACAAGCCAGGAAATTACAAAATCTATGTAGCATCATCTATCTACTTTATCCAATAGATCGACATGGTATTGAATATATGAAATAATGACATCACATATAGGAAAACAAAAGAAATTTTTGTATTGATATAAATGGAGTGAGTTACAACCATAAATAGGTGTCAATATTGTAGAAGAGCTCCTCCAAGTTGTTGACTTGTCCTTCCTTTGTCACAAAGTGTACCTCCAATCACCCTAAATGCATGAAAGAATCACTCTCACAACAAAAACATAAGGGTAGAATCACTCTCCAAAATCCAACCTCTTGCATATGGAAGGCTGTAAATATATAGAGGAGTGGGGTAAGTTGGGAGTTCTTATCCTTTTACCAATATTGGGATTGAGATCCACTCTTGATGGGAGGATGAGATCTAAGGATAAGGGATGGAAACTCCAAGGTAGGATAGGATAGGATTCAAGTGTTTTATCTGAGGTAAATGGTTACAACAGATCCTGGAAGCTTATGGAAATGGAGGCTTCAAGATTCTCTCTCTTTTTCCCGACTTTATAGAACCAACGCAAGTGTAAGGAGAGCAACTTGTAGGTGATCAACGCAGGCCAAAATGGAGCAACCTATAGGTGAACACTGTCCAGCTAGAGGCCATGGTGTGTTGGTCCTAAAACTAGCTCAAATGATGCAGTTTAAGGCAGAAACTCTGGGGAATGAGAGAGTCATGTATAGGGATTTGTGCAATGATGATGTAAAGGGGGAATAGGATGTGAAGGGTCCCATTAGGAGGCTGATTGATCAGATGAGACAAAATAGCCTATAACACCCCTTAAGAGGATATGGTAGGAGGGAACTTATCCTATCAGGGGATGCCATACTTCTTTCGACCAATTCACTAAAACGTAATCCCTAATAATCTTACCACTGAAACATCGAACCAAAGTTTTTTCTGAATACTCCATGATATGTGAAATTTCAATATCCTTCTCAACTACTAAACTGAAAAATACCTTGTGATGCCAAATACACAATTTCTTCCCCATTCTCGAGGCTCCTACATCTTGCAAAGAAGAGGGATGCACAGAGGCATCAAGAGTTATATTCTCTACAAAGGGGCTACATTGTTCTAGAGGAGAAGTGAGGGGAGAAAGCTAACTATCAGTTGCAGAAGAGAGAATAGTAGCGGAGGTGGAGCCAATGGCGGGGGATACAAAGGGAAAAGGAAAAGAGGACTTAGTTATTGATGGAGTCACATACAAGGAAGGATTTGGAAACTAAACCATGGAGTGAGGCTATTGGTTAGGACAGAAATGGAGGAACTCCTCTTTAGAGAGGAAAACATGATGATTGGCGAGGCTAGGACTATAGTCCACCTCGCCTTCACCCTAGTAAGACATGTGGGGTGTGGACTATAGGTGTGCCTTGGGGGATTTGACAATGAGCCCATGAGTTGAGATATGCGAAGGGCTAAGACAATAAAGTTAGGACACATTGTCCTATGAGGAGGAGCTATGACATGTATACGAAGCCTGCAACACATCATTCTTGCAACAAAACATAATGAAAAAGAAATCATAACTTCAATTGCGAAGCCACGGACCTTAACTGTGAAACTGTAGAACCCATCCTTCCCAGATGACAAATTACAAATATATCACTATTCTCCATATATATATATATGCAATGTGTTTTGGTTGAAAATATAATGTGGTGTGTTTTTATTAAAAATAATGTTATGTTGGTCATAAAACTAAATCATTTTTTTTATGATTCAACTTGTAAATCAAAGTTACAAAGATAAGTTTTATAAAGGCATAATTAAATCACAAAATATTAATAAGTGACGTTGTAAAGCAACAAGTCCTTGCCTTGAGTAGTGACAGAGGAAATAGGTTAACAATAGATGATCCATGCAAAATCCATGAAAAACATGGCACCATACATGATCTAAGGTCCATATGTCATTAGAATGATAGTCACAGTGAAAATGCAACTTTTTTGAAGAAATTCATAATTGTTAAAGACTACCACAAGTATGAATTAGTAGCTCTATTCCTGGAAAATTGCTTAGGTCATGGTATGATCAAGTGCTTAATAGATTCTCAAATATCAATCAATAAGGAAGAGAGAAAAATTCTACATGGAGTGGCAAGAACTCCTCCATCAACCCAAATTTTGGATGAATCTTCATGTGTTTATAACTCTATCACCACTTCAAAATCTATTCACACTCTTATGTATTTGTCTGGTTATATGTGATTATTGATGAAGTTGATTAAGGAAATCTTTCTTATTCCCCCCAACCCTAACATGGCTTAGCAGTAGGCTATAACAAATGAGAGATTGAGTCCATCTTGACTCTTTATTGTACTAGACCACTCAATTCAACCCACCCTATGTGTTTGTGTATATATATGATATTAGGTATGGATGTAGTTAATTGTACATATAGAAGGCCATCTCCTTCATTTCCCATTTTCTAGTCATGCCAACTCTCATGAAAATTGATTTTCCACACAACATATGTAGACTTTGAGAACATGTGATGTGGGCATTTGCTGGGAATGGTTATTATCCTTTGCGACATAAAATCTCTTCCTTCACTGTCATAACACAAAATTGAAAAAGCTTATACATGGAAACAATGGGAAATGGATTACAACATTGCAAACCAATTTTGTCCAATCGTTCAACATGTGGCAAACATTTTTGTTTCCATACGAAAATTTGTAATGTATATTGTCAAGAATAAATTTGTAGAGCAATTGTGATTTGAAACTATAACTATAGATTTCTCCATTTGCTTTTCAATTGTACCACCGTAGAGTAGAGAAACATAGAGTGGGAACAAGAGAGCATACTAGAGGGGTTTTAGTGTATGTAGCAGCTTATCACGCAATAGGTCTCAGGTAACTCCATAGAGAGTGCCTTCTCCTTTGTACTTGCACTATTTCCATTCTAGAGAAAGAGAAAGTAGAGTAGCCTCACCTTTTAGATGGGCCTGTAAGGGTTTCCTAGAGCATATATTGTGTTCATTGTGGTTGGTGTGTGATACTATTTTATTGTTCTCTCTTTTCCACATTTTACCTATTACATGCATAATCATAAAACAATAATTAACAATTCTAGAAACTAAGGAAATTAATCCTCATAGTATAGAAACTTCATTCTATTTTTATCAGACTCTGTTGTGACGAACTTTCAAATGGAATAGCCATTACATTTATGGATCATTGATATAATTCATGTGTTATAATTCCACATTTGATAGATTATGATATCTAGATTTTGGCACTTGAAAGAACTTCGATGTTTGACTTTCGCATTTGACATATTTCAATTTCTGGGTTTCAACACTTAATAGAAATCAAGTGTTAGACTTCCACATTTAATAGATTTTAACATCAGTATTTCGACACTTAACAAAATTTTGATTCATATACCAAGAATGAAAATATCCAATTGTGAGGAACTACCAAGAATGAAAATACCCAATCCATATATGAATTATCATACCAAGAAAAAGAAGAAAGTTGTAATATTATATTAATATTTTGATTCTTATTTGTTTAATTCCATAGAGAACACAAAGAAGAAAATGTAAAGTTATATAATAATCATTCCTTTTATCAGTATGTATCAAATTTGACAGGTTTAATAATTCCAACTAGAACCCGTCAATTTCTCTATTTAATTATCCATAACATACTTAGAATCAATAACCAAAATAATATAACGAATTTATAGAGGAAAATATAGAAAATTGTCTAATTAGGACAAGGATGATTAGCAAAACCCAACAAATTGAGCAATTTCCAGCCAGTTGTAGGTAGTTCTGCTACAAAACACCACCCCTTAGCTAGTAACACCAAAGAAAAGTAGGAACAATGGTTTTGAGTTTAGTCTACAAGAAATTCAACCAATGAAACTTTGATTGCCAATTTTTACAAAGGTTAGAATAACTATAGGCAACCACATTATTTGACTCCCACAACACAAGAGGACTTCTTTCTTTGCTTCTTAGCCTCCTAAGAAGTTTCTTAATTTTGTGTTTTTTAGAGAAGACATAGAAAGGTCTAATTAATGTCACAAACTTCTTGCAAACTTTCCTGGTTTCTTAGCTCTCCTAACATATATCTACCATATTTTCATGGTTCGTTTGATCTATATACTCCCAACACTTCGTTTTTTCTCTTCTCTTCTCTAAAAAATCTATTTTCTTCCCCTTTTCCTAGCCTATTTCTTCCTATTCGAATTTCCCATGTTTTTTCCCCTAACAAGAAGTTCTCACTACTTCTTTTATTCCAAGAATGTAGGGGAGACACCTTGTTAAAGTATAAGAGTGATAACTTAACTCTAGGAATTGGTTTTCTCCACTACTCATAGCTTAATAAGGCGAAGATGATAACCTAGATATATAGAGGAATGATAAATATATCACTTACCTTTCCCCACTTGTGGTATCATAACCCTTATAGATGCTCAACTGTAAAATTAAATTATTTGCAATGTTTACAACACCACAATATATCTAACTCATAGTGATCAATATAACAAAAAACAAAAATGTCCATCCATAGTTTTAAACAAATTTGGGATGATATATATATATCTATATATATATATATATATATATATAATCCTAGGTCTACCACCAAGGAGACTTAGGATTGAGTCAGTGAGATTGTGACTATACTCCTGAGCCTAATGCAACCGCTGACAAGTCACGCTAAATAAGTAAACTGAATTTCGAGCCTCGACAAGGCCCCTATATTTGTTGACAAACAACTTCTGATACAGGACATCCACCATTCAACCTTACCCAATAAGATATTGCATTAAAAATTAAATAATTACACAAAAAATAATCTCTCACCTCACAAACAAAAAACCTTATACATTAATTTGATATTTAATTTAACCATACCATTAAATTTAAATTATTATTATTATTAATTTCTAAAAAAAATTCATAAAAAATTATATATATATATATATATTTACATTTAAAAAAAATTCAGCATAATTTTTTTAATCCATATTACAATTTAAAAAAATAAAATAAAAGCATAATATTTCAAACACACCTTGAACCATGTAAAACAACGTTCTAAATCAAAAGATGATAGTTTTACCGAAGATAATCAAGGAGAT
The DNA here is from genome assembly GCA_031772625.1 of Pinus tabuliformis. Lineage (NCBI taxonomy): Eukaryota > Viridiplantae > Streptophyta > Pinopsida > Pinales > Pinaceae > Pinus > Pinus tabuliformis. The sequence goes on along the minus strand of CM062816.1, from coordinate 210,080,545 downwards.
ATAAATACTAATTTTTAAAAGATGATAGTTTTAACGAAGATAATCAAGGAGATATAAATACTAATTTTTAGATAAAAATGCAGCCCTCATATATCTAAAGTTCAAAATACTAGAATTTGTATTTTTTAATTACTAAAAAATTACATTTAAATCAAAAGTTTTGATCAATTTACTATCGCCTTGTCATCCCGATTCAACGCATAAATAAATTCAAATGAACAACGAAATGCAATGTCACTGCCACATTAACAAAATATTCAATTATAACAATTCATTAATATATATCATTGCCATGTCACCATGCTCTCGCATCAAAACAATATCATCACGCTAGGCCAGTGTATGCTTCATTATCATCGCACCATGTTAGATCTCTTTCTTGCTGCACTATGATTTCATCAACGTTTTACAGTGTTTTCTTCCAATTCATTAACCCGCCAGGGCACTTATTCAATAAATAAAACAAATTTAAAATATTTAAAACATGTAAAATTAAAGTACAATGAGTTTGAGTTTTAGTTTAGGTCTAATTAGTAATTATGATATTACGAAGTATTAGGTAAAAAATAAAAATTTAAGTCCATGGGGTGTAGAATAAACGGTGATAAAAATTTAAGCTTATGGGGTGTAGAATAAATGGTGACAGGGTGTTTTGTTAAGGCACTATGTGATGTAAAAGTCACTGGTACTATCGGCAAAAATACAACCATGCTAAGAGATGGTGTGGCCCAGGCTGGGTGCGATGCCCGGGTGATTTTGATGACTTAAATGCCCCTGGGCCGCAACTACTCAAGCCACATGTTATTGTGTAGTCATCTCAAGTCTCACATAAACTAGCAAACAATAAATAAATAAATATAATTTAGAGGTTTGGTTATAAAGTATGATTTAAATTCCAGAGACATTTTGTAGTTTCTATCTTTACATGGACCACAAATTGGTTATTGCAAATAATATGTTTTTTTTTAATAATGTTGGTGAGTCACCCTGCATTTACAAACCGTAAACATTGATGATTATTTCCACTATTAATTTGACAACTAAATTATAATCAATATAGATTCATCTTAAGCACATATCTAGCATGCCCTTAGAGGGATGGAATTTCTTAAGGTGCAAACCTCTTATGGAGTGCAAAATTTGAAAAAAAATTTGCATCCCTCTCATCCTTTAATAGATCCCAATGAATATGGTACGATTCTCTCTCCCTATACACATATAATATTTTTTAAATTGTATTTTTGAATGTTATATTACATAACTTAAACTTACAAGTCCAAAAAATCTTTATTGGAATTCAAGTAAAATTGAATATATATATATATATATATAAGGACCAAAATGCAAAATAGTAAAATTACTTCAAACATTTTAATGATAGGAACTTATTTTTTTCAATTGCTTTATATGATATACACATAAACAATATATAATATATGCATAGGTGACAATAAAATATTTTACATAATATGGGCATTGCCACATTTTGTCTATGGACTACATTGTCTACATTAAAATTGTTTTTTTGTTATTATTATATGTTTAAGCATAAGTCACTATTGTTTAATCGCTATTGTATATTAAAATATTTTATTGATGACCCACATTGAATTTTTTTATTATTATTAATATTTTTAAATGTTATATAGTAATTTTATATTAAGAATTGAATGAATTATACATCTTACTTTTATTATTTTTATTAGGAACTACTTGATATTTTTTTTTTTCATTTTTTTTTTTTTTGGACATTGAATATTTTATTATACAATATTAAAATATTTTCTTTTAACGTTTTGTTTCTATATATACATATACATGAAGTTAATATCAACATAATTAGTTAACATAGATTTTCAAATAGTTTATTTAAATTTCGTGTTGAAATATTTTTGAAAGCTATAAGGTTTAAACATCTTACTCACATTTTTTTTTTACCACATTGAGTTATAATATAAAAAACAAATCGAGTAGCTATAGCGAGGTTGAGATTATTGATGTTTTATAATGTTTTTAGGTCGACATTGTTTTTTTATTAGAGGATATTTTATTTTTATTTTAAGAGAGACATGTGTCAACTCCATGTTGAGCACATACTTAATCAATCACACATCGCCCTCGTATTAGACTATAGAATACGACCATTTACCCAATCATTTTTTCCACCATTCATAAAATACAATTTAAAAATAAATATTATTTTAAAAAGTTTTTTAAAATAAACCAAACTATATTTTTCAATAACAAAAATATTCCCAAAAAATGAAAATTTTATATCATAATAAATATGATTTGAAATTTATTAAATTTAAATGCATGTTAAAAAAATAGAAACAAATATAAATATAACAAATATTCTACACATTAAATTGAATGAAAATAATTTTAATGAGTTAATGTATGTAATATAGACAATATTAATAACTGGAATGCAACATAGTCCCTACCTCTATAACTATCGTTAATTAATTGATTAAGCGCCTACATCTTCGTCTCCCCACATGCTTCCTTGGCACATACTTCCTCTGCACAACCATCTCCACTCTGCACAACGTCCTCTATACCTTGTTCCACAACTCACATTTCACCCGAACACATTCCGTTATGTTTTTTCTTGCTCCATTCTTCATTTTCCCTCTAAACGATCTAACTTAAACATTTGTGTTGCTTCCTCTACACATCCACTTCTACACAACGTCCTTTATACCTTGTTTCACAACTCACATTTCACCCACCTCTGCAAAACGTCCTCTGTACCTTGTTTCACAACTCACATTTCACTCGAACACATTCCCGTTGTGTTTTTTCTTGCTCCATTCTTCATTTTTCTCTCCAAAAGATCTAAGTTAAATATTTGTGTTTTAGTTGTGCAGAAGTGAATATTTTGTTTAATTATAATATTCATGTTTTTGTTGTGCGGAAGTGTGAACTTTTTTGTTTAATAATAATATTTGTGTTTTGGTTGTGCAGAAGTGTGAACATTTTTGTTTAATAATAATATTTGTTAAAATAGAATACTTTGGAAAAATCACACCTCAATTTCTGTTGCCGATGAGGTTCAAACCGCTAAGTGAATTCATCATCATGACTTGGAAAAAAGTACTGATCCAATCAACAATTATATACTATAGGATGCAAAATGGTTAGGAGTTAGGAAAAATGAACATTAAAATAATAATAAATTAATTAAAATGAACTTTAAATAGTTAAAAATTTTATAAAAAAAGACTTTAGAAAACTAGTATAAAAATAAATTCTTAAATGCAATTATTAGCATTTAAAATTGAAAAGTGATTTTCATGAAGTTTTTTATCTTAACATTATGAATCACAAAAGTTTGCATTCTGAAATAATATTTGTGTTTTCATTGTGCCGCAATGTGAACATTAAAAAGCTTTGGAAGACTAATATAAAAATAAATTCTTAAATGAAATTATTAGCATTTAAAATTGAGAAGTGATTTTCCAGAAGTGTTCTATCTTAACAATATGAATAGTTTGCATTCTAAAAAAATATTTGTGTTTTCATTGTGGGGAAGTGTGAACATTAAAAGACCTTAGAAAACTAATATAAAAATAAATTCTTAAATGCAATTATTAACATTTAAATTGAGAGGTGATTTCCTTGAAGTTTTCTATCTTAACATTATGAATCACAAAAGTTTGCATTCTGAAATAATATTTGTGTTTTCATTGTGCGGAAGTGTGAACATTTTTGTTTAATAATAATATTTGTGTTTTTGTGTCGAATTGTGAATTTTTTTATTTAATAATAATATTTTTGTTTTCGTTATGCAAAATTTGTTTAATAATAATATTTGTATTTTCTTTATGTGGAAATAATATTTGTATTTTCTTTATATTTATATTTATATATATTTATATTTATATTTATAATAAATATAAATATATATATTAAAGAGTTGTTACGATAAAAGCTAGTTAGTATTAATAAATATATTAGAACGAGAAATTAAATTAAGTTAACTTAAAAAAAATAAAAAATAAAAAATAAATTAAGTAATTAAAAAAATAAAAATAAATAAATAAATAAATAAAAATGAGTAGATAACGAGAAAATAATACTAAAAGATAGTAAAAATAAAAATATTAAAATATAAACACTAATAAAAATATTGTTTATATTATTATGTTATAATATTAATTTCATTTAAATATTGAAACACTTAATTTTAATTTAAATTCATCCAATGAACAACAACAACAACAACAACAACAACAACAACAACAACAACAACAACAACAACAACAACAACAACAACAACAACAACAACAACAACAACGGGATAAATTATTATTGAGTAATGGTTAAAATAATTTCTAGTTTTTTAATATAATTAAATTTTTAAATTTTATTAAACTTATTAATATAACTAAATTTTGTTCATAAAGTCAAGGAAAAAGCTTAATAACAAATAATATTAAGAAAACCATGAAAAGGAAAAATTAAAAATAGAACTAGCGACAGATATTAATTACTAGAAGGACCAGAACAGGACAATAGGAAAAAACAAAACAAAGGAGAAACCTTAGGAGGATGGGAAGGGCAGCGAAAGGAAAAAACGGAAACGTCCAAAATTAAAAAAGGGGAAGGGGAAAAAAAGGAAGGACTGAGAAGAAAGGGCAGAGATCCAACAACTACTGATCTTCCAGCCATCATCTCTATTAAGATTGTTAGGTCTTCTTTCAATTTCAATCGCCTCCCTGAATTTATGGTGATGGAATTGCGCCACCTTGGTAATAACCTTGGCTTCCTTAATACAGACCTGATGCTTGGTCTTTTCCGCATGCTCCGCTAACGCTGAAGACTTGGTTCTCCCATGTCTTAGGTCAACTGCATGTTCACTGATCCTTTGATGGATAGAGCGCCCTGTTTCCATCACCGTAAATTCTGGGAGGCGATTGAAATTGAAAAAAGGCCTAACAATCTTAATAGAGATGATGGCTGGAAGATCAGTAGTTGTTGGATCCCTGCCCTTTCTTCTTAGTCCTTCATTTTTTCCCCCTTCCCCCCTTTTTTAATTTTCGAGATTTCCGTTTTTTCCTTTCGCTGCCCTTTCCATCCTCCTAAGGTTTCTCCTTTGTTTTGTTTTTTCCTATTGTCCTGTTCTGGTCCTTCTAGTAATTAATATCTATCGCTAGTTCTATTTTTAGTTTTTCCTTTTCATGGTTTTCTTAATATTATTTGTTATTAAGCTTTTTCCTTGACCTTATGAACAAAATTTAATTATATTAATAAGTTTAATAAAATTTAAAAATTTAATTATATTAAAAATTAGAAATTATTTTAACCATTACTCAATAATAATTTATCCCCTAGTAGTTTTTATTTATTTATTTTTATTTTATTTTCTTATTATTATTATTATTATTTTTCTTTTTTATGGGATGAATTTAAATTAGAATTAAGTGTTTCAATATTTAAATGAAATTAATATTATAACATAATAATATAAACAATATTTTTATTAGTGTTTATATATTAATATTTTTATTTTTATTATCTTTTAGTATTATTTTCTCGTTATCTACTCATTTTTATTTATTTATTTTAATTAATTAATTAATTTATTTTTTTAAGTTAACTTAATTTAATTTCTCGTTCTAATATATTTATTAATACTAACTAACTTTTATCCTAACAACCCTTTAATATATATTTATATTTATATATGCATTTAATCTAGACATATACTATAAGATAGGTCCTTTATATAACTACTTTCCATTTGATTATAATTTTTATTTATTAAATAATACTTATTAACTAACTATTAAAACCAATTAAAATTATTTTATATATATTTATATATTTTTTATAAATTTTAAGGGATTGGTTACCTAATATAACTAATTTCCTTGACCATGGTCCTAAAGTCAAAATTAGCCGTTGGTCAAGTTAACCGTTGGAGGCTCTGCTCAGACTATTTAACATGCTAAGCTGGATCTGTTTCTTCAACTTGTCCTGACGATGAACCACACTGGTTGGTTCGAAACGCGTCGACAAATGTTTTCTTCATGTGATTTTCGCCGAAACTCTTTTTATAGGATAAAAACTCTTCAACACCTCTAAAACTTTGGAACTTCCATACAACACCTCTAAAAATTTGGAACTTCCATACATGTTTTAAAAAAAATATGTTAAACCTAAGAGAATGTTTTCTGTGTGATAGCAAAATAGTGATGATGAACACCAAGCTTCATCATTACTTCTTATTCCCCTTTTTCCCAGGTAAGGGACTTGCAATATTGGAAAATGCAGTAATAGTGTTAGACATAATAAGGTTAGAAGTGTCAACCACTCACGGACAAAATAACCACTAACAAATACAAAAAAATAAAATGCCTTCCACTAAGGGAATTATGTCCATCAAAATTTGTTGAGCTAATAGAAAATTAGAAATAAGATTACCACAAAATTAGAAAATTATTTTTGAAATTACAAGAAAATAGCAAAATTCGAATTATGTCCTATCAAAACTTGTTGAACCAATAAAAAATTAAAAATAAAATTACCATAAAGTTATAAAATTATTTTTGAAATTAGAGAAAAATAGTAAAATTCACCATTTTCATAAAACTTTATTTAAAATTACAAAAACACGAAAAAAAAAATAGGGCAAAGTCAATAAACTTTTTACTCCGAGACAAATAAAATACTATAGTCCTTAACAAAGCATGGACTAATAATTAAAATCCCAATATAATTTCCTTGCTATAAGTAAGTGACTTTACTACTTAAAATTCTTTGGAAAATGAGAGTTGATGTTTCTATCAAAATTGATATATTTGTTCAAATAACACATTTAAGAGCTCATAGTCTTAGCCAAATGTTGGTTGAAAATGAATTTGTGCATATTAACATCCTCAACTTCTCTCGCATCTTGATGGCAACACTGGTAAAAGGTGCCTGTTCCAATGTTAGGTCCAGAGCATATTTCATTCTTATTACAACTTTGGTAGTTATGAACATATCGACAGTTGTAAGTAATTTTATCTATGCCATTATGCTTCTAGATTGCAGGAAAACTGTTCTGGAGCATATCATCCACGATCCTCATGATAGTCTGGGTATGGGATTTCTGGTTGAACAAGGTCCGCATTGGCAATGATAGTGAGCTTATGAATGGAAGTTCCATTGTTGGGGAAGTTACACATGCTTGGTATCTATGTAACCCTGCAACACACTGTCTCTTTTTCCTTTTTCTGTTTCTAAGGGCAGGCTGGCCATGTGACCTCGGTTGGAAATCAGTGCATTTCTTGTTCATTTAAAGGTTCTAGGACTAAGTTTTTCTGGTCTAATGAGCTAGGTTTTCCAGTCTCCAGCAGGCCCAAAATGCAGCAGTCCTCCTCGTCATGGGCTTCTAAGGGAATGGTGCTGCCATCTGACAGGTGTGTTAGTGCGGAACAACTATCCCAGGTAGCTATCTAGGAATCAGGAGCGGGAGGAATATGGACAACAACATAATCAATGGGGAAAAGACACAGAGAAAATGTGCTCAGAAAACTTTTAGGGCCCTCCCTGTGATGAAATAACTTACCCTGGGGGCAGATGTAAAGTTAGATAGCGTTGAATCTCTGACCCACCAAGCCCTAGTCACGGAAGTTTGAATACATCACTCTGTCCCACGAGAAGATTCTTTCCTAGGTACAGGTGACTTGGAAACCCTACACCCTCCATCCTCCCTAGCCCTGCAACTAATTCTGTGGATGAGCTTTGTGTTCTCTCAATTGTAGGTCAGATAGAGCATAAATCTTGTGATACCTCCCAAAACCCTATTCTGCCGAAGAACGACCAACCTATGATTGCCCTTTTTCAGGCCATCTTTCACTTTCTGTTCTCAACTAAGACCGAACCCCGGAGGGAATCTTCCCAATGGCCCAAACCTCTCACATCTTTAATCTTTGGTTCTTCTGCCGACCCTCTCCCTCCCATAAATGTTGTGCCCCACTGTGAACCCTCCCCCGCTCCTTCTGATCCTATCTTGCCCTCCCTCATTCCATCTCATTCCATCTTACAAAGCGCCTTAAACATGACCCCCTTGACTTTATATCCAGACTCCTCCATTCCTAACCTCCCTCCAAAGGAACCTCCCTCACCTTTCCATAATGTAAGTATTTGAAGAAAGAAACACAATAAAAAATTCTTGGGAAGAGAAGGTTCTTCTTTTGAAGCAATCGAGGGAGGACTTTGTGAAACTCCACTTGCTGCCTGTGAAAATGATGCTAGGTCCCTTAGAGCACAAAAACCCTCTTTTACCTCTTCCTAATTATCATCATGTCTCTTAATATTAGGGGCATGGGAGGAACCTCAAAATTCCTCTCCCTTAAGAGGTTGGTGGACATCCATTTCCCTTCAATTATCTTGCTTCAAGAGACCATGGTCCGGGGGAAAAGGCTAGGGATGCTTTCTGCCATCTTTTCCTTGGCTGGTTTTCCTGCTCTATGGATTCTGTAGGGTTGTCAAGAGGGCTCCTCTTTCTTTGGAATTCCACAGCTACTTCCTTTCAAGCTTTCTCCTCTTCCGTTGGAATTATTCTTGAAGGTGTTGTAAAAGGATTTCCCCATCCAATCAAGGTGGTAAACTGCTATGGGCCATACAGGGAAAGGCTTGATTTTTTGGATAGAGTCCAAGCTAGTGAAATCTTGTTGGATCCCTCTCTCTTGTTGGCGGGAGAATTAAATTTTACTACCTCGCCTAGTGAATCTTGGGGATCCCATGCCCATTTGGATCCCATGGCCAATTATTTTTTGGAGATGCTTGAGATTAATGAACTTCGATACATCTCTCCTTTTCCCCTTGCCCCTCCTTGGAGGAATGATAGGACTGGGGAGGGGGTATAAGGAAGCATCTTGATAGATTCCTGATGGCTGGTCAGCTGTCAAAAAATATTGGCAGGTTCAGATCATGGACATGTCAAGACAAAATATCAGACCACCTTCCTATCCTTCTGGAATTGGACTTTACTATTACCCTTTCAAATTTAATCACTCGTGGCTGGAGGAGCCCTCTTTCAGATCCATGGTTTCTGAGTTCTGGCAGAACAATTCTGGTTTAAGCTGCTCATCAGCTATGGACACCCTTGTTAAGAATTTGTCTGAACTCAAGAAGGTTATTGTTGAATGCGGAAAAAAAGGAAAGTTGATCTAAAAAACGAGCTACGTGCCCTGGAGAAAATATATGATAAACTCTCTCAGGAATTTATTAACTCAAACTGCTCGGTGGAGTTATCTAATAGAATGAGCTCTTTAGAAGCTAGAAAACTTTAGATTCTGAGACTGGAAGAGGAGTCCCGGAGGCTCAAGATCAGAGTGACTTGGATAAAATATGGGTACAAAAATACAAAATTCTTTCATAACTATGCGACGCATAAAATAAATATAAATTATATTTGGGCCATAGAGGTGGAAGACGGCAAATATCTTTCAAGTCAGTCAGATTTAAAAGAAGCAGTAGTATCCCATTTTTCTTCCTTGTTTAGAGACCCTAGACATAACAATATTGTCCCACAAGTTCAACTCATCTAAAGATATCCCAGATTCTTCAACTCGAAGGATTCTAATAGAATAAGGAGCCTTGTCACCTCTGAGGAAACCAAAGGGGTCCTAAAACATTTCCCAAGGGATAAAAATCCAGGCCTGGATGGCTCAATTGTTGAACTATTTCTTCATTTCTTTGATATCATGGGCCTGAAATGTTAGTTTGACAACGAATTAGTAACTTTGGGTAAAATGTAACTAGACAGTTTTTACAGTTTTATATCGAAATATTAGTTATGTAACGACGGTCGATGATATAAAACTAACAAATGCCCATGAAATGTAATGTGCGGAGAATCGTTGTTGAATAACAAATTCCAATCCATTCAGTTTCTTGTCTTGGTTATTCTGTTGAATTTTCTTTGTTTTTTCTTCATTACTCTGTTATTTGTACAACAAGTGGTATCAGAGCTCAGAGGGCGGTGAGCCTGGGCGTGAAAGAAAGCGGGTGTGCGTTGAAGGCGTGAGTCCAATTTTTTTTGTTGTGTGAAAACCAGCGAGGCGTGGCTGTGCGTTGAAGGCGTGAGAGGCTGTGTGAAGACCTGCGTGATGCGTGAAGACTGTGCGTTGAAGGCGTGAGAGGCTGTGTGAAGACCTGCGTGATGCGTGAAGATCCGAGGCCAGTTCTTCTGTGTGCAAAACCCTCTGCCTGCGTGTTGGTGCGTGAGAGCTTGCATAAGGCCAGTTTTTATGCCTGAGCGTGAGTGAATAAGCCAGTTTTCTGCCTGAGCGTGAGCGTGAATCTGCCTCTGCCTGAGCGTGAATCCCTGGTTTGGGTCAGTGCGTGAAGAGCCAGACTGCTCCGTGAAGAGATTTCTGCGTAGCGCGAGGCATTTTTCAGACTGCTCCATGAAGAGATTGCCGCGTAGCGGGAGGCTTTTTTTTTTTTGAGAGCTTGTAGACGTGCTGTCCCTGCGTGAAAAAGTAGACGTGCTATCCCTGCGTGAAAAAACCAGACTGCTGGTGCTGTCCCTGCGTGAAGAGCCAGACTCCTGCGTTATCTGCCTGCTGGCCTGCATAAAGTTGCAGAGGACTTGTGACAGAGCCTGCGTGAGATCCGGGTAAATTTTTTTAAAAAAGAAATTATTTGTTGAAGGCAATTTTTTTGTTTACCCAGAATATTTTGGGTTGGGTTCATAAACCAGTTGAAAAGGAAGTTGTCCAAAACTGATAAAGAGCAGAGTTTCAGTAAGAAGAACAAGTTTTATTTTCAGTCGAATTTGTTGAAGGGTTTCTCTAAAAACAAAAATATTGCAGAAAAACAAAGGCTCAAAAATTGTAGAAAGAAATTTGTAAAATTTGTTTATTTAAAAAGCAGGCTTAGTTTTTTTAAGAAAAAGGGAAACAAAGTTTTTTTTAAGAAAAGGATAGCTGAAAGACTAAAACCTAGGAGAAGAACAAAATGGCCAAGATGTCGAATGCGAAATTCGAGGTGGAGAAATTCACCAGAAAGAGCAATTTTGCTCTTTGGAAACTAAAGGTTAGGGATTTGCTTGTGCAACAAGGGTTTGCACAAGGCATTGGATGGGGCAACTAAGAAACTTGCAACCATGACTACTTCAGATTGGGAGGACTTGGATGCCCGAGCTCTCAGTACCATCCGGTTATGCCTAGCGGATGAAGTTCTCTTCAATATTGTTGAAGAGACTACGGCGTCAGGATTGTGGGAAAAACTTGAAAATCTCTATATGACAAAATCATTAACCAACAAAATTTATCTGAAAATACAGTTATACAGTCTTTGAATGAAAGAAGGTTCAAACGTTGCAGAACATTTGAATGTTTTTAATACACTAATATGTCAATTAACAGATATGGAAGTCAAAATACAGGAAGAAGATAAAGCCATAACCTCGCTGTGTTCTCTGCTTGAATTGTGGGATCACTTCGTAACTTCAATAAGCTTCAGCTCTGCTGATTCTTTGAAGTTTGAATCAGTCGTGGGAGCTCTCCTGTCTGAAGAAGTACGAAGGAAATCCAGCACTGAAACAGCTGCATCAGAAGCCATGGTCGCTAGAGGACGCTCAAAGGAAAGAGGAGAAAAACCAAGGGGGTCTTCCAGATCGAAATCGAAGGGAAAGAAGTGTAAGGCAAAATGTTGGAACTGCGGTAAAGTTGGACACTTGAAGAAGGACTGTTGGAAACGAAAGGAATCCGAAAACCCGAAGAACGAAGCGAATCAGGTCGATTCAGGTATGATAGACAAAGTTTTATCTGCTGAAGAATTATGTATGATAGATGAAACTTCACCTGAATGTAATGTCTCTCAGAGTTTTGATAGATAAAGATGGGCGGTATACTGGGCCCATCTTTATCTCCTCCCGGCCAGTGTTATCCATGCCATGAACAGGATCTCCGCCAACTATATTTGGGGTGCTAAAGCAGATAGAGGCAAAATCCATCTGACAAAACTGAATCTTCTAACGTTGCCAAAAATGCTCGGGGGCTGGGGTCTGATGGATCTAAGGCTTTTCGGTAAGGCCCTGGTCTGCAAATCCATGTGGAGAGGTATCTTCGGCACAAGTCCTTGGAGTGCAATCATTCATCAGAAGTATCAAAAAGGCAGAAGTTTGGAGTTCTGGTTCAGGCTCGGCTCCATTGGAATTAAACAGGGTTCTGCAATTTGGCACGGCTTCAGAAAAATGGAAAAATACTTCATAATCAATCTGAAATGGAGGATGTTCTCTGGAAGGAAAATCTTCATTGGTATCGACTCATTTGCTGGCTATAGGGGGAATCTCCATGTTCCTGACCCTCTTCTTTTTTTCCTTCACAGAATGGGTATTTTTACTTGGGACAGGATCATTGCGGAGTGGAGGGGCCATATGCTTTCTCTGAAGGATGCTGCTGACATTGGCCTTCCTCATGCCTTGCTATTACCTTGGGAAAATGTCAAGAACGCACTAGATGATGGAGGGATAAAGTGGGCCGAGACTGAAGATCACTTAGTATGGTCCCTATCACATCATCCGATAGCGACTGTAAAAGATATCTACTGTGATCTCGTTTCAAAAAATAATATGCCTGTCAGACAGATTTTTCCGGTGCAATGGTGGAAACTTGGTTGTCCTCTCAAGGTGATTATTTTCTCATGGTTAGTTTTCTACAACAAAAACTTAACATGGGAAAACTTGAAGAAGAGGTCGTGGCATGGTCCCAGCAAATGTGTGTTGTGCAACACTGAGGAGGAGACAAACTTCCACATGTTCTTCAAATGCGTGGCCACCCAACAAATCTGGTATGATCTGGCTCTTTCTTTACATTTTCCTCACCTGTGTTTCATTTCTGTTAATGCAGCTTTTCACTGGTGGGGAAGACAAAAGGCATCTAAGCGGCCAATTCTTCTCATTGTGTTATGGTGTGTTTGGAAGTGGAGAAATTTAAAAATATTTGAAGACACAAACATCTCCTTCAAGTCTGTCTTGTTAAGCTTCTCCACTCTTTATGAATCCATCCAAAGATAGATCAAAGAGCACTACAGGTTCACAGACTGGAGCAAAGTGCTTGCGTTTTTTTTTTTTGGGTGTCCAGGGTCATACACTTGGAGTATCAGCTAGCATGACCTTCAACAATGTTGTGCCTCCTCTGGCGAATGCCTGTCTCGGCAGTTGCCTTCCATCTGAGTAATATCTTGGGCTCCTCTCTCTTGTCGATCTTTTTGGTTATGTTTTGTCAAATAGATCATCCAGCTGCATGATGTGGCAATATCATGTGATTTATGTTTTTTATGTGTCCTGTTTTATAGCACATGACTCTATGGTGTCCAGTGGTTTTTTTTTAAATATGTCCATGTAAAATCTGTTCAAAGCTGTCTTATGAGTCTGGTCACCATTTTTATGGGAACCAAATCGCTTCACTGTAATCTACAAGTCACGTTGTATATATTGCCTCAATATAATATATTGCTTTTTCTTCTTAAAAAAAAAAAAAACAACAATGCATTGGGAAAACTAACTTCTAAGAAAAACAATACTCCCAGTTCTCCATGGATTGCTAGCCTCAACTGGCGGGTATAACCTTGATACCTGTTACAGAGCACCTCGAGATGAAGTTGGGTTCTCTTTTAAGGTGGTAATATGGATATTGACTAGAATTCTACTTCCTCTTCAGAAGGTAGCCCGTGCACTCAATGCTTGTCCACTTATGAGACTTTTCAATAGGAAAATTATGATCTTAAAATAAAATATTATCAAATGGCTCATGCACAAATTGACATTACTCACAAAATTTTAGCACTCCAGTTCCAACTCTCTCGGGTGATGAATGAAATTGATGCTATCAGAAGCATGATCATGGAGCTAAAACTAAGCTCAGAGGGCCAGGCAAGGACTGACAGGCTTAAAGTGGATAAAGGTCATCCGGGATTAGACTTAAATGGGCCTGTTGCAAACGATGAATGTTGCGTTTCTTGTGACTTTACACGAAGTGTGTAACTCCCGCACGTTAATAAAGTAAGGTGGAGGGCCAGGCAAGGACTGACAGGCTTAAAGTAGATAAAGGTCATCCGGGATTAGACTTAAATGGGCCTGTTGCAAACGATGAATAATCTTCATGCAAGATCGATTCAAGTCCTTTTTGTAATTTTGCATGGCTGTTATTTTAGTATGTTATATGTAGATAAGAAATATGGGCAGGCATAGATGACTATGGATATTACGTCGGGATATTGTGTTTATCAAATGTCCAGTCTATGGCTAGTCTGTTTATAATTTTTGAGTTGACTGTATAAGCAGGTTCAAGTTGTGTAGATTATTTTGAATTTTGATGATGTAACTCCGTACTTCGTTGTGACCAGGTGCAGACTTTTAATCAACATTACTCGAAGAAAATTATAGCTAATACTTATAATATAGAAAAAGGCGATGTTTTTTTTTTAGAGTTAGGAGGAAAAGTGAAATTTTTAATTAAAGTTAATATTTATAATATAAAAGAAGTAATTTTTTAAATTAAAATTAATGTTTTTAATAAAAATAAATAGGATGTGAATTTTGTGCAATTCAATGTATATTTTCCTCAGTCACATATATATAATGTGTTTGGGTTGTATATTTTTCTCAGTCACATATATATAATGTGTTTGGGTTGAAAATATAATGCGATATGTTTTTATTATATGGGAAAGAAAGTTATATTGTTTTTGATTTTGGTAAAAAAAAACTGAATTTCAATTAGTTTTGAAATTTATGAAATTTATTAAAGTTGTGAAAAAAATAAATATTAAATTGAATATTTTGAAAATTAAAAATTATTTTAATTAGTTTTGAAAATTTTATGAAATTTATTAAAGTTTTGAAAAAAAATAAATATTAAATTGAATATTTTGAAAATTAAAAAATATTTTTTGCCGGTAGCATCAATATGAGTTGTGTTTAATCAAATGGGACAACAAACCAACGTATATAGCGAGAAAGACTTCCTTCATGCTTCAAATGTCAAAGCTTATATTTCATAGTTTGTTGGTTCATAGTTTGGATAGTATCAATATGAGTTGTGTTTAATCAAATGGGATAACAAACCAACGCATATAGGGAGAAAGACTTCCTTCATGCTTCAAATGTCAAAGCGTATATTTCATAGTTTGTTGGTTCCCTCATGGGCCGAAAAAATAAATAAATAAAAATAAAATAAAATAAAATAAATAAATAAATAAAATCTAAACGTAATTAGAATTTTTAAAATGTAAATTGCTTTTTTCTAATTGGTTGATGACTAATTTTATGTGATTTTAAATTGAATTGTGAAATATAAAAATTATATTAAAAAATAAAAAATCTATTTTATTTTTTATTTTTTTTATATTTGCCTAATGTCATAATAATGATTGTTATTGCATTGTTTGCACAACACAATGTCATATAGATAATTTCTCACTATAATTTAAATAAATATATCATGTAAATAGCGACTCAGCATAATTTAAAAAATTAGTTACATAAAAAATAGATAAAAACAATAACGATTTATTATTATTATCATTAAAAAAAATTATTAACATCAATATTAAAAGAATATATTTAAAAATTTTATGCCATGCACTTTATAAACTAATTCTAACCACCGTCTTTCGGAGAAAAAACTAAATTTTCCACTTAAAGAAAATTAAACCATTTCTAGAAAATGACAGTGATAATCTCAGGGATACTGCATAGAGAGTGGCAACCTTGGGAATATGTTACTTGTACGACATTTAAAGGTCACGATGTAACCGTTCGTGAAAGGGGTCTCGCTATCAAACTTATGATAACGGCGATCCCATTTGAACCGTAGTAAGTGGGTTACATGTGACCAACGATGGAATTTGACGATCACCATGTTTATTTGGATATTTTAATATATTTTTTAACTATCCATTATAAATAGTTCTATTAATATCAATTTATTTATTTTGACCGACAAAATTTTCAAATCCAATTCTTCGTGTCGGTAGCATACACGTTAATTAGTTTGAAATTCCAATTATACGTGTCAGATATGCACATTACCTAATTACTAGTCTGTTATTGAAATTTAAGAAGAAAATGTTTAAAAAGAATTGTGCAAAAAATATAAAGGGAGAAGCAACAATTTTTTTTAAATGAACTTTATTAATATTATTATAAATACGTATTATGCTAGATAAAGGTAGATGTTATTATACTTTATATTATTTTTGGTTTTTGTTCAGTAAGTTTTGATTTCTATTAAAATAAAAAAATATTATAATGTGTAAAAAACATTTTTCATATATATATATATTTTAATGAAATTTTTTATTTTTGATGAGTTGTTTACAATTTTTATATGATAAAAATATTGTTTTTCGGATTAATCACATTATTGAGATTTGATCAACATTTCAAACTAATTAATGTGGTTTATCCTCATGACAAAAGTGAAAAATCAACCTTCGCAATTGTTTAAATAGCAGATAAACATCTTTGCCTCGAATTAACTGTTGAGAATTCGCTGTTATGAACTAGCCTTTGAGAAAAGGTAGTTAAAAATTACTTAATGGGATGCAATATTACTTAATTTATTAGTTATTAATTATCATTTTCAATAAATAATATGGTATAATTAAAAAATAATGGGATAATATTATCCATTATTTTTGAATTATATCATCCTATTATTTTTGAATTATATCATATTATTTATTGAAAATGATAATTAATAACTAATAGATTAATTAATATTGCATCCCATTAACTAATTCTTAACTACCTTTTCCCAACGGCTAGTTTATAACGACTAATTCTCAGCGGCTAATTCTGTTTCTCGGATATTTAAACAATTGCGAAGATTGGTTTTTTCACCTTTGTCTTGAGGATGAACCGCATTAGTTGGTTCGAAACGTCCACCAAATCTCAATAATGTGATTAATCTGAAAGAAAATCCTTTTATCAATATGGATCACAAAAGTCTAAGATCTAAAATTTTTATGTGGTTAAAATATATTTACCAGCAAAAAAATCAATTTAAAAATAATAAAATTTAAATAAAAACCTAATAATTACAGGTAGCAAAATTTTAACGGCTGTTGTGCTAGTTGGAGCAGTTGGCATTTATACAGGAAAAAGTTGTTGGCATATCTCCATATTTGGCATTGTAAAAGCTTTGTGGTACCAAATAAATCTAAAGCTACTCGATTGAAGTGGAACTATTGTGTGGATTGGAAAGGGTATATGCATGTTTGAGTACGCATTGAAAGTGGGTATGATTTGGTTGTGGTTAGTTTCCAAGAAAGATTTTATAATTCCAAACAAATGATAGAGAATGTGGGTGTTTGAGTGGGTTTACAGGTATTAATTTTTTGAAACCTAAATAAACCATATGTCAGTCTTTAGGGGCATGACACTTTGAGACATGGAATTAGCCGCTAAGAAACTTAAAGTGAGCGTGGACTTTATTTTTTAATATTTTAAAAGAATTGCATTAGAAATGTTTTAGAATATTATTTGTATTTTGCCAATCTATTAAATTAGATAATTTATATATATATATATATATATATATATATGAATCTATTATCTATTCACTAAGTTCTTCACGAGATAGGTACACAATTTCTAGCTTTGTGTCTATTTCTAGTCTATTATATGAACAATTAGATTTTATTAAATTTAAAATAAAATTTGATATGTATAAACTTAAATCCAAAATAAAGTTTGATATGGATAAACTTTTAATTCTGTTGTAGATAAAATTTCTCATCTTGCAAAAGATTATGAAGAAATTCTTATTATGTTAAATTCTTTATATTTTTTAATATTATATTAATTTAAAATTATATTAAAGTATGCTTAATTTAGATGTATGTTTAATATATATAAATTTAAAATTATCAATAAAATTATTATTACTATTTAAAATTATCAATCACTTTTTGCATAAGAGGCAAGTACTAAGCAACAACGTTGCATATTACACTTGTTAAAATTAATTTTATGCTGGTAAATTAATTTTATGATGGTCACAATCTATATCAAAATTGTAAGATTCAACTTGCAAATCGAAATTACAAAGTTGAGTTTTATTAAGACATATTCAATAAAAAAATATTAGCAAGCGATGTTGCAGGGGGATTCAATAAAAGCAAAAATGTACAACAAAAATCAACTTTATAAGAACCAAAAGGATTCAAGATGATGATGTCAACCATGGGGGATAATTCACCATTTTTGGAATAAAAAAGTAAAAATATTAAAAAATAATAAAATAATAAAACTACTTGTTCAACTCGTATTTTAAACTTATCTCCCTAAGTTTTTACTCAAATTTCAAGTGGAAGTACTCATTGGATGCAAAATTTAATTCCTCATCTAAAGAATACCCATGTTGCATACTTTCAATGGACCTTGCTACACGGAAAATGAGAAATACATGAAAAAGCGTGATTGCAATCACGTTTTTCATGTATTTCTCATTTTTCGTGTAGCAGGGTCCATCAAAAGTATGCAACATGTGTACTAATTGGATGATGAATCAAATTATGCATCCAACGGGTGTTCCCACTCGAAATTTGAGTAAACCCATAGGGAGATAAGTTGAAAATATGAGTTGAAAAAGTAGTTTTTTCTTTTTTCCCTCTAAAATTTGATGATGCAATCTAATCTTATTTTATTATTTCCATTATCATTTTCTAATTTCATTAGGAGGCTCATTTCAGACCTCAAAATTCCTTTAATGTCTGATGGGCTCCAAAAAGACGTTCTTTCGGCAAATGCAACCAAACTTTGTCACCCACCTGAAACTTGTGTGTCACCTAATGCTGATCATGTCGTTGCTTGTACTTGGAATTGGATTGATCCAAGATGTCATGAACTTGCTAGTGAATGTGATGGATGTGTTCAATAAACCTGGTTGATTTATCAACCTTGTACTGTACATGTGCGAATTCTGCCTGTGTAGTCACATAAGGCATGACAACATCAATTAGACACAATGGTTGAAATTCCAGACCCACTTGAAAGTGATTGCGACCAGTCAAGTTATGGAGAGCTCTGTTATAAATGTGTTGCACATAGGGAAGGCTCTCATCCCAGGTTCACGGACGCTTGGAGTTGTACATGCATAGTATGTGCAGTATTGTCCTATTGATGACCTCTGTCTAGCCATCAGTATGGGGATGGAATAAAATCAACTTGTTGAGCTTGGTGTCCAATAATGACTAGAGGCTTGACCAAAATGTGCTCAGGAACCTGCTATCCCAATATGATATAATGGTTTGCGGGATCCCAAAATGTACCCACACTCATTTAAGGAAGAGTTTGGCAGTGTCCTCTACTGTGATACTCTTCTTGTAGACCGCCAATATATCCATCTCAGAAAATCTGTCCATGACCACAAATACATAGTCATTACCATGCTTGGTAGAAGGGAGGCAAGACAAATAGTCCATGGAGATGGATTCCCAGGGCTGGCTGGGAGTAGGCAAAGGAGTGTAAATGATTTTCTTCTTAATGGTTGGCTTGGAAATGGCATAAAAAGTACAAGATCTGATATATTTTCCGACATCTTGTCAGATTTTTTGCTAGTAAAAATACTTCTATAGTATGACCACAATTTTCTCCACACCAAAGTGTATTGCGACCCAACTGTAGTGTGCCTCCCAAATTAGCTTGGCATGCTCGCTTGTAAGAACACAAAGGTGGCCCATGTAGGAGGTGGAAGTCTGAAACTTGCTTGCCATCCACTGGCATCTGGTATGTGGTGGTGAAATTTGGATCATTTTTGTACAGTTGCGGCCAACCAGAGATATCGTGGCCACAAGAGTTGAGAACAATAGTTAGTGTTGCAACTAGGGGCTGACTAAGGCAATCTGCAACTTCATTGGTGCTTCCCTTCTTGTATTTAATGTTAAAATGGAATTGTTGCAAATATGTGGATCATTTCTGATGGCGATCATTTTGCAACTTCCCTTGTGTATGTATAAATTGAAGAGGTCGGTGATCTGTGTTGATGACCGTCTCCTTCCCTAGAATGTAGTGTTTTCGTTGCCAGTAAGCCTGCACAATAAAATACATCTTTTTATCATAGGTGGGGTATTTCCAAATTGTATCAGAGAATGTCTCACTATGATAGGCCACCAGATGTCCTTGCAGGGTGAGAACTACACCAATAGCATAGTCAGAGGTGTCTGTCTCAATTTCAAATGGTTGTTGTAGGTATGGCAATGTGAGTACTGGTTCATATCAAATGCGGTGTTTCAACTCGATGAATTCCTTTTGTTGGGACTCAGACTAGGAAATCTTTGCTTTCACCTTACCCTCGGTAACCCGACTCAAAGGCCAAGTGATATGAGAGAATTCCAACATGAAACTCCGATAAAAATTAGCAAGGCCCAAAAAGCTACGAAGCTCTATTAAAGTGGTTGGGGCTAGGTAATCTTGAATAACTTGCATATTAGCTGAATCCAAATGCACGCCTTGCTCATCAATAATGTAACCTCGATATTAGACTTGACTTATGCCAAAGGTGCATTTCTCAAGGTTGGTACATCGTTTGTACTGTTGCATGGTTTGAAGGACCTGCCGAATGTGTTACAAGTGCTCTTCCCAACTCTTACTGAAGATGAGAATGTTGTCTAAATATACAACCACGAACGAGTTGGTGAAGAGCTGCAAGATGTTATCCATCAACCTCATAAAAGTTGCATGGGCATTTATCAACCGAAAGACATGACCAACCACTCGAAAAGGCCTTCCTTGGATTTGAAGGTGGTCTTCCATAGATTTGTGGGTTCTATTGGAACCTGGTGATAGCCAGACTTCAAATCGATCTTGCTGAAGTACTTGGCCCCCTTGAGCTAGTCAAGAAGGTCATTAATCCATAAGATTGTATACTTGTTCTTGATAATGATTTTATTTAGTGCCCAATAATCGATGCAAAACCTCCAGGTCCCGTCCTTATTTTATACAAGTACATTTGGGCTCCCACAAGGTGAGGAACTTGGTTAGATGTTCCTTTTTTGCAACAAATCCTGGACCTGCTGCTTGATTTCTTCATTTTCCAGAATAGAGAGACATTATATTGGCCCATTGGGTAGAGGTGCTCTGGGAGTCAGATTGATTAGATGCTTGACCTGACAGTGTAAAGGTACCTCTGGTGAGGAGAAGATGTCCTTGTATTCTTCCACGACCTTATCTACTTTCTTCTGCTGCATGGAGGAACCCTTCCCCGGGGCCGTGGATGTGGCCACAATATTCCCCTTACTTTGAGAGTGAATAAGAAAGAAAACAAATTTCCTAGTTTGGGAGATGATCTTACTACATTTTTAGCAAAGACCAAAGAGATGACAGTAGATAGGGCTACCTCTGGTATCCTATATAAATTATTACCCAAAGTAATAATAACAGTGCGAGGCCTGGACTCATACACAACATGATGCTTCCACAAGTATGGATTTCCTAATAACACATCACAAACTTCAAGAGGGGTAACATCACACAGTACCTCATTCGTGAAAGGCTTGATGTTGTAAGGAAGGAAACACTGATAGCTGACACATAGTTCTTGTCCTTGATGGAGCCACCCCATGGTGTATGGTTGTGGGTGTGTGGTGGTAGGTAGGCCCAATTGCTTAACATTTTCTGTTGAGATGACATTCTTTTAGCTCCTGCTGTCAACAATGAACTGCAATGGAGACCCCTTCACCCACATCTATGAGTGGAAGAGACACTCCCCTTCCTCTGGATCTTCAGGATCAATATTCTGGACCTCAATGGTGGCAACGGTGGCGCTGGGCTCCACATCAATAATCTTCTTCCTCCGCCTCCATAGCAGTTGTTGTAGCTAAATCTATCACCCTGTGGCACAAGTGCTGCAGGGGAAATAGAAAGCCTCCTAGAGACAACCTCTAGGTTGATTGTAGACCAATGCTTAGGAAATCTTAAATAGAGGAGTGCATGAAAGGTTATATGTGAGGGCTTTGCAACACTCCCATTGTCACGTAATGAAAGATAATAAGGGGGCTTGGTTCATTCCTCCAAAGGTATGAGTTATGTATTTCAAGTACTTCCTCACACACATAGTTCCCAGAAGTATCACACAGAACAATGGAGGCCGATTACTTCAAAGGGGATTACAACTTAATAGGCTTTTTTGAGTAAATGAGAGAGGATTAGGAGAAATCATAACTCATCCTATAGAGCCCAAAACATTCAAAATTCTATAGTGAACACATAGAGCTACCAGCAATGAGAAATTCTACACTTATTTAAGTTATAAGCGCAGAGATAATGGACTGAAGAGAGGATGGGTGATATGATTCATATACAACAGTTTAAATATATAATTTCAGCCCTTCATTCAGGAATATGCATTAATAAATCAACACACATGGATCTGTAAGGAAGCATGAAATCATTTCTAGCAGCTATTATAGCATGAATGCAGAGAAGAATATGAACATAACGGAATTAAACAGGAGGATAACATACTGTAATACTTAGAAGGGGGAATCACCACCATTTCTTTGCTTAGTCTGAAAGATCTGCCTGTGTAAAGTAATACAGTCTGAATACAAGTCATTCTCTTACAGATTTATGAGCCAAATTGGTATCACAGAGTTCAGACCCATCAGGTGAGAAATTCCGGAACCTCTGTATAATGTTTCTTTCCCCTATTTATAAGAAGAGGGGAAGAGCTTGGGTTATAGTTAAAACAAATATCTTGGCCTAAGCTCTAGCTGTCTACTAGACTAGCTGTCTTAGCCAGTGTAAGGCTCTGTTGCCCAAAGATTACAATTAGGATCTGCTCCCTTTCTTGGAAATAAGAAACTACATAAAATAATAAGAAACATGAGGAAGATGGAGGAAGAGGTCCTTTGCAGTTCCTATGAAGGCTTCTGATCAAGCCACGTCTTTGTCATCATGCTCTTTTTTGCTGCTGAGGCGGTTCACTGTCCATTCTCCCTTAAATTCCTTCGACGCCGACTCTGGATGTGTGCTACGAGAGGGCCTTATCTTGAATGCGCCCATACCTAGATTGAATGCTCCATACTTCCATTCAACACCCCAGCTGCCAACCCATACGTCCTTTAAAGCTTTGCACAATCCTTTTTGGCGCTCTGATACACCTAGGGATGTGTTTTATGATGTAACAAGTAGTCTGTCGGGTGCAGGCCTTTAACACAAAAATAAGATGAAACAAGCGAGTTTTGACTTCCCTTTAAGCCCTCATGCTTTCAGCCCCTTTCTACAACTTCCTTCATATGATCGGGGGCTTGAACCAAGTGCTTAGCCCTTTAGGCGCTAAGGCTTTCCACTACTGTCCGGGGGGCCCTTTCCTTTATAACATAGAAAGCCTTTGATACTTATTTTACCACATTGGCCGATATTCCTGATGCGAAATCATTATAAAATATAACCCATGAAATATCGCATTTGGGAGGATCCCTCGCATATCACAATCGCCGACTAGGAAGGAGTATCAACGGAGGAATAAGATTTTACTTCGTGCGATCACCGTTTCGCGGGGAAACATCATCACTGCCACGTGTCACCCAGGAATGGACTTATAAGATCCCTGAAAACGCTGAAACTGAGTGACACGTGTCCCCTGTGCGGCCACATCACCTTCTTTACCATCACGTGGAGGAGAGAGAAAGGGTTCGCCCGACCTTGGTTTTTCCATGCATTTCCTTTGTAAAACCTTTTTGGCCTCCATTGATGATGTTACAATGGATCGAAAAATCAGCAGATCGCAAGGCTTTTATAGTAATAACCCATTTACTCCATCGATCGCCAATTGCCGATATCGCAGGATTGCGGGACTGCGGGATACGGGACTGCGGGAATGCAACATGGCCGATATACGGGAGTGCGGGAATGCAACGTGGACAGTATGCGAGACTGCGAGATGAGAGACTGCGGGGATGTGACATGTCCCATATGCGGGATTGCCCACCGTCGATCGCTAATCGCCAATAAGCCCTACTGCCAAGTGGAGGAGAGAGAAGGGGGCGACCCTACCTTAGTTTTTTCCTGCATTTCTTTATAAACTCTTTTCAGCCTCCCCCGACGATGTTACACTATATCAAAAATCGCAACACCATGAGGCTTTAAAGTTAGGACCTCGTCGATCGCTGATACGCCGATATGACGATGTGATGATGATGTGGGACTGCGGGGGCAAGATTGCGATATCGAAGACCGGTACCATAACCCACCAATAAACTATAATCCTATGCCTGAGACCCCTCTGATAGTCAATTTGCGATTGCGATAGGCTCCCGGGTCCCTGATATTGCGATTTTCTTGCATACTTGGTCATTTCTCTTTGTTTTACGGGCTTTATAACGGTAAATTCAACATGCTCTAACTTCTGCTCTAGGAGTCCATTTTTAGACTTCCATATAACGTTGGAAAGAGCTTTCTGAGCATTAGGCAATGGAGAGGGTCTGATTTATGTCAGAGAGATTTGTGGCATTGGAAATGGCTTAAACTTCACCGCTGTTAGGCATTCTGGACAACTGACAACTTGTAAAGCAGTGAGTGACAACATTGGCTCCAACTGGGGACAATGCCTTACTGGAAAGGTGCTGAGAACATGCAAACCAACATCCTTCACTATTGGGCATGGAGTCAGAAATATATGAACCTACATAAAATCTCGATGAAACTTTGATTGCAGGGAGTCACTTCCTCCTCAAGCTGAAATGCAGAAATAAAAATTCTAACAACTAGAAATTAAATGCTTAGATAGTGAGCTTATTTATATACCTTCCTACCTATGTCCAGGGCTCAAGTCACCTAAGTGAGTTCAACCCTCCAATGGAGCCAGGCTAGAATTTGGGTGCTAGACCTAGTGCCTTCATGCTACTAAAAAATAAAAATTAAAACAAGCATGCACCATGAAAAATCTTCAAATAAGGAACTTGATACATGTTGCTGAAACAACCTCTGCTGCTGGCTTAAAAATATGCTCATGTACTCAGCCACAGTGTCATGGAATTCACAGGGAAAGCTTGCAGTTGCCCCTTTTTCATGGGCAGTCTACTGACTAGAATCCTCTTGGCCAAGGCAACCACAAATACTGTCCAACTCCTCAAATTTAACTTTTTCAAGAAAAACTTCTTGTTGATATTTCACTACCCATTTGTCAACGGGCCAACCCTGATCTGGATTTAAACAAGAACACAACAAATTACAGAGATAAACATAAACACAGGGATGCAACGGAAATAATACTTCATTTCATTAATGTAAAATACTGAAATATGTTTACAAACAGAAACGAAAATAAACCAGCTAGGGCGATGGTAGCTTATCTCTATGAAGAGATCTGGCAGCGACATGCCTCTCAAATGTGTTACAATGAGGCTCGAAGGCCTATTTATTTTTGAGAAACAATGGAAAACCCTAAACATCCAAAAACCTAACCCTAGAAGATAAAACACCAAACTATGGGCCCCATTTGGGTAAATTGGTACATCAACTTCCCGAGGTCCTAACTTTGGCATACGATCTCCGATTGACGCGCAAAATATCTCATTAGAAAGATCTATACGAGAACTAAAACTTTGGGAAAGAAACCTCGGTTCATGGACCCATGTTGCTCTCATTTTTCCCAAAAAAACGTCGTTTAGGGCCTCAAAACGGATCCGGAAGTTCAGGACCAGAAAAACTGCTAAAAATAGTAAATTGTGCTACAATTAAGGAAACTGAAAAGCTGAAAGAGACAATGGTGGGGGTCCAAGTGGACTTGGCGGGTGGCCACCAATATCCACTTGGATCATTCCTCCCCCCTTAAGAAGCAATGGTTCCCATTGCATTGAGTTCCTCCATGAGATGAGGAAACTTCTGCTGAACTTGGTCCCTGGTGAAGGAGTTGGCTTGCTTTGACAACTCGATACAGTTGGATATTCTGCTGGTGAGTGTGCTTGATCTGTGTGTCCATGATCCGATCAGTTGCAGCTTGTTCCATGCAATCTGGATTTAACTCTGTGGGTGTGAGCTGTTCTGCAATGTCGGATGTGTCTAGTAATGGTGGAAAGTATCGCCGAAGGTGGTCCACATTGAACACTGGGTGCAGGCTAAGGAATGGGGGAATGTTGAGCTCAAATGCATTGTCTCTCATAGCCTTGGTAATGGTGTAAGGACCATATCAGAGTGGTCTGATTTTCCAATAGGCTCTAGTAAGGCGTTCCTTTTGCAAATGCAACTAGACTTTGTCACCCACCTGAAACTTGTGTGGCACCCGATGTTGATCATGTCGCTACTTGTACTTGGCATTTGATTTCTCCAGAATGTCATGGACTTGCTGGCGAATATGTTGGATGTGCTCAATGAAGCTGTTTTCCTTATCTGTTTCGGACTGGACATGAGCCGAATTTGCGTGAGTAGCTGCAAATGGCATGGCCACATCAATGGGACATAGTGGCTGGAATCCCAAGCCCACCTGAAAAGGGCTATGGCCAGTCGAGTTGTGGAGAGCTCGGTTGTAGCTGTGCTGAACATAGGGGAGGCTCTCGTCCCATGTGCGTGGATGCTTTGAGTTGTACATGCGTAGAATGTGTACAACATCTGTCTGGACATCAGTTTAAGGATGGAAGGCTATGGACTCAGTGAGTTTGGTGTCTAGCATCGACTAGAGACTGGACCAAAATGTACTGAGGAACCTGCTGTCCCGATCTGAGATGATAGACTTTGGGATCCCAAAGAGTACC
Organism: Pinus tabuliformis; assembly: GCA_031772625.1. NCBI lineage: Eukaryota > Viridiplantae > Streptophyta > Pinopsida > Pinales > Pinaceae > Pinus > Pinus tabuliformis. The sequence goes on along the minus strand of CM062816.1, from coordinate 210,053,836 downwards.
CACAATTGTTTAAAGAAGAGTTTAGCAGTGGCTTCTTCTGTGATATTCTTCTTTTAGGCTGCCATAATGGCCATCTTTGAGAACCTGTCGACGACCACAAAAACACAGTCGTTTCCATGCTTAGTTGAAGGAAGGCCTGACATGTAATCCATGGAGATGGATTCCCAAGGTTGACTAGGGGTAGGCAGCGGGGTATAGAGGCCTTGCTTCTTGATGGTCGGTTTGGCAATGGCGCAGGCAGTGCATGATCTGATGTACTTCCCAACATCCTATCGAAGATTCAATCGATAGAAATAATTCTGCAGCATTGCCACCATTTTCTCGACCCCGAAATGCCCAGCAGCTTGACTGTAGTGTGCTTCCCAAATCATCTTGGCACGCTCACTTGAAGGATGTTATGAAACCAGCTCAAGAAAAGATAGAAAATATAGATCAACGCCTTAGAATTCAGCCTCTTCGAGGGGGCAACCTCCTTTACATTACATAAATGAACAATTCTTCGATGATACAAATGAAAAGACCTCCTTTCTATATATAGGAGTCTAAGGGGTCATAACATAATCAGAGCCGACATAACAATAATAATGTAAGGGCACAATAATAACAATAGTGGGCTTCTATGGGGCACAATAGTAACAATATGGGCACTACATGGGTACATCAATATAATAAGTGGGTTATACTTATAACAATAAGGGGTTACAATAGTAGTATAGGGGCCTAACATGCCCCTCTCCTTCAAAAAGCGTTGTCCTCAACGCTTGAGTAGTTCTTGATGCTTCTGTATAAAATTCTTGTCCTCCCATGTGGAATATTCAGCGGGTAAGTTCTTCCACTTGATGAGATACTCTGAAATTGATCGATTTCGTAGCTGTCGGGTTCTTGTTTCTGTGACTGCTCTAGGTTCCAATATTATTTTTCCTTCCTCTTCAATTTCTGGCAATATTGTTTGTATTGGGATCTTTTGCAACTTTTGAATAAGTGGCCATACTTCTTCGTCCTTCTTCCATTCATCCCTTGCTTCGTTTATCAATGGATAATATAAATAGCACAAAACAATGCTTCCACATCCTCATCCTTGAAGAGTATTCCCATTCGGTAAGGCCGCCATTTTTTAAGTGCATGTAGTATTGCCAACATTTCCTTCTCATAAATAGCTTGCTTGAGATGTAGCAATAAAAATACCCAATCACCTACATCAAAACATTTTTCACTATGTTGTTGATCTACCTGTTGTTTCGTTTGATTTTGTACCGAAGTGGTGTTATCCTTTAAAAGTTGGAGAACTTGTTGTTGATGCTCGATGTGATCTTTCACTGCTTGAACCTTTTTCTTCTTGATATGTCCTTCTATCTCTAGAGTTTGAGGAGTGGTAATTTCTTCCAATCCTTTACAAGATATGGTCAGATTCATTTCTTGATGCTCGATGTGATCTTTCACTTCTTGAACATTTTCTTCTTTATATGTCCTTCTATCTTGATAGTTTGAGGAGTGGTAATTTCAAACAATGAATTACAAGATATGGTTGGATTCATTTCTTCTTTCTTGATGTGATCTTTCACTTCTTGCACCTTTTTCTTCTTGATATGTCCTTCTATCTTGAGAGTTTGAGGAGTGGTAATTCTTGCCAATGCTTTACAAGATATGGTCTGATTCATTTCTTCTTTCTCTGGGGTGGGGTCCTGGCGTATATCTTCTTCTTTTGATGTTTCTTGATCCTTTTCTTCCTCCTCTTCATATTCTATGTAAAATAATTTCTTCTCAGCACACTTATGACTTTTAGTGCATTTGCTATCACAATTGTAACAAAGCCCTTTTTCTCTTTTTTCTTCCAATTGTTGTGGTGTAATCCTTGTAGGTTGTGGAAGGCTAGGAGAAACAACACTTCCATATTTATAGTTCTGAGGGGTATGCTTCCTGGTTTCCATAATTTTGCTTTCCACTATGTCACAAAGCCCTTTTACTCTTTCCAATTGTTGTGGTGTTGCTCTAAAGAAGGTGTTGCTCTTTGTATCCTCATAATGTGTTATCATTTCCTCCGTGAAAATTGACCACGTAACAAGTTGTTTATGAGAACAAAGCCCTTTGTACCATAAAAATTGATATGGTTCTAAATATGAAGATGCAATACATACCTTTTGTAACAGTTGTACACCATGTATATCAAAATATTGCTCCATCTAAAGTATCCAATTTACCGGATCCTTGCCATCAAACTTCCTCATCTTGCTTTTTCTTGATTTTAGGAGCTCTACCTTGAAACGACTGTAACTATGTACTTTCGGATCTTTAAGTTCTGAAATTGTGATCTATAGTAGTCCTCTGTGTCCTCTTTCCAATGCCACCAGTCTAATCCAAATTGGATTCTCCAAGGAAGAGTTATGCACAATCTCCCAAGATGACATGATTATAGACCTTTATAGAAGAGTGAAGTTGTATGAAGTTCCACGTGTACAATTTTCGATATTTGGTTCTGAAAGAGATATACAAGAAACTACAGTCCGTCCTCTTTCTGTACCTTCTTACGAAATTTCAATCTGATTCCCAAAGAGAAAGTTATGACGATTTTCCCCAGGTCACCTGTTTTGAATGTAATTCAGGAGTCTGCAAAAAGACCAACTTCCTCAGATCATATCTCCGCAAATATCACGCAAAAAGATCTGAAATTCGGACCCAAGGTTTAGCGCGATTTCTTCTCAAATTTGTTTTTTTTGCGACTTCTGAAACGTCACAAAAAAAAAAGTTATAGCGAAAATGCCACGATGACCTGTTTGGAGCAGTGAAACCATAGAATCCAAAGCTCTGATACCAAATGTTATGAAACCAGCTCAAGAAAAGATAGAAAAGATAGATCAACGCCTTAGAATTCAGCCTCTTCGAGGGGGCAACCTCCTTTACATTACATAAATGAACAATTCTTCGATGATACAAATGAAAAGACCTCCTTTCTATATAGGAGTCTAAGGGGTCATAACATAATCAGAGCCGACATAACAATAATAATGTAAGGGCACAACAATAACAATAGTGGGCTTCTATGGGGCACAATAGTAACAATATGGGCACTACATGGGTACATCAATATAATAAGTGGGTTATACTAATAACAATAAGGGGTTACACTAGTAGTATAGGGGCCTAACAAAGGAACACAAAGGTAACCCAGCTGACCCTCCAAGAGTGTTTGGTATGTGTGCCGAATTCTGGGTCACTTTTGTATAGAAGTGGCCAATTAGAAGTCTTGCACCCACAAGAGTTGAGCACGGTGGTTAGCGCCATGATTGGTGGTCGCCTGAGGCAATCTGCAACATTATTGGTGCTGCCCTTCTTATACTTGATATTAAAATGTAATTGTTGCAGGTATGTGGACCACTTCTGATGGCGATCATTCTGCAATTTCCCATGGGCCTGTATGAACTGCAGGGGTCGGTGGTTTGTGTGGATGACCGTTTCCATTGTCGGCAGGCCTGCACAATGGAATACATCTTTTTTTCATAAGTGGGATAATTCCAGACTGTGTCTGAAAGTTTCTCACTGTGATATGCCACTAGATGACCGTGTTGAGTAAGGACTGCCCTAATAGCATAGCCAGAGGCATCTGTCTCGACCTCAAATGATTGTTGCAAGTCTGGTAATGCGAGCACTGGTGCCGAGAAGAGGCAATATTTCAACTTTGTGAATGCTTTCTATTGAGATTCATACCAAAAGAATTTTTCTTTCGCTCCTCCCTTGGTGACTTGACTCAAGGGCCAAGTGATATGAGAAAATCCCAACACGAACCTGCGGTAGAAGTTGGCAAGACCTAGAAAGTTGCGGAGCTCTATCAGAGTGGTTGGAGATGGCCAATACTGAATGACTTGGATCTTGGCTGGATCCACATGCACCCACTGTTCATCAATAATTTATCCAGATACTGAACTTGGGTCATGCCAAAAGTGCATTTCTCCAAATTGGCACATAACTTGTGTTGCCGCAGTGTTTGGAGAACCTGTCGGATGTGCTGGAGGTTCTCTTCCCAACTCTGGATGAAGATTAGGATGTCATCCAAGTATACCACTACAAATGAGTTGGTGAATGGCCGCAAGATGTCATCCATTAGCCTCATGAAGGTTGCGGGAGCATTCGTCAATTCGAAAGGCATAACCAACCATTCGAAAAGGCCCTCCTTGGATTTGAAGGAAGTCTTCCACACATCAGAGGGTTCAATTGGTACCTGGTGATATACTGACTTCAAATCGATCTTGCTGAAATATTTTCCCCCTTCAGTTGGTCTAGGAGGTCATCAATCCATGGGATCGGGTACCTATTACAGACATTGATCTTGTTCAGTGCCCGATAGTCAATATAGAGTCTACAAGTCCAATCCTTCTTCTGTACCAACACAATCAGGCTCCCGTTGGGCGTGAACTCAGACAGATGTGACCTTTCTACAGCAGCTCCTGAATTTGCCTCTTGATTTCATCGTTCTCCAGAACGAAGCACCGATAGATTGGTCCATTGGGTAGCGGCGCACCTGGGGTCAGATCGATGGAGTGCTTGACTTGACAGTGTAGAGGAACCCTTGTGGGGGAGGTGAAGATGTCCTCGTACTCCTCCATGACCTTGTCCATCTGTAATTGTCGTGCGGAGGGGCTCTGTCTGGAGGTCATGGCCACCATCTTCTTCTTTCCTTGAGGGCGTATAATTAGGAAAACAAATTTCCCGGTTTTGGAAATGAGCTTACTGCATTGTTTTGCAGTAACCAAAGAGATGGCAGTAGGCGATGCTACCTCTGATATCCTGTACAAATTCTTTCCCAAAGTAACAATAACAACACGGTGCCTTGATTCATACACAACATGTTGCTTCCACAAGTATGGTTGTCCTAATAATACATCACAAACTTCAAGGGTAGCAATGTCACACAATACCTCATCTGTGAAGGGCTTGATGTTGTATGGAAGGCGACACTGCTGGCTCACGCGAAGATCCCGTCCTTGGTGAAGCCACCTGATGGTGTACGATTGTGGATGCACTGTGGTCGGTAAGCCCAGCCGCTTCACAACCTCTGCTGAAATGAGGTTCTTTTGGATCCCACGTCGATAATGAACTGTAGCGGGGAGCCCTTTACCCACATCTGGGAGTGGAAGAGACGATCCTCCTCCTCTAGATCTTCGAGTTCCTCCTTCTGGATCTTCGTGGTGGTAACAATGGCATTGGGCTCTGCATCAATAATCTGCTTCCCTTTGTCATTCACCTTGTCGGGTTCTGACTCAGAGTCGAAAAATGCATCTGATTCTGAAACATTTAGCTTGGCCACCAGTGACTGCTTGGCCCAACACTCACTTGTGTTGTGAGTGGAGCTCTTATGGTACTCACACCACTTTCCCGTGTCCTTTTTTGGCTTTGCGACGCTGTTCTTTACTTGTAGCTTTGGTGGGTTGTCTTGGGTCGCCCCGCCTTGGCTTTGTCCTTTGTTCTGCGGTTTGGGGCACCTTTCCCTTGCTTCGGATTCATAGATCCAAAGTCTCGCTTCTTCTGTTTAAACTTTTTCTCAACCTTGACGGCATATCGGTATGCCGTGCTGAGAGAGGAGATGTTCAGGAATTCTATTTCTTCATGGATGTACTTGTGCAGGCAACCGCGGTATTTGAGTACCAAATGCTGCTCCAAATCCTTGATACCCAACTTTGTGCGAAGGGTATAGAAACTATTGGTAAACTCTGGAACGTCTTGGTCCCTTCCTTGCCGCAGCGTGGTCCACTTTATGTATTGATCCTCATAGCTTCCGACATGGTAGTACTACTCCTTGATAGCATCCTAGAATGAATTCCAAGTGGGTACGGCTGAAAATAGTGAGCCTGTACTTTCATCCTTCTGCTTGCAGTAGGTTTCCCACCAGTCCTTGACGTGGGGGGATGCTTTGAGAAGAGCGAAAATAATCTTTTCCCGACTGAAAAAATCATGAACAGAAAAATAACCCTCTAAAAAATTTAACCATTTATTGACAACGTCTGGGTCTATCTAACCCTCGAATATGGGGATTTCAAAATTAACTTGTACCTTAAACGGTGTGGCGTTTCCATAGTAGATGTTGGAAGCCAATGCATCGCCCCTGGGTAGCCACTGAAGGACTTGGGCAGAGCTATCCATCATCGCGTTCCCTTGTTGCTCGAGGGCTTCTTCAAGCAAGATTTTGATAGGATCTCCTACCTCCTTGTCTTTCTTTTCATCCATGGAAGGCCATCGGGATTTGCGAGGCTGGTCTTGCAAAGGTTCGACACGTTCAAGCCCTAACTCCTTATATTCCGACCTCGTTGGGGACATGCAAAGAAAAACAGAGAAAAAAAGTAGACCGCTCTGATACCACTGATTTGGATTTAAATAGGAACGCAACAAATTACAGAGATAACCTTAAACACACAGATGCAGTGGAAATAATATGTCATTTCATTAATGTAAAATACTGAAATATGTTTACAAACAGAAATGGAAATAAACCAGCTAGGGCGATGGTAGATTATCTCTGAGAAGAGATGTGGTAGGTACATGCCTTTGAAATGTGTTACAATGAGGCTTGAAGGCCTATTTATTGTTCAGAAACAATGGAAAACCCTAAACATCCGAAAACCTAACCCTAGAAGATGAAATGCCAAACCGTGGGCCCCGTTCGGGAAAATTGGTACATCAACTTCCCAGGGTCGTAACTTTGGCATACAATCTACGTTTGACGCACATAATATCTCATTAGAAATATCTATCTGAGAACTACAACTTTGGGAAGAGCAACATTGGTCCATGGAACTATGTTGCTCTCATTTTTCCCAAAAAACGTCGTTTAGGGTCTCAAAACGGCTCCGGAAGTTCAAGACTCGAAAAATTGCTAAAAATAGTAAATTGTGCTACAATTAAGGAAACTGAAAAGCTGAAAGAAACAATGGTGGGGGTCCAAGTGGACTTGGAGAGTGGCCACCAATATCCACCTGGATCAAACCCTCTTGGAAATCTGCAATGGAATCTTCAGTTTCTGAGCTATAAGAGTCATAGACTAGAGGGTCCCTTGAGAATTCCCAGTAGGAATATTTCTATGATAAATAAGCACAGACACTGCTTTGTCCTTCAAATTCAGGCTCTTCCTAAAAATTTTGCTGTTGGGAGCCTTCTACCCAATTGCAGGTAAATTACTCCTTCTGAACCTCCACGACCACCTCGTCCTCCTCTGAATAATAAGAATCACAAATAGGAGGAGGTTCTTGATCATGTTCTCCAGGTGCAAGATTTGTATCGAGGACTGGAGACTTTTTAGCAACTTCCTGGTGGGCTTCCTCTTATTGTGCAATTTCTCATGACTGGGAGCGTGGTGGCTCCACATCACTTGGCTCTTCACTAGAGTTGTATTCATCATAGGAAGGGGAAATATCACATTCGACCGAAACAGACCCCTAAGGGTTTGTTGGCAGCTCGATGACAATCCCTTCTTCTCTTTCTTGCTCATTGGGTGATGCTCTTTGATGCGAGATGATGTTTTCTTGGAGTGGAGCTCCATAAACATCTTCAGTAGGGTCCTCGACCTTGGGAATGTCTTCATCATTAAATTGCCTGCAACAATCTTCAAATAGAGAATTCAGTGGGTAAAATATTTTGAAATGTTGATAGAATTATGTATGAAAACATTTCAAGGAAGATATGCTGCCACGAGGTATCGTTTTAAACCAAACTCTACCATCCTCATCTAAAGACTACTTGAAAAACTTTATTTATACATCTTCAAGGAAAATACCTTGTTGCTCCATGCATTCATGAAAGTCTTTGAGGTGTTGGTCAGGTCTTCTCTCTTTGTTCCCACTAAATCTAGGAAAATAGGTATTCCACTCATGATATGCAGGGACATTGTTGGGATAACCAACAATAGAAGAGAAATCCAGTGGGGCAAATTGGTTGGCCAGAAATGCAGGAAGGGCCATCTCGAAAACCTCCCTATATGAGTGATTTTAGTTTCAAAAGTAGGGAAAGTTTTCAGCTGTTGTAGCATCAGAGTGAGTAAGAGGTTTCTTGAAAGCCAGGATGATCAAACAGAGATATGGATAGTGGAGTCGCCATGATGTTTACCATGAAATTGATAGCAAAGTCGCCAAGGTGAGAGATCGTCAACCCACGTATCCCTTGCTCACCTAATAGAGGAAATGTAATGCTTTTTCTTACCCATGGAAAAATATTCTAATTCATTCCCCGGAAACAGTGCCAGAAAGATGTTGTAGCTAAATCTAGCACCCTATGGCACAAGCATTGCAGGGGAGGTAGAAAACCTCCTAGAAGCAACCTCTGGGTTGATTTTAGACTAGTTCCTAGGACATCTTAAATAGAGGAGTGCATGATAGGTTATATGTGAGGGGTTTGCATCACTCCCATTTTCACGCAATGAAAGATAATAAAGGGGCTTGGTTCATTCCTCCAAAGGTATGAGTTATGTATTTCAGGTACTTCCTCACAAACACAATTCCCATAAGTATCACATAGAACAACAAAGGCCGATTACTTCAAAGGGGATTACAACTTAATAGGATTTGTTGAGTGAATGAGAGAGGATTAGGAGAAAGCATAAATCATCATATAGAGCCCAAAACATCTAGAGTTCTATAGTGAATACATAGAGCTGCAAGTAATGGGAAATTCTGCACTTGTTTGAGTTTCAAGCAGAGATAATGGAAAAAGAGAGGATGGGTGCTATGATCCATATAGAGTAGTTTAAAGATATAATTTCAGCCCTTCATTCAAGCATATGCATTATAAATCAACACACATGGATCTGCAAGGAAGCATGAAATCATTTCTAGCAGGTATTATAGCATGAATGCATAGAAGAATATGAACATAATGGAATTAAACAGGAGGATAACATACTGTAATACTTAGAAGGGGGAATCACCACCATTTCTTTGCTTAGTCTAAAAGATCTTCCTGTGTAAAGTAATACAGTATGAAATACAAGTCATTCTCTTACAGATTTATGAGCCAAATTGGTATCATAGAGTTTAGACCCATCGGGTGAGAAATTCCGGAACCTTTGTATAATGTTGCTTTCCCCTATTTATAAGAAGAGGGGAAGAGCTTGGGTTACAGTTAAAACAAATATCTTGGCTTGAGCTCCAGTTGTCTGCTAGACTAGCTGTCTCGGCCAACGTAAGGCTCTGTTTCCCAAAGATTACAATCGAGATCTGCTCCCTTTCTTAGAAATAAGAAACTACAAAAAATAATAAGAAACAGGAGGAAGATGGAGGAAGAGGTCCTTTGCGGTTCTTGTGAAGGCTTCTGATCAAGCCACGTCTCTGTCATCATGCTCTTTTCTGTTGCTGAGGCGGTTCACTGTCCATTCTCCCTTAAATGCCTTCGACGCCGACTCTAGATGTGTGCTACGAGAGGGCCTTATCTTGAATGCACCCATACCTAGCTTGAATGCTCCATACTTCCATTCAACACCCCAACTGCCGACCCATACGTCCTTTAAAGCTCTGCGCAATCCTTTTCAGTGCTTTGATACACTTAGGGATGTGTTTTATGATGTAACAAGTAGTCTGTCAGGGGCGGGCCTTTAACACAAAAATAAGACAAAACAGGGAAGTTCCGACTTCCCCTTAAGCCCTCATGCTTTAAACGCCTTTCTACGACTTCCTTCATATGACCGGGGGATTGAACCAAGTGCTTAGCCCTTTAGGTGCTAAGTCTTTCCACTACTATCCGGGGGGCCCTTTCCTTTATAACTCAAAAATCCTTTGATACTTCTTTTACTGCGCTGGTCGATGTTCTAGATGTGAAATCCTTATAAAATATAACCCATGACATATCGCATCCGGGAGGATCCCCCACATATCGCAATCGCCGGCCAGGAAGGAGTATCAGTGGAGGAATAAGCTTTTACTTTATGCGATCGCCAATCCGCGGGGTGACGTCATCACTGCCACGTGTCACCTTGTGAGGGGTGACACATGTCACATGGAAATGGCCCTATTGGATCCCTGAAAATGCAGAAACTGAGTGACATGTGTCCCCCGTGTGACCATGTCACCTTTCGTACCGCCACGTGGAGGAGAGAGAAAGGGTCTACCCGACCTTGGTTTTTCCATGCATTTCCGGCGATGTTACACTAGATCGAAAAATCGGCAGATCACAAGGCTTTTACAGTGATAACCCCTTTACTCCACCGATCGCCGATATCGCAGGACTGCGGGACTGCGAATATGTGGGATTGCGAATATGCGGGATTGCGAATATGTGGGACTGAGGGAATGCGACATGACCAATATGCGGGACTGTGAGAATACGACATGGCCGATATGAGGGACTGCGGGATGCGGGACAGTGGGGATGCGACATGGCTGATATGCGGGACTGCTCACCACTGATTGTCGATAAGCCGTACCGCCACGTGGAGGAGAGAGAAGGGGGTGGCTCTGCCTTGGTTTTTTACCGCATTTAATTTATAAACTATTTTTGGCTTCCTCCGACGATGTTACACTATATCGAAAATCGCAACACTACGAGGCTTTAAAGTTAAGACCCCGCTAATTGATGATACCCTGATATGCTGATGTGCCGATGATGCAGGACTACGGGGGCGGGACTGCGATATCGACGATCGGTACCATAACCCACCGATAAACCATAAGCCTATGCTTGGGACCCCTCTGATAGCCGATTTGTGATTGCGATAGGCTCTCGGGTCCCCGATATTGCGATTTTCCTTCATACTCTGTCATTTCTCTTTGTTTCTCGGGCTTTACAATGGTAACTTCAACATGCTCTAACTTCTGCTCCAGGAATCCATTTTTAGATTTCCATATACTGTTGGAAATCTCTTTCTAAGCATTAGGAAATGGGGAGGGTCTGATTTATCTCTGATAGATTTTGTGGCATTGGAAATGGCTTAAAATTCACTCTTGTTAGGCATTCTGGACAACTGACAACTTGTAAAGCAGTGAGTGACAACATTGGCTCCAACTGGGGACAATGCCTTGCTGGCAAGGTGCTGAGAACCTGCAAAACAACATCCTTCACTATTGGGCATGGAGTCAAAAATATATGAACTTACATAAAATCTCCATGAAACTTTGATTGCAGGGAGTTACTTCCTCCTCAAGCTGAAATGTAGAAATAAAATTCTAACAACTAGAAATTAAATGCTTAGATAGTGAGTTTATTTATATATATTCCTACTTATGTCCAGGGCTCAATTCACCTAAGTGAGTTCAACCCTCCAATGGATCTAGACTAACATTTGGGTGCTGGACCTAGTGCCTTCATGGTGCTAAAACATAAAAAATAAAACAAGCATGCACCATGAAAAATACTCAAACAAGGAACCTGATACATGCTACTGAAACAACCTCTGCTGCTGGCTTAAAAATATGCTCATGTACTCAGCCACATGGAATTCACAAGGAAACCTTGTAGCTACCTCTTTTTCATGAGCAGTCTATTGATTAGTATCCTCTTAGCCAGGGCAGCCACAAACACTGTCGAGCTCCTCAACTTTAACTTTTTCAATAAGACCTTGCTGCTGATCTTTCGCTGCCCATTTGTCAACGGGCCAACCCTCTTGGAAATTTGCAATAAAATCTTCAGTTTATGAGTTGTAAGAGTCATATACTAGAGGGTCCCTTGAGAATTCCAAGTAGAAATCTTTCTGTGATAAATAGTCACAGACACTGCTTGGTCCTTCACCTTTGGGCTCTTCTTGAAAAATCTGCTGCTGGAAGCCTTGTTCCCACTTGCAGGTAAACAACTCCTTCTGAACCTCCACGACCACCTCGTCCTCCTCTAAATAATAAGAATAAAAAATAGGAGGAGGTTTTTGATCATGTTCTCTGGGTGAAAGATGTGCATCGTGGACTGGAGCCTTTTTAGTGGCTTCCTGGTGGGATTCCTCTTCTTGTGCAACTTCCCATGACACACAACGTGGTGGCTCTACATCACTTGACTCTTCACCAGAGTCGTATTCATCATAGGAAGGGGAAACATCACATTCGGCTGAAATAGACCCCTGAGGGTTTGTTGGCAGCTCGATGACATTCCATTCTTCTCTTTCTTGCTCATTGGGTGATGCTCTTTTATGCGAGAGGATGTTTTCTTGGAGTGGAGCTTCATAAACATCTTCAGCAGGGTCCTCGAACTCAAGAATGTCTTCATCGTTAAATTGCGTGTAACAATCTTCAAATAGAGCATTCAATGGGTAAAATATTTTGAAATATTGATAGAATTATATATGAAAACATTTCAATGAAGATATCCTGCCATGAGGTATCGTTTTAAAACAAACTCTAGCATCCTCATCTAAAGACCACTTGAACAACTTCATTTTTACATCTTCAAGAAAAATACCTTGTTGCTCCATGCATTAATGAAAGTCTTTGAGGTGTTGTTAAGGTCTTCTCTCTTTGTTCCCACTGAATCTAGGCAAATAGGTATTCTGCTCATGATATGCAGGGACATGATTGGGATAACCAACAATAGAAGAGAAATCCAGTGGGGAAAATTGGTTGGCCTGAAATGCAGGAAGGGACATCTCGAAAACCTCCCTATATGAGTGATTTCAATTTCAAAAGTAGGGAAAGTTTTCAACTGTTGTAGCATCAGAGTGAGTACGGGGCTACTTGAAAGCCAAGATGATCAAACAGAGATATGGACAATGGGGTCGCCATGATGTTTACCATGAAATTGAGAGTGAAGTTGCCAAGGTGAGAGATATACAACCCACGTATCCCTTGCTCACCTAGCAAAGGAAATGTAATGCTTTGTCGTACCCATGGAAAAATATTCTAACCTATTCCTCGGAAATGGTGCCAGAAAGATGTTGTAGCTAAATCTAGCACCCTGTGGCACAAGTGCTGCAGGGGAGATAGAAAGCCTCCTAGAGACAACCTTTGGGTTGATTGTAGACCAGTGCCTAGGACATATTAAATAGAGGAGTGCATGAAAGGTTATATGTGAGGGGTTTGCAGCACTCCAATTGTCACGTAATGAAAGATAATAAGGGGGCTTGGTTCATTCCTCCAAAGGTATGAGTTATGTATTTCAGGTACTTCCTCACACACACAGTTCCCAGAAGTATCACATAGAACAACGAAGGCCGATTACTTCAAAGGGGATTACAGCTTAATAGGATTTGTTGAGTAAATGAGAGAGGATTAGGAGAAAGCATAACTCATCATATAGAGCCCAAAACATCCAGAATTCTATAGTGAACACATAGAGCTACAAGCAATGGGAAATTCTACACTTGTTTGAGTTACAAGCAGAGATAATGGAATGAAGAGAGGATGGGTGCTATGATTCATATAGATAAGTTTAAATATATAATTTTTTCCCTTCATTTAGGCATATGCATTAATAAATCAACACACATGGATCTGCAAAGAAGCATGAATCATTTCTAGAAAGTATTATAGCATGAATGTAGAGAAGAATATGAACATAATGGAATTAAATAGGAGGATAACATACTGTAATACTTAGAAGGGGGGATCACCACCATTTCTTTGCTTAGTCTGAAAGATCTACCTGTTTAAAGTAATACAGTCTGAAATACCAGTCATTCTCTTACAGATTTATGAGCCAAATTGGTATCACATGTTAGGTTGTGTTATATTTTTTCCATGACTAACCCATGTAGTTAACCAGGGGGTTAGAGGGGGTGTGGAGCCCCCCCTTCGTTGTGCCGATTGCGTAGCAGGGGGGTCACAGGGGGTTTGACGGGTGTAGGTAACCCCACTCTATGGGGTCTGGGGCAGCGCCTCGGAAAATTTTGGTTTTGGACCATATGTTAGGTTGGGCGGACCCACCTATAGTTTTGTGCATGATTTTCGCACATGGTTTTGGACGCGATGGTTTTCAGTCCATGGTATTGGATGCTTCGACATGTATAAATATGTATTGTAACATTGAAAGGAACATAATGAAAAATCAAGCTGGTAGTCCCGGTTTTGGTATCTAGGGGAAAATCTCTATGTATATGTGTTTTATGTGTTATGCTCTCACATTGTTTATTTTCTGTGTTTTAGAATTCGTATGCAGGTAATTTCTGTATGGGGTTAAAACCTACATCACAAATTTCAGATCCATCAGGTGAGAAATTCTGGAACCTTTATATAATGTTGCTTTCCCCTATTTATAAGAAGAGGGGACAGTTAAAACAAATATCGTGGCCTGAGCTCCAACTGTCTACTAGACTACCTGTCTCGGCGAGTGTAAGGCTTTGTTGCCCAAAGATTACAATCTAGATCTGGTCCCTTTCTTGGAAATAAGAAACTACAAAAAATAATAAGAAATAGGAGGAATATGGAGGAATAGGTCATTTTCGTTTCCTGTAAAGGCTTTTGATCAAGCCACATCTCTGTCATCATGCTCTTTTCTGCTACTGAGGTGGTTCACTATCCATTCTCCCTTAAATTCCTTCGGCGCTGACTCTGGATGTGTGCTACAAGAGGGCCTTATCTTGAATGCGCCCATACCTGGCTTGAATGCTCCATACTTCCATTCAACATCCTAGTTGCCGACCCATACATCCTTTAAAGCTCTGCGCAATCCTTTTCGGTGCTCTGATACACCTGGGGATGTGTTTTATGATGTAACAAGTAGTCTGTCGGGTGCGGGCCTTTAACACAGAAATAAGACGAAACAGGCGAGTTCCAACTTCGCTTTAAGCCCTCATGCTTTCAGCCCCTTTCTACGACTTCCTTCATATGACCGGGGGCTTGAACCAAGTGCTTAGCCCTTTAGGCACTAAGGCTTTCCACTACTATCCGGGGGCCCTTACCTTTATAACATAAAAAGCCTTTGATACTACTTTTACTATGCTGGCCAATATTCCGAACGCGAAATCCTTATAAAATATAACCCATGACATATCGCATCCGGGAGGATCCCCCGCATATCGCAATCGCTGGTCAGGAAGGAGTATCAACGAAGGAATAAGCTTTTACTTCGTTCAATCACCAATCCGTGGGGTGATGTCATCACTGCCACATGTCACCCTATGAATGGTGACACCTGTCACCTAGAAATGGCCCTATAGGATCCCTAAAAACGTCGAAACTGAGTGACATGTGTCCCTCGTGTGGCCACGTCACCCTTCATATCGCCACGTGTAGGAGAGAGAAAAGGTCCACTCGGCCTTGGTTTTTCCATGCATTTCCTTTGTAAATCCTTTTTGGCCTTCACCAACGATGTTACACTGGATCAAAAAATCGGCAGATCGCAAGGCTTTTGCAATGATAACCCCTTTACTCCACCAATCGTCGATTACCGATATTGTAGGATTGCGGGACTACAAATATGCAGTATTGCGAGACTGCGGGAATGCAGGAATGCGACATGGGCGATATGCAGGACTGCGGGATTACCCACTGCCGATCACTGATAATCCGTACCGCCACGTGGAAGAGAGAGAAGGGGGGACCATGCCTTTGGTTTTTCCCGCATTTCCTTTATAAACTCTTTTCAACATCCCTTGATGATGTTACACTATATCGAAAATTGCAACACTGCGAGGCTTTAAAGTTAGGATCCCACCGATCGCTGATACGCCAATATGTCGATGTGCCGATGATGCAGGACTGCAGGGGCGGGACTGCGATATTGGCAACGGATACCAAACTCGCCGATAAATCGTAAGTCTGTGCCCGGGACCCCTCTGATAGCTGATTTGCGATTGCGATAGGCTCCCGGGTCCCCGATATTGTGATTTTCCTTCATACTTGGTCATTTCTCTTTGTTTTCCGAGCTTTATAATGGTAACTTCAACATGCTCTAACTTCTGCTCGAGGAGTCCATTTTTGGACTTCCATATACCATTGGAAAGTTATTTCTGAGCACTAGGCAATGAAGAGGGTGTGATTTATCTATGAGAGATTTTATGGTGTTGTAAATGGATTCAACTTCACTGCTATTAGGCATTCTGGACAACTGACAACTTGTCAAGCAGTGAGTGACAAAAACAACTACTAGTCAATGAATGTGCAACAAAATGTCTTGATTAAACTTCTATTCTTCTTGGCCATGCTAGGGAGGGAGTGGTGGACCTCCTCACCCTCTACCACCTCACCTAACTCTACCCCATTGTTGGACCATAATCTCTTTCCTTCTACGTCGAATCTTCTTCATTTTGTATCCTCCAGCTTTTCCACTCCCGCCCGAGCTAGACACCTAAAGAGTGAAAGGTTGGAGAGAATGTTTGAACTACAACAGAATAGGATAATGATGGAGATATCATTCCATATTTGGAGATGTGGTTTAGAACACCATCGTGCATCCTTCTCTGAGCAATATTAAATGAGACCTACCGTGCATGGATGCCACTCGGTCTTAGGATTTAAGACTTTTGCTTAGCTATCATGAGACCATTGACAAGACTCATATTGCAAATGGACACTAGATCCGAGATGATTCAATATAGTATTAATAATATTTTTAACACTATTAAGGTTGAGTATATTAATATTAATAACATTAATATTAATAGTATTAATATTAATCAATAATATTAATATTAGGGTTTGTGAATAAGGTTTAATATTTATATTTAATAAGGTTTAAGGTTGATTTAATATTCAACATTGTAATGTGATAAAAAAAAATCAAAGCATGGTTAATCATGGATGACTAAGGTTTACCATAGTTGGCCATAGTCATCTATGTCAATCTTAGTTAATCATAGTCAACCATGGGAAATATAGTCAACCATGGTCAAATTTAGTTAACCATGAGCAAGCATGGTCATATTCAATCAACCATAGTCAACATATAGTTAACCATGGTCAACCATTATTGACCTTAGTCAGTCATGAGAAAGCATGGTAATCTTCAATTAACCATAGTAACCATAGTCAACCATGGTCAACCATAGTAAATCATTGTTGGCCATAGTCAATGTGGTCAATCGTAGTTAGCTATGGTCACCATGTTTTACTATGATTGACCATAGCCAACTATTGTATGGTTAACATGGTCAACCATCATCAACCACAGTTGAGTTTGTTCACGATGGTTGACAATAGTCAACCATGCTCAACCATCAACTTTAGTTAGCCATCATAATCCATCATCAACAATGGTCAATGATGATCAACCATGACCAACCATGGTCATCTCTAGTTGACCATAGTCAACCTTGGAAAAGGATAGTCAACCCATGCTCAATATGGAAAACTATGGTAAACCATGGTTAGAATGGTCAAACATGATCTAACAAGGTCACCATGGTCAAACATGGTCAACCATGGCCATCCATTGTGAACATGGACCACCATAATCTATGATAGAAAATTATGGTCAACCATGGTCTACCATGATCAAACATGAACAACCATGGTCAACCATAGTTAATCATAATCTATCATAGTCAACTATAATTAGTTGTGGACAACCATGGTCATCCATAGTCAACTCTATATTGACCATAAGAAACTCTTCCCAATTATAAATTGAACATATTTAGCCATAGTCAACCATATCTACTATTTCTCCCCATGCATGTCAACCATCAACTGACACAACTATATTAGTAAATTTGGTTGATATATTCCTATCAACAACATTTTCCACCTTTTATACGCCAATCAATGTATAAAAATGACGTTGATCGACATATATCAACCCACCTACTAATGTGGTTGTGTAAATCTTAATAATGTTAAAAAAATAGTGGTCAAGATTTATGTCCAACATAGTTATGTCTTTTCTTCACTTTTAATTAAATTGATTAAGTAATAAAAAAATGTCATATAAACAAGTTCACAGGAAATGAATTACAGTTTTTTTAGCATGTTGTATAGGGTATTGGCCATGGTATTATAACAAAATATATTTATAGGGTAGGAATCTCCATGGTCAAGTGAGGATGTATCTATGTCTAACTCATATATTAATTATTTTTATAATAATAATAATAGTTTAGAATAATTTTATAATTTAGTAGTCCTTGGGGGAAGCTAAATTGGAGATTATTGTGAAAATGAAGTGTTATTTTCCATGAGATTATGATATGAAATGATCATATGTTAAACTGAAGTAGAATTGATTAATGCCAACAGTGAACTGAATGTTAACTTAAAGTGCTTTAACTGTGAGAAGTGTTTGAAAATAAAGACTTTACGACAGATGAGAAACATAAGAAAGATGTAAACAGAAGTGAAAAGCAGCAAAAGCATAGTGATACCAAATAACAAGATTGATTACGAAGTTCGTCCCTAATGGACTACGTCTCCGGGTCCGCTTTCAAGATGGGCAACTGCTTTATTAGGATTGAATCCGAGGAGGTCGATTACACAACAAATTAACCAGACTGATTGTGCACGCATGCACTTCTGGTCACTGTCACAAGAAATCTCTTTGAAATATCTTTCCAATGCCTATCACGGTTCCCAATTCTGACTCCGGATGCTCCTGTTACACTGAAAACAAAACAACCTATATTCTCCAGAATATGCATGCATCAATTTGGATTTATAGCCCTTTAGATACACTAACTCCTTCATGTTGTGAGTTTAGGAGTGAATAGGCTGAATTTAGGGTTCATATCCTTCGGTCTTGTCATTGAATGACACCTAGTGATAGGTTTACATGGTGGTTTGTATTAAAATAGCCCAAAACTCAACTTAAAAACCCAAAATACCAAAGTTCAGTTCTCTGAACCATTGGCGGTCAGGTTGACTGCATGGAGTTGGTTGACCGCCCATGTGAATAGGCTGCAGTCTAGCCACAAAAGGCCACGGTGACCGTTAGCCTCGGTGGTTCCGGCTACCGACGCGGTTGTCTAACTCCGCATGTGACAACTGCTTCCAGCGGTTACAGTGGATTCTCCGTACGGTTAGATTAACGATTGCCATAACCCCAATGGCTTACCGTTCAAATGCCCACTGTTACGGTCCCGCTGCGGTGAACCCTGCGGTTTTGAAGCCCTGATGGCTTACCTACCTTTGTTCACATTGTAGACCGCGGTCGATCTCCGCTGTGGTTTAGGACTGTTATATATGTATATTTTAATGTTTTATAAAGTTTTTGCAATTTTATATGGTTTGTAATGGCTCGAGAGGGTTTTTAGGTTAGGTTTTTAATGCATTTTAATGCATGATGTAGTTTCTAGGTTTAGGTTTTTAAACATAGATTTATGTAAATAATTTAGGTTAAGGTCAAAGTATTAGGGTTTAGGTGTAGGTCTTTAGACCTTTAGATCTAAGAACAAACCATTTTTATAACAAATTGTCACAATGTGACATAAAAACCCCACAAGACGACTTATTCCATCCTTGACAACCAAACCCCGGCAGAACTGACGACAACCATATGTCAATAACCAAGTACATATCCTTCGAACACCATGAAAACCATTGACATCACCAGACAACCTGAACAATAAACATCACTGTCGAAGCTGAAGACACCGGACACTGAATGTTGACAACAAAACTAGCGAAGTTGATAAAGTTCAAGACCTCATCGATTATGATCATTTGAAGACCATTTTGACTTTGAACCACTGAAGATTCTACTCATGCCGAACTGACAATATCCTCCCGGATCAATCCTCTCCACTTGAAAGCTTTTGGACCACAAAAGTTTGACTTAAACAGATAGTAGGTGAGGGTAGAGCTCCCTCACTCTCCACCTTGTCCAGAAGATGTACCAATACATTCAATCAACCACATGGAAGTGATGAACTTGATGATGCTTATTATAGCATCCTTTGATTCTGTGAACTATTCCATCCATCTGCAGTATGCACAACTTGCGAAGATGGTTAAAAAACCTGTTATGAACATGGAATTTGACTTCTTTCCATGAAGTACCATGAATTAGTGATTCATACACATATTTGAAAACAGTCTCTATAGGATATTGTTCAATACTATTGACATGTATTAACAATCTATTTTGTGGAATGGTAGAAACATTCAAAGACATTTTTGACATCATATCAGCTACTTGACTTGATGTACTTTCCTGATTCCTAATTACTAAGTGAACTTGCTGCAATAAACCCATCAAACTATAGTGTGAAAACTACTGCAACTTAGTTTGACTTTGAAAGTATTGAAGTGACTGTTGATTTGTTTGAATCACTGTGTCCTCACCCATTAAATGATGTTTCCATTGATTAACACTTTCCCTTAATGCATAAGTTTCCCTTTCATGTACTGGATACTTTGACACTGCTTTAGAAAAGATTTTGACATGAAAGCAAATAGGCTTCCTCTCCACTTGAATAGAGGCTTCAAAACTGTTTGAAACATGAAATGGTGACACAATACAAGAGAAATGTAATACTGACTTTCCCCAATATTGACCTACATCCCTGTAACTGATAACTTCCAAACTTGGACTGAAATGATACATTCTAACATTAGGAAGAGGAGCTTTGGGCATTAATTGTAACTCATGTTGTATTCCATGCTTATGAGTAAGATGTTTGGGTTCTTTAAATAGAACTGAAAAAGTTTCTACCTTCTTGACCAAACTATATTTAAACTGGGACTCATAACTTGAACAAACATCATGTCGATTCTTATGTTGTTCCTTTAAACACATGATTACAAATATCTTATTTGAACTTATTAATCGCTTCATCTGATTAGAAACTACTAAATTCAAGTGAGTTTTACTTTTATGTTCCCTGACAATAAATTCAACCCCATCTTACATAAGGTGATATTTATGCTCTCTCCTATAAAAAACTGCGTCATGATCATAAAGATAAGGACATCCTATGACAACTCCACATATGTCTACTGGAACCACTTCTAATTCCACTTCATCAATGTAATTAGCTGTAATGGCAAATTTTAACCGACATTGCTTTGTGAATTTTATATGAGTTGATTTATTTAGCCATCTTAATGGGTAAGGTCTTGGATGATTCTGTGCCTCCAAATCCAAATTCTTAACTAAATATTCAGATATCAAATTTGCCTATGATCCACTATCAAACATTGTATCTATCTTTGTGTGCTTAGAAGTTATCCTTATGTTAAATAATTCAACTCTTTCATCCTCATTTGAAGGATTTATGTTTGATGAAGATGCAATAGTATTCGAACTTCAACCAGTGTCAGAAGTTTTACCTATCGAAACTATGGCAATTATCCTCCTTTCATCACCTGAATCAGAGCCTAGATCTTCTTGGATTGCTTCATTTTCCTTTTTTCATACTTCTCCTTAAGGAACTTTTTGGGCTTAAGTTCGGGATGAAGTTTCCAACACCTAGAATCATCGTGACCAACTCTCTGGCAATGGGAACAAGTAGGTCTTTCCTTCTGTGCTATCACTGATTTCTTTCTCTTCGGATTGTTCTTCCCCTTACTTTCATTGGAATCCTTGATTTCCAACTCTTTGGATGATTGCGGTGAAAACTTGAATGGTCTGCCACCTGATTCAATATGTATGGCTTGAACACACACTTCATCAAAATCATCAGGATTAAACATCAATAATGCCAAAAGTGAACTGAATGTTAACTTAAAGTGCTTTAACCGTGATAACTGTTTGAAAATAAAGACTTTACAATAGATGAGAAACATAAGAAAGATGTAAATAGAAGTGAAAATCAGCAAAAACACAACAATACCAGACAACAATATTGATTACAGATTTCGTCCCTGATCGACTACGTCTCCGGGTCCTCTTTCAATATGGGCGACCACTTTATTAGGATTGAATTCAAGGAGGTTGATTACAAAGAAAATTAACCAAAATGATTGTGCATGTAGGCACTTCTGGTCATTGTCACAAGAAATCTTTCTGAAATAGCTTTCCAGCGCTTATCACAGTTCCCATTTCTGACTCCGGATGCTCCTGTTACACTGAACACAAAACAACCTATATCCTCCAGAATCTGCATACAAAACTCAAAACCACTCTTTCCTCTCTTCAAAGCACCAATTTGGCTTTATAGCCCTCCAGATACACTCTAACTCCTTCATGCTAAGTTTAGGAGTGAATACACTGAATTTAGGGTTCATATCCTTCAGTCTTGTCATTGGATGACACCTAGTGATAGGTTTACATGGTGGTTTGTATTAAAATAGCCCAAAACTCAACTTGAAAACCCAAAATACCAAATTTTAGTTCTCTGAACCGTTGGCGGTCAAGTTGACTGCACAGAGTTGGTTGACCGCCCATGTGAATAGGCTGTGGTCTAGTCACAAAAGGCCACGGTGACTGTTAGCCCCGACAGTTCCGGCTACCGATGCGGTTGTCTAAATCCGCATGTGACAATTGCTTTCGGTGGTTATGGTGGATTCTCCACGCGATCAGATTAATGGTTTCCATAACCCCAATGGCTTACCGTTCACATGCCCATTATTACGGTCCTGCTGTGGTGAACCCTGCGGTTTCGAAGCCCTGACGACTTACCTGCCTCTTTTCACATTGTAAACTGCGGTCGATCTCCACTGTGGTTTAGGCCAGCGGTTTAGGACTGTTATATATGTATATTGTAATTTTTTATAAAGTTTTTGAAATGTTATATGGTTTGTAATGGCCCGCGAGGGTTTTTAGGTTAGGTTTTTAATGCATTTTAATGCATGATGTAGTTTCTAGGTTTAGGTTTTTAAACATAGATTTATGTAAAGACTTTAGGCTAAGGTAAAAGTATTAGGGTTTAGGTGTAGGTCTTTAGATCTAAGAACAAACCCTTTTTATAAAAAATTGTCACAATGTGACATAAAAACCCCACAAGATGTCCTGTTCCATCCTTGACAACCAAACCCCGACGGAACTGAAGACAACCATATGTCGACAACCAAGTACATATCCTTCAAACACCATGAAAACCATTGACATCACCGAACAACCTGAACGATAAACATCACTGTCGAAGCTGAAGACACCGGACATTGAATGTTGACGACGAAACTGACGAAGTTGATAAAGTTCAAGACCTCATCGATTATGATCATTTGAATACCATTTTGACTTTGAACCATTGAAGACTTCGCTCATGCCGGACTGACAAGATCCTCCTTGATCAGATTCCTAGTTCAAATCCCTTGAGTTTACTTGTGGCTATGTGTTGGGGGACGGGGTTCACCTAAGGGTTATAGTGGTAGCAGTTATTGGTCCCATGACATGTCAGTATGAGCCTCGCCCAATTACTAGTTCCTCTAGTAAAAATAAAAAAGTTATACTTTAGTTAATTTTTATGATTTTTTAATTTTAGCAATATGAAATGTATCATGAAGTGAGTGTTTTGATGCTTATTATGGATTGATGCTTATATCATGAAGTAAATGTTTTGATTCTTGTCATGGATTGATTCCTATCAATGTTTATGCCTTTTTCCCCCATTATAAGGCAATGGTAATGATGTTTCCACGAGTTCAGTCAGATTTATAGAAGACATCAGATCCTTTATCCCACAATGTTGTGACATTGGAGCATTTTATCATGAAATGGTTCAATGTTCTTCCTCCTTTCTGCATAAGTGGCATTGGGAGGGCCCTTGGAAACCTCTTTCTGAAGTTTATCCCATGTGAGATACTTGCGATGAGCCATAAGCCAAAGGAACGTAGTGACTTTAGGCTAATGTTTCAGGTTCCTTATTTTCTTCAAAAGCTGGTCCTCTCAAAGATTTGCATATCCAATTTGCTAAGTTGTACGCCTCTTTGAGGTTAGATTTTCCCTCCATTTTATATCCCCATCTAATTTTATCAGGACCCTCCTAGAATTTAATTGGCCTGTCTTGAAATTTTAAAGATAGTTCCTCCAGGGATTCCTGGTTCCTAGGATAGTTCCATTGATCTTTTGGCTTCCACTTTCTCCACATACTAGGGTCTCTTGTGTCTTGCCAATATTTTGAAACAATTAGCATTCCATTGTCTATTTTCCATTTCGTTAATTCTTGATAATGTCCTAGTTGTTTTAGTGTGGGAATTTGATTCTAGGAGTTCTCCCAGAATAAAGTTATATTCCTTTCTTTGACTTCCAAAGGTAGTGGTTCTAAATAAGGTCCTTATAGTTCCATGCATTGTTCCATATTTGAGATCCTCTCACATCCCCTTATGATATTATCATATTTTTTCTCTACTACATTGGTTGAATATTTAACTCTCCATATGTATCCTTCCCAAAAGAGAGTTACGATTTGTAAACCATTTCCACTAAGTTTTGCTTGTTAGAATCCTCACCAACAAGTCCAGATCTTGCAATTCTAGCCTTGATTTTATCTCGGGTAACTAGGTTTTTCTCTAGGATACTAGAGACCAATTTCTCTCTTTTTTTGCACCCCCCAATAGAATATAACATTGGATGTTTAATATCTTTTTTAGTACAATTTTAGGGGAAGCTAAGGCTGAAAATAAGTATAGAGGCATGGATTGGAGAACAAATTTTAGAAGGGTGAGTTTGCTAAGAAAATTGAGAGTCACGAAAGTCCAAGTTGATAGCCTTTGTTAAAATTTGGCCAACGATTCTTCCCATGACAGAAATTTAAGTGAGTTCTCTAAGAGTGAATCACCTAGGTATTTGGAAGGAAGATAACATTTCTTGATATGTAGAGTATGGGAATGATCCAGGTCCGGGTGTGACAAAGGACCCTTCCAAGACCTTTACTTTCGTGATGTGTTAAATTGCATTAAAAAAAAAACATAAATGAATACATCTGCATGCTATAAAGAAGAGGAACACGATAGTCATCAACAACATAAAACTCAAATACGTTGATAACAGAGTTTGTCCAGGAGGGACTACGTCTCCGGGCCGTGGTGTCAAGATGGTGTAGGCCGCTGCATTAAGGGCCGTCAATAGTGATGATGTACATAAGAGGTGATGTCGTTATCATACAAGGAAAATTCCCTCACGCAGGAGTGGCTCCAAGAGATGTTCCGCTACAGGAACTCTGAGTCAAAAAAGGACTTCTATCAGTATGACACAAACTCATGCATGGTGAGCATCCCGCCAACATGGCATAAAATGGATCTCAATGCAAACATACATGATGACAACATGAGTATCCCATCAACATGACGATAAAGGGATCTCGAATAAAACATGACGAATCATGACAACAAGTACATCACACAGATGATTCTGCGTCACATCAAGCAGGAATCACGAAAACAAGTAAGAAACAAGATCCCACATCAAACATCAAACAGGGATCTGTACAACACAATACATAGCAAAAGAAGTACATGAACGCACTGCGTATACCTCACAACCATGGGCCATCTGAAGAAGCGGATGTCAAACTGCTGAAGCTATTTGTGCCATCGATCTCACAACATCAATCGCATGGAAATGGCTACTCGCACATAAATGTTGACACCTACATTCCACTTAGAAAAGTGGCTAGAAAATAAAATGAACAAATGAAAAATCTGAACGCACCATTAGATTTTTGGTGTCTAATAGTGCAAAATCAACTGTCAAATTTCTGAATTTTGAGAAATTGAGAATCTGGGGCTCAAGGAATCTTTTAGATTTCCCCTAGATTCCTCAAAGATTTTTCTCCATGGGTGGACTGGAAATATGCAACTTAAAAGGTGAATCCGACCATGCCATTGTGATCCCTGCGGAAAACTGTGAAAAACGACTGTAAACTTGACTATATTCCGACATGGAGAAAAATTACCTCCTCGGGAAAATTTCAAGGATCATGGTTCCACTCCCTGTTGCTACAATAGTCATGGTTCCATCTGAATCGATTTGCGTGTGCGCTCCTGGTTCCTCCATCTGCCTGGGGGCACTTTTGAAATGAATGTTTATATAAAATCCTTGGCAAATTAACCAAAGCAAGAGGTTTGGTGTGTTGGTAAAGTTGGTAGTTTGTTGAGGAGGGGTCGGGTGGTCAAACCCCGCCCCTCCTTTTTTATACATTATTGTTTTTTTAAAACATCAAACATTATTGTTGGGGGTTGGGTCTGCATTGGGCGGCCCGCCCCCATAACCTCCGTATCCAAAAACCCGGCGCGCTTTAAGGTGTATGCATTAAATGGTAATGGGGGGCACATTTCATTGGATATGAGGCTGCCCTGTGGGGGCCGACTCACGTGGGCCGCGCAGGTTCGATCCTCGTCAGCCTCACCTTTATACATGGGAATGTTGTTAAGTTTGGAGGGGTGTGTGGGCCAGGTCCACCGGAGGTGGCCCATGCCCACCCTTGTATATATGTTTAATATGGTTACGGTGGCATGGCTCCGGGGGTGGCGGGGTCATGGCCGCCCACCCCTAATTTTAAATATTTGTTCGAAGGTTGAGGGAGGGCCGGTAGGGCTCATGGCCCGTCGGCCCAAAATTAATATTTTTTTAATACATGTGGTATCGGGGGTGGCGGGGTTGGTGGCCTGCCACCCCAAATTATATATATTTTTTGTTTCATTTAAACATATTTTAGTCATTTTTGAAAACTTGAAAAATGACTGAAGGAGATGAATTAACCAAGCCACAAATTTGCCCAGAATCTGGCCCAGGTTGGATGGAATCCGGTGGCTGGGTTTCGGCGAGATTGTTCCCTCCTTAAGCCTGCACAGTCAGCAAAAGTCAACCAAACTTTGAATGCTCCTAACTTCCTCATTCGGACTTGGATTAAGGAACCGTTCGCACCACCGCGATCACAACGACGAGATATTTAACATGAAACTGGTTTGAGCATAATCCAAACACTTTGATTTTTGAGCTTCGATGAGCCCTCTTTGTCCTATATGTGTCCTGGAGCCACCTGGATCAATCCTCCCCACTGAGGAGCTTTTGGTCCTCCAAAAGCATTAATCTGCAGCTTCTCTGTACCTTGCTGCATCACAAGCGTCCTGAAAGGCCTTGCTTCCATCTCCTTTACCTTTGTTCTTCAGAGCCTTAAGCGATGAGCCGACACCTGCAACCTCTGCAACCTGTAGTTAATTGTTTCGCAAATTACATGCTTGACTTTAATGACCAACTAATGACCCAAGCATCCCACACTACGAGTTTATAACCATATTCAAGTTTACGTACAATACCCCAACTACGAAATAAGGCCAACATATCATTGGCTTCAATAAGTGATGGACACATCATCACTGCAACACATGATTTACAACAATAAGGCCAAACACTGTTTGTTTTGACAAGTGATGGAAACACAACATCACTTTTAGAGTGTAAAATGCCACTCAAAATAAGACCAGACATCATTGTTGCTGAACAAGTGATGGAAAACACATCATCCCTTTTACATTTTAAAATGAAACAAATGATTTACAAAATCATGACCATGACATGCTAACATATCTAGAAACCATTTTTAACTTATCAAGGTGAATGGGTCGCCTCCTTGTGGTGCATTCGATGGTCGACCAATTGCTTCACTTGGTTCATGCATCGAGACTTTGTCGTTAAGGTGATGCTCTGGATGGAGCCTCCAACAAGTGGCTCTTTGATGGCCACTTCTGTCACACGCAAATCGATGCAAGTGGAACCATGACTGTTGTAGAAACAGGGAGCGGAACCATGATCCTTGAAATTTTCTCGAGGAGGTAATTTTTCTCCATGTCGGAATATAGTCAAGTTATAGTCGTTTTTCACGGTTTTCCGCAGAGATCACAATGGCGAGGTCGGCTTTGCCTTTTTAGTTGCAGATTTCCAGTCCACCCATGGAGCAAAATCTTTGACGAATCTAAAAGATTCCTTGAGCCCTAGATTCTCAATTTCTCAGAATTAAGAAATTTGACAGTCGATTTTGCACTATTCGATGCCACAAATCTGATGGTGCGTTTAGACTTTTCTAAGTGGAATGCAGGTGTCAACATTTATGTGCGAGCAGACATTTCCATGCGATTAATGTCGTGAGATCGATGGCACAAACAACTTCAGCAGTTTGACATCCGCTTCTTCAGATGGACCCTGGTTGTGAGGTATATGCAATGTGTTCATGTACTTCTTTTGCTATGTATTGTGCTGTATAGATCCCTGTTTGATGTGGGATCTTGTTTCTTACTTGTTTTCATGATTCCTGTTTGATGTGATGCAGAATCATCTGTGTGATGTACTTGTTGTCATGATTCGTCATGTTTTATTCGAGATCCCTTTGCCATCATGTTGATTGGATACTCATGTTGTCATCATGTATGTTTGCATTGAGATCCCTTTTATGTCATGTTGGCGGGATGCTCATCATGCATGAGTTTGTGTGATACTGATAGGATTCATTTTTTGACTGAGAGTTCCTGTAGTGGAACATCTCTTGGAGCTACTCCTGCATGAGGGAATTTTCCTTGTATGATAATGACATCAAATCTTATGCACATCATCACTATTGACAGCCCTTAATGCATCGGCCTACACCATCTTAACACCGAGGCCCGAAGACGTAGTCCCTCCTGGACAAACATCGTTATCAACATCTTTGAGTTTTGTGCTGCTGATGACTGTCATGTTCCTCTTCTTTATAGCATGCAGATGTATTCATTTATGCTCTTTTAAAAATGAAATTTAACACATCAAGAAAGTAAAAGGTCTTGGAAGGGTCCTTTGTCACACCTAGACCTGGATCAGGGAAACATGAATTTGAACTAATAGTGGGGTGTTAAAGAATAAAATATGAGATTTGGATGCATTTATTCCCATTCTTAAGGTTTCTTGGAAATTTTCCAGGATTTTCGTAAAGGATTTAACTTCATTGGAAGAGGGGTGACCCATGAGTAGAGTATAATCAATGAATTGTTAATGAGAGGTAGGGATAGAATCATTGTAGAGACAAATACCTTTAATGTGGTTATGGTTTACATCAAATTTAATGGATATACTCAACCCTTCCACTATGAACAAGAATAGAAAAGGAGATAAGGGGTCCCCTTGCTGAATGCCCCTGGAGGGGGTGAAGATATTTGAGGGAGAGTCATTCAAAAATATGGAAAATAAGGATTTGTATTGGAGAATGTAACTAGTTTCGGTCTTCATAATTTGTACCATTATGTCTTTTCTATGTAAAAAAACAAATGAAAATAAAAAGAAGAATTATTATTATTTCTTTCTAGATAAGCATGTTCTTCATGCTTCTAGGTTTTTGAGTAAAAAAGTCAAAGTACTTGTAACAAACGTGAGTTAAAGTTCATGTAATAATGTTAATAAAGGAAAAATACAACCAAGGTCATGGGACATGTATTCCAAGATGAATGTTGGGAAAAACATCCTAGTGGGTGTCATTTCGGTTTATTATGGCTAAGGAAATTGGCAAAGGAAAAAAGGAATTTATTGGCATTTAATAATGACGATGAAAGGAAATAGGAAAAAGGGAGATGAAAGGTCACATGTTTGAATGAGAGGAAAATTGACTGAAAAATAGAGGGAAAATGAAGAAAATAGAGGCCTCAATGATGAAAATGCTTCTGAGGAATAGTTCACAACTTTTTTGTCAGTTTGGCTTGGAATTATTTTTAGAAATAGAAGAGTACCGAGAGGAGAAAGAAAGCAAGCCAAAAAAGGAAGGAAAAGGAAGGAAAATGAAAGAAAAGAAGAATCAAGGAAGGTTGGATCAAACAACTTCAATAGGAAGACTTGTAGGTAACAGGTTTCATGTGTGATTTCGTAGCTAGTTTGTGAATGCATGGTAAATGCATGCATGCATTTGGTTCCCTTGCTATCACTCGCATGGGTTTTTCCAGGTGTGACAGTGGTTCTTGTCTTGATTTTACATTTCTGCATAGCCATGGTGTGATGAGTTTCTTCTATTTTTTTGAGCTTTGTATTTCCGATGGTTTTGGAATTGGGTGAGGTGGTCTCAGGAAAATTCCAAAGGGTTGTGGGTGGAGGTGGTATTAGGAAAATTCCCAAGGGTTGGGGGTGGAGGTAGGAAAATTCCTCAAGGTAATGGTGAATAAATTATGAGGCATCCAAGCTTGTTTTGGGCTTAGTGATCTCTTGACCAGTTTTGGCGAGATCACAATAACTTGAGGGTGGAGGTGGTTCAATCTCCGGAAAGCCCTGGTTGTTTATGTTTTGGTTTGATTGAGTGATCTCTTGACCCATTTTGGTGAGATTGCAGGAGCATGAGAGTGGAGGTGGTTTAATCTCCAAGAAACCCTGGTTATTTATGTCTTGAGTCCCACATTCATGCTTGGAGTATGGCATGGGGGTGATTGGATGTAAGAAATATTTGGTTCAACCCAATATATGGTCGGGTGGTACGTGGAAGTCTATGACTTGGTTGGATTTTGAATATGTTAATAAGATTTTTCCTATTGTAATTTATAATTACATGTTATTATGTGGATTTGATGGTTGTTCTATCATGCTTATTATTGTGGTTATATGATGGTTATAAGCATGGTTCCATAACAGGTTCTAGCTATGGATATTGATATGTTTTGATTAGTTCATTAAGGGGTAGTGAATGCATGAGATAACAAATGTTATTGCAAATATTATGAGAGGGAATTAGATCTTCTTGATGACTCTCAGATAAGTTTCAGGCCCCTATGTTTAGATATGCATTCATGACCTGTAGATTACATGTTCTCAATATGTTTGACAAAATGACTATCATGGTTAGGCCTGGTTAGGTCAAGTCTTTGATCAAGTTTTGTATGAATGGATTTGTCTTGATGTTATTTATAATTCCAAAAAGTCTCATTGATTCTGGGTAGTGGTTTGGATGCTAGCCTGAAATGGTGGCTCAGAATTTGGGACCGTACCCTCTGAACTGGAATTTTTGGGCCATAACTGGTGAGCTCCAATATTGCAGCAATAATGCTACAACTCCTGGAACTAACTTCTTTACTTTTATCAACCCGGTAGTTCGTAACAAACTTGGAAGCGACGGTGCTATATGCACAAGTAGTAGCTCTTGCCGCAGCTGTCACTTGGTCAGCTGGCACAAGTCCGCTAGGGGCTTAAGCCAACTTCTATGAGCTCTGAGAAGAAGCTTTTTAACTGATGGACGAAAGCTAACTTAAAGAAGGCTGATCTATTTGCAGAAAGAAACTGGAAAGCGAAGAGGAAACGTAAACCCTAGCAAACCCTAATTCTACCAGCTAACCCTACCGATGCAAGAAAGAGGATGTAAGCTACTGAGGAGATGCCATTGATTTCTAGAAAGGTAAATACATGCATCTAAGCTACTTCTATAGTAACATCTGGAAAAAACATCTTTTTGTATTTTTGAATAAGTTGCCAGAGTTATTATGCATATGATTTGACTGTGTTTGGGTTGTGCAGAGGTGGATGGGCAAGAAGAAATGCTTGGAGGAGGTCAAGTAGGTTCAGAGAGGGCCTAAGGGGTCCCTAACACCCTTCCATAGAGTTTCACCGAGTTTGGCTATCAAGAAACCTCATTCATGAGCCTCTACATGAAGTCTGCAGGGGTTCTACAGGATGTCTGCGATTTTCTACAAGATGTCTGTAATTTTCTGTAGGATGTTCAGAAATGAGGTTTTTGGTGGATGAATGGAGAGGGAAAGGCGAAGGAGTGAGTGTGGAGGTAGGGTGAGGGTTGGAGATGGTCTAGGACTCGGTGGATGGAGTTGTGGACAGGTGTAGATGGCTGGATTTGGTTCAAAGAAGACTGAAGCAATGTTACACACAAAACTAGGGTTATGGGAGCAAATGGCGAATGGGAGGCAAGGATTCTAAGTAGAGGGTGGAGTGGATGGTGCTGATGGAGAATAAACAGATGAAGGAGTGGTACAGGTGCTCTGCAAGGCGTTTTCCCAACTGGTCCAATAAAGACTTGTAAATTCAAAAACCTAATTACGTTGACCTAATATGCTAGCTGCCAGTAAAGAGAATGAACTGAAGTGTTACCTGCAATTAAACCATGTATTTTAACTCATGCAACTAAGCAAGCAAAAGTCTGAACTTGTAACCAACTTCTACACATGAAAATCAAACACTAGTGATTGCATGGCAAAGCAAAATCAGTGTTTTTGTGGGCAACAAGGTTATCCTGATCCCATCTCCTGATCCCTTTCCTTGAAGCTTTTTCCTGTTAACAACCTATCAACTAAATCTGAGCATTCAAAAGTCTTTCTAACCATTAACAGTGACCTAGTTAATCAACAAAATTTAACCTACTTAACAGAAATGTTTTTGCAAATGCATAAAGAACAAATAACAATACATAAAGGAGGCCTTAGCACTCGGGTTGGGCCCAACCCCAAGAGCTGCAGGCTCCTATAAAGAACTCAAATCTGATGCCAAGTAAATCTGCTTCTCATTATTCCAAAATAATCATCATATGAAAGTTGTACAACAGTAGCTACAAGAAACAGGCTGAGAAAAATGACAACACTATAGTGCAAAAATACCAACAGTTCAAAAAGTAAACTACGAAGGCTGAGGCCTTCTTATTTATACAATACGAGGGGCTAACAACCCTCCTAGATTCAAGGGGCTCGGCTGTTCCAACTGTAGTAAACAGTCACTCTTTCCAAAGTTGCTTGGCTACCTTTAGAACTCGTTTTGGTGGCCTGTTGAGCTCGGAGTTGAGGGTGAAGATTTCGAGGAAGGGCCATTTAATGCCACATACAACCTCCCTACGAATCCTCACCTAGATCTTGGCTGTCACCTGGGCCATAATTGCTTGGTTTTGCTCCAAAATTTGTCCAAAAAACCTGAAATGACCACGTATTAGCCTCCTAGGTAGAGTAACCACCCTTATTCATTCAAATAACATAAACATACTAGAAAAACATGCATAATCTATGAAAAATGGAGGATTGAACAAGGACAATTAGGCAAAATGAGCCCAATAAGTTACCCAATTTGGGGGCTCATCAATAACCATACCCTGGTAAGCTTATGCATGTGGTTGGAGGCCTATAATTGCATGGAGACCTTGTCATGCATGTTGTTGGGAGCCCAGGTCACTAAAAAAGCAATCCAGCTCAGGGTTTTGGAACTTGGAGTGGTTGTTTAGCTCTTGGGTGTCTTGTAGTTCCTAAGAAAGGTCAGTAAAGTTCTAGTTTGTTGACTCCACTTCCTTAATTGTACTTAGGATGTTGGGTCATGTCATAGTATCCATTGGCTCATGTTTACCCCAACATGCTGGTGAAACTAGGTAAATGTGGGAGGTGGTGTTACAAATTTGTATCAGAGTGAAGTTCTGTTCTCTTTGGGTGTTATATGATACCAGATTGGTATCAGAGCATGGTTCAACACTTGGACTGGATAGGCAGAATGCATCTGTTATGCATGCATGTCGATGTCTATGTGGTTGTTATGCATGCATGTCGATGTCTATGTGGTTGTTATTCATGCATTGTCATGGTTATGGTTGTCATGCATGAGGTCATTTTGTGCAGCTGGTGTTAGAATGCATGCTATCAATATATTGATATGATTATGTATAACATGTATCGTGCTAATATGGATTGATTTTGCAGATGATATAGCCTCCCATGAAATTCACTGAGTTATGTGGATTATGTTTGTATTCGATTTATATGACATGGTATGTTTACAGGAAGAAGAGGATTAGAGATGGAAGGTTCTTAGATACACCTGATAGGAGAGGCAATGGATATGGGTTCTACTCTAGTTCTGGTTTGTACATGTATCATGGTCATCATTGCTATCATCCTTATAGGAGTGAGAGGGGATATTTTCCATATGATTTCAAGAAAACCAAGCCACCTACATTTGATGGAGAGATGAAGAAGCCAAAAGATGTAGAGGCATGGTTTATTGGGATGAAGAAGTTCTTTGAGTTGCATGACTATACAAAGAACACGAAGGCCATGATAACTATTTTCAACCTTAAAAGGAAAGCAAACATTTGGTGGGAAGATGTGAAGTGAGTCAAATATAGCAGGACATAGGAGTTGAGTTGGCATGAATTCAAGAGACTCTTTAGGAAAAAGTATTTTTCAGAAATGTACTATGACAGTAAGGCTAAGGAGTTCTATGAGCTGAAGATGGGATCTATGACAAATGAGGAGTACATGACTAAGTTCCTAGAGTTGTTGAGGTATGTTCCTTATCTTAAGGATGAGAAGACAAAAGTTCAGAGATTCATTAGTGGACTACGATTAGTATTTAAGGAGCATATTGAGTATGATGAGCCTTAGTTGTTGGAAGAAGTAGTTGGCAAGTTGAAGCACTGTTATGAGAAATTGAAGCGTAAGAGTGAGTCCAAGCATGGTTGGAAATGGAATGATAATACTAAAGGAAAATGGCTACTGAAGTGGGGAAGACCTCAGGATGCAAGTGAGAAAGAGAATGTTTCTCCTTACAAGGAGTTTAATGCAGTTGATGGGTTGCAGCCTGAAGAGAAACATAACAAAGGTAGTGGGCCTTTATAGTGTTGGATATGTGGCAAGGATCACCGCAAGAAGGTTTTTCTATTGTATCAGGGTGGTAGGCCTCAGATCTATAATTCCTAGAAGGTGTAGATAGTTTGGGATGTTGGGTAGAGAATTCCTCGAATCTATTCAACATTTGACAACAAGAAAGAAGATCACTAGGAATCCATTATTGAGATGGAAGGTAAGCTCTGTGATCGAGTTTTTTCTATTTCGATTGACCCTAGATCTAATTATAGTTATGTTAATCATGACCTAGTGGATAAGTGTGGTTTGAGAAAGAAGTGCATACAAAGTTTTGGTTGGTACAATTGCTACAAGTACTAAGAATAGAGTTCATCATTGGGTAAGAGGTTGTGCATTTAAGTTGAATGGTATGCCTACATCAACACATCTAAATGTGCTTCCATTAGGATCATATAGTATACCTCTAGGTATGGATTGGTTGTACCTTCACAAGACCAAGGTAGATTGTTATGAGAAGGCTATTGAGTGTTTCGATGATGATGGAGAGAATATAATCTTGCAGAGTAAGAAGAAGCCTACATTAGTGAGAATTGTTATAGCTATACAGACATAGCGTAGTTGCAGAAAAGGGTGTGTATTATTTGTTGTGCATGTTTAGAGTGATAAAGGTAAGGATGTTGAGGATGCGGAAGTCTTGAAGAGGTACTCGGTTTTACAACAGTTCCAGGATGTATTCCCAACAAATATTTCAAAGTTTCCACCTCACATGGAATTGGACTTTTCGATTAAGTTGTTACCAGGAGCAACACTAGCATCAAAGGCACCGTACATGATGAGCATTCCCAAGTTAGTTTAGTTGAAGTTGTAGTTGAAGAAAATGTTTGACAAGGGATACATTAGGCCAAGTGTGTCATCTTGGGGTGCACCAATGTTGTTTGTTAAGAAGAAGGATGGTACTCTTAATTTGTGCATTGATTATAGGCAGTTGAACAAGGTGACGATCAAGAACATGTATTCGATGTTGAGGATTGATGTTTTTTTTATTAGTTGAAGGGAGCAACGGTTTTCTCGAAGATTGATTTAGAGATTAGGATATCATTAGGTATGCATCAAAGAAGAGGACATTTACAAGACTAATTTCCGGACCTGGTATGGGAATTATGAGTTTGTTGTAGTTCCTTTTGGTTTGACCAATGCTCCATCTACTTTCATGTGTTTGATTAATAGTGTGTTGCGTCCTTATCTGGACAAGTTTGAAATAATATTCATTTATGATATATTGATATATTATAATACCGAGGAAGATCATGCTGAAAAATTAGCAACAATTTTAATACTGTTGAGAGAGAGTCAGTTGTATGCCAAGCGTAGTAAGTGCAGTTTCTTTCAGACAAAAGTACATTACTTGGGACATGTGGTTTCCACAAAAGGCATAACAGTGGATCTAGAAAAGATCAGAGCTATCATGGAATGGGCAGATTCTAGGAATGTCGATGAAGTCAGACCATTCATGGGGTTAGCAAGTTATTACATGAGGTTCATAAGGAAATTATCACAAATTTCCTATCCTATTACATCACTACAGAGAAAAGGAAATAAATTTGAATGGACAAAGGGATGTGCAATTAGTTTTGAGTAGTTGAAGCAGTTGATTACAAATTATCCAGTTCTAAAGATTGTAGATCCATATAAAGAGTTAGTGGTGTGCACTGACACTTGCAAGAGAGAACTTGGTGGAGTCCTGATGCAGGAGGGACGAGTGGTATGCTACGAGTCAAGGAAAATGAACGAGCATGAGCAGAACTATGTAAATCATGATCTCGAGGTTGTTGCGATCATTCATGCATTGAATATGCGAAGACACTATCTTGTTGGTAGGAGATTCATATTGATGAGTGATCACAGTGGGATGAGATACTTGTTTGACCAACCTAATATGAATGCTAGATAGTTGACCACCTCAGTGAGTTTGACTTTGAGATAAGGTACATTAAGGGTAAGGAGAACAGGGTTGCAGATGCTCTTAGTAGAAGAGTGCAGGTAAATCCCATTGTATCTATGAGTTCATATGGGACATATTTACAAGCTTAGATATTACAAGTAGGACAACAGGATGACAGGGACCAACAACTTAAGCATAGGTTACAACAACATGTTACAAGTGATCAGGATGTGGATTATCATCTCATAGTAGATGGTTTGGTGATATTTAGGGACCAGATCTATGTGTCAGACAATAGTGAGCTCAAGAAGCTTGTCTTGAGGGAATTTCATGTTAAGCTGAAGAATCTGACAAATATGAAGAAGTTCTACTATTGGCCGAATTTGAAGAAAGCGGTATCTAAGTTTTTCACAATGTGTTTGGATTGTTGATAGGTAAAAGCATATTTTAAGCATCTAGGTGGTTTACTGCAGTCGACTCCGATTCCAGAATGGAAATGGGCGGTCAATTCTATGGATTTCATTATAGTTTTTTCGAGGACATCTAGACAACATGATTCCATCATGGTTTTGGTTGACAAGTTGACCAAAGTAGCTCACTTCATTCCAGTTAAGTATACTAATTTAGCTAGTGAGGTAGCACAAGTCTTCATAAGGGAGATAGTGAGATTGCATGGTATTCATAAGTAGATTGTATCCGACAAAGATGCCAAGTTCACTTTTAGGTTTTGGAAAGAGTTATTCACATGTTTGGGTACAAAGTTGGCTTTCAGTACAACTTATCATCCATAGAAAGATGGACATATATAGAGGGTTAATAGGATTCTCGAGGACTTATTGAGAATGTATGTTAGCACAAGTAAAGGAGGTGGGAGGAGTATCTTCCACTGGTTTCTATTTCTTATAACAATGGGTATCAGGAGTCACTAAGGATGAGTACAATTAGGGCACTTTATGGGTGGAGTTTTAATACTCCCATCAATTGGAGTGATCCAGTGAACAAGGGTACTGATAGGACCAGACATGTTGGTAGAGATGGAATAGGAAATATAGGTTATCAAGAAGAATCTAAAGGAAGCACAAGATAGGAAAAATACTTATGTAGATAAACATAAGGTGTTTAAGGAGTTTCAGTTTACAGAGCATGTGTACTTTCACATCAATCCCAAGAAGGTCTCCTCGAGGATTGGATCATGTGCCAAGTTGGCACCTTGGTATTGTGGGCGTTTCTAGATCCTTGAGAGGATTGGACCAGTGGCCTACAGAATTGCATTGCCTTCGATAGTGAAAGTCCATGATGTTTTCTATGTTTCATTACTTAAAATATATGTGAGGGATGATGATCATGTGATTGATTGGTTTGTATTGCAGGTGGAGCCAGAAAGAGAATTCCAGTTTGAACCTCAAATCATAGTGCGGTGGAAACAACTCATGCTCTGGAACCAAGCAATCGAGCAAGTTAAAGTGCGGTGGAAGCACATTGGGCCTGATGAAACTACATGGGAGATGACTGATCAGATGTGGGCTATGTATCCTTCAATTTTTTCCGATTGAGGCAAATGATTTTTTGATATGTGTACATATTTATGTATGGTTTTTATTGTAAATTCTGCCATGAGCTATGTTATAAAGCTCCAATAAGCGGTATGGTTTTCATGTTGTCATGGTTGTCATCATGGTTTTGCTTGTCAGTAGGTTGTTCATTGTAAATATTGCATCAAGCTAAGTTATAAAGCTTCATAGGCAATATGTTTTGTTTTTCAGTGGTTTTGCTGGTCATAGGTGTCATACAATATCGAGGATAGTGTTCCCCTAAGGGGGAGGGGTTTGTAACAACCCCGAGTTAAGATTTCATGTAATAAAGTTAATAAAAGAAAAATAAGACCAAGATCATGAGACACATATTCCAAGCTAAATGTTGGGCAAAACATCCTAATGGGTGTCATTTCAGTTTATTAAGGCTAAGGAAATTGGTAAAGGAAAAAACCAATTATTGACATTTAATTATAAAAATGGAGGAAAATAGGAGAAAAGGGAGATGCAAGGTCACATGTTTGCATGATAGGAAAAGTGAAGGAAAATTAAGCAAAAAATGAAGAAAATAGAGGCTTCAACGATGAAAAGGATTATGAGGATCAGTTCACTGCTTTTTTGTCAGTTTGGCTTGGAATTAGTTTCAGAGAGAGAAGAGTACCAAGAGGAGAAATCAAGCAAGCAAGCAAAGGAAGGAAAAGGAAGGAACATGAAAGTGAAGGAAAAACAAGGAAGGTTGGATCAAGCAGCTTTAGAAAGAAGACTTACAATTAACATGCTGCATGTGCGATTTCCTAGCTGTTTTGTGAATGGATGGTACATGCATGTGTGTATTTGGTTCTCTTACTATCATTGAATGGGGTTTTCCAGGTGTGACAGTGTTTTAGGTATTGCTTTTCCATTTTCTGATAGCCATGTGTGATGGGATTCTTCTATTTAGTTGAGCTTTGGATTGTTGATGGTTTTGGAACTATGTGAGTTGGTCTC
Source organism: Pinus tabuliformis (assembly GCA_031772625.1). Classification (NCBI taxonomy): domain Eukaryota; kingdom Viridiplantae; phylum Streptophyta; class Pinopsida; order Pinales; family Pinaceae; genus Pinus; species Pinus tabuliformis. The sequence goes on along the minus strand of CM062816.1, from coordinate 210,015,170 downwards.
AAGAAAATTCCCAAGGGTTGGGGGTGGAGATGGTTTAATCTCCGGGAAGCCCTTAACAGGTGGGAGGAGGCATGCAAATTCCTCAAGGTAATGGTGAATAAATTTTGAGGCATCCAAGATTGTTTTGTGCTTAGTGATCTATTGACCGTTTTGGTGGGATCAAAATAGCCTAAGGGTGGATGTAGTTTAACTTTCAGAAATCCTTGGTTGTTAATGTTTTGGTTTTCTTATGTGATCTCTTGACTGATTTTGGTGAGATCGCGGGAAAAAGAGGGTGGAGGTGGTTTAATCTCTGGGAAGCTCTGGTTGTTTATGTCTTGAGTCCCACATTCATGCTTGGAACATGTCACGGGGGTGATTGGATGAAATAAAGATTTGGTTTAGCCCAATCTATGGTCGAGTGGTACGTGGAATTCCCTGACTTGGTTGGATTTTGCATATGTTAATAAGAGCTCTTTTCCTGTTGTAATTTATGAGTACTTGTACTTGTTATTATGTGACTTTGATTACTGTTTTATCATGGTTATTATTCTGGTTATATGCTATTTATAAGCATGGTTCCATAACAGGTTTTAGATATGGATCTTGATATGTTTTGATTAGTTGATGAAGAGTTAGTGAATGCATGAGCTAACAAATGTTATTGCAGCTATTATGAGAGGGCATTAGACCTTCTTGATGACTCTCAGATAAGATTTAGACCCCTATGTTCAGATATGCATTCATGATCTGTAGATTACATGTTCTCAATATGTTTGACAAATGACTGTCATGGTTAGGCCTGGTTAGATAGAGTCTTAGATCAAGTTTTGTATGAATGGCTATAGATTATTATATCATCAAAAAATACTAACAAAAATTTTCTAAGGAAGGGTTTGAAAATGGAATTCATCAAACCTTGAAATGTAGAAGGTGCATTGGTAAGGCCAAAAGGCATGACCAAAGATTCATAATGAACCTCATGAGTTCTAAATGTTGTTTTTAGAACGTCTTCAGTCTTCATTCTTATTTGATGATATCCTGAACGAAGATCCAACTTGGTCAAGTAAATTGCTCCATGTAATTCATCCAATAATTCATCAATGAAAGAATGGGAAATTTATCTTTAATAGTGAGAGTGTTGAGCTCCCTATAATCCGGACACATGTGCCATGATCCATCCTTCTTGTGCACCAATACTACTGGAGTAGAGAAAGAACTTTTACTAGGTTGAATTATACCACTCTCTAACATTTGTGCAACCATACATTAAATTTCACTCTTTTGGGCATAAGGATATCTGTAAGCCCTGATGTTTGGAGGAATGCTTCCTGGAATCAAATGAATAACATGATCATGATCACGAATAGGTGGGAGGCCTTTGGGAGTCTCAAATACATTGTAATGATTGTCCAAGACTTTTTGGAGGTATGGAGAAATGGATGATTTTGATGTTTGAGCCACTAAGGAACATAATTGTGCAATTACGCCTCGTTATTCTTTCTTTAGAAGATTTGTCATGCCATTAGAGCTTATTATCTTTCCTTAACTTCCCAAAAAAATTTCAAGAAAAGTTCTTGAAAATTAAAAGCTATCATACTCAAAGTTTGTATCCATTGGACTCCTAGTACAACATCAGCACCACCCATTGGAATGGAAAGCATTGGACTATTGAATACATATTCTCCCATGGATAAATTGATATTATGGAACTTTCCCGAACAATTTATGGTTCCTCCATTTGAAACCATCACTTGACACTCTAGTGTTGGATATAAAAAGCAATTTAATTCCTTGGCTATCTTACAATGAATAAAATTATGGGTACTACTTGAATCAATCAACACTATTATCTTTTTCTTCTTGATATGTCCTTCAATATTGAGAGTTTGAGGAGTGGTAATTCCTACCAATGCATTAGAAGATATGGTCAGATTCATTTCTCCTTTCTCTGGGGTTGGTTCCTAGTGTATATCCTCTTCTTTTGGCATTTCTTGTTCCTTTTCTTCCTCCTATTCATAATCAATGTAAATTAATTTCTTCTCAGCACACTTATGGCCTTTAGTGTATTTTCTACCACAACTATAATAAAGCCCTTTTGCCCTTTTTTCTTCCAATTGTTGTGGTGTCAACCTTGTATGTTGTGGAAGGCTAGGAGCAAACACACTTTAATGTTTATAGTTGTGAGTGGTAGGCTTCCTTGTTGCCATACTTTTTCTTTCAATTTTTCTTGCCAGCCTAAATGCCTTCTCCAATGAATTAGGTTCCCAAAGGATAATCTAATCTTGAATGTTATCCTTTAGAGTCCCTATGAAGACATCAATCCTATGCTGCTTTGGAATATCGTTTACCCTTATATTTAATTTTTGGAAGTCCTCAATGTGCTCCACTATTGAACCCTTCCATTTGAGATTTATCAATTGGCTAAAGAAGGTGTTTCTCTTTGTATCCTCATAATGTGCTATCATTTCCTCCGTAAAAATTGACCAAATGAAAATTTGTTTACGAGATAAAAGCCATCGATACCATAAAAATTGATTGGGTTCTAAATATAAAGTTGCAATGCATACCTTTTGTGTGTTTTGCACATTATGGAGATCAAAATATTGCTCCATTTGTAGTATCCATGTTATGAGATCCTTACCATCAAACTTCCTCATATCGATCTCTGGAATATGGTGGGTCTTCAATCCAATTTTAGGGTGTATGAAATCATGATTAACATTTCTTTTGTTCTCATCATGAGTTTCCTCTACTACCTTTTCACCATTAGGAATCATTTCTTGTAGCAACTTTGCCAAACCTCCCTTTAAAGCTTCCATGTCTTTCTTCAAATATTCAATGTTCCCTTTTGCTTCATTGATGCCATTATTCAAACCATCCATCTTAGCTTCCATGCCATTCTTCAAACCATCCATCTTAGCTTCTGTTACTTTTTGTGAGAGTGAAATTTGTTGCACTTTGTCTCATAATTTTGATATATCATGTTGCATTTCTTCCTCTTCTTCATGAGTCATAGTAGAGCCTTCTAGTTGCTTACTAGGTGTTTCCATTTTATTTCTTTGGGGAATCAATTAATGATAAGTATGCTTCACTATTCCCTTTTAATCACTTCAAACTAATTTTTCAAACAAAACTTATGAAATTTTTAAAAAATACTACACACCTTTTTTAGATTTTTAGGAGCTTGATATTGAATCTGATGTATCTCTAAAATTTCAGATCTCCAAGATTTGAAATGTGACCTATGGTAGCCCTCTGAGTTAGATTTCCAATGCCACAAGTCCGATCGAAATTGGATTCTTCAAGAAAGAGTTATGACCAATCTCCCAAGATGACATGATTATATACTTTTTCAGTGGAGTGAACTTGTACGAAGTGCCATGTGTCACTGTTTTGACCTTCGGCTCTAAAAATGATAACCAACAAACTGCAGTTCGTCCTATTTCTGTCACTTTTTACAAAATTTGAATCTGATGCTCAGAGAGAAAGTTATGACAATTTTCCCAAGGTCACATGTTTGAGATGGAATTTTGGAACTTGCAAAGAAATGACTTCCTCAGATCATATCTATGAAATTATATTGAGCCAAGATTTGTTTGAAGCAACGAAACCCTAGAATCCAAAGCTTTGATACCAAATGTTATGCAACCAACGCATAAAATAGAAGAAGAGATAGATAAAAAACTTCAAAATAAGCCTCTTCGAGGGGGAAAACTCCTTTACATTACACAAATGAATAATTCTTGGATGATTCAAATGATAAAACCTCCTTTCTATATATAGGAGTCTAAGGGGTCACAATATAATCAAAGTCAACATAACAATAATAATGTAAGGGCACAACAATAATAATAGTGGGCTTCTATGGGGTACACCAATAACAATATGGGGACTACATGGGCACAACAATAACAATAAGGGGGCTACACTAATAATAATGAGGGAATACACTAATGTTTTAGGGACCTAACAACCGACATAAATGCATGACCAACACATTACCCATCCAGTCCGAGGGTTGAACCATGCTCTGATACCACTTTGTAACACCTTCCTCCAACATCTACCCAAGAAATCAACCATCAGGGGTATATATGCGATGAGAGGCCACTATGATATGATTCGACCTCCTAAGTCACGTTAAGGAAGTGGAACCAATAGAAACACACCATACATACATTCAGCATCAGCATTAGGACCCTCAGGAACCAATCCAACCTTTATGCCAACCATACCTTGGGTCCCACTGAGATTTTAATCTATTAAACCTCTGGAAGGTCCCATGCTATGGGAATGCCAATGTCCAGAGAGATCTGGAAGCTCCCACAATCCCGCATGCCTGCATCGAGGGACTATTCCTAGTAGACCTATGCCAGAGTCCAAGAATTTTAAGTCACTTTTTAAGCCTAGAATTCTGGCAACTGCCTGAAACTTGTTGTAACTTCTAGAATCCATTAAACACATGATGACAAGAATAATAAACCAAATACGAACTCCAGTACTAGGCCTGACCATCCACAATCGGGACTGACATTCTTTCAAGCACTTGGCATCAATGCAATCTATAGGTGTAAATGATAGATCTAATCATACGAGTCTTATACTTATCTGAGATTTTCTATGAGGCATTGTTTCCTTATAACTTTAACTTTAGTTTCATTCATTAGGCCATAGATACATTGTTCATTCATATACAAGTAAAAACATGATGGGAGCCATATATAGCCACTGTCATAATACATATTCATAACCAACATACTAACAAAAGAAATACCAAGGATACAATAGCCATAGAATCCACATATAAACCAATATATTACTCATAGAAGTACAAAGAGAAATAAACTCATATTATTGATGCAAATGCCAACCTGGTATGGGACTACCACGTTCCACCCGACCATAGAATGGCTGAGCCAAACCTCTCTTCATCCATTCACCCTCATGCCATATTCCAAGCATGAATGTGGGATCTCATAAAACACATCAATCAAAACCATTTAGGGCTTCCGAAGGCTATCCACCTCAACCCATCAAGAAGTGATTCCACCTCATGATCAGGCATCACCAAAACCATCATTAGATTGGTCTCTACCCAAGCCTTCTAGAGTGTTTGTTCCAACCCTACTTCCAGAACTATTAACCCAACCCACAACTGTTGCAGGGCTTCTAGAGCATTTGTCCAACCAAGGCTTCCAGGACTAGTAACTCAACCCAAGCTGTTACAGGGCTTCCAGAACGTTTATCCAACTAGGGCTTCCAGGAACTAATATCTCAACCCAAGCTAAGGAAACACGAGAACCAACCAAATAAAACAATGAAATGAACCCACAATCTCCATGGGTATCCAGGAAATGGAAAGGTTAGGAAAATCCACTGTCAATCTAGGAAATCCTCCATTCTAATGACAAATCATGACCAATAAACCACATGCATGTGCCATGCATGCCAAAACTAGTGAGGAAAACATACATGAAACTTAGTACATACAAGAAAAACCCTGTATAGTTACTGATCCTGATGTCCTCTTGTGCTTTCCTACTCTTCCTTTTCCTTCTTGCTCCAAAACTCCAAGTATGCCACACTCCTCCAAGAGTGCTCCAAGAAAACTCTAAGTGTCCAAGATTCTGAGAGAGAGAGAATAGAAGAGAGCTCCACTAAAACTCAAGTGACCAAGCTGACACTGACCAAGCCTTCCCACTGATCCTCAAAATCCTTTTAATTAATGAGGCCTCTATTTTCTTCAATTTCCATTATTTTCCTTCATTTTCCTCGTCACTTGCAACCTGTGGCCTTTCACCTTCCTTTTGTCCTAATTTCCATTATTTTCATAAATAAAATGCCAATTAATGCCATTTTCCTTTCCAAATCCTTTTCCATTGCCTTTGCCAATTTCGTTAGCCATATCAAACAGAATGAACACCCCACGAGGATGTTTTTTCCCAACAATCATCTTGGAATACGTGTCCCATGACCGTGGTCTTATATATTTTTACATGGAATTTTAACCAGAGCTGTTACATGTGTGCATATGTCTAGGGACTTTTCTGCCCAATGTTGTGCCTACGTCTCCAAGATTTGAGCCACCTTTTTAGGCCCAGAGCCCAGGTCACTGCCCAAAACTAAATAACACTTTCATAATTACGAGATAACAATAAAATAATAATACTCATATAATTACTTGAACAAGGAATTGACTAGAGCCCTACTAGCCATGACGGGCATTTCATCAAACATGTCACAATTATGTAATCTACAGGTTTAAATGAAAGATCGGAGCATAGGGGTCTCATACTCATCTGAGAATCGCTAAGAAGCATTGATGCCTCAACACATTAGCTGTAGTTTCATCCATTAGGCCATAGATACATTGTTCATTCATTTACAATTAAAAACATGATGAGAGCCATACATAGCCATTGCCATAATACATGCTCATAACCGACATAATAACAATAGAAATACCAAGGAAACAACAACCATATAATTCACATATAAAACAGTACAATACTCATGAATTAACAAGGGGAAATAACCTCATATTAATGATGCAAAGCCAACCAGTTGTGGGACTTCCACGAACCACCTGACTGTAGACATGGTTGAGCCAAATATCTCTTCAGTGTCAGTCACCCCCGTGCCATATTCCAAGCATGAATGTGGGATCTCATAAAACAAATCAATCAAAAACCATATAGGGATTCTAGAGGCCAAACCACCTCAACTCATTAGACAATGATTCCACCTCACGGCTGGACATCACAAAACCATCATCAAATCAGTCTCTACCCAAGCCTTTTAGGGCTCTAGAGCATTTGTTCCGACCAATTCTCCAAGAATAGTAACTCAACCCACAGCTGCCGCCGGGCTCGAGAGCGTTTGTCCAACCAAGGATCCAAGACTAGTAACTCAATCCACCAAGGGCTCGAGAGAATTTTTCCAACCAAGGCTCAAGGACTAGTAACTCAACCCAAGTTGTTACAGGGCTCTAGAGCATTTGTCCAACCAAGGCTTCAGGAACTAGTAACTAAACCCAAGCTAAAGGAAACATGAGAACCAATCAGAAAACAAAGAAATGAACCCACAACACCATGACTATCCAGAAAATGGCAAGGCTAGACAAGTCCACTGTTAATCCAAGAAATCCTCCATGCCAATGACAAACCCTGACCAATAAACCACATGCATATGCCATGCACATCAAAAATAGTGAGGAAAACATACATGCAACTAGGTACCTGAAAGAAAAACCCGTTGTAGCTATTGATCCTAATGTCCTCTTTCTCTTTCCTGCTCCTCCTTTTCCTTCTTGCTCCAAAAATCCAAGTATGCCACACTCCTCCAAGAGTGCTCCAAGAAAACTCTAAGTGTCCAAGATTACGAGAGAGAGAGAATAGAAAGAGAACTCCAAAACAAAACTGACAAAAGTCAGTGAACTGATCCTTAGAAGCCTTTTTATTAATGATGCCTCTATTTTCTTCATTTTCCATTATTTTCCTTCTTTTTCTTCCTCACATGCAACCTAGGAACTTTCACCTCCATTTTTTCCTAATTTCCTTATTTTTCATAAATAAAGTGCCAAAATGCCATTTTTCCTTTCCAAAGCCTCTACCATTGCCTTTTCCAATTTCCTTAGCCATTAATAAAACTCAAGTGATCCCCATCACTATGGTTTTTCCCAACATTTAGCTTGGAATAAGTGTTCCATCAACCATGGTTATTATTTTTCCTTTATTAACTTTTATTACATGGATTTTTCACCATGTCTATTACAGAACCCTCCCCCTTGGGGGACCACCGTCCTCAATGTTCAACAACACCTACAACCAAGAAGGTTGTTGTAAGAAAAACATATTGCCTAAGGAGCTTTATAACTTAGCTCGTTGCAGTATTTACAATGATCATCTTGTTGAGAAATAAACCAACCTGAAAACATAACAAGTATAACATCATAATGACATGAAACCCATACCACTTATTGGAGTTTTATAACATAGTTCATGGCGGTATTTACATCCATATACATATGTACATATACCAAACATCACCAAAACATGTACCAAAAACATATACCAAATACATATACCAAAACATCCACTCAACCAGCGAATAAGGAAGGATACATGGCCCGCATCTAATCCTCCATCTCCCATATAGCTTCATCAGGCCCAAAGTGCTTCCATTTCACTTTAACCTGCTCGATTGCTCGGTTCCGGAGCATGAGAATATTTCTCTGCAAATTGCACTGCAGTTCTAACTGGAACTCTCCTTTTGGCTCCACCTGCAATACAGACCAGTCAATCACATGATCAACATCTTTAACATACTGCTTAAGAAATTGCACATGGAAAACATCATGGACTTTCACTGTTGAAGGAAGTGCAAGTCGATAGGATACTAGCCCAATCCTCTCGATAATCTTGAAAGGTCAACAAAACCGGGGTGCCAACTTGGCACATGATCTAATCCGCAAGGAGCTCTTATTCGGTTTGATGCGCAAGTACACCCGTTCCCCAACCTAAAACTACTTGAACAAGCTATTCTGATTGGCATAACTCTTCTACCTATCCTGTGCTGCTTTCAAATTATTTTTGATTACCTACAATTCCCGCTCCATGTCTGCCAATATGTTTGGTCCAATCAACACCCTGTTAGCTGGATCACTCCATTTGATGGATTATTATAACTCCACCCATAAAATGCCTAAAATAGACTCACATTCAATGATTGATGATACCCATTGTTGTAAGTGAACTCTACTAGTGGAAGATACTCTTCCCACTTTCACTGCTGATGCATCACGTACATCCTCAACATGTACTCCAATATCCTATTGACCCTCTTAGTCTGTCCATTTGTCTACGGATGATAAGATGCACTGAAGGTCAAATATGTGCCCAAACCTGAAAATAACTCCTTCCAAAACTTGGAAGTGAAATTTGCATCCTTGTCTAACACAATCTTCTTCGGAACTCTATGCAATATGACCACATCCCTGATGAAGACCTGTGCTACATCACTTGCTGAGAATGTAGACTTCATTGGAATGAAGTGTGCTACCTTTTTCAACCAATCCACCACTACCATGATGGAATCATGTTATCTCACTGTCCTCGACAAACTTGTGATAAAGTCCATGAAAGTGACCTCCCATTTCTACTTTGGAATTGGAATCGGCTGTAGGAGTCCACCTGGATGCTTACATTCTTCCTTCACCTGCTGACAATCCAAGAACCTAGCAACAAACTCTACTACATCTCTCTTCACGTTCGACCAATAATAGAATTTCTTCAGTGCTGTCAGCATCTTTTGATAACCTGGGTGACTCGAATATGGTTTCACATGAAACTCGCTTAAGATCATCTTCTTGAGCTCATATATCCTGTCCCTAAATCTAACCAATCTATCTGTTGTGAGATGATAGTCCACATCCTGTGCACCTACATCTATACTTGTATCAGTAGCACTACCTGTACATGTACCTGTACCACTACATGTACCTATACCTGTACCTAAACTCTACTACAATCTATGCAAAATCTCCTTATACTTGACATCTTGCTAACCTACCTGCAAGATCTTATCCTGTAAATCTGTCCTGTAGGTTCTCACAGCTGCTATGTGATTTACCTGTATCCGTCTGCTAAGAGCATCTGCCAACCTATTCTCTTTACCTTTGATATACCTGAACTCAAAATCAAACTCATTGATCGTGTCCAACCATCAAGCCTGCCTTCCATTCAGATTCAATTGGTTAAATAGATACCACAACCCACTATGATCACTCGTCAATTCAAAGCTCCCGCTAAGAAGATAGTGCCTCCAAATCTTCAAAGCATGTATTGATCCAGGTGGATCTCCAAACGCCAGTGGCATGGAAAAGGCTCAAAATTCAAAGTGGCGGAAAGACAATTAACTTGACATTAGATCGAAGTGCTCGTCGCCCTGATTCCAACAGTGTGAACGACACTCCAATCTGAGTCCGGATGAAGGAGATAGGGGTAGTCAAAGTTCGGTTGAATTTTGCTGACTAGGTAGGATTAATGGAGACGCAATTTGGACTTTTTCTGGCGGACGGAATCCGTCCAACTCCGGCTAGATTCCGGGCGAAATTGTTGCCTCGTTAAATGACTCCTTTGGTTAAAAATCTGGATTTTCAAAAATGCCATATTGTTTTAAATAACAAAAAAATATATTAAAAAAAGGGGTGGAAGGCCACCAACCCCGCCACCCCAAACCTTATCAAAACAATGAATTAACAGAGGGGCATGCCACTACCCCCAGCCCCTCCCCCCACACTACGGAACCACCATTACTCCGTAGAAGTTTGGGTGGGCCGACCCTTAGGGCACGTACACAACCCCACTAAAACAAACAACATGCACGATAAAGGTGGGCTTGCCCTTGGGGTGCGAACCCAACCTCCAACCACTACTCCTAAAAAAGAAACGGAGACCAGCGATAGGTGGGGTGGGCAGGCCGCCCAAGGCAGGCCCAAACCGACCCTTCTTAATTTAAAATTTATGTTATGTAAAAAAAGGAGGAGGTGGGGTTTGACTGCCCGACCTCCTCCATAATAAATGGACCTTCAACCAACCCACCTAACGGAGTATTTGTGAACTCCGCCTACCATCTTTTTATTTAAACTCAGTTCATCAATGCGCTCAGGCATAGGAGGAGAGCGCATGTAGTTCGAGGCAGGTTATTTTGCAGGTGGGCCAGATTTTCACTTTGTCAGATTTTGACAAATTTTATATAGTTTAAGCATTTCTCGACGCCACAAACACAACGGCACTGTCCGTCTCTCCAACAGAGTTCTTCATTTTTCGGCCATTTTTTAGTAAGTAGGTATAAAACTCCTTTTTGTAACTGATACTTGTACTCTTCTTTCTCATGCCACTTAATGAATGAAGGCCTCCCCATTGATTGAGCAGGGCCCGGAGATGTAGTTCAAGTCAGATGAACTCCATTATCAAGTTTCTTGTCTTCTTTCATGCTTTATGTGTTTCTCCTCTTCTCTCACGTGCACATTAAATTTCTACGTTTAAGCTACAATTTATGCATGTAATTCTTTAATACACTTATAAGAAAAAGAACTTGGATCAAGTGGTATCAAAGCATGTCTTTGTAGATGTGAATTGCATGTTTGTATGCTAACAAGAAATACGCTCTGAAGAGGCGAAGGGAAACTAAAGTCTTTCGATCCCGAAGCGGGGTGTGCACATCGAAGGAGAAACATGACAGATGAAGAGGCTCGTCATGAAGAGGAGTGAAATTTCCACAAAACCTTCTATACAATGGCAGAAAATGTCGGTCAGTTGCTTTCAAGGCTGGAGAAAGAAGAAGAGAGAAATCTAGAAGAACAAGGTTCAGTGCATGGAAATGGTGGAGAAGAACCCCCTCCTTCTCCTTCCACGAGTGAAAGTTCTTCTTCCTCTCATCACCATCATCATAGAAATTCAAGGGATACATCTAAGAAACCTTTCTTTAAATTAGATGTCAAATTTGATCTTCCCATGTTTAACGGTGAAAGTAATGTAGAAAAGATTAATAACTGGATTAGGCAGATTGAAATCTACTGCAGGATTCAACATATCGAAGAGGATGAGGCAAAGATTCAGTTGGCCTCTCTTCGACTGAGTAGCATCGCTCTCGTCTGGTGGGAGAGAAAATTGTGAAGCAGTAAGAGTGTGGGTAATCTTCTTTCCTCATGGCCTAGATTCATTTCTGTATTAAAGGAACAATTTTGTCCCTTGGGTTATAAGCAAAAATCCTTAATGGATTGGCAATACTTAAGGCAAGGCAGAGGTCAGGATGTTCAAAGCTTTACAGAGGAGTTTAGAAAACAAGCACTTAATTTGGGCATCGCACTTGACTCACTTGAAGTAGTAACTAAGTATATTGGATCATTACATAGTTACCTTAGACATTCATTATTATTGTTTGAACCAACTACTATTGACTTGGCTAGTGTAAAGGCCATCCATCTTGAGAACATGGGAAAAAATGAAAGAGATGATCATTTCAAGAAACCACCTTTCAAACATCTAAATGGTAAACCCAAAGTGAAAGGAAAAGGAAAGGAGAAGAGGATGACATCAACCAAGAAATATGAAGGAGAAAGACCTTATTGCACTCACGGCAAAAAGGAAGGTCATGACGATGATCATTGTTGGAAACTGTACCCAGAAAATAGACCAAAGAAGTATGGAGGAAAAGGAAAGAAGAAGAGAGTGGAAACTGTGCAGCAAGACCTTGGATCTGATTTGGGAGATGAAGCATTGATCACAGTAGCAGGAACAAAAGGTACTCTTACACCTCATGTTAATTTTGAATCACATGAAGGCACTAGTTCAATAGACGAGTCTCTTCCTAATGAACGAAAGAGAATTGAGTATTTCATATTAGAGTTATCATAAATCATACAAAATTGGAAACTCTATTTGATACCGGATCCCAGGAAAACTTAATTTCAGAGTCCTTGGTAAAGAAGCTAGGCTTAGAAACCAAACCACATCCAAAACCTTAGCCACTTGGATGGATACATGATAAAGCAAAACTAAATGTAACTACGCAGTGAAAGGTTAAATTTGTGATCGCTTCTAAGTTAGTGGATGAGGTAAAACTTGATGTGATACCATTGGATATCTGTGGCATGGTGTTAGGGAGTCCATATCTATATGATAGAAAGGAAATCTTCTTCCGTCATGAAAACAAATACCAAATCACAAAAGATGGGGTAGAATATATTGTAAGGGCTCATCAAACTAAAATCAATGCCAACCTTGTAAGTGCAGGACAAATGAAGAGGTTGGTGAATTCCAATAAGGGTTGCATGCTTATGGTTGTAAGGGGGAAAGATGCAGACTTATCCGATGCTTTCTAGGGTTGTGATAATGTGCATAAAAAGGAATTATGTGAATTAATTTCTAACTATGATGAGATGTTTCAAGAACCAAGGGGATTACCTCCGAAGAGGGAAATCCAACATGAGATCCATTTGCGTCATGACGCTCCTTTACCGAATATTGGCATGTACAGGATGTCTACCATTGAGATGGAGGAGATAAAAAAGTAGGTGCAGGAAATATTGAACCAAGGGGTCATCAGACCGAGAACTTCTCCATGCGGCTCACCTATTGTCTTAGTGCCAAAGAAAGATGACACAGGGAGGATATGTGTGGATTATCGAGAAATAAACAAAATCACGGTGAAAAATTGTTACCCTCTTCCCTGCATTGGTGACTTACTAGATTAGTTAAAGAATGCTATCTATTTCACCAAATTGGATTTGTGTAGTGGTTATCACTAGGTTTGAATTGCAAAGCAGGATGTGTGGAAAACCACCTTCAAGACCAAACAGGGGTTGTTCGAATGGATGGTGATGCCACTCGGACTTTGCAATTCTCCAACCACTTTCATGAGGGTCATGAATGATCTCTTTAGGTCTTTCATTGTTGAATTTGTTCTTGTATATCTAGATGATATTCTTATCTTTAGTAAAAGTTGGAATGAACATGTATGCCATGTGAAGAAAGTGCTTGATGTATTGAAAAAAGAAAAACTCTATGTAAAATTGTCAAAGTGTGAGTTTGGGAAAACCTCTTTGGTTTACTTAGGTCATATTGTTGGTCATGGTCAGCTAAAAATTGATCCTTCTAAAGTTGAAGCAATTGTAAATTGGCCTAAGCCTACTAGTGTAACCGAGGTTCACAACTTTTTGGGTGCAGTACAGTATTGGAGGAGATTTTTTGCCAATTTCCGTATTATTGCAACACCTTTACACACATTGACAAGTGTAAAGAAAGTCTTTCAGTGGGAAGGGAAGCAGTATAAGTCCTTCTAAACATTGAAAGAAAAGATCAGCACCGCACTGGTCTTGGCCTTACTGGATCTCCAAAAACCATTAGAGATTGAGACAGATGCCAACGGATATGCCATGGGAGCTGTACTGATGCAGCAAAAGAAGCTGATATGTTACCATTCAGAGAAATTCTCTCAGGCTGTGATAAACTATCCCACTTATGACAAGGAGTTATATGCTTTGGTCCAGAGTGCGAAAAAGTGGAAACACTACCTGATCGGCAAGGAGACCATCATCCATATGGATTATCAACCCTTGCAGTATCTTTAGTCACAAACCAAGTTGCAGCAATCTTGTCATTTCAGGTGGATGGGTTTTCTATAGCAATTTCATCTGGTAATAAAGTATAAGAAGGGCACTAGCAACAAAGTGGCCGATATGCTATCTCGCCCTCCTATTTCTAGTTCTGTTATTTTGCATAATTCTTCGTTATCTCTTGAAAGTTATGCTGAACAATATGATAACGATGATGACTTTAAGGAGATTTATGCAAAACTAACCCATGGTTCACAGGTGTACAACTATCACTTGCAGGGCAAACTGTTGTATCACCCTGGCAAACTGTGCATACCCACAGGAGAAAGGGTACATGTAATCCGGGAGGTCCACACCTCCCTTGTGTCTGGTCATTTTGGTGTTGAAAAAACTTTGTGTCATGTACAAAGATTTATTTTTTGGCTTCATATGAAGAACATTGTAACTCGCTATGTAAATGGATGTGTGATGTGCTCTGTTTCAAAGCTCTCTAATAGAAAACTCGGGCTCTACACACCATTCCCGGATTTTGTAGGAGGTTTTCCTTTGTCTAGAAAAAGTCACGACTCTTTGTATGTCGTCGTTGACCATTTTAATAAGATGTGTATTTTAATGCCTAGTAAAAACCAGATCACCGCAGAGCAGACTGCTTATCTTTTCTTTCAGCATGTTTGGGTCCATTTTGGGTTGCCCACATTGATTGTGTCAGATCGGAACTCTTGCTTTGTCGGAGAGTTTTGAACCAGCGTGTGGAAGATGATGGACACCAAGTTGAAAAGAAGCATGGCATTCCATCCACAGATTGATGGACAGACAGAGGTTGTCAACCGCACCGTGGTACACTTGTTGCGAGGCTATTGTGGGAAACATCCTAAGTTGTGGGATGAGCATCTTCCATATGTGCAACATTCCTACAATCGAGCAGTGCACTCATCTATGCATCACTCACCAGTTGAGACATGTTTTGGCTACCTACCAAAAGACCCTTTTGATATGGTCTTTGGAAGGGAAGATGACTCCAGTGGACGTGATGACAGGGACAAAGCACAGCGGTTCATTCAGCAGATCCAGTTGATTCACCAAGCAGTACATGAGTAGTTGGAGAAAAGTCAAGCTCGGTACAAGGCTCGACATGACAAACACTGATTAGACCATCAATTTCAAGTGGGCGACAAAGTGCGGTTCCATATAAGCAAGGAAAGGATGAAGGGAGAAGGGAAGAAGTTGATACCAATCCGGTATGGTCCATTCACAATCTTGGAGAAGATTGGAAACAATGCCTTCCATCTCGATTTGCCGACATATATGAAAATGTACTCCATAGTGAATGTGGAAAACTTAAAGCTGTATGAGCCACCATTGATTATGGACACCGAAGAGGTGGGCACAGTTCCTATAGTTGATGACTTTGCACTAGAGTATCTCGATGAGTTACCTGAAGACATCATCCTTGATAGAAGAACTAGGACTTCATGATGGGGAGATGTGGAATACCTTCGAGTTGGTTTCAAGGGGATGCACCCTAGCAAGGCAAAATGGCTAGAAAAAGAAAGAGTGAGGGAACAATTCCCTCACTTGCCAATTGACTGGTAAAGATTTTGGTGGTCCAAAAGCTCCTCAATGGGAAGGATTGACCCAGGTGGATCTCCAAACACTAGTGGCATGGAAAAGGCTCAAAATTCAAAGTGGCGGGAAGACGATTAATTTGACATCATATCGAAGTGCTCGTCGCCTTGATTCCAACGGTGTGAACGACACTCCAATCCGAGTCCGGATGAAGGAGATAGAGGCAGTCAAAGTTCTGTTGACTTTTGCTGACTAGGCAAGATTAATGGAGACACAATTTGGAATTTTTCTGGAAGACGGAATCCATCCAACTCTGGCTAGATTCCGGGTGAAATTTTTGCCTCGTTAAAATGACTCCTTCGGTAAAAAATCCGTATTTAAAAAAATTCCTTATTGTTTTAAATAAGAAAAAAAAAAATTAAAAAAAGGGGTGGCAGGCCACCAACCCCGCCACCCCAAACCTTATCAAAACAATGGATTAACGGAGGGGCGGGCCACTACCCCCGGCCCCTCCCCCTACCCAGGGAACCGCCATTACTCCACAGAAGTTTGGGTGGGCCGACCCTTGGGGCATAGACCCAACCCCATTAAAAAAACAACATGCACGATAAAGGTGGGCCGGCCCTTGGGGCATGGACCCAACCTCCAACCACCGCTCCTAAAAAATAAATGGAGACCAGCGACAGGTGGGGTGGGCGGGCCACCCAAGGCAGGCCCAACCCGACCCTTCTTAATTTAAAATTTTTATTATGTAAAAAAAAGGAGGCGGGGTTTGACCACCCGACCTCCTCCATAATAAATGGATCTTCAACCAACCCACCTAACAGAGTCTTCGTGAACTTCGCCCGCCATTTTTTTATTTAAACTCAGTTCATCAGTGCGCCCAGGTAGAGGAGGAGAGCGCACGTAGTTCGAGGCAGGTTATTTTGTAGGTGGGCCAGATTTTCACTTTGTCAGATTTTGACAAATTTTATATGGTTTCAACATTTCTCGACACCACGAACGCAATGGCGCTATCCGTTTCTCCAAAAAAATTCTGCATTTTTCGACCATTTTTCAGTATGGAGGTATAAAACTCATTTTTCTAATTGATACTTGTACTCTTCTTTCTCATGCCACTTAACGAATGAAGGCCTCCCCATTGATCAAGCAGGGCCTGGAGACGTAGTCCAAGTCGGACGAACTCCGTTATCAAGTTTCTTGTCTTCTTTCATGATTTATGTGTTTCTCCTCTTCTCTCATGTGCACATTAAATTTCTATGTTTAAGCTACAATTTATGCATGTAATTCTTTAATACATCTATAAGCAAAAGAACTTGGATCATGTATGATCATCGCCAACTCGATATCATGTGTCAGGTAGTTATGCTCGTGCTCATTTAGTTTTTGTGACTTATAGGATACCACCTGTCCATCCGACATAAGGACTCCACCATGTCCTCTCTTGCAAGCATCTTTACATACTACAAACTCTTTGTCTGGATCGACAATATTTAACACTGGTGCATGTGTCAACAACTACTTGAGCTGCTCAAAACTAGCTGCACACTCCTCTATCCATTCAAACTTCTTATCTTTCCTCTACAATGATGTGATATGATAAACAATCTGCAAGAATTTCCTGATGAACCTCCTATAATAGCCTGCTAACCCAATGAAAAATCTCACCTCATCTACATCCCTGGGAGCTTCCCACTCCATGATAACTCTTACCTTTTCTAGGTCCACAGCTATGTCATCCTTGGAAACTACATGTACCAAGTAGTGTACCTTATTCTAAAATAAACTACACTTGCTGAGTTTAGGATACAACTGATGCTCTCTCAACAATCTCAACACTACTTCTAAATTCTCGACATGCTCTTCATCATTTTTATAATATACCAATATATCATCAATGAACACAATAAAAAACTTGTCCAAATACGGACACAACACACTATTCATCAAGCACATAAATGTAGCTAAAGCATTAGTCAAGCCGAATGGAAAGACAACAAACTCATAATTCCCAATCTTGGTCCAAAAACATTTCTTGTAAATGTCCTCTTCCTTCATGCGTACCTGATGGTATCCCGATCTTAAGTCGATCTTCGAGAACACTGATGCTCCCTTCAACTAATCAAACAAGTCATAAATCCTCGGAAACGGATACCTGTTCTTGATGGTCACTTTGTTCAACTACCTATAGTCAATACACAATCTGAGAGTACCATCCCTCTTCTTTACAAACAATATCGGTGCGCCCCAAGGTGATAAACTTGGCCTAATATATCCCTTGTTAAGCATCTCTTTCAACTGTAACTTTAACTCTACCAACTTAGGTGTACTCATCCTGTAAGGTGTTTTTGATGCTGGAGCTGCCCTGGACTAACTTAATAGAAAATTCTACTTCCCTGTGGGGTGGAAACTCTGAAATCTCTGTAGGAAATACATCTTAAAATTGTTGTAGAATTGGCTACCTTCTCAAAACATTTGCATCCTAAACTTCCTTACCTTTGTCGCTAGAAATGTGCACTACAAATAACACACACCCTTTCATGCGACTACACTTGGCCTGCATATATGTCACCATTCTAACTGATGTTGCTTTCTTCTTACCCCGCAAGACTCTTTGTTCTCCATTGTCATCCAAGCAATCAATGGCCTTATCATAACAATCCACCTTGGTTCTATGAAGGTACAACCTATCCATGCCCAAAAACATACTGTATGATCCCAATGGTAATACATTCAAATGTGCAGAGATAGACATACCATTCAAATCAAATGTACAATCTCTTACCTAGTGATGAACTCTATTCTTGGTACCTGTATCGAATTTCTCTAACCAAGACTTTGCACGCACTTCTTTATTCAAACAACACTTATCCACCAGGTCAAGATTAACATAACTATAATTAGATCTAGGGTCAATCAAAATAGAAACAATTTGATCGCAAATATTACCATCCATCCCAATGATAGATACTTGATGATCTTCCTGTCTGTGATCCAACACTGCATAGATCCTACGAATACTTTGTCCAACATCTCCCACTATCTTTTCCTCCTGAGCATTGTAGATCTGAAGTCTACCACCTTGATGCTGTGGAAAATCTCTCATGCGATGATCTCCTCCACAAGTCTAACATCGTGTGGGCTCCTTATTATGTTCCTTAGATCGAATTCCCTGTCCTCTGTCAGATGCATTGAACTTCTTAGTTGGCACTGCATTTCCTTTATTACTTGCATGTTGAGGTCTTGCTCGCTTCTTGTCCCATTTTCCTTTGTTCTTTGCATTACCTTTCCAGTCCGACTTAGTCTCAGATCTATGTTTCGATTGCTCGTAACAATGCTTTAGCTTTCAGATGGCCTCCTCCAATGATCTAGGGTCATCAAAAGCAATCCAACCTTTGAATGCAATTGGTAATCCACTGATGAATATCTAAATCTTGTTCTTCTCCTCCTTGAGGTAAGGCACATACCTCAGTAGCTCCAAGAACCTACTAGTGTACTCATCTATTAATGATCCCATCTTTAGCTCATCTTTTTCCCTATCATCAAAGTATCTCTTTGGTAGGTACTTCTTTCGGAATAGCCTCTCGAACTCACTCCAAGTCAAGTCCTCATGAATGCCTCTGACATTCTTCACGTCTTCCCACCAAGTATCTGCTTTACCTTTGAGATTGAATGTAGCTATTATGGCTTTCATGTTTTTTGAATAATCATGCAACCTGAAGAACTTCCTCATACTAAGTAACCATGCCTCTGCATCCTATGACTTCTTCATCTCTCCATCAAATGTAGGTGGATTTTCTTTCTTAAACTCATCCAGAAAATATCCCCTATCACTCCTCTTATAAGGATGATAATGATGCCGATCATAATTCCTGTCAGAACCAAAACTAGAGTAGTACTTGTGTCCATCGCCTCTCCTATCCAGAGTATCCAACAACCTGCCATCTCTCACTATGTCATCCCTATCCGACCTGTGACCACCATGAGACCTACTTCCATATGTCCCATTAATTATGTCCTCCTACTCATGGCCGATCCGAAGTGGTCCCTGTCGTTGCAATTCTAACAAACTTTGAAGTATCACTGCATTTATCTCTTCTTGTTTCTCCTGTGCCTATATGATTATCTCGTTGTTTGTAACTCCTTATTTATACCTTTAAGCTTCTCTATGTGTCTTCAAAATCAGAAGAGTTTCCAATGCCACAATTCTAATTTTATCCATACGGAGAGTCTCGGGAACTCTAGTCTACCATCTTGTTAGTCATCTTTGATATTCTTCCTGCAAGCTATATCATGCCAACTAAACCAAATCATAATAAAACAATGTACCTTAGCATAATTCGGGGAGGATACCTCGTAGGCAAGATCAAAAAACTAATGTAATACATGTATAACATAATCATAACAACATATAGAAATATAACTCATAAGCATATAACCATTATTATAGCTAGAGTCCAGTCATCAATGCATGACCATATCAGCTACACATACCCTGACCTCATGCATGAAAACAACCACCACATCATTGTACACTTGACCATATGTGGATACTAACATGCATAAGCAATGCATAATCAACCATACAGTCATGACGACACACTCCACATCAACACCATCAAATTCCCATGGCTACCTCACTGCAACCATAACCCATACCATACAAATGCAACAAGCACATGGTCTTATAACACAAGAAACACATATGCAACCAACATGAATTCATGAAAAACACACAACCCATCCAGTGCGAGGGGTGAACCATGCTCTGATACCATTTTTTAATACCCTCCTCCCACATCTACCCAAGTAACTGGCGACCCGGGGTAAACATGTGATGAGAAGTTACTATGATATGATTCGAGCTCCTAAGTCACCTTAAGGAAGTGGAAACAAATGGAAACACGCCATACAAACCTTCCAACCCAACCCAACCACTCAGGTAACCAACCCCTGAGACCAATTGAAGTTTTAGATCATTAAACCCCCGAACGCTACCTTGATATGGACAAGCATGCATCAAGGAGGCTCCAGATGATCCCACAACATGAGTATGCATGCACCTAGGGAATTTTCTTCCCAGTGCCATGCCCACATCTTGAGGATTTGAGCCACATTTTTAGGCCCAGAGCTCAGGTCACTGCCCAAAACTCAATGACACTTTCAAAATTGTAAGATAACAATAAAATAATAATACCCATACAATTACTTGAACAATGAATTGATTGGACCCCTACTAGCCATGACAAGAATTTCGTCAAACATGTCACAATTATGTAATATATAGGTTTAAACAACAAACTTGAGCATATGGGTCCCATACTCATCTGAGAATCGCTAAGAAGCATTGATGCCTCAACACATTAGTTGTATTTCCAGCCATTAGGCCATAGATACATTGTTCTTTCATTTACATGTAAAAACATGATGAGAGCTATACATAGCCAATGCCATAATACATGTTCATAACCAACATAATAACAATAGAAACACCAAGGAAACAACATCCATATAATCCACATATAAACCAGTAAAATACTCATGAATTAACAAGGGGAAATAACCTCATATTAATGATGCAAAGCCAAGCAGTTGTGGGACTTCCAAGAACCTCCTGACTGTAGAGATGGCTGAGCCACATCTCTCTTCAGCTAGTCACCCCCGTGCCATATTCCAAGCATGAATGTGGGATCCCATAAAACACATCAATAAAAAACCATCCAAGGCTTCCAAAAGCCAAACCACCTCAACCCATCAAACAATGATTCCACTTCACGGCCGGACATCACAAAACCATAATCAAATCGATATCTACCCAAACCTTCCAGGGCTCCAGAGCATATGTTCCAACCAAGGCTCCAGGACTAGTAACTCAACTCACAACTGCCTCCAGGCTCCAGAGAGTTTGTCCAACCAAGGCTCCAGGACTAGTAACTCAACCCACCAAGGGCTCCAGAGCATTTGTCCAACCAAGGCTCCAAGACTAGTAACTCAACCCAAGTTGTTACTAAGATCCAGAGTGTTTGTCCAACCAAGGCTCCAGGAACTAGTAACTCAACCCAAGCTAAAGGAAACATAAGAACCAAACAAAGAACAAAGAAATGAACCCACAACACCATGACTATCTAGGAAATGGAAAGGCTAGGCAAGTCCACTGTCAATCTAGGAAATCCTCCAGTCCAATGAAAAATCATGACCAATAAACCACATGTATATGCCATGCATAACAAAAATAGTGAGGAAAAATACATGCAACTCGTTACCTGCAAGCAAAACCCACTGGCCGCGTTGGCTCATGCCGTGGACTGTTTCCCTCTTTGATGGTTTTAACCACGTCAAGAATACTGGTGTATTGATATGTGATCTATTTGTGAGTGGTGTCCTTTAGTGTTCTATCTAAGGAACTTACCCTGTAAGTTCCTACATGGTATCAAAGCTATTTAAGGGTCGTATCCGTTGGTGATCCAAATCTGAATCCGATACAACTGCATCCGATTGTCGTTTCCTAGATCGATTGTTTCTGACCTCTTTCAAGCCGAGAGGAATGCTCTATTGCGTTAGGAGCATATATTCTAGTGAGGAACCCCTTAGTTTCACGCGAAAAGGTTTCTGGTAGCCCTAGCTACGTCATTTTTAATATTTGGAGGTATACAATATTTATTTTCAGTTTTAGTTATTTATCTCTCTGTTTATTTTGGTTTATTTATTTCTTTGTTTTTTATTACCAGATCCATACCTTTCATTTCTGCATATGCTCTTCGCCCTACGACTTTGTGCAATCTGGGCAAATCAGAAACAAAAAGGAATGATTTTTCTCATGCGTATGCTCTTTTCTGCCGCGCCTTAGTGTGATCTTGGAAAGTCAGAAACATTGAGGAAAATATTTAGTTTCCGACAAAATCTAACTTCAAGCCGTAAGGGTTAGTTTTTTTTGCATGTCCGTTTTGGGTTGTGTGGTTTTTTCTTTTGTAGGCAAAAAGGGCTTTCTCAAGTAAGACGCACTCGAAAGCTTCAGTGACTAAAAAAAAAAAAACCTTCATCTTTTCCAAAAATTACTAACCTTTTAAACTAACTCACCTCGTCCAAAGTTACTTTATGAGAATAGAGGTGTTGGTACCATTCCCTTACCTTTTTTTTCTTCTAGAAACACCATCATTTGTCTACCTTTTTCCTCCATAGATCCCTTATATTCCTTGAAATTGATTAATTAATAGCATTATAGTTGTTAGTTTGCATTAAAGTTAATTTATGAATTTTTATGTTAGAAATTAGGAATTTTCAATAAAAAGACTAAAGGAAGTCATAACATCCTATAAATGGTTTATCATCTGACACGTGGCATGACAGGCAAGCCAAAGCAATGGATAGGAACGAAAACTAGAATGTACAAGCATGGTGAAAAATTGATTCAACAGCAAATCAAAAGCTCCTGGTTATGCGGTCCACGCTGGTCAAACCCCAGCATTTTGGTTACAAAGACAGTAAAAGCCATGGTTTCCCAAACCGGTTTCGTTTTGTTTTCTTTTTGGAAATCTGTTTAGATTAGAAATGACCGAAAATCATTCCATTGTAAAAGCAGAAACAACTGCTTAATGAATGTACATTCGATTCAGATAGGGACAGGAAGATAAAGACTGCGTATTATTTTGTTAACAATTACAGTTACGATTATTATTATCTCTGTACATCGTTTTAGAACAGAACTTTTGTATGTGATTGCAATCTACAACACTTGAATATAGTCACGGTTTTACTCCAGCAGTGTTTATGCGTTAATACTCTCGTTGCTTGAGTTTACTTCAGTGTACCATTGAAACGTGGACGGGCCCTGCGTGGATTGGTATACTGTTAATTTCATTTCCTTAGCAGTTTTTGAATTTGAATAGAACGCATAGTGTTTAATGTTATTTCCATGCTTATGATTTTGTCGATTTGATTGGAAATTCTCACAAATGGTATTTATGGTGATAGCTTGAAGATTTCATCGTTAAGATCATTGAACCATATCTTGTAAGAGATTTGATCCATCGTTATATTTTGAAGCATCTCCATAGACTCTGTTTTTCATGCATTTAAATTTTAGTGTGCTTTTGATTGCTTTTGATTTTTCATGAATGCTCAAGTGTTAACTAGACAGAGCTTTTGTGCATAGCATCCTTGTAAGGGGATTAAAATCTCAGTCTAGTAATACGCTGTATCTTTAGGATAGTTAGATAAGTTAGGTGATCTGAGTGTTAAGGTGAGAGGAAACATATCTTAACCTTCTGTAAAGAAGTACTGCAACCTATCACAATAAACACTTATTTAGGAATCCTTTATGTCTATAGACTGTAGACGCATGCCTCGAAGTTTACTGACCCTGGTTGATAATAAATCTAGTCTAATCTAATACCCTAGATTGGCCACTACATTTTGGCGCCGTTGCCGGGGAGGGGTAGTTAGAGGGTTTCGAAAAAAAAATCAAAATATAAAAAAATTTAAATAAACAAAAACAAGGAAAAACATAGACTTAATTCTAATTCATCATTTTAGAAGTCATGTTTACTTATGCCTAGATCTAGAGATAATAAAGGTAGATTCATAAAAACCTACCATCAGGAGCAGACCCTTTAGGAAACGTTGAACACACAAATCACAGAAGAAACATTTCCTTGAATCCTCTATAAAAGGAGAAAGTAGCACAGTAACTCAACAATCTTTCCTTGAACTTCTCTTTGAAACAAGTGACACTGAACGATAAATTAAATCAACAGAGGAACCTATCAAAATGGCTGAAGAAGGACATGGATTAGAAAGAGGACCACCAAATCAAGGTCAAGAGGAAGAGTCAACCTTCAAATTTCCTATCCAAGAACCAGAAGAGGATGACGAAATAAAAATGAAAAACATACCCCCATCCGTGCTACCAAACTTTTATGGCATGGCTTCAGAAGACCCAGATTCATTCTTGTTTGAGTTTGACATTGTATGTAGAACATATGGTTACACAGATGATGCCCATAGGCTTAGACTCTTCCTAGCAACATTAAAAGCATCAGCATTAAGATGGTTCATGGGGCTTGGTGAACATGCGATAACTAATTGGGATGGCATGAGGAGAATATTCCTAAAGAAATACCAACCTTACTGTAGATCGAAAGATTCCAAAGATGATATCTTTAGGATGAACCAACAAGAGGACGAAAATTTAGAGGAGTACTTAGAGCGGTTTGTTTACAATTTACAAAAATCAAAACACAAAACCATGCCTCTTGATCTGATTCGAACAATATTCTTGAAGGGCATTCGAGAGGAATACTTAGATGATCTTAATTTGATGGGCAAAGGTGATATTTCCACTTTACCTTTTGAAGAAATTGCTGAGTTATGTGAAAAGTATTCTAGGAGCAAAGCCAAAATTGGAAAGAGAACCATATCATCCAAAACCACAAAATCTGCTTCAACAAATGTCACAAGGGCTGAAATAGGGAACCTGTTAGAGGAATTCAAAACAGATCTATTAAGTACTTGACACTCTAAAAGCTAAGAAGAGACAAGAAGAGGAAGATCAAATGATGGCTATCTTTTGCCCAAAATGCCGGAAGAAACATGCCTTAAAAGACTGCCCATTAGAAAACATTCAAGTTTGTGCCTTTTGTACTGAAAATCATGATATATTTCATTGCTCTAAAGTCAAGGTTTTGCAGAATTGGAATGTGGAAGAAAACACAGATACGGAAAATGTGTATTACATGGGCGCAAAGAGAGCATGGTAGCGAAAACCAGCACCTCAAGGTATGTTCCCAAACAAGAATTTGCATTTTCCTGTACATGATCAGGTGTATGCTCAGAATTCGTGGAATGTACCCATGCCATGGCAGCACCAAAATTACCCACAACAACAATGGAGACCATCTCAACAATACTCTCAACAATATCACTCATATCCTCAACCATACCAACCATATTCGCAGCCATATCAACAATATCAACAGCCATACTTGCCATATCCTCAATCATATTAGCAATATCCTCAGCAGCAAGTTGTTTACCCACATCAACCTCAACCCACTCAACAAGCATTGCCTGCTCCTCCACCAATAAATCCACCACAATTACAACTTCCATCTAACTCACAACCTCCCAGACCTACTCAAATCCCTGCTCAACCTGTACCAAATCCAAATAACAGGGCAGAGAGACCAGCCTACAATGTAGATGAGGGAACCACATATCCCACATTACCCTTGCAAAATATCAATTTGAGGTCTGGTAAGGTACTTCACAAAGAATCTCCAACAGCTGATAAATAAGAAGAAAACGAAGAAAATGAAAATGAAACTTCAATTCAAAGGAAACAAAATGATGATATAAAAAATAAACAAATGCAACTGTTGCATCCACCACCTTTTCTAGACCGATTGGTCTAAACAAAACTTCCCATGTCTATAGCATAGTTTGATGTTTTAGATGAGCTAAAGAATGTCTATATAAAAATTCCACTACTACAAGGCATAAAAGACATTCCCATATATACTAAAGCCATCAAATAACTGTGCCTTAAAAAGCCTACTAGGAAAATAGTTGATCCACAAACCATTCATGTTATTGGACATTTAGCTAGCCTTATGACAAACACCATCTCAATGGAAAAGTATGTTGATCCTGGTATTCCCAGAGTCACTACAATCATTAACAACATACATATTCCAAACACCTTAATTGATCTTGGGGCTGCAATAAATGTGATGACTCTTGAAACCATGAAAACACTCCAGCTCACAAATTTGCAGCACACAACAATTGTTCTAGAACTCGCTGATAGGTCTAAAGTGATTCCTGAAGGGACTTTGGAGGACATAATAGTTTCACTAGACTCTTGGGAGTATCCAGTGGAATTTTTAGTTTTTTAGCCAAAATCCAATTTAGGAGGGCACCCTATCATCCTTGGTAGACCATGGTTAGCAACTACTGATGCATTCATAGGATGTCGATCGGGTAATATGATCATTTCACGAGGAACTGAAAGAAAACAACTCACTCTTTACCCATCAGCACAATCACCAGTAGTAGCACACAATTTATGGCTTGACGATAAATACAATGACAAAGAAGAAGTTCAATCTGTTTTCAACATTAACCAAATCTATGATTTTCAAGAACATAATAATGATGATTTGGTAGAATTGTTCCTTTCTCAACCTGATGTTTCCGAAGATTTGAGAAATGACCAATATCATGCTGCAGATGAACTTTTGGCACAAAATTTTCAAGAAACATTCACCATTCAATCTTTGCAAACAACATTTCAGAACATTTTTCCCATTCAATCTATCACAAACACACAGAGCAAGACCATAGAGATTAGTCCAAGAAAAACTTTGAATATTGGCACTCACATAGACTCATCTCAAGAGGAAAAATTGATTCAATTATTGAGAAAATACCAGAAAGCATTTGCTTGGGACTACACCGATATGCACGAGATTCACCCTGAAACATGCACTCACCATATTTATACTGATAGTAATATCAAACTAGTGAGGCAAACGCAGAGACGAATGAACCCCATGCTTCAGGATATTGTTAGAGAGGAATTACAAAAACTGTTGAAAGTCAATTTTATCTATCCTATCTCTGACAGTCAGTGGGTATCCCCATTGGTAGTAGTGCCCAAGAAAAATGGTAAGTGGCAGATTTGTGTTGATTACCGACAATTGAACAAAGCAATGCTCAAAGATTATTTCCCACTACCATTTATTGACCAAGTGCTAGACACATTAGCTGGGAAATCATCATTCTCTTTTCTTGATGGTTTCAGTGGCTACAACCAAATCAGGATAGCCTTAGAGGACCAGGACAAAACCACTTTTACTTGTCCCTGGGGCACTTATGCTTATAATGTTTTGCCATTTGGACTTTGCAATGCTCTAGCTACATTTCAGAGAGCTGTATTAGATATTTTTGCTAATTTAGTTCATGATTGTGTTGAAGTTTACATGGACGATTTTTCAGTGTATGGTGATTCATTTGAGCATGCATTAACGAATCTTGATTTTTTTTTTGAAGAGATGTATTGAAGCTAATCTGTCTCTGAGCAATGAAAAGTGTTTTATGATGTTAAATGAGGGGATAGTATTAGGCCACTATATTTCTTTTCAAGGCATTAAAGTTGATCCATCAAAAATCCAGATCATTGTCAATTTGCCAATTCCGAAGACTCAAAAAGAGGTAAGAAGTTTCCTTGGGTATGCAAACTATTATAGAAGGTTTATTGAACATTTTAGTAAAATAGGTTCACCTCTATTTAAACTTCTATCAAAAGATACACCTTTCAACTTGAATGAGAATTGTTAGCAAGCATTTGAAACACTCAAAGAACAGTTATCAACCACACCAGTCTTAAAAGGACCTAACTGGAACCTACCATTTCACATCTTTACAGATGCATCTGATACTTCAGTAGGTGACTCATTAGGCCAAAAAGAGGAGTCTTGTCACTATGCCATCTATTTCATTAGCAAAAATCTAACACCAGCAGAATTAAACTACACAGTCACAGAAAAAGAAATGCTTGCCATCATACATGCTGTGAATAAATTCTGACATTATATAACTGGTTATGAGGTTTTTGTACATATTGACCATTCTGCCATTAAGCATTTAATGATTAAATCAGTAACTAGTGGCAGAGTTACCAGATGGTTGTTATTGTTACAGGAATTTAACATCACAGTGTTAGATAGACCAGGTAAGGAGAATCAGGTGGCTGATTTTCTTTCTAGACTGCAAAATCAAGGTGAGGTTGTTCCGGTTGAAAATTATTTTCCAGATGAAAATTTATTTGCAATTTCAATAGTGAATCCTTGGTATGCTGACTTGGCCAATTATTTGTCCACAGGAAGAACACCTCCATACTTTACTCCAAAGGAAAAGAAGAGGCTAGTCAAACAAAGTGTTCGATACTCATGGATTAATGGTGATTTATTTTACACTGGTTATGATATGATTATTAGATGATGTGTAAGAAATGATGAGATAATTGATATTTTAAAATCTTGCCATGATGAACCGTGTGGTGGGAATTTTGCAGCTAAACGAACAGCATTCAATATTCTTAGTCTTGGATACTACTGGCCATCTATTTTTAAGGATTCCAAGAAGTACGTGAAGAGTTGTGATAGCTGTCAAAGAATGGGTAGGCCAACAGCTATAGATGAGATGCCACTTCAGCCTCAAGTACACCTAGAGCCATTTGAAAAATGGGCTCTAGATTTCATAGGACCCATTAATCCAACTTCCAATGGTAAGAAGTACATCCTAGTATGTACTGATTACGTAACAAAATGGGCTGAAGCCAAAGCACTAGTCTGGGCAACTGAACAAACAGTGGTAAACTTCCTTTTTGAAGAGATTTTTGTAAGGTATGGAGTACCAAGGGAGATAGTGACTGATCAAAGTACTCAGTTTACTTCAAAATTAGTTAAGGA
Organism: Pinus tabuliformis; assembly: GCA_031772625.1. Taxonomy (NCBI): domain Eukaryota; kingdom Viridiplantae; phylum Streptophyta; class Pinopsida; order Pinales; family Pinaceae; genus Pinus; species Pinus tabuliformis. Next base: position 209,986,034 of record CM062816.1, on the reverse strand, counting down.
CATCACAGAAAAATATCAAATCAAGCACAGAAGAAGTACACCTTACCACCCACAGGCCAATGGCCAGGTGGAATCTACAAATAAAACTTTGGAAGGAATTATCACTAAGACCATAGCAATGAACAGGAAGAATTGGGAAGAGAAGCTCAAAGATGCACTCTGGGCTTATAAAATCATGTGGAATAATACTACAGGACTTACACCATATCAGTTGGTGTATGGAAAAGAGGTAATGCTTCCTATTGAGTTTCAAATACATGCTTTTAAGATGGCTGCAGATTTGGGGATTGATCTTAATGAAGCAACACAAGAAAGAATTCAACAGTTGAACCAGCTGGATGAAATGAGGCAGCAAGCAGAGGAGACAACACTCCTCATGCAAAAACAAAGGAAGCAGTGGCATGATGCACATATCAAGAAGAAACAGTTCAAAGAAGGAGACTGGGCTTTACTCTTTGATTCTAAATTCAGAGATCATAAAGCCAAATTCACCACACATTGGATGGGCCCATACGAAATAGTTCACGTTTATGACAATGGATCAGTCAAGCTTATTACCATTGATGGAGAAGGCCACCCCTTTATTGTCAATGGCCATCGATTGAAACTTTATAATAGGCCCATCAGCAAGCAAAAGTTTCTTCAAACTGTATCTCAGCAAAGGGAGGTTGAGATATTGCAGCCTTCAGCTGTAGTATCTCTGCCTTAGTTCATTTCATTTCAATTTAGAAATTCAAAAGAAATTAAATAAATCAATAAATAAATAAATAATGGCTTAGATGTGAAAACCAGACTCTGGCACACTCTAACCCAGAATTCTTACTTGAAAACCAATTCTTTGGCTAGTAAGAATTCCTTTTCTTTTTGTTTCCTGTTTGATTCATCGATTGAATAATGACTTGAGGACAAGTCAAAGCTTTAGTGGGGGAGAAGCATCAACATTTTTGTTTTTCTTATCTCATCTCCTCATTGTAAATTCTCAAAGAGTTCGTTTCAACACTTCAGTATTTCAATAAAGAAGTTGTTTTTGTCTTTGTTCTAATCAGAGGGACCTGTTTAAAGCACTATGCAGTGGGATCTGTTCTGTTCAGAAGACCATGTTACCACCACCAACATTAGAGGGACCTGTTCAACAAACATAAAAGGGACCTGTTAGAGACTGATATCTCAAGCTACTTCAGCAAAGTTTCAACAGAGATTCAAAGGTTGCTTGTCACCGAGGCTCCATCAAACACCAAAGATCAAGGAACCTGCACAGATATAGTTCTTTTCCAGATTTCAAAGAAGCTGCACACATATTCTCTAGATCTCAGAGGGACCTGTTATGGACGGCAAAGATTAGTCATATCTGAACAAGAAAGACCAGTCCTACCTATGCATGTCAACTCAACTCTTGATCAACCAATAAAAGTGTAATGTATTATTGTAATTTTTATTTTTAACATTTAAATTCTTAGATTACTTTAGTGTTAAATGTGATGACTATGACTGCTTATGATCAATTTCAAAAACACCCACATATCCATCACCCTCGTCATATTCCTAATTCCTATCATTTCCCAACACTCTAGCCTATCCCCATACTCCTCCTATGATTTTTAAATCCTCTATTATACCGCCCTCCCAGCCTTGTTATTAACTCCTTATCGGCCATCAAACTTTAGTATCGGTTCAACATCTCCTTATTCGGCCAAGTACCAATAAGCAAGGGACAGGTGCTGAACTATTGCAAAGCCAAATGTTATACGGTTTCATTCATTGTTCTTGAATCGGCTGAGCTATAACATGATTGTTCGACCAAGTCGACTCATGCAAACAACTATCCGTTATTATACTCCAGTACTCCATACATGCTTACGATGTTCTCATGATGATATTCATACAACCCAGTACAGTCACTCCTCTGTCATTGAAATATGAATACGCTCTGTTATTATTATAGTGAATTGGGTCAAGTTGATTGTTAAAATTCCATTTCATTTTCAGTTGTAAAAAGGCATTCCATACTAGCAATTCAAGTGTTGTGATTTCAAAAGCAAAGGTCGAGAACAGCAAGTGCTACAAAAGGAAAGCACAGTAATCGATCTCACAAGTTTCCACCTCCGCCATAATTCAAGGACAGTCACCCAGTCACTGCTTAAGCCATTGAAGGAGCTTATCTCGAAGAACAGAGGGTGCCACCAGGTCAGTTGTGTGGGGCGAAAAGCAGAGGTAACAAATCAAAATACCCTTGTTAAATTAGTAAGCATAAACGAAGAGGGTTAGAGCAGGAGTTTCTCTGTCAAAATGACTAATAGGGTAGAGCCAAGCACATTTGATAGTTCTCAGTACCACGATGACTGCATTGCAATTTTAAAAGAAAAACAATGGCTACCCTTCTTGGAGAAGTTTAATGGGAGCAATGAGGAAGTAACCAAACAGTTTGCCTTTACATTTAATGGGGAGAAAGCATTGATAGGCAATTTCTCATTTAGGATCTCAGAAGACACCATAGCACAATCCTTGGGGATCAGCCTAGAAGGAGAAAAATACTCCAAAACAAAACAATTCAAAGAAAAATCATGGACCCAATTCATGTCCAGGTTGAGGGTTTCATCTGTTAACTGGAAAAAGGGTGTCCCTAGGAGCTGGCTGATGCATCCATGGGATGAAATGGTGTATATCATTCAAAAATTTGTTACGTGTGAGGGTCATTACAGCATAGTCTTTTTATACCACATCAAACTCCTGTTACATTTAAAAGGGCAGTGCACCATTAGTTTACCATATTTCCTCTTGCAGAGCTTGACCAAGATGTCAAAAACTATCCAAAAGAAAAAGGGTAATGAAGATAAAAGCTTATGTCATTTTGGGTTCATTAAAATTCTCATTGAATTTGAATTACAGAGAAGGGGAAAAACGTGGAAGGAATTTCTGGCTGCCAATCAAATCAAAGATGAAGAGGATGAGCAAGAGCACTCAGGATGTATGCTTGACATTGATGAAGAGATCCCTGTGCGCAAATCAAGCCATGTCCCTCCACCCATTAGTAGCATAAGAACGAGAAAAATGAGACAAGAGGCTGCCCAGAAAATGGAGCAAGATAAAATTTTCACTACATATACAAGAAGATCCAGGAGAGCACAAAAGATGCGGCCACAAGAAGACCAACTAGAATAAAATGCACTTGCACCGATGGACATCGAGAGTAGTGCTCACTCACATCCTGGACCAGAAGCTGAAATCGAGGTTGAGAGCAACAACAGGCAAGGAAAAGAGTCACCACCTGCAATTAAGAAACGAAGGAGGTTGGAAAAGCAAATTGAAAAGTTAAAAGAAGAACTGATGGAGGCCAACATGCTGGAGAAAGTCATCAAGAAAGAGAATGAAATGCTGAGAGCACAGAGTAAGGAGACTCAACAGAAAAATGAGAAGTTGAGGGAGCAAATCAAAGAACTCGAGGCTGAACAAACTGACATTTGCAAGTGGGCAACCAAATGGTATATCCAAAAGAAAGCCCTCAAGGAGAAATACAAGAGTTTGAAACATGAGCTCCACATTCAGAAAGATGCCTAAGCTAAGAAGAACATAGATGCATTGTTAAAAGCAGTAGAGGTACAGGCAGGGACAGAGTTTAGAGGCAGCACATCAGGATTAGCATGAGGGCATGCTAAGTCATTAAGCTTGGGGGAGATGTTGGTACCATTCCATTACCATCTTTTTCTTCTAGAAACACCATCATTTGTCTACCTTTTTCCTCCATAGATCCCTTATATTCCTTGAAATTGATTAATTAATAGCATTATAGTTGTTAGTTTGCATTAAAGTTAATTTATGAATTTTTATGTTAGAAATTAGAAATTTTCAATAAAAAGACTACAGGAAGTCATAACATCCTGTAAATGATTTATCATCTGACACGTGGCATGACAGGCAAGCCAAAGAAATGGATAGGAACGAAAACTGGAATGTACAAGCATGGTGAAAAATCAATTCAACAACAAATCAAAAGCTCCTGGTTATGCGGTCCACGTTGGTCAAACCCCAGCATTTTGGTTATAAAGGCAGTAAAAGCCATGGTTTCCCAAACTGGTTTCGTTTTGTTTTCTTTTTGGAAATTGGTTTAGATTAGAAATGACCGAAAATCATTCCATTGTAAAAGTAGAAACAACTGCTTAATGAATGTACATTCGATTCAGATAGGGATAGGCAGATAAAGACTGCGTATTATTTTGTTAACAGTTACAGTTACGACTATTATTATCTCTGTACATCGTTTGAGAACAGAACTTTTGTATGTGATTGCAATCTATAGCACTTGAATATAGTCACATTTTTACTCCAGCAGTGTTTATGCGTTAATACTCTCGTTGCTTGAGTTTACTTCAGTGTACCATTGAAACGTGGACGGGTCCTGCGTGGATCGGTATACTATTAATTTCATTTCCTTAGCAGTTTTTGAATTTGAATAGAACACATAGTGTTTAATGTTATTTTCATGCTTATGATTTTGTCGATTTGATTGGAAATTCTCACAAATGGTATTTATGGTGATAGCTTGAAGATTTCATCGTTAAGATCATTGAACCATATCTTGTAAGAGATTTGATCTATCGTTATATTTTGAAGCATCTCCATAGACTCTGTTTTTCATGCATTTAAATTTTAGTGTGCTTTTGATTTTTCCTGAATGCTCAAGTGTTAACTAGACAGAGCTTTTGTGCATAGCATCCTTGTAAGGGGATTAAAATCTCAGTCTAGTAATACACTGTATCTTTAGGACAATTAGATAAGTTAGGTGATCTGAGTGTTAAGGTGAGAGGAAACATATCTTAACCTTCTGTAAAGAAGTACTGCAACCTATCACAATAAACACTTAGTTAGGAATCCTTTATGTCTATAGACTGTAGATGCATGCCTCGAAGTTTACTAACCCTGGTTGATAATAAATCTAGTCTAATCTAGTACCCTAGATTGGCCACTACAAGAGGTCTTGGGTTCAATTCTTTCTTTTTGTTGATTTAATTTTTCAAAAAGCACATGTAACTTATGTTTTAAAGTTACTTTATATAAAAGTGTTCTCACCCATTATAATAAGTGAGTCACTTATAATTCTAAAGTCTCTTTATCTTTTATTTAAGTTACAATTTAGTGGGTAGCTCATAAAGTACCATTGTAAAAATGACTTTCACTTATTTATAAAAGTGGGTCACATAATTTTTTATTTATAAAGTGAGTTAATTAGATTAAGTTTGGAAGGGGAGGGGGTGGGAGGGATTTTTTTTTTTAAATGTAACATTATCATTCACTTCCGCAGATTCACGTACTTCGTCGGCATTTTCAACAACTTTTATTCAAAAAGCCATAACTTCTTCATCTGGAAGCCTTTTTCAGAGCCGTTTTTTTTTAATCAGCCTAATTTTTCAAGATATTTCCATTGGAACACTTAGTTTTAGCATCTACAACTTTAATTTCTATTAAAATGGAAAGTCCATGCCAATTTATTTTTGACTATACCAACTACTTCCAATGGTTGTCCTACATTGAGGATTTACTTAGAAGTAAAGGTCTTTATAGAATAGCCTCGGGTCAAGAGGATAAACCTAAAGATGAAGATAAGCAAGTCAAATGGGAAAATAGAAAAGATCGAACAGGTGGGTTGATAGGGATGTCTATTTCTCCAGACCTTAGATTCCATATCGTAGAACTTAATACCCCTGATGAAGCAATGAAAGAACTCAATAAATTTTTTGGAATAAAAAATGAAATTAGAGCCCATCAACTCGAAAATGAGTTGCTTACATTGGACCCCAATAATTTTTCTTCCAGTGAATATTATTTGTCCAAGTTCAAGGCCCTTAGACTTCTCTTGGAAGGTGTTAAGGTTAAGAAAGAAGATGATAGCCTTATCTATTCCATTCTTACTAATTTGGGACCAGCCTACTCTGTGTTTGTTTCCACCTTCCATTCTACAAGAGAAGCCTTTATTTCTCAAGGACAAGACTACAAGTCCCCCTCTTTTGATTCCTTTTATGATTCTTTAATAAAAGAACAAGAAAAACTCATATATCTTGGTCTTATTAATATTGGAAACTCTTCTAAGAAAACCTTAGTAGCCTAGTAACAACCAAATTCAAAGAATCCTAAGAAGCAGCATCCTAAAAAGAACGCTCCTAAACCAAACAAGGGTCCTAAGAAATTTCAGTCTCAAAATGAAAAATCAATTCAACAAAATGATAAGGCAAATAAAAACAAAGGGAAGAAGACTGATAGACATTGAAACTTTTGTAATCATGATGGCCACTTAGAATCCAAATGCTTTAAAACGATGGAAGCCTTGGAAGCAAAAATGAAGAAGCATAACATCTATTTGGAGCACTCTTCAACTTCAACTTCATCTTCAGGAATAACACTTTCTGCATGTGGTTGTCAAGCATCTCCATCTGGTTATGCACTAAATGTATCTTCTTCTTCTCATTTTCATGAGTGACTCATTGATTTTGGAGCTTCTTATCACATGGCAAAAGACAAAGCCATGTTTTATTCTTTAAATGATTGTAACCCCAAAAATATATATGTTGGTGATGATAGATCTCTTAGTGTTGTAGGGACTGAAACTATTCATCTAAAAAATGGTCAATTTAATGATGTATTATGTGTTCCACATTATCATGAAACCTTCTATTTGTATATCAAATAACTCATTCAAGTGAAGGTAAAACTGTTGAATTTTCACTTCATGATGTTGTAATTAAGGACCTAAGAGATCCTAGACAGATTTTAGCTACTGGCATTGCTGATGATTCTACAAGGTTGTATACGTTTAACAAGTTCGGTTCGTCAACTCTTCCCTCAGTATTTGTTGCTCATAATGATGAAGTGAGCAAACTTTGGCATGAGCAATTTGGTCACTTAAACTATCACTCCCTTCAAAATCTATGTAAGGGAAATATGGTGACAGGTCTTCCTATGGTATCCCGTAGAGATGGTGTTTGTTCCGGATGTGTACTCGGAAAACGTCATTGAGATAGTTTTGAAAAAGTGCCTCTTGGCATGCCTCAACCCCTTTACAACTTGTGCACTGTGATTTATGTGGTCCACTTCCAATTGTTTCATTCTCTGGCTACAAGTATTTCCGAACTTTCATTGATGATTTCTCTAGACGCACTTGGGTATACTTCTTAAAACTCAAGAGTGAAGTCTTTAACATGTTCTTAGCCTTTAAGGCCTTTGTTGAGAAACAATCTGGACATCAAATTCTTAAGCTAAGATCTGATAATGGCAGAGAATATGTTAACAACAAATTCATCAACTTTTGCACTGAGCATGGAATTCAATTGAAACATATTGTTCCATATACTCCACAACAAAATGGTGTAGTTGAAAGTAAGAATCACACCTTAAAGGAAATGACTAACTGTATGCTTCAATCTAAAGGTCTTAATCTTAATTTTTGGGCATAATTATTTAACTTTGCAAATTACATAGTAAATCACACACCTACTAAGGTTTTAAAGAATATCACTCCAGAAGCATGAAGCTCAATTAAACTAGATGTAAGTCACTTTCATGTTTTTGGAAGTGAAGCATGGGCCCATATTCCCAATGAGAAACATAAAGCCTTAGAACATAAGAGTGAAAAATGTATTTTTTTTGGATATTCTGAAGATGTCAAAGGATATAGACTTCTTCCACCTAAATCCAAAAATGTTATCATTATAAAAGATGTAAATTTTCTGAAAATATATCGCCTACGAGCTTAGTTCGACGGATGTGCCACCCCTCTCTATCCCTTCTACTTCTGAAAATATTTCTTCTTCAAATGATGACAACAAGGATGACAATCCTCCCCCACCTTCTCGGGATCCTCCTTCAGCTCCTCAGCTTCCAAAATGGGTTCGTGATACTCGGGATGCAACAGGTGCTCTAGCAGGTGATCCTAGAGATCAACGACGTAAACGTTCTCAGTTCAATAGAGCCTCTTCTTTACTGGCTCAAGCTTCAGGGAATTATGATCCTGACACCTTTGTAGAAGCTTCAAGCCATCCAGATTGGGACACAACTATGAATGAATAATATCGTTCATTATTGGCAAATGATACATGGATCTTGTTCCTCATCCAAAGGGACAAAAACTTGTTAGATGCACATGGGTTTACAAACCAAGTTTGGACCAGATGGAAAAGTTGATAAACATAAAGCTCGTCTTGTTGCTAAGGTATTTTCACAAGTTGAAGGAATTGACTATAATGAAAACTTCTCTCCTATTGCCAAAATGAACTCTATCCGCCTTATTCTTTCCATTGCCGCCTCTTTCAAATGGGAAGTCCATCAGATGGATGTTAAATCTGCCTTCTTGAATGGGGACTTGCATGAAGAAATCTATATGGAACAACCTCCTAGCTTTATACAAATAGACTCCAGCCTTGTATGTCGGCTTAAGAAATCCCTTTATGCTCTCAAGAAAGCCCCTCGGACTTGGTATGCCAAAATGGATAGCTTTCTTTTAGATACTGGCATTTCTAAGTGTCATTCTGACAATACTGTCTACACCAAGAAAGTGGGTAAGTCTCTTATCATTATTGTTCTTTATGTTGATGATCTTATCCTTACTGGTAGTGATCCCAACCTTATAAACCATGTGAAGTCCAGCCTTAAAAATCAGTTTGAAATGACAGACTTAGGACACTTGCATTATTTTCTTGGTCTTCAAGTCTTGCAATCCAAGGATGGTATTTCCCTTTCCCAGTCCAAGTATGCCTGTGATCTTCTATGCCACTTTCACATGGAAGAATGTAAGCCAGCCCCTTCTCCCTTTCAGTGTGGAGCCAAAATTTTAGTCACTTGTACTTCCCCTGAAGTTGATGCTACCTTATACCGTCAGCTTGTAGGAAAACTTTTGTATTTGACCCATACCCGTCTTGAAATTTCCTTTGCTTTTGGCCTTATTGCTCGGTTTATGCAAAACCCACATGAAATTCATTGGAAAGAAGCTAAAAGAATACTCTGTTATGTTTGAGGTATAGTTCAGTTTAGGATTCATTACAGTGCAATAGCATCCCCTCTATTGGTTGGTTTCACTGATTCTGATTGGGCTGGGGACCCTGATGATCAGAAGTCTACTGCAGGTTATGTCTTCACTCTTGGTTCTGGACCTATTACATGGGCTTGCAAGAAACAAAGTGTCATTTCTCTTTCTTCAGCAAAAGCAGAGTATCGTGGCACCATAGAAGCTAGTAAGGAAGCCCTGTGGCTTCGTCAGATCCTGTCAGAGTTTGGATTTCAGCAACAACATTCGACTACACTTTGGTGTGATAATCAAAGTGCCATTCAGCTATGCAAATATCCAGTCCAACATCAGCGCAGAAAACACATTGAACTACACATGCACTTCATCAAAAAGCTCATTCATGACCATGTACTTGAAGTGCAATATTGTTCAACCGATGATCAAGTTGCAGACATATTTACAAATGCTCTCACAGAGGCAAATTTTACTAAACTTCAATTTATGGTTGGAGTTCAGGAAGTTGTCACTAAGGGGGATGTTGACGGTGCTGGACCCACCAACATGTCAGGGGATCTCCCCGGTAAGAAGTCCCACTTATACCTCAGACCATTTGGTGTAGGAGTCGCAACAGTGGGTCGTATAACAATGCCTTGACTGTGATTTCACACAAAGGAAAGTAAGATAACTATGTTGGTAGCAAGGGTGTGACCGCGGTAGTGAGTCAAGGAAGGTGCATGAGAGGTTCTAACACAGGTGGGTTGAGATGAGTGCACCCCTTGGCAACCTGTAATAGTACTCGGATGGGAAGGGAACACACGAGAGAAGATACATCACAAGATGGAAAGCAAGTCAGCTGGAAATCCAAAGTGATGTTTAAACCAATCAACACATTTTAGAAATATTCATACATACTCATACGAAACAGTCCATACATGCATGCTTAAGAAAGCAAATACATATGCCATTTAGAGTAAACAAGAAAGCTGGAATACAATACAACATATGCATGAAACATGTTGGCTCTTATTATATAAAGAAGTGTAAGTTTCAGTCATACAATACATCCATGTACACCTGCTAGCCCCAATAGTTGAACGTTACAACCACATCTGCCTGTGCTTCCAAAGAGATGAACTAGCTCCATGTAGTGGAGAAGCCAATGCGTGTTACAATACTGTCCAAGCTCTCTCCAAGATAGTCTTATCGGAAGCTTGGCTAACCAAAATCCTTTACAATGAGCTATGAGGTTCTATTTATAGCAAAGGGTGGGGTGACTCTTGACATTCCCATTTGTGACAGTTCATCTACCCTCATGACTCTTCATCTACTCTATGACTATTACATCCAACTATTGACACTTGAACTTCCACTTGAAATGACGTTACATTACAATGCACATTTGCTCATGTGAGACAAAATGGCTTGAGCAAGCCATGCAATACATTACTAACACTCGGTTTGTTGAGGTGAGACCAAATCTTTGACATGCTTGTGATGGTGAAGGCGATGAGCTGATGCCAAGCTTGGTCGTCCGTGATGGTGTGCATGCACCCCATGATGACATCTTGTTGAAGCAAACTCTTGCCTCCGTTGCATCCGGTGCATTGGTATGGATCCTTCATCCAACTCAGCTAATAGCATGCGCATGGTCTTCTTGGGTGTGGCTGAACCGGAAACACACTGATGCATAGTGTCTGTGCTGATCTTCAAGTGTGTGTTGGTGGTCATGCGCATCAAGTTGTCGAAGTACATGTTAAGCTCCAGTTGGATTTGCTTCCTATCTTCACCTTGGTGAGTGTGCTGAATGGGTTGGATCGCATGTGTGTACACAATGACATGTATGTTGTTGAATCCCTTGCATGCAATCAACAACACTACTCACCATGTCTGCTCCATGCCAGCTACTAGGATATATCTATAACTTGTACAGGTGCAGTTTCATCCGTGAGTGCATGTTGCGCCCACTGTTGTTCCTGTTCTTGCTGCAACTCATTCGTCTGTCTGTGCAGCTTCATGTTCTTCCTTGAGTTGCTACTTCAACACATTCAAATCCTTCTTTATTCCATTCTCTGTCTTCGTGCGATCTTCATGTCGCATCGTCACCTCATAATGTGAGTCTCCAATGTTGCTTTCATCATCAGTGGATCTGCCTAAGCTTGCAACTTTATTCCGCCTCTTTGTTGTCAACAACCTTCCTCTTGCATTCATTATAGTCGTTGCATTCATTGCATTCATGGTATTTGTTTCATTCGGTATGTTGCCATCAACCACTGTTCTTGATGCTGCTCGCTGTGATGCTACTGCTGTCATATCTTGATGTCCTTGTCTACAAACAACATGACATCTTCGTGAGTAGGAAAACTCATAGACATTTGATTGACTGCATCTTCAGGTGTGCTCTGAACTGTGTCTTCGACTCTGATCTCTTGAAACCATTGTACCTGCACTGCTGAGAGGAAAATTAACACATGCAATACCTGGATACATGGCAACACTCATGGCAAGCAATCTGCCAGTCAAAAACCAAAATGAACTTGAGAATTGACCTGCAACATACCTGTGTGACTGATCATGAAGGTTGCGAAATTTAGGTCGGCAGGTTGGGAGACTGACTGCCAAGACTATGCAAGGCGCAGTTTTGGCTGTTGGCAAACTGAATGACTGCTGGAACTGTGCAATGCACAATCCAGTCTGGCTGCTGACTGCTTGAATTGCGTAATGCGTAATCTCAGCTGGCAATGGCTGCAGGCTCAGTGACTGTATTGTGTAATTTTCTGGGCCAGTAGTCACTGTCCCTCAGAAATGCGCAAAACAGTCCTAGAGTACAGTGTCTGCGTAGAAATGTGAATTTTTGGAGAGGAAGACAGAGCCTTCCTTCCTCGAATTACGTAATGCTATCTCAGTGAAGGTAGAGTCCAGGCCAAGGTTGCCCAGACTCACCGACATGCAATTGAATGCGAATGTGAGTGCGAATGCATGGTGATACTGAGTGTAAGAATACGTGAATGATCATGCATGCAAATGGTGAATGACAAATTTAGAAAATGAAACAAAATCCACGTGGGTGAGGTGAGTCGTTGAATCGGCGCCGTTCGTGAAAAACAGTTTCATGCATGCGACAACAGTGAGATAGCAATGAAAATTGAAACAATGCTAGGTCAAGCTAGTATACATGTAAATGACAACAAGCGTTCAAATAAATCAAGCAAATAGTACTCACACAAGAGAAAACACAAAAAAGCAACATAAATGCAACACAAGGCATGGAAGGTGACCTTACCCCAAGACAACTGACTTGAATGAGCCGACAACTCCTAGATGTGATGTGGGATGGCAGAGCTGAAAATTTGATGTGAGGAATGAGCTCTGCAGTGTCTGGTTGATGAGTTTTGATAAAATCGAGGTTGTGATGCGCATGCCACAAATCTAGGGAAAGCGAAACTTGGTGGGAGGTTTATGAAGTGATCCTTGCATGTAACCTCCAACTGCCCAAAAGTAGATCCCTGAAACAAGGGATGCCTTTGCATGTTGCCTTGGGAGAAGAAACCCATGCATGCAAGTTTGTTTTGCTCGGTCCTGGAGGGAACCGATCAACTCAGCTGCACATGCAAGAGGTTGTTTGACTGTTGGGAGAAAATGCACATTTCTGGCTAGGAGCTAGGCTGGCTGCCCGGGGGATTTGTGCAATTTTTTGGCAAAGCAACTGACTGCTGCCTAGATTTGTGCAAATTTTGGGCTGAGTAGCCCTACTTGGGGAAAATTGCGCAATTTTCACTGTGATTGTTGACTTCCAGAATTGCGCAATTTTCACTATGAGTGTTGACTGCCAGAATTGCGCAATTCTGGAGACCAGCAGGCTGCTAGTTAGGATTGCGCAATTTCTGGAGGGAAGGCTGGTTTCCCTCCATAATTGCGCAATTTCTTGGGGGAGCTGCTCAACCTGCAGCAAGACCAAGTCCAGGTGATCAGCCTGTGACGGGAATGCATCGAGTTGTGATCGACAGGTTGCCTTTGTGCAAGAAAAACACTAAAACTTTTGTACTTGACGAAGCAAGACATGCTGCTATGAAAATTTAGTAGGCAGGCTCCAAAACGAAGCTAAGGAAAAATTTTGGATGGTGGTTGTAGCTGCTACAACACTTGGTGACACACTGGTAGAACTCCAGCTCTCTGAATGGACCTTGTTCGTGAAAACCTAACACCTTTGGAAGTATTGTTCAGTTCTTAGCTCATCTTGGTTTCACACTAGCTTGATTGTAAGATGTAGCATCTGCCAAGCTCTTGGTCGGTTGACACACATTCCAAGGCAAGGCAACACATTTGTTTTCTATTGGGGTTGAGGGGTATATTGGTGCACAAGTAGTATATTCGTCAGAGTCTTAGTGTCATTTGTGGTGTTGCTCCGCTACCAGCAGACCTGGACAGTACCCCGGTGGAGTCACATAGGAACACAAGCATGGATCCGCTACCAGCGAGCTTGGTCAGTACCGCGACGGAGTTACTTGCATCACCTCTCTGCACAGGAAGCATTTCTCTTCTTTTGCCTTATTCATTTTCATTTTTTTTTCAAACTTTTTCACTTTTTCATTTTTTCATTTTCATCTTCGTAACTGTGCATAACACTTACTCATTTCAGAGGTGGAATAGGGATCCCGACTTATTGAGAGCAGAAGAGGTTGTTCTACAAGATAAGTATTTTATTATACCTCTGACATGCCTGTTAAGTTTCCCCCCTCACCTTACTCTACTTGACTGAGTTGACAAGGGTTAACCCAAAAAAAACCGGCTAGAGTAGGTGACACTAGTTAGCGCACAAGCGTTGTGTTTTCACCAAGGTTTATTTCAAATAGTACATATTTTCCTTCGATGTATCATGGAATAAAAGTAACAAGTTATTCATACAAAGGCAGGATGACAAATAACCAAGTAGTGATAGCAGCACAAGGCGTCTTGTACTTTACCCGGCTTGCTTGTGGTTTGCTTCAAGAGTCATACATGGTTTCATGCGAAACTATCCTATGAAACAAAACAAGCGAACTAACAAACAACAAAGCAAAGCAAGAGCATAAGAAAAAGTGAAAGAAAAGCAAGTAGGAAAACAAGCAAGCAGACAAAGAAGCAAACAAAGCAAGTAAGCAAACAAGCATGCATGCAAACAACTGAAAGCAAACACTACTCCTACTCCTAAGCTAATGGTGCATGGGTCATCTCATGTGAAGTGATACTTCCAATGCAGCCACCGGTGCATTGGTTGACCCATGTTGGTGAAGGCATGGTTCGCGAACAAGACAGTTGTGCGAACCAACAAACAAGAAATATATAACAATGAAGACAAACACACTCCAAGCTTACAAGTGACCACAGAACAAAGATGAGTGAAAGTGCATGACATGCATTCTGTGGAGCTACCATGATATTGTGCTACACTGCATGCAGATGTTGAGTGTATGCATTCTCTTGACTATGACATGCAAGAAAACGTGAGAAAGGTAGACCATTAGTGTTGTGCATGTGTGCTTGCTGTGTAAGATTCCTCTAACGCATGCACGATGGGATCATGTAGTTCGAGTGGAGGAAGTGAAATCTGGGTGTTTGGTTGATCCTCTATGCAAAGCAGAGAGTGATGAGGAGCCTTGAGTGTTTCAATAATTTCCTGACCGACAGTGAAACCAACCTCAGGAGAGCGAGTGCTTGACATAACCATCAACTCGAGCTGAAGTGCCTCGACAGTCTGGGGGGTTTTTGTATTCAAGCTTCTGTGATCCATAATAAATTAAACAAAGTCTTTCAGTAGAAATCACATGAGAGAATTTTTTGATCGATGCATTTCGAACCAACAAGTCTGCGGGGTTTCAACTTCGTTGACAGATAGATCATCATAGACCAATGTCTTGGACAGATTAACAATGATTGAATCAACATCATGATAGGATGAGGAAGTGAATAGATCACGACAACCAAGATCAGAAAATTTGAGATGTTCGTTGGCATCCTCATGATTTGATGAATCAGGCAGAGGGGTGGATGGGAAGCAAATATGTTCACCCTCTGTGTTTTCATGAAAGATAGATGACAGATTGGATGAATTTCCGGAGGAAGATGTGTCCTCTCCGCACTATGATGACAAACTGATATCCGACGTGTCCTGTGAATGATTGCAAGTAGAAGCATTTGGAAATGAGTTTTCATAGGGGGAATAGCAGTGGCAGAATCATAAGGGATGTTAGGATGAAGCGGATGAGGCACGGCTGGAAGGGAGTCATCCTTCACTGTGGGTTCTTCTTTAGATTCCCGTACACACTCATCATGAATGATGGCGCAGGTTGGTTGCATAACACCAACTTTGTCGACAACTTGATCCTCGTTCACAACAGGTGAGGAGTCTGGAATGGAAGAACACAAGACAGTACAATCCGAAGGATCAACAGAATGTGAGGACGGAGGTCGAGGGAACGAATCCATGTGACAACCAACAGGCTTTCAAGCCAAATCTATGCAGATACTAAGAAAAGGTGGGGTGGGAGGATGTGACAGTTCAACAAAGGTATGTGCATAATCTCCCACATCACTCCGTGCTGGTGGAACTGTTTGATGAGGTGAAGGTGGACAATCACTTGTGACAGCAATTGTCCCTGCCTATGATTGCGCAGTGCCATCATTGAAGTGTGCTGAGCGGGGTTCAAATACATGAAGAAGATACTCAAATCTTCCACAAAGAAATTCCCAATTGATTTCATCTTCAGGAAATCAGTATGCAATATTATAAAAGCGTGTGTAAGACTTGTCAACAGATTCATTGGGTGCTTTTCATAATTTCAGAATTTCTTGCTCAAGTGCTTCATGGTCAAAGTGATTGAAAGGACTGTCTATCTCTGTGACCAAATGAACAAGAGAATGAATAGATTTTTCGGGCAGTGTGGCACGCCAGTGCATTAGGTGCCCTTGAAGCATGTAGATGAATAGCATGCAGCTCATGTATTCCTAAAAGAATCCATGTCTTTCGCATGAGCCTATAACACCGACTGCGAGCCTAACCAAGGCTACATAGACTCCACCATCATATGTTTCATGAGACAAGTTATCCGAGAGCTGTTCCAATATAATGAAATCGTTTCCATAAGACATACATTCTGGAAGAGCAACTTAGTAGTTAGTCATGACAGATGTGTAGAGATTCAAAATAGGTGTGAGGACTCAGCTTGTCATTTGGCCCTCCTTCTAGTGCCAAAATGTTGACGGTACTGGACCCGCCAACATGTAAGGGGATCTCCCCGGTAAGAAGTCCCATTTATACCTTAGACCATTTGGTGTAGGAGTCCCAACAGTGGGTCATATTGCAATGCCCTGTCGACGATTTCGCACAGAGGAAAGTAAGATAACTCTATTGGTAGCAAGGGTGTGACTACTGCAGTGAGTCAAGGAAGGTGCATGAGAGGTTCTAGCACAAGTAGGTTGAGATGAGTGCGCCCCTTGGCAAACTGTAATAGTACTTAGATGGGAAGGGAACACACGAGCGAAGATACATCACAAGCTATAAAGCAAGTCATCTGGCAATCCAAAGTGATGGTTAAACCAATCAACACATTTCAGAAAGATTCATACATACTCATACGGAACAGTCCATACATGCATGCGCAAGAAAGCAAATACATATGCCATTTAGAGTAAACAAGAAAGCTGGAATAAAATACAACATATGCATGAAACATGTTGGCTCTTATTATATAAAGAAGTGTAAGTTTCAGTCATACAATACATCCATGTACACCTGCTAGCCCCAATAGTTGAACGTTACAACCACATCTGACTATGTCTCCAAAGAGATGAACTAGCTCCATGCAGTGGACAAGCCAAGGCACGTGACAATAATGTCCAATCTCTCTCCAAGATAGTCTTATCAAAAGCTTGGCTGACCAAAAGCCTTTACAATGAGCTATGAGGTTCTATTTATAGCAAAGGGTGGGGTGACTCTTGACATTCCCCTTTGTGACAGTTCATCTACCCTCATGACTCTTCATCTACTATATGACTATTACATCCAACTATTGACACTTGAACTTCCACTTGACATGACGTTACATTACAATGCACATGTGCTCATGTGAGACAAAATGGCTTGAGCAAGCCATGCAATACATCACTGACACTCGGTCTATTGAGGTGAGACCAACTCTTTGACATGCTTGTGATGGTGAAGGTGGTGAGCTGATGCCAAGCTTGGTCGTCCGTGATGGTGTGCATGCACCCCATGGTGACATCTTGCTGAAGCGAACTCTTGCCTCCATTGCATTTGGTGCATTGCTATGGCTCCTTCATCCAACTCGTCTAATAGCATGTGCATGGTATTCTTAGGTGTGGTTGAACCGACAACACATTGATGCATAGTGTCCGTGCTGATCTTCAAGTGTGTGCTGGTGGTCATGCGCATCAACTTGCTGAAGTACATGTTCAGCTCCAGATGGACTTGCTTCTTGTCTTCGCCTTGGTGAGTGTGCTGAATGGGTTGGATCACATGTGTGTGAACAATTACATGCATGTTGCTGAATCCATTGCATGCGATCAACAACAATACTCACCATGTCTGCTCCATGCCAGATGATGGGATAGATCTATAACTTGTACGGGCGCAATTTCATCCATGAGTGCATGTTGCACCCACTACTGTTCTTGTTCTTGCTGCAACTCATTCGTCTCTCTGTGCAACTTCATGTTCTTCCTTGAGTTTCTGCTTCAGCACGTTCAACTCCTTCTTTGTTCCATTCTCTGTCTTCGCGCGATCTTCATGTCACGTCGTCACCTCATAACCTGAGTCTCCAAAGTTGCTTTCATCATCAGTGGATCTGCTTGAGCTTGCAACTTTGTTCCGCATTTGTGTTGTCAACAACCTTCCTCTTGCATTCATTACATTCATGGTATTTGTTGCATTCGGTATGCTATCGTCAGCTGTTGTTCATGATGCTACTCGTTTTGATGTTGCTGCTATCATATCTCGATGTCCTTGTCTACGAACAACTTGACATCTTTGTGAGTAAGCAAGCTCATAGACATTTGCTCGACTGCATCTCCAGGTGTGCTCTGAACGGTGTCTTCAACTCTACTCTCTTGAAACCATTGTACCTACACTGCTAAGAGGCAAATGAACACTTGCAATACCTGGAGACATGGAAAAACTCATGGCAAGCAACCTGTTAGTCAAAAACCAAAATGAACTTGAGAACTAACTTACAACATACCAATGTGACTAATCATGAAGGTTGTGCAATTTCGGCCGGGAGGTCAGGAGACTGACTGCCAAGAATATGCAAGGTATAGTCTGGGCTACTAGGAGACTGATTGACTGCTGGAATTGCGCAATGCACAGTCTAGTCTGGCTGCTGACTACTGGAATTGCGCAATGCACAATCTCAACTGGCAATGGCTGCACGCTCAGTGATTGCATTGCACAATTTTATGGGCCAGCATTCATTGTCCCTCAGAAATGTGCAAAACATTCCTGGAGGAGAGTGGCTAGGCATAAATGCATATTTATGGAGAGGAAGACAGAGCCTTCCTTCCCCGGATTGTGCAATGTTGTCTCAGTGAAGGCAGAGTCCAGGAAAGGGTTGCCTAGACTCGTCGACAGGAAACTGAATGCAAATGTGAGTGCGAATGCATGGTGATACTGAGTGTAAGCATAAGTGAATGATCATGCATGCAAATGGTGAATGACAGATTCAGAAAATAGAACAACATGCATGTGGGTGAGGCGAAGTCGCTGAATCGACGACCGTTCATGAAAAACAGTTTCATGCATGCGACAACAGTGAGATAGCAACAAAAAATGAAACAGTGCTAGGTCAAGCTAGTATACATGCAAATGACAAAAAACATTCAAAGAAATCAAGAAAAAAGTACTCACACAAGCGAAAACACAAAAAGCAACAGAAATGCAACACAAGGCATGGAAGGCGAGCTTACCCCAAGACAGCTGAGTTGAATGAGCCGGCAACTCCTAGATGTGATGTGGGATGGCAGAGCTGCAAAGTTGATGTGAGGAATGAGCTCTGCAACATCCAGTTGATGACTTTTGATAAAATCAAGGCTGTGACACGCATGCCACAAATCTAGGGAAAGCAACACTTGGTGGGAGGTTTCTGAAGTGATCCTTGCATGTAACCTCCAACTGCCAAAAAATAGATCCCTGAAACAAGGGATGCCTTTGCATGTTGTCTTGGGAGAAGCAGTCCATGCATGCAAGTCTGTTTTCCTCGGTCCCGGAGGGAACTGGTCAACTTAGCTGCACATGCATTGTTTGACTGCTAGGAGAAAATTCACATTTCTGGCTGGGAGTTGGGCTGGCTTCCCAGGGGATTTGTGCAATTTCTGGGTAGAGCAGCTGACTGCTACCCATATTTGCGCAAATTCTAGGCTGAGCAACCTTGTTGGGGGAAATTGCACAATTTTCATTGTGAGTGTTGACTGCCAGAATTGCGCAATTGTGGAGCCCAGCAGGCTGCCAGTCAGGATTGCACAATTTCTGGAGGGAAGGATGATTGCCCTCCAAAATTGCGTAATTTCTTTGGGGAGATGCTCAGTTTGCAGCTGGACCAAGTCCGGGGGATCAACATGTGAGGGGAATGCATCAAGTTGTGATCGACAGGCTGCCTTTGTGCAAGAAAAACACTAAAACTTGTGTACTTGACGAATCAAGACATGCTGCTGTGAAACATTGTTAGGGAGGCTCCAAAACGAATCTAAGGAAAAATTTTGGAGGGTGGTTGTAGTCGCTACAATAGGGGGACAGGCTCTAATGCCTCCTTCCTTCTCCTATTCTGTCATATTTGTACATCCTTCAATCCTATCCCAAGTTGTTCTTAAGGGAGAGTGTTAGGATATTTCGACACATAGGAAATAGTTAAGTATAACTTGGTCTAGTGTATAGTTAGGTAAAGCGTGTTTCTTTAGTATGTACTTTTTATTACTTACAATCCGAAAGTCACGATATGTTCTAGACATGAAGTGATCCGACGGTTCATTCTCTCCTTGGAATTACCAACACTTGATCCGTGGCTTAACACCTGATTGGTCCATGATCTCTATTTAAAGAGCATGGAGGGTCATTTGTAAGGTGACCATTCATGAGAGAAGCTTAAGTAATTTTTCTTTCTTTTACATTAATAAATTGCCTGAAGTGGCCGCATTGGCTCAGGCCGTGTACTGTTTCCCTCTTTGAGGGTTTTAACCACGTCAAGAATACTGGTGTACTGATCTGTGATCTGTTTGTGAGTGGTGTCCTTTGGTGTTCTATCTGAGGAACTTAGCCTGTAAATTCCTACACAGGGTTTTCACACATTCAATTGTAACTCATATAATTTATCTATTTCGATACTAGTGTGTTTATGGACCTGTAAATAATAATATTAAACCCAAGGGATAACTATTAAACCCAAAGGATAATATGAAAATCAACCATGGCCAACCATGTTTATCTAAGGGTATATTTATCTTAGGGTTTGTATACCTTGTTTTTATATTATTCCCATGTGTTTATAATCCCTTGGGTTTTTAGTGTCAATCCATTGGGTTTATTATTCCCTTGGGTTTATAATATCAATCATGGTCAACCATGCTCAATCATGGTCAAACATGGTTCAACATTGCATTGTGACAAAGATTGCATCAATTTGAAAATCAACCATGGTCAAACATCACATTGTAACAAATATTATCTCGATATGAAAATCAATCATGGACAACCAATCAATCATGGGTAATTTAAGGGTTCATATTTCTAGGGTTAATATTATTCCCTTGGGTTTATAATATCAATCCCTTGGGTTGATTAATCTAAGAGTTCATATTCCTTGGGTTTAATATTATTCAGGTTTAATATGATTCCCTTGGGTTTTTAGTATAATCATTTGAGTTTATAATATCAATCATGGTCAACCATGGTCAATCATGGTTCAACGTTGCATTGTGGCAAATATTGTCTCAATATGAAAATCACCCATGGTTGAAAGTCACATTATGACAAATATTATCTTGATATGAAAATAAATCATGGTCAACCATGGACCAACGTCGCATTGTGACAAGGATTGTCTCAATATGAAAATCAACCATGGTCAACCATGATCAACCATTTTTATTTTAGTGTTTATAATATGTATCTTAGGGTTTATATACCTTGGGTTCATAATATTTGTGCCTTGGGTTTAATATTATTCCCTTGGGGCGATTAGGGAAGGGTTTTATTTTGTAATATAAGCGTTTATATATGTACAATTAATATAATTATACAATAATGACAACATGCATACTTTTCATTTTTCAAATTTTAATGTATAAGACCCTATAGAAGGGTGTCATGTCAACATGGTTTGTGCACGTTCAACTGTAGCTCATATAATTTATAGATTTTGATGATGGTGTGTTTATGGACCTGTAAATAATAAAATTAAACCCAGGGGATAATTATTAAACCCAAGGTATAATTATTAATATTAAACATAAGGGATAATATGAAAATCAACCATGGTCAACCATGTTTATTTAAGGGTTTATAATATTTATGTTAAGGTTTGTATACCTTGGGTTTATATTATTCCCTTGGGTTTATAATCCCTTTTGATTTTAATATTAATCCATTAGGTTTATTATTCACTTGGGTTTATAATATCAATCATGGTCAACCATGTTTTATAAAATCAATCATGGGCAGCCATAGTCAATCATGGTCCAACATTGCACTGTGACAAAGATTGTCTCAATATCAAAATCAACCATGGTAAACCATGGTCAAATGTCACATTGTGACAAAGATTGTCTCAATATGAAAATCAATCATGCTCAACCAATCAATCATGGGTATCTTAATTTAAGAGTTCATATTCCTAGGGTTTAATATTATTCCCTTGGGTTTATAATATCAATCCCTTGGGTTTATCAATATAAGGGTTCAGCCCACGGGGCTTTGGATTGACGGTGAATGGGTGCGATGTTAAGGCACTCCTTGCGATAGGTCACCGGTTCAAATCCCCTGTGGGTACTTAGATTAGTCTTAACTAGAAAAAAAAAAAAAAAAAAAAAAATAAATAATAAATAAATAAATATAAGGGTTCATATTCCTAGGGTTCGATATTATTCATTAGGATTAATATTATTCCCTTGGGTTTATAAGTCCTTGCATTTTTGTTATTAATCCCTTGGGTTTATAATATCAATCATGGTCAACCATGTCATATAAAATCAATCATGGTCAACCATGGTCCAACATCGCATTGTGACAAATATTGTCTCAATATGAAAATCAACCATGGTCAACGATGGACCAACATTGCATTGTGACAAGGATTGTCTCGATATGAAAATCAACAATTGTCAACTATAGTCAACCATGTTTATTTTAGTATTTATAATATTTATCTTAGGGCTTATATACCTTGGGTTTATAATATTAGTCCCTTGGGTTTAATATTATTTAACCATGGTCAACCATGTTTATTTTAGTGTTTATAATATTTATCTTAGGGTTTATATACCTTGGGTTTATAATATTAGTCCCTTGGGTTTAATATTATTCCCTTGGGTTCATAATCCCTTGGAGTTTTAGTATTAATTCCCTTGGGTTTATAATATCAATCCCTTGTGTTTATTAATCTAAGGGTTCAACCATGGTCGAACATGGTCCAAAGTTGCATTGTGACAAATATTATCTCAATATGAAAATCAACCATGGTAAACCATGTTTATTTAAGGGTTTATGATATTTATCTTAAGGTTTATATACCTTTAGTTTTTATTATTCCCTTGGTTTTATAATCCCTTGTGTTTTTAGTATTAATCCCTCAGGTTTATTTTTCCCTTGGATTTATAATATCAATCATGGTCAACCATGGTCCAACGTCCCACAGTGACAAACATTGTATCAATATGAAAGTAAACCATGGTCCAACGCTGCATTGTGACAAATATTGTCTCAATATGAAAATTAATCATGATCAACCATGGTCCAATGCCACATTGTGATAACGATTGTATCACTATGAGAATCAACCATTGTCAACCATGTTTATTTTGGTGTTTATCATATTTAACTTAGGGTTTATATACCTTGGGTTTATAATATTAGTCCCTTGGGTTTAATATTATTCTATTATGCTCAACCATGATTAACCATTGTCAACCTTGGTCAACCATGGTTGATCATGGTCAACCATGTTTATTTTAATGTTCTTAATATTTATCTTATGGTTTATATACCTCGGGTTTTTAATGTTAGTCACTTGGGTTTAATATTATTCAACCATAGTTGACCATGTTTTATAAAAGCAACCATGTTTTATATTATCAACCATGGTCAACCGTGTTTATTTTAGTGTTTATAATATTTATATTATGATTTATATACCTTGGGTTTATAATATTTGTCCTTTGTGTTTATTATTATTGATCCATGGTCAACTATGGTCCAATGTCACATTGTGACAAAGATTCTCTCGATATGAAAATCAATCATGGTCCAATGCCACATTATGACAAGGATTGTCTCAATATGAAAATCAACCATGGTCAACAATGTTTATTTTAGTGTTTATATACCATTGGTTTATAATATTAGTCACTCGGGTTTAATATTATTCCCTTGGGTTCATAATCCCTTGGGTTTTAGTATTAATCCCTTGGGTTTATAATATCAATCCCTTGGGTTTATTAATCTAAGGGTTCAACCATTTTTTAGCATGGTCCATCATTTCATTGTGACAAAGATTGTCTCAATATGAAAATGAACCATATTCAACCATGTTTATTTAAAAGTTTAAATCAACCATGGTAAACCATGCTCAACCATGCCTATTTTAGGGTTTATAATATCCATCTTAGGGTTTATATATCTTGGGTTTATAATATTAATTCATTGGTTTTAATATTGTTTCATTGGGTTTATAATTCCTTGGGTTTTTAGTATTAACCGCTTGGATTTATAATATGAATCCCTTGGGTTGATTAATCTAAGGGTTCATATTCCTAGGTATAATATTATTCATATGGTTTATAATATTATTCCTTGGGTTTAATATAAATCCTTTGGGTTTATAATCATGGTCAAACATGGTTCAACGTCACATTGTAACAAAGCTTGTCTCAATATGAAAATAAACCATGGTCAACCATCGTCAACTATGATTGACCATAGTCGAATGTCACATTGTGAGAAAGATTGTCTCAATATGAAAAATCAACCATGTGTATTTTAGGGTTTATAATAATTATCTTAGAGTTTATATACTTTTGGTTTATAATAACAATCCCTTGGGTTTATTAATCTAAAAGTTCATATTTCTACATTGTAATATTATTCATAGGGTTTATAATATTAATCCTAGATTTTTATATAAATCCCTTGGTTTATAATTATGGCCAACCATGATCCAATATCACATTATGACAAAGATTGTTTCAATAATAATAATTATTATTTAGTAATAACAATAATTATAATAAATTTTAATTAATAATAATTATCTTTAATTAATAATATTTAATTGTTGTTAATTAAAAATTAACCATAATTATTTTTATTACTTAAAAAAATATTGTTATTAAAATTATTATTATTAAATAATATTAAATTAAATTAAATATTAAATAATAACTAATATAAATTAATAATTATAATAATATTAATTATTTTTTTAAAATTTTATTATTTAAGTATAGGGGGTTTACGCAGTGCATTATATTAGATATCATTTTTGGGATTCAACTGTGTTAAGTAAGTCATTCACGTATGACCATTTCCATGAGAGGTAGTCGTAAGTGACTAATTTCTCATGATTTGAATAGTTCACTTAGCACTCATTGCATCGGGTGATGCTCACAGGGGTGAAGAAGTGGGATTGAAACTGGTGATATAAATCACATAGCATCAATCATCACTTCTGGGGATTGCACCCGGTAACCAGGACTTCCCGGGAGGTCACCCATCCCAGATCTCCTCTGGCTCAAGCGCGCTTAACTATGGAGTTTTCCCCACAATCAAGCCCACTTAGCTTGCTACCCCATTTGCAAAACCTTAGCAAGTATTGTGCCTCATGAACCATTCAAGTAGAGATCCCTTCACTCTTTTTGAATTTAAGTATAGGGGCTTTACGCAGTGCATTATATTAGATATCATTTTTGGGATTCAACTGCGTTAAGTAAGTCATTCACGTATGACCATTTCCATGAGAGGTAGTCGTAAGTGACTAATTTCTCATGATTTGAATAGTTCACTTAGCACTCATTGCATCGGGTGATGCTCACAGGGGTGAAGAAGTGGGATTGAAACTGGTGATATAAATCACATAGCATCAATCATCACTTCCGGGGCTTGCACCCGGTAACCAGGACTTCCCGGGAGGTCACCCATTCCAGATCTCCTCTGGTTCAAGCACGCTTAACTATGGAGTTTTCCCCACAATCAAGCCCACTTAGCTTGCTACCCCATTTGCAAAACCTTAGCAAGTATTGTGCCTCATGAACCATTCAAATAAAGATCCCTTCACTCTTTTTGAATTTAAGTATAGGGAGTTTACTTTATTATTATTATATATCTATATTTATAATATTATATTATTATTATATATTTTATAATAAAATTTTAAACGTATATTAAAATTATTATTATTAAATAATATTAAATTAAATTAAATATTAAATAATAATTAATATAAATTAATAATTATAATAATATTAATTAATTTTTTAATACTTTATTATTATTATATATCTATATTTATAATATTATATTATTATTATATATTTTATAATAAAATTTTAAACGTATATCTGTAATTGTTAGCATACCAACACCATACACATACACATACATATATATATATAAATTATAAACTAACTCTACATATAAATAAATAATTCACAAGACTCAACAGATAAATAAATTCTCCACAACGTAAATGAAATGAAAATAAAAATCCACATCACTCGATTCATTAATCTATATCACTATATTCTCACATCAAAAGAATATCATTATCCTAAGTCATTATATCCTTCGTTCTCACACCATGTTATATCTCTTTGTTTCCCCACTACGATTTCATCAACGTTCCATCGTGTTCTTCCATTTCATTAACACGCCATGTAACTTGTTTATTAAATAAAATGTACTTAAAAATATTTAAGAAATCTAAATTACAATGGATTATTCTAATTATAAAAATCTAAATTACAATGGATTATTCTAATTATAATTTGGAAATTTAGTTTTATATAATCTGGAAGTTTAGTTTTAAAGATTTAATATTTTTGATTAGGTTAATTTTTTATTTTATTTTATTGATCATAAAGAAATAGGTTAATGGTTTAAAATTTAAAAATATTTTATAAAAGTCGAAATCTATCCCATGAATCATCAAATTATTTTAGGTGGTGCAATTTCTCTTGAATAAAGATGATAGTTCACCTTGGATTCATGGATAGTAGATATTAATAATTGTCTTCATTATTAATTTAACAACTATATTATGACAAATATTCTTACTATTTATGAAACTCTATTTGTTATAAGTTTTCGATAATATTTTCTAGTTGAATTTGTTTAAAATCTGGCAGGGATTTGTTGGAACCACATGTTTGAGTTGTGAACTCTCCACAATCTGAGTGCTCTATAAGTTTTTCAAGGTGTTGAATCCATATACTTAGTCAAAAACACATTTTAAACAATAATGGATCACAATTCCTAAAAAAATTGTTTCCCAAGATTTTAACCAAAAAATACAAAACATATAATAGTTAGACAAATTCTTTAAAAAACCAAATATAAACCAAAGGGAAAAAAAAAAAACTAAATATTAAAAAAATAAATAAATAAAACATTCTTCAAAGTACACCACATTATAATTCAATAACAAAAAAAAGATAAAAAAAGGAATAAAAAAGGGAAGTGGATTAACTTTTAGTGCTCGTTTCTTCTTGAATCTTAAGATATTTAAGGATGTAGGATTAAAAGATAGTAGATTTTAAGTACAATTTAGAAGTTTGGTTTTAGAGTATGATTTAAAATTAATTTTGTTTGATTAAAGTTTATTTTTCTTGAATGTAAGAAAATATGTTAATGAATTGGGTGGAAGCTTGTTTTATTTATGCTATCAACCAATTATTTCAAGTAGCATGATTTCAGTGAATAATAATGTCATTTTTCTTAAATAATAATAACTAATCACCTAACATGCACATATGCCATGAATATTAACAATTATCTTTACTATCAATTTAAGAATTAAATTACAATAAATATTTTTATTAATCATAAAACATAAATTAAAAATTAAATAATATGAAAAAACAATCTTGAAAATAAACCCAATTATATAACAAAATATCCAAAATGTTTGATCTGTGCAATAATACCTTAAAGGAGGTTTGCCGACAGAGATGGAGCTCAGTTGGGGCAATAACACCTTTGGTCAACATTTGGATTATTAGGGCATTCCCTTCCATTGTCTAGCCTGCCACAAACCTGGACATGTCCTATCTAAATGTCATTTTCACTTTTTGGGGCAGACGCTTGCGGAAGAGGATGGAATAAAGATTGAGGCTGGAGGATGATTGAGGTACAAGTCTAGCAAGTTCTGCTCAACCACAAGACTAAAGATTCCACATATCTGACGACTCAAGTATTAAGGATTGTTCACCTTCTTTTCCTCTTGTCAAATAGTTTTCTGCGGTTGAACTTGAAGTTGAAGAGCCTAGGTCAGTTATCAATTATAATGAGGCTAATTGTAATAATCCCCCACACCACATTAATCCTCATATTAGGGAGGGTGGAGTTGTTGCATCTGCTATTTTTCATTCCCCCACTCACATGGGTGATGGGAATCGACCTTCTTTGGTTGGCCACCATTTATTGGAATCTGCCCCGTGTTCGAACCATCCTTCCCTAATTCCGTTGGACTCTTCGGATGTCCCTTCCCCCAAACAACTCTCTCCTTAGGTCGCCCCTTCGCTCACTAACTTGGTGGGAAGCAACCTTGCTTTTTTGCTTCACAACCCCAATATTGACTTGGTTCCTCTTTCCATACAAAGGGATCCCCCATCCCATTAGGGATTGTCTATCAACCCATCCTTGACCATGAACATACCTATTCGAAGGAAGGGGAAAAAATGTGACGAGCCTAGAAAGGGACCTCGCCTAAAATCGTCTAAGGCTTTGGATTTTTTGGAAAATATGGAACTGCATGATGTCTCTACGTCAGATGGGAATACTTATCGAGCTCTTAGAGGTGAAATGGCCATATCTATTGATAAATGATGAAACTCATTTATATTAACATTCGGGGGTTGGGGGAATGTTCTAAAAGAGCTTCCCTTAGACACCTTATCAATATGTCACAAGCATTTATTGTATGTATCCAGGAAACTATGTTGAAGGGGGACAAGGCTCTATTTCACTGTTCTTCCATTTTCCCAAGGTGGGCCATGGTTTCGATTGACTTGGAGGGCCTCTCGGTCATGATGATATCTATGTGGGATCCTTTAGTTGTTAATCTTGTTGCATTTAAATGATTTGCAGGTATCTTCAAAGGAATATCTTCATGATAGGTTTCTTCAGAGGGATATCTCATAGAGTCCACATTCTTAATATGCATGCCCCATATATAGACAAGGAAGAATTCTGGGATAGGTTGGACGCATGTGGTATTTTAAAGATAGGATCCCTAATCCTGGTTGGAGACCTGAACTTGACTATTTCAAGGGAAGAGATTTTGGGTCCAAGGTGTAGAATGGATCCATTGGTGGACTATTTTTGGGAACTCTTCTTTGAAAACCATTTGGTTGATATATGCCCAATCCTTATATTGCTGACCTAGAGGAATGGTAGGGAACATCCCCATAATATTGAGAAACGACTGGATTGATTTCTATTGCATGAAAATATGTTTGAAATTCCAAGGGTTGTCAAATCAGATATTTCTCTTGTGATTATTTTAGACCATGCCCTAATTATTATTCAATGGCAGGGAGAGAAATTCTAGTCAGGTCATCCTTTTAAATTTAACCATTCGTGGTTAGAGGACTAGAGTTTTGTGAGTTGGCTACTAAGACATGGACTACAAGTTCACACTCATAGGAATGCTCGGGTATGGATAATGTAGTGGATAAACTAAAAAATATTAAACTGGTAGCGCACAGATGGATATCTCAGAGGAAAAACCAACACATAAAAGAACTGAAAGATATTGTGGCAGAGATGGATTTGATTAGAGGACCTTGATCCGAACTTAAACATGAATGCAACAAATTACAGATATAACCATAAATACAGAGATGCAACAAAATAGCACTTCATTTCATTAATATCAAACACTGAAATATGCTTACAAATAGAATGGAAATAAACTAGCTTGGGCGATGGTAGCTTATCTCTGAGAAGAGATGCGGCGGCTACATCCTCTGAAGTGTGTTACAATGAGGCTCAAAGGCCTATTTATTATTGAGAAACAATGGAAAACCATAGACATCCAAAAACCTAACCCTAGGAGATGAAGCGCCAAAACTGTGGGCCTCGTTTGGGTAATTTGGTACATCAACTTCTTGGGATCATAACTTTGGCATACGATCTCTGTTTGGCTATCATAATACCTGGTTTCGAAGATATTGAAGAGGAGGCTGAAAACCAACTAATAAATTGGATAGGGACTTTTTCGGTTCCTTCATTTTCCCTAAAAACATCTTTTAGTCCCTCAAAATGGCTCCAGAAGTTTAAGACCTGAAAAACTGCCAAAACTAGTAAGTTATGCTACAATTAAGGAAGTTGAAAAGAAACAACGGTGGGGATCCAAGTGGAATAGGCGGGTGGCCACCAATATCCACTTGGATTAGTTCTTCGCCCTTAGGAAGAAATAGTCCCCATTGTGTTGAGTACCTCCATGATATGGGGAAACTTCTGTTGAACTTGGTCCTTGGTGAGCCACTTGCCTTGGTGCAGGAGTTGACCAAATTTGACAACTCGATACAGATGGATCTTATGCTGGCGAGTGTTCTTGATTCGTGTTTCCATGATCTAATAAGTTGTGGCCTTTTCCATGCAGTTTGGGTTTAACTCTGTTGGTGTGAGCTATTTTGCAATGTCTGATGTGTCTAATAATGGTGGAAAGTATGGTGAAAGGCGATCCACATTAAACAATGGGTGCAGGCAAAGGAACGGTGGAATGTTGAGGTTGAAATAATTATCCCCTACAACCTGAGTGATGTTGTAAGGCCCATATCAGAGCGGGCGAAGCTTGCGGTGGGGCCCAATTAGGCGCTCCTTCTACAAATGTAACCAAACTTTGTCACCCACCTAGAACTTGTGTGGCACCCGATGCTAATCATGACGCTACTTGTATTTAGCATTGGATTTGTCCAATATGTCATGGACCTACTGGCAGATGTGATGAATGCGCTCAATGAAGTTTTTAGCCTTGTTAGCTTCAAACTAGACATGAGCCGAATCTGCTTAAGTAGTAGCAAATGGTATGGCCACATCAATGGGACATAATGGTTGGAACACTAACCCCACCTGAAAGGGGCTGTGGCCAGTTGAGCTATGGAGAGATATGTTGTCGCTGTTCTGGACACAAGAGAGGCTTTCATCCCATGTGAGTGGATGCTTTGAATTGTACATAAACAAAATGTGTACGATCATCTTCTTGACGACCTCTGTTTGGTCATCAGTTTGGGGGTGGAAAGATGTGTACTTAGTAACCTTGGTCTCCAACATCGACCGAAGAATTGACCAAAATGTATGTAGGAACTTGATGTCTCGATCTAAGATAATGGAATGTGGGATCCCAAAATGTACCCACATTTGTTCAAAGAAGAGCTTAGCGGTGGATTCTACTATGATACTGTTCTTGCAAGCTCCCAAAATAGCCATCTTAGAGAATCTATCGACAACCATAAAAACACAGTCGTTGCCATGCTTAGTAGAAGGAAGGCTCGACATGTAATCCATGGAGATAGATTCCCGAGGTCGAATAGGAGTAGGAAGAGGGGTATATATGCCTTGCTTCTTAATGGTCGGTTTGGAAATGGTGCAGGCAGTGTAGGATCTGATGTACTTCCCAACATCCCATCGAAGGTTTGGCCAATAAAAATACTTCTTCAACATCGTCACTATATTTTCTACCTCGAAATGTCCAGCGACCTGACTTTAGTGCGCCTCCCAAATCATCTTGGAACGCTCACTTGAAGGAACACAGAGGTGTCCCAAGCAGCGTAACAATGCATCCTGGAGTTGAAATTTTGGAACTTCTTTCCTTCCAGGAGCGTCTGGTATGTGTTGTCGAATTTTTTATCACTATTGTAAAGATGTGATCACCCTGTAGTCTTGTGCCCACAAGAGTCAAGCAAAATGGTCAGCGCCATGACCGGTGGTCGACTAAGGCAGTCTGCAACATTATTGGTGCTACCCTTCTTGTACTTAATGTTCAAATGGAATTGTTGCAGGTATGTGGACCATTTCTGATGGTGATCATTCGACTACAGTGGTCGGTGGTCTGTGTGGATGATTGTTTCCTTC
Source organism: Pinus tabuliformis (assembly GCA_031772625.1). Classification (NCBI taxonomy): domain Eukaryota; kingdom Viridiplantae; phylum Streptophyta; class Pinopsida; order Pinales; family Pinaceae; genus Pinus; species Pinus tabuliformis. The sequence goes on along the minus strand of CM062816.1, from coordinate 209,954,496 downwards.
CGCAGAATGTAATGCTTCCAATGTCGGCAAGCCTCCACAATGGAATACATCTCTTTATCATAGGTGGGGTACTTTAGGACTATGTTTGAAAGTGTCTCACTGTGATTTCCACTAGATGCCATTGCTAGGTATGAACTGCACCAATAGCATAGTCAGAGGCATATGTCTTGATCTCAAATAGTTGGTGAAGGTCTGGTAATGTGAGCACTGAGGTAGAGCAGATGCAATGCTTCAACTCGGAAAACACATTTTGTTGGGATTCAGACCAAAATAATTTTTCTTTCGCTCCTCCCTTGGTGACTTGACTCAAAGGCCAAGTGATATGAGATAACCCCAACACGAACCTATGGTAGAAATTGGAAAGACCTACAAAATTGTGGATCTCTGTGAGAGTGGTATGGCCTGGCCAATCCCGAATGACTTTTATCTTGGTTGGGTCCACATTCACACCTTTCTCGTCAAAGATGTACCCCATATATTGAACCTGGGTCATGCCAAAAGTGAATTTCTCCAAATTGGCACACAACTTGTGTTGTCGCAGGGTTTGGAGGACTTGTCGAATATGGTGTAGGTGTTGTTACCAAATGTGGATGAAGATCAAGATGTCATCTAAATACACCACCACAAATGCATTGGTGAAGGGTCGCAATATGTCGTGCATCAATCTCATGAAGGTTGCGAGGGCATTCGTCAACCCGAAAGGAATGACCAACCATTCAAAAATGCTCTCCTTGGATTTGAAGGCAATCTTCTACACATCATAGGGTTCGATATGCACCTGGTGATAACTAGAATTCAAGTCAATCTTGCTGAAATATTTCCCCCCCCTTGAGTTGGTCCAAAAGGTCATCAATTCGTGGGATTGGGTACCTATTCCAGACAATGATCTTGTTCAATGCTCGATAGTCAATACAGAGTTTCTAGGTCTTGTCCTTCTTCTGTACCAACACAATCGAGCTCCCACATGGTGATGAACTTGGCCTGATGTTCCCTTTCTGCAACAACTCTTGAATCTTCCTCTTGATTTCATCGTTCTCTAGAACAGAGCATCGATATATCAGTCCATTGGGTAGCGACACGCCTGGGGTTAGATTGATGGAGTTCTTGACCTGACAGTGTAGAGTTACCCCTATGGGTGAGGTGAAGATGTCTTTATACTCTTCTATAACCTTGTCCATATATTGCTGCCATGTAGAGGATCCCTGTCTGGAAGTCGTGGCTACAATATTCTTCTTGCCCCAAGGGTGAATCATAAGGAAAACAATTTTCCTGGTCTATGAAATGATCTTAGTTCATTGTTTTGTAGAGATCAAAGAGATGGCGGTAGGCGAGGCTACCTCCGATATCTTGTACAACTTATTGCCCAAACTAATAATCACAGAGCGAGGTCTAGACTCATATACAACATGCCACTTCCACAAGTATAGTTGTCCTAATAATACATCACAAACTTCAAGATGAGAAACATCATATAGTACCTCATCTGTGAAGGGCTTGATGCTGTAGGAAAGGCGAAATTTTTGGCTGACAAGAAGATCTCATCCTTGGTGAAGCCATCCGATGGTGTACAGATGCAGATGTGTTGTAGTCGGTAGGCCCAGCCACTTCACGACCTCTACTGAAATGAGGTTCTTTTGACCCCATTCACCATGGAGGAATTGGTGCAAGTTCTGAAATCCTTCTCCAAAGAGAAATTTCCAGAATCAGATGGCTGGACAATGGATATTTTTATACACTTTAAAGATATCATGGGACCAGACCTATTGAGGATGGTGGAGGACACTAGGATTCAGAAGAGGGTTTATGGTGCCATAAACACCACCTTTATTTCTCTCATTTTGAAAACGACGACTCGTAAGTCCTTCATATATTTCAGACCCATCTCACTTTGCAATTTGGTGTATGATCTAATCTCGAAAATTATAGCTAATAGGATGAAGCAATGTATTTCAAACCATATATATTATATTCAATTCGGATTACTCCACAACATATATATTCATGAAGTGATAACGATCACTCAAGAAGTTGTCCACTTCATCAAGACTCAGAATATAGATGCTATTATTTTAAAACTTGATCTTCATAGGGCATACAACAGTGTGGCTTGGTCCTTCTTGACTCTGATTTTACATAAGATTGGGCTATCAATTTGGGTTGTGGAATGGATGATGGCCTACATCCAATCGATTACATATGTTGCTATGGTTAATGGGAAACTGTCTAATTTTTTCCATGCTCACAGAAGACTCAATCAAGGATGTTCTCTCTCACCATTATTGTTCCTATTAGTTATTGAAGGTCTCAACAAGAGAACATGGAGGATAAGGGTCGTGGTCTATTCAAGGGAATTCAGATCACAAGAAAGGTACATTTTTTACACATTTGATGTTTATATATGATGTATTATGTTTTGTACAAGTTTTTCTTGAACAATGGTCTCATTTGCTTAATATTATCTCGACTTTTAGAGAGGCCTTTGGTTTGAAAATGAATGCTTCCAAATCTGAACTTATTTTTTCTTTTGAAGATATGGAATATGTCTCGAAGATTGAGGAGTTGTTGGAAGACAAAACCCTTCCTTTGGATATAGGTTTTAAGTATTTAGGGTTCATAATTAAAACAAATAGATACCTTTTGGTGGATTGATAATGGATTATTGATAAATTCAAGTCTAAATTAAATATTTGTACTCACAAGTGGTTATCCCTTGGTGGAAGATTGGTACTGGTCCAATCAGTTTTGCAAAACTTGTCGGTGTACTAGATGCACCTTTATTGACTTCCAAAGACTATTATTCGACACATTGACTCAATTATTGCTAATTTCATATGGGTTGGTTTCCCGGGTTATAGGAAGATCCACCTTGTCAGCTTGGACAAGATTGCCAACAACACCTCTTTGGGAGGATGGAGCATAAAGAAAAAAATTCTTCAGATGGGATCTGCTGTCAAACAACTTCTGGAAGGAAATCACTAGTACAGGAATATGGCATGATATTATCATTGACAAATATTTGAAGGGAATGTAACCTATGGAGTGGATTAGATAGGGTTCCAATTCCATAAAAAAGGATCATATATCTGGAATAACATGTTGACGACTAGGCCCTGGACTAATGAAAACTTCAAATGGTTTGTTTGAGTTGGCTCGAACACCTTGATCGACTTGGATCCGATTTATGGGATGATGGGTGAGAATAATTTTCCATCTCAGATCATTGAACACCTACATGTGAAAGACATCTTTTATTTGTCTCAGATCCAGAAAGGACGAGACCTGTTGCTCTTATATCTAGTCTGGATGAGTGCAAAGGATTTATGGATGAGACCTAAATTCAAGTCAAAGTGGAATGATTTCTTATTACAACTTCAGATGGTTGGTATTCAACTAAATCAAAAGGAGGACAACTTATGTTGCCAGGTTGATAAACAAAAGGGAAAAATATCAGTTCACAACATTTATAAACACATCTTGGACTCCCTCGGAACTAGAAGCAATATGAGATGGTATCATCGGGCTTGGTCCTCGAATGTAGCTTGTAAAATCATTCTTTTTTGTTGGCTAGTGTATAAAAATAAGGTTTTGACCTGGGAAAATTTATATAATAGAGAAATCTTCGGCCCGATAGATGTTGTATGTGCAAAAACGCAAAGGAAATCACTTTACTTCTTTTCCTAAAATGCTCTTTTGTTGCGTGAACTTGGACTTATGTTTCCCAAAAACTTAGATTAAATAAATGTTGGGACTTCCCATCAGTCGATGAGGTTTTTAAGCATTGGATTGGCTTGACTCTGGAGAAAAAAAATCTTCCTTTTTTGTTTGTTGGAGTATTTGGAAAGAACACAACACGTCCATATTTGAAGATCAGGCTCTAGATATTGGAACCACTGCTTCCAAAATATGTGCCATGTATGGTGAATTTGGGCAGGTCCCTAGCACTAATATGATACACTCAATCAAGACAAGGCCTCCACATACTTTTCCAATAAGATTTTTTGATGGAGTGGCACAAAACCAGATTTGTGGGTGTGGAGCAAGAATCACCACTAGGGTGGATCTAGATTTTGATTTTCGGTGGAATGGGGGTAAGGGATCCAATAAAAGAGAAAAAATAATCGCTTTATGGGGCTTATTGTATTGTGCAAGACGAATAAAAATTGAAGTTATGCATGTGTTTGGAGACTTCTAGGTCACCATTGATTGGATTAGCAGGGAAACAAAGTTTGCACCTCCTAAGATGGCACATTGGATGTATTGAGTACAAGGAATCATTAAGCTCTTCCAATTAGTAACTTTTTCTCATGTGCATAGGGAATTCAATGTTGAGGTAGAAAATTTATCGAAGGTGGGACTTTCTATGAGATCCGGAAATATCAAGTTCTTAGTCTTCTCACAGGGGGAAAAATCAACTCGGGCTTCTTTTAGTGGAATTAATAGAAAGGTTGTCCTTTTTTATTAATTCTGCATTTGATTTTTGACTTGCGGTATATAGGTACTTTGTGTATTAAGCCTATTAAATTCTCTGTCTACTCTTTTGTATAACCTGGTGGGATAATTGAGTACATTGTCCTTAGGTTTCAACTTGGTGGTCGTTGATATATTGGGCTTCCTTTTTTATGTTTGTAAAGATGGCTTTGTGTATGTGTTTATTTGATAATAGAATATCTAAATTTTTCTTCTTGAAAAAAAAGTATATAGTTAATCAAAAATATTATCAATAATCTATATGCTTTGAAGTTGTCAAATAAATAAGAAAAATATTCCATCTTACAAAATTAACCAATAATATATTATTTGTTTTAAATTATAATCTTAGGAAAATATTATTGAAAATGAATTTGTGAATATCATCATCCTTAACTTTCCCTGGTTATTATTAATGTCTCATTAATGACTTAATACTACTAATAAAATCCCACTATTTTATGTAGCATACCTTGCTATGAAATTATAATAGCAATAACAATGATCAACACACAAATTATAATGACAAGAACAATGATCAACATAGATAAGGAAGTCGAAACGACATACTTTTCTCCGAGGAAAGTTGACTCTACACATGAAAAAATGAAATACAAAGGCAGGTCAATATTTTTAACAACACGAAGAAGAAACGAAGGAAATCGTTTGGTGAGAAGCACATGCACTCTTCTCGAGGGAGAGGGAAAGATTAACTCAACCCAAGGAATCAAATACCAAACCCAACATTCTTCTAAACAATGTCAAGAATAAAAGAATCCATTGAATGGTTATTATTGGGCAAGTTAATATAGCAGGTTAATATCGAAAATGTATGTGAGGGAGAGAAAAAAATAATGTTGTTAGAATTAAAAATAATATTTATAATAGGGAAAAGGTAATGTCTCTTTATTAAATTGATGAGAAAAAGGTAATATTTTTTAAATTAAAATTAATGTTTATAACATGGAAAAAATGATAATGATTTTTTTATTATTAAAGTTGATGTTTGTGATAACAATAAATAAAATATAAAATTTGATGTAATTTTACATCCAATTATATGCACATCTATTAGCTTACATGCACATCTACTTAGTCGTAAACGCAGATTGCTTAAGGTTGTTTGAGCCTTCAATGATTGAGGACCCTGAAGGGAAGAGTCAATTACCTTCTGTTGACTACCTGCTACCTAAATATCTTAATGAGTTGCAAGAAGATACAGTGCAGGACAGGGAAGTAAGGACGACACACAGTGGACAAGTGGAATACCTCAGGATTGGGCTTAAAGGTTCGAAGCCGAGCAGTGCGAAGTGGATTGAGATTGGAAAAGTGAGACAATAGTTTCCTCACTTAGTCGATGCTTAAAGAAAACCAACTTTTGGTGGTCCAAAAGCTTTTCAGTGGGGAGGCCGTGATCTAAATCGGATCCATAAACAACTGTCATAGAACCATGACCATATCGGGACGAAACAAATCCGTGAAGAATCCAAAACAGCAATTGAAATTACTCTGAACCAGTGGCCATGGAAGCCGACGCGGAACGACGAGGACCTCGGTCAAAGCGCGCTGACCGAGGCCCATGGAGACGGCGCAGGAGGTCGATGTAGCCCCTGGGAGCCCTGGAATGGGAAAAGGAGCTGATTTTTGATGTGCATCGCTGGGAAAACAGGGCTGAAATGGCAGTGCCTTAAGAACTTGGTCACGTTGGAACTAGAGGACCATGGGCGGAGAAACGAAAAGCACCATCGTACGAAGGTGGGACCCACAACCTGGAAACCGGCGGTTTGATCGGGGCACCCTTGAACGGTAAGCGGTTTTGGAGAAAGCGGAGCTATCACACTCAGCGATCGATGCGTGGCAGCGGAGGTGAGAGAAAAACCGTCGTGATCACGTGTTATCTATTGAGCAAGTCAACTACGCTCGGCGTGCGAATGACGTTGGATCTAGAGGAGCCCATATCGGACGGCTGAGATTCCGTCCTATAGACAGAGTGGAATTGACAGGGAATTAAGCCGCGATTAAAGGGGATTTGGAATCCGTTGACCACTATGGTGGAAAGAACGCATACCCGACGTAATGGAAGAAACAAATCGATGAGGCATGCTGACACCAGTTAGATGAAGACACGTGGCTACTTCCCGATCGTTCATGCTGACGCCGAATAGGGAACTCCCAGCACACAGGCGGAAGGAGAATCGACGCAGGCGGGAGAAGAACCGAACATGCATGAGGATCGAATGGCTAAAGCCATGAATAGAGACAGTCGAATAAACGAGAAGAGAAAAAGAGAGATAGTGAACATTGAACCCTGAGAGGAGGACTGAACACAGAGAGCGGTAAAGCCAAGCAGAGGTGACAGAGGGTCGAGCTAACCACAGGCAGCATCGAGCACCAGAGAGCTTGAAGATTCAAGCCTTCCCATAGAGGAATCTGTCCGGATTGAGCATCACAATTGGCTCTTTCCACTGTAGACCGAGGGTCATAGAGCTGGTAGGAAGAACGAGAGTCTGTGTACTCTGAGTGGCTTGGGGAATCCAAGAACCACCCTGCCAAGAAAACCTACTTCAAGAGAACTCATATTGAGTCCCTGTATTTTAATCTCTCTGCCTAAAGACACAATAAAATAAGGCCACCACTGAAGCTGGACCGGAGATGTAGCCCTGGAGGATAGGGTGAACTCCTTATTAAAATTGTTTGTGTCTTTGTGTTGCTTACTGTATTTCTCTGCTGTCTTTCCATTTAAATGTCTGTGTATTGGCAATCTGATCGATCCGTTGCTTACATAACACAACACACATACCAGCACAAGAGTCTGTAATACCTTTTGTTTAATAAATCTTTAACTGATGTCACTCATAGGGTGAATATCAGATCAGAAATGCAGCCCATGGAGTGGATTAGATAGGGTTCCAATTCCACAAAAAAGGGATCATATATATGGAATAACATGTTGATGAATAGGCCTTGGACTATTAAAAACTTCAAATGGTTTGTTTGAGTTGGCTCGAACACCTTGATCGACTTGGATCCGATTTATGGGATGATGGGGGAAAATAATTTACCATCTCAGATCATTGAACACCTACAAGTGAAAGACATCTTTTATTTGTATCAGATCCAGAAAGGACGTGACCCATTGCTCTTATATCTAGTCTGGATGAGTGCGAAGGATTTAAGGATGAGACCTGAATTCAAGTCAAAGTGGAATGGTTTCTTATTACAACTTCAGATGGTTGGTATTCAACTAAATCAAAAGGAGGACAACTTATGTTGCCAGGTTGATAAACAAAATGGAAACATATCAGTTCACAACATTTATAAACACATCTTGGACTCCCTCGAAACTAGAAGCAATATGAGATGGTATCATCGGGTTTGGTCCTGGAATATAGCTTGTAAAATCATTCTTTTTTGTTGGCTAGTGTGTAAAAATAAGGTTCTGACCTGGGAAAATTTATATAATAGAGAAATCTTCGGCCCCGCTAGATGTTGTATGTGCAAAAAATAAGAGGAAATCACTTTACATCTTTTCCTAAAATTCCCTTTTATTGTGTGAACTTGGACTTATGTTTCCCAAAAACTTAGATTAAATAAATGTTGGGACTTCCCATCAATCGATGAGGTTTTTAAGCATTGGATTGGCTTGACTCTAGAGAATTTTTTTTTTCCTTTTTTGTTTGTTGGAGTATTTGGAAAGAACACAACACATCCATATTTGAAGATTAGGCTCTAGATATTGGAACCATTGCTTCCAAAATATGTGCCATGTATGGTGAATTTGGGCAAGTCCCTAGCACTAATATGATACACTCAATCAAGACAAGACCTCCACATACTTTTCCAATAAGATTTTTTGATGGAGTGGCACAAAACCAGATCTGTGGGTGTGGAGCAAGAATCACCACTAGGGTGGATCTAGATTTTGATTTTCGGTGGAATGGGGGTAAGGGATCCAACAAAAGAGAAAAAATAATCGCTTTATGGGGCTTATTGTATTGTGCAAGATGAATAAAACTTGAATTTATGCATGTGTTTGGAGACTTCTAGGTCACCATCGATTGGATTAGTAGGGAAACAAAGTTTGCACCTCCTAAGATGGCACATTGGATGTATTGAGTACAAGGAATCTTTAAGCTCTTCCAATTAGTAACTTTTTCTCATGTGCATAGGGAATTCAATGTTGAGGTAGAAAATTTATCGAAGGTGGGACTTTCTATGAGATCCAGAAATATCAAGTTCTTAGTCTTCTCACAGGGGGAACAAATCAACTCGGGCTTCTTTTAGTGGAATTAATAGAAAGGTTGTCCTTTTTTATTAATTCTGCATTTGATTTTTGACTTGCGGTATATAGGTACTTTGTGTATTAAGCCTATTAAATTCTCTGTCTACTCTTTTGTATAACCTGGTGGGATAATTGAGTACATTGTCCTTAGGTTTCAACTTGGTGGTCACTGATATACTGGGCTTCCTTTTTTATGTTTGTAAAGATGGCTTTGTGTATGTGTTTATTTGATAATAGAATATCTAAATTTTTCTTCTTGAAAAAAAAGTATATTTTGAAGTTGTCAAATAAATAAGAAAAATATTCCATCTTACAAAATTAACCAATAATATATTATTTGTTTTAAATTATAATCTTAGGAAAATATTATTGAAAATGAATTTGTGAATATCATCATCCTTAACTTTCCCTGGTTCTTATTAATGTCTTATTAATGGACTTAATACTACTAATAAAATCCCACTATTTTATGTAGCATACCTTGCTATGAAATTATAATAGCAATAACAATGATCAACACACAAATTATAATGACAAGAACAATGATCAACATAGATAAGGAAGTCGAAACGACATACTTTTCTCCAAGGAAAGTTGACTCTACACATGAAAAAATGAAATACAAAGGCAGGTCAATATTTTTAACAACACGAAGAAGAAACGAAGGAAATCGTTTGGTGAGAAGCACATGCACTCTTCTCGAGGGAGAGGGAAAGATTAACTCAACCCTAGGAATCAAATACTAAGCCTAGCATTCTTCTAAACAATGTCAAGAATAAAAGAATCCATTGAATGGTTATTATTGGGGAAGTTAATATAGTAGGTTAATATCGAAAATGTATGTGAGAGAGAAAAAAAAATAATATTTTTAGAATTAAAAATAATATTTGTAATAGGGAAAAGGTAATGTTTTTTTATTAAATTGATGAGAAAAATATATTATTTTTTAAATTAGAATTAATGTTTATAATATGAAAAAAATGATAATGATTTTTTTATTATTAAAGTTGACTTCTGTGATAACAATAAATAAAATATAAAATCTGATGTAATTTTACATCGAGTTATATATATATACATAAAATGTATGTTGTGTTTTTATTAAAATGATTTTATGTTTTTTTTTAAATAAGATAATATATTTTTTGGTAAATTGAAAGATTACAAAAAGAGTTGTGTGGGAAATAATCTGATATAAGATCTAGCCGAAAAGCTAGTACTGGTCATAGCAAAGGCTATATTTATAGTATGACACAGACAAAAGAGGTAACACAGTACAAAAGTGGAGCCGAGAGGTGTTCTCATTACAACATTTTCAAAATTGAGATATTAGAAGCCGAGAAAGGAGAAGAACGCCTTGTAGCGACCAACCATGCAGATATTGTTAACCTCCGCGACATAAATCCTTTCGTAGAGGTAGAAGAACATACACATGGGAAGAAAAACAGGGAAGGAAACTGACTGCATCACTCCTGGTTGGTGGTGACCCGATCCTCATCCAGACGAATGGGAGTCTCCTGAGAGCTTCCCTCCTATTGCGCGGTGATGACCCGACGAATCGTGGAGGCCCTAGGGTCCTCTTTCTTGATGCTCGGGGATCCTTCAACGGTTGAATGGACCTTCACTGTCAACTTCTTCTTGATGACAATATAATATAGAGCGTCCCAAGTGATAAATCTGCAATGGTGGATGGCTTCTACATACACTACAAACTTTTCAGTGAGACGATCAATCTTAGTTTCCAGAGTCTTGGAGTGCTCCTCTTGTTCGTGCATAGTAAGCCCCATGATAGTCTTCATTTGCCACCATGTTTCAATTGTATGCGTGTAGAGGTTTTCCTGTGCCCGGGTGAGAGCAGGGTTCGGAATCCAAGCAAATTCCGCATTGACCTCTCTACAGAGAATATTTTCTTGGGCCTTTAAGTCTGAAATTCGCTGTTGAGTTCAGATTAATTGCCGCCGTGTAGCACAGAGCTGCGCACCTAGCAGCAGTCTCCACGCGAGTGGTAGGGGTTGGGCCTAGGGACTGCCAACGGGAGGCAGCGCGACTGCACGCACCTCCCCTACTTGGACCAGGGGTGGAGCCATTCCTCAGGGCCATGAGAGAAACAAAAGGACTGGAGTGCAGGGGGAACCAGAGAGCGAGGGGCCAACAAAGGAGGGAAAAGGCAGTGAGAAGAATGAGGGGGAGAAGGGGGAGGGGTGAATTTATAGATGCCAGGAGGAGGAGGGAGACTGGAATGAGGGAGAGGGGGCGGGAAGGGGAAGCATGCGAAGATCTGAGGAGGGGCGGAGGAGTAATGGTAGAGCAGAGAGGATGAGACTGAGAGATGGCAATCACACAAGGGAGAGGGGAGGTGGCATCGCAGGCTCTGGAGACAGGTGAGCCAAGGATGAGTCTGTACTTAAGCGCCCTCCACCTATCCTTCCCATTGAGCAGAGAATCAACCTTGTAATGATGAAAGGTACGCGAATAGTTATTATTCGGTAGAGTAGTTATCTTCTTCATTGATTGATGTGCATTGCTGACGGGGTTACCCTTCCTTTAGTTCCTGCCACGCTTGGGACTTTCGGCGTAGGGTACCAGCCGTACTCTCATTCACCAGTCTATCCATGAATTTATTTCCCTTCCTTCTGATTGCTTGAAAGTGGAGGCCTACCATGCTGTCAATTCCTTGCTTGATCCATTGTATTATTTTGTTTAGGCGCCAATTTTCCATGATTTTTTCCACCTCGATACTCTGCTGAAGTTTTTTTCCAATTTGGGTGGCCAACATGGAATCTCCTTCAACTATTAGAGGATTGAGGTTTAGGTTGTGCGCTATGGCGATGCCATGTTCCAGGGCATGAAGTTTTGCGGCATTGTTGCTGGCTAAACCTATATTTCCCTCATAAATCCAGATTATCTCACCTTTAGAGTTTCTGAAGACCCCTCCAAAACCTGCTAGGCCCGGATTCCCTTTAGTTGCGCCATCGTAGTTGAGCTTGAAGGTCCCCTACTCTAGCGGCCGCCACGTGTTATTTTTATTTTCATGCTTGGGGAGGGGAGTGACTTCGCAGACCTTGATATGAAGGAGATCCAACATTGAGAGAATTCTCACTTCAAGAAGGGTGGGAGGGGCTTTGATAGTCTGAGTGGGTAGAGAGGTCATTGTTTCGCAGAGCGCACTTTTGATCTTCGCGATAATGAATTCCTCCTGGATGGAGAGGCCGCGAAAGATTCTCACGTTGCATTCCTTCCACAGAGCCTAGTAGATCAAACCAAGAATTAAATTCCAAGCGCGGTTAACCAGAGGATGGGGGGAAAAGACCGTTCTCCAGTTCATGATGGTACTTTGAATGGAAGAGGGGTCCCGATCAGAGCTTTTAAAGACCAAAGAAATCCAATTCCATAAATTGGACGTGAAAGGGCAGACATTTAACAGATGATTGGGGGTTTCTTCTTCTTGCTGGTAGAGGGGGCATCTCAAGGGGCCAATAAAGCCTTTTCCTCTTAGATTGTCCCATGTTAAACCTTTTCTGTGCATGACTAACCAAAGGAAGATAGAAATTTTCGGCTAGTGCTTCCTGTCCCAGATTGCATTCCACTTCGGATCTAGTTGGAGTTGGTCATGCTTTGCTATGTATCTGTAGGCTTCGCTTAAGATGAAGTGTCCTGCTAGATTTTTCCCCCATCTCAGTTTATCCTCAACAAAGTCAAGGAGGATTTATCTTTTTTGTAACTCTGAGGAGAGGTTCGACTAGGTTTTGGGGTTCATATGGGGAGTCCATTCCTCATGATTGATCCAATTTCTCCATCTGTCATTTTCTTCACTTTTTCCCTAGTACTGGTTGACTTTGATCTTCCCTCTATTTTTCATTTCAGCCTTGATATGTTGATAATGATCTTAATCAAGTTCCGGCCTTTGTTGCCAGACATCCTCCCAGGCAAGAGCCTTGTTCCCGCTGTCTATTTCTCATAAACTATGTCTTTGAATGATGTCCCTGTTCTCCCAAGCTTGATTCCAGATGACTGAACCTTTGATGTTTCCATTGAGCCTGATGATTTTCTCTTGCATTAAGGAGGGGGTGTACTTTTCTTTCTAGAGGGTACCCCAAGGGGAGTTGGGGTTATAAATCCATCTCCATAGGTTTTTGGCTCCCAGGGCCTTTCCCAGGAGGTCTATGTCTCTAAGACCGAGGCCACCATCTTTTTTGGGCTTGCAGATTTTTTCCCATGCTACAAGAGCCCATTTCTATTTGACCTCTACACCTCTCCATAAGAAGTTCCTCTGAAGGTTTCTGATTTTGCAGCCAAAGCTGAGTACATGTAAAGTGGGATGGCCTGAAGGACAAATTTAACCAGGATAAGACGACCAACCAAATTTAGAGATCTAAAGGTCCAGTTGGCCATTCTTTTCTCCAATTTGTTTATCAGGTTCTCCCAAGTGGCCCGAGAGAGAGGCCTATTTGTAAGGGGAACACCAAGGTAAGTGGAGGGGAGAGTGCTAATAGGAATGGCCAAGAGTTTGGCGATGTTCCTACAAATGGGCAGTAGAGTGTTAAAGAAAAACAACTTGGATTTAAGGGGATTGATGGAGGTGCCAGAAGCAGCAGAGAAGTCCGTCAAGATGGACATGAAAGAGGCAGCCTCTTTGATAGATGGGAGGCCCATGAGAAGAGTATCATCCACAGATTGTTGGTTAGTTGTAGGGGGGGTTGAGGGATGGGGCTGGAGACCAGAGAGATTATTTTCATGCAGGGAACAATGATAGAGCGACTTAGCCCTTCCGCCATTATAACAAAGAAGAAGGGAGAGATGGATCCCTTGCCTGCTACCCCTTGTAGGATTGAATGGTTATGAAGGTGATCCATTCACGAGGATGGAGAAGAAATCTCTTGATACCATATCCATGATCCACTTGATGCTTTCTTTGTGGAAGCCAAACGCATCCAAGACCTGTCTCATATAGTTCTAGCTGATTTTGTCAAAGGCTTTGGACATATCTAGCTGAATCATCATACCAGGTATTTTTTGGGATTTGAGAGAATGAATAAGCTCATGAGAGAGGATGATACTATCCATGATTTGTCTTCCTTCCACATAGCCATATTGTTGGTGGGAGATGAGGAGAGGGAGGATGACTTTAATTCAATTTGCAAGAACTTTGGAGATTATTTTGTATATGACATTTCAGAGGGCTATGGGCCTAAATTTGTCTGGGGAATCCATAGAGATTCCCTTGGGTATCAGAGTCAGAAAGGTGGAGTTAAGGGCTTTAAGGATAGACTTTTGAATTCGAGATTCCTCCACCAGGGTATGAACATCCAGCTTTATGATAGGCCAGCAAGCTTTGTAGAAATCAATGGTGAACCCATTTGACCTTGGATATTTTCCATTGGGCATTCCCATGATCACATCTTCCACTTCCTGGAGGGAGACTTTCCTTAGGAGCATTTTGTTATGGTCCTCCCACTACAACAAAACAAGCAATTTGCGCCAGATTTAACACCAGATTTTAGTGCATTTTTTTCTCAATTGGGATGAGAAGCCTGACGCTAAATCTGGCTCTATTATACAATTTTTAAAGCATCCTTTTTTGCACCAAATTTTTCATCTTTTTTTACGCCAAATTTTGCATCATATTTTGCACCAAGATTTGCATTTGGTTTTACAATAGGTTTTGCTTCTAGTTTAGTGCCATTTTTGCATCATTTTTTTCTTCCTCTTTTGTGGAATTCTTTGCTTCTAATTTTGTGTTGTAATTTTCATCGAGTTTTACACCATCTTTGGCATCTGATTTGGTGCCTTTTTTTACATCAAGTTTGTGCTAGTTTTTGCATCTAGTCTTATGCCATTTTTTTCTTCTAATTTTGTACATATTTTTACATCTATTTTTGTGCCAGTTTTTCTGCCTTTTTTTACGCCATTTTTTCCATCCAATTTTGTACCATATGTTGAATCTAATTTAGTGCCAAATTTTTCATGCATTTTTGCACCATTTTTTGCATCACTTTTGAGTTTTATTTGTTTCCCTTTTTTGCATCCTATTTTGCACCATATTTTGCATCTAATTTTGCAACATTTGTTGCATCCAATTTAGCATCATTTTTAACACCATTTCTTGCATCCAATTTTGCATCCTTTTGAGCATCTAAATTTTCATCCTATGTTGAACCATGTGTTGCATCCACCTTTGCATCCCATTTTTTGTCTATTGTTATGTTCGATTTTGAGCCATTTTTTTCGTCTACTTTTGCATTTGTTTTTGCACCAAGTTTTGAATCATTTGTTGCACCTCATTCTACATCCAATGTTGCATCTCAATTTGCATCCAAATTTGAGCCATTTTTATGCCCATTTTTGCACCATTTTTCTTCTTTTGTGTCCAATTTTGCACCATTTTTTATGTCCAAATTTTGCATCCTTTTTGGCATCTGATTTTGCATCCTTTTTGGCATCCAAATTTGCATTCTTTTTTTTGCCACATTTTGTGTCGACATTTGCATCTCATTTTGCACCTAGATTTTAGTTTGAATTTTCATCTAGTTATGCATCATTTTTGGCATCCTTGGTTTCACCATTTTTTAGTCCCATTTTGCATCTTGTTTTGTGTCTTTTCTTACATCCTTTTTGCACCCAATTTTGCTTCCTAATTTTACACCATTCTTTGCATCCTCATTTTGGTGTCCATTTTTCATCCTTGTTTGCAACCAATTTGGTATCCTTTTGTATGCCCTATTTTTTTCCCTGCTTTGTGTCTACTGTTGCACCCTTTTTTAATTTTACTTTAAAACCATTTTTGTGTCATTGTTTGCATCTTGTTTTGATCGCTAGTTTAACATCCAATTCTACTCCCAATTTTGCATCCATGGTTACATCCACTTTTGGCTTCTTGTTTAGAGTTTTACTTTCATTTCCATTTATGACCCCCTCTATGGGTTCATTTTACTAATTTCATTTACATAGTGAAATATATTACAGTTTCTAAATATCATTTTGTTGTAGGATTTAATGCATGGTTAGATGAACATAAAACCCTCTCAGTTTATCCCGGAAACCTAGGATAAACCGATTAAGAGAAAGGTTGTTCTAAGGCTCAAGATTCTTAGTAGATCAAGATGTAGAGTATAGATTAAGAAAAAGAGAAGGAATTCTTGTGAGTCCTCGCATGCAAGTCTTCTTGGAGTTTTTATTGTAGCTAGGAAAGCGCTCCTAGCTAGCTCCAAAGCTTGGTCCTACACATAAGAGAGAGAATAAGGCAACCTTCAGAGCATAATATCTTGATAATCAAAACTATCAAAAACATATAAATATTGTTGAATAAATAAATATAAACCAAAATCCCATACATTCATTAGTTAAATTGAATAAGTAAAGAATGAATAGAAACATATGGAAGGAAGAACAACCTATAATAAAGGAGTTTGATGAAAGTTACAGCCATTAGATGTAGTTGCAGCAGCACCTCCCCCAACTCCTAGCTCCAAAACTCTCCTTCTCAAGATAAATCTCACCAACAATAATTCCCATCATTTTCTCAATGGCCAAGCCTCCAATATATAGGAAAGTGAAGGCTATGAAGATTTCCCAAATTCCTCATTAGTTCAATTTGGGAAAAATATTTTGGGTGAATAACGTTTCCTCATATAAAAATGGCCTTTTCTACTTTTTAGATGCTTTTGTGCTTAGGAAAAAGCTTCCCCATGCTTTATGGCTCTTTCCTGCTTTTGTATGCTTTTATTTTTTAGGAAAAAGCTAAAGATGAGGATAAAGGGATCACATTCCACCATATGAGTTTCCAAAAGTGAACAAGAGTGTCAAATTCAAATTCTAGTTTGCTTATGTTTTAGTTCTTTTTTAATATGTAATTAGTTTTAGTATTTTTTTATTTTCTAAAAAATATATATTTAGTTTTTGGTATTTTTTTTATAAGAAAAAATATATTTTGTTTTTATAAAATGGATTTTAAACATTCCATTGATGCTAAATTTGTGATTTTATGATAGGATTTTAAATTATATATAAAAAAGTAACTTAATGCCATGTGTTGTGTCGTTGAGATGGGTATTATACATCTCTTCCTTGCTAAGTTATAGAATGTGCTTGGGTTTTCTTAATGCAATAAAACTAATTATGCTCTTCATTATATCTTGAGATGTTCAACTTGAACCTAATAAAACAATAAAGTTAAAATAAGTTTTCCTTTGTCCTTTGGAGATCTTTGTCCCCATTAATCTTGGTCTTAATAGATTAATTGTCTTATTGTGGCCTTGAGTGGTCACTTCCATTAGTTGCATGCTTTTTAGTTTTCTATTAGTGAGATTTCTTAGGCTTGATAACATGTTATTTATTTTATCAAAATGTGTTATTGTCCATATTATTGTTAAATATTAATATTAAATATGTTGGCTTTTGAGCATGGTTTAGCAAAACGTTCCCAAAAGGTTTATAGATTGTATTTTATAATGTAATGATTCATTGCTCAATGAAATTGTTTTGGATATTTTTTTTAATGATTCATTGATTGATGAAATTGTTATGGATATTTTTTTTAGTATATTAATTTGTATGTGATAAAGTCCAAAGTCACCTGTTTTTTAGATTTTCATTGGTCAATTTCCCTTAAGGCCATCAAGTTCACCATTTGGTCCCAGGTTAAGGAAATATAGGAGTCATGAAGTGGAATTGTCCAAGCACTTAAATCTTGAAACATGTTTTTTTAGTCACATTATACTTCCTTTCTGTGTAAATTCTCGATGAAAATAGTCTCATGGAACATGAAGGGCCTCAATAGTAAAGGAAAACAAATACTCCTAAAATAAAAATGGTACGCAAAGCACCCATCAATAATGTTGATATAAGAAATAAAAATATTAACTGAGGTTCTATCTCATATAATTAACAAATAGGGGAGGAATTTTGAAATAGTAGTGATTGATGCTTAGAGATACTTGGGTGGAATGGTTATTATTTGGAATGATCAAGACACCAATGTTACCAATATGTTTACCTCTTTTCGCATTATGACAATACAATTTTAGTCAATTGACATCGAGGACTACTGCCATGTATCCAATGTCTATGACTCCAATATCGCAAGTGGAAAACCTCTATTTCTCAATTCTATTTCCAACACAATTAATTTATACTCCCCATCTCCATGGATTATTGGGAGTGACTTCGATATTATCAAGTGTCTCGAGGAAAAGAAAGGATGAATCACAATGTTTAACAAGATATTTTGTAAGCTATACCATTAAAGCCCTAAAGTAGTCTCCATTAAAATTGTCAAGCAATAAGTCTCCAACCCACACATGTGGATCAATGAGATTTAATACATGTGTGTGTGGTGACTAACTTAATACACTGTTCTAATAACTCCACAAACTTATGTATTTCACTCTGTCACATAAATTGACAGTAGTGTGACATAAGTAAACCAAGAGTAGACATGAAACCCTTAGGCAACAAACATTCCCTAGATCCTCAATTAGGTGCTTAAATGATGAAGTGAAAATGCAAGGGGAAAAGAGGACTTCATGATTTAACCATCACAAACATGTGATCAAGTGTGACTAGGAGTGTATATATTCATATGTTTTCCAAAGAGGGAGTGAATACATGAGTTACCATTCATTGGGCCTTATTTTTCTTTTTCTTATATATAGGACTTAGGGAATAAGGTTTTCATAAGTTTGGCACAACTCATAGATATAACATTTACATGAATTTTCACTTCAACCTTAGAGTTTAGACTTAGATAAATCATTATAGTGTATATTTAATGATTTTGGCTTTCACTTTTTGATTTTATTTCATCACAAATGACAAAAGGGGAAATATTTTTCCACAAATCTATGAATGCTTAATCATAAAGGCATCATGAGATGAAAACAAATTAATGATGTTATTCTCTATGAAAATGACGGGTATTCTTGAGAAAATCTTATGCTTGTGGATGTATCCTCTTTGGTTGAGAGGGAGTGAGGGTAGACACCATATTATCCATGTGTCATGTACTATGGTCAGGACTAACAGTTGTAAGCCTAGTAAAGACACCAGTAGGGAGAATGGTGGATTGGATAAACATCTGGGATAAATATTCTTTGAGAATTTGTACTTTGACTAGGACTAACCGCCATAAGTCAAGTACATTAATCCAAGATAAGAATAGTCATGAGGATCGACATTTCTTGGTGTCAAATATTATGATAGTGGATTAGGAAATGATCATGTGAGGACATACCTAGTGAACATCCTGGTGGGGTAAGTGCCTAGAGAGGTAGTGGTATCCAAATTTATGCCTCCCAACATTGTGATCTGATCTAATGGAGAGATAAAACTTGTTAGTCAAGGCCTTGCAATTTTGACAATGTTGGCTACGATGATGTAAATCATCATTGATGCTTATCAATCCAGATCCCTTCTTATCTGAATATTTCAACATGAGAGTAATTTTTGTCTCATTATGAGTACCTCTATAGTTTAGAGGGAGTGTCATCACCTTCATTATTGTCATCATCACCACCATCATCGTCATCATTATTGTCATCATTTCATTATCGCCATAATCACCATTCATGTTGTCACCATCATCATCATGATTATGGACATTGTCGTCAATTGTTCATAATTATAGGTATCGTAAGAAATATCATCAACCCAAAAAATGTTATGAGTGCTTGAAAAGGGTTGTTAGGACACATGATATATGCAAGAGAAATAACAACTTTATTTTTTAGAGATGATCCATGATCATCATCATCACTACCATTATCATCGTCATTATAATTGTCAACATCCCCATCATTATAATTAATATAATTTCTGTCATAATTGTTTTCATCTTCATCATGAACATCATAATCATCATTCATGTCATTATTATTGTTGATGATGACCAAGATGAAAATAATGATAATGATGATCAGATGATGATGACTTGGAAGACGACGCCAAAGACAATGATTATGATTATGACCATGACAACATTTAAAAATTGGGAAGAATGGCCAAGGTCATTAGCATCGTCATCATCATTGTCATTGTAACCCCCATTGTCTTTATCATCATTGTCATTATCATAATAATCACAATTCATGTCATCGTCATCATCTTCATTATCATCATCGTTATAATTATTGACATTGTCATCAGTTGTTCATAATTTTCAATGTCATAAGAAATATCATCAATGCAAAAAATATGATGTGCGTTAGAAAAGGGATGCAAAAGTGAACAAAAAAAATGGGGGCAAAAATAGATGTAAAATTGGATGAAGAGTGGACACAACATAAGTAGATGCAAAACAAGACAGAAAAATTGACACAAAAGTGGATGAAAAAGTAGATGCAATAGTTGATGCAAACTTGGACACAAAATAGGATGCAAACATGGATGAAAAAGTGGAAGAAAACATGGGAGAAATAGTAGGCATAAAACTTAGCATGAATTGTGGTGAAACAAATGTGGATAAAACAACGAATGTAAAAAAGACACAAACTTGAATGCAAAAAGGAGGCAAACTTGGATGCAAAAAGGGATGTAAATATGGACCAAACATGGGTGCAATAGTGGACACAAAATTAGTTTCAAAATTGGACGAATCAAAAGTGGATGTAAAAGTAGATTCAAAATGGGATGCAAAAAAGATAAACAACATTTGATGCAAACTTGGACACAAAAGAGGATGCAAATATGGATGCAAAAGTGGAAGAAAATGTGGGTTGCAAAGATAAGCACAAGATATGGCACAAATCATAGCACAAAAAAAATGGATGTAATAACAAACACAAAAAAATAAACAAACTTAGATGCAAGACAAGATGCTATAAGGGATGTAAAAGTGGATGCAAACACGGGTGCTATAGGAGAAATAAAATTGGATTTAAAATATGGATGCAATGGAAATACATGAAAAAGAAGATACAAAATGAGACATAAAACCCAACACAAAGTGGATGCAATATTTTATGCAAAAGGGAATGCAAAGATGGATGCAAAATTGCCAGCAAACGCAAGTACAATAATAAGTACAAAACATGGCACAAATTGTGTCACAAAAAAAGTGGATGTAATGATAGATGCAAAAAAAGAAGAAAATGAAGATGCAAAATAAGATGCAAAAAGGGATGCAAAAGTGGGTGTAAACATGGGTGCAACAATGGATGCAAAATAGGATGCAACAAAATTCGATGCAAAAGTATATGCAATATGAGACACAAAACCTAATGCAAATATTGACACAAAAGTGGATACAAAAAGGGATGAAAAAATATATGTAAAAGTCGATGAAAACCTAGATGTATATGAGGATGCAATCGTGGATGCAAATTTATAAGCAAAAAAGGGTGCAAAGGGAGGTGTCAAACTAGGTGCAAATTATGGCACAAGAAAAATGGATGCAATAGTGGACACAATAATAGATTAAAAAGAGGATGTAGATATGGATGGAAAACAAGATGTAAAAGTGGATGCAACAAAAGTAGATGCAAAATTAGATGAAAAATTAGACACAAACCTTAATGAAAAACTTGGCACAAAGGGGATGCAAAAAATATGCAAAAAATGGATGCAAAAAATGATCTAAAAAATGATTTAAAAAATGATGCAAAAGAGGATGCGAGGGATGATGCAAAAGTTGATGCAAGTGTAGGTGAAAAAAGTAGATGCAATAGAGGATGAAAAAGTTGTTGAAACAAAATTAGGTGCCAAACTTGATGCAAAACATGGTGCAAAGGATGACACAAAAACTGGCATAAAACCTGTTGTAAAACTTGGTGTAAAAATATGGCGCAAAACCTATTACAATACTTGGTGCTGAACTTGATGTAAGACTTGGTGCCAAACTCGGCGAAAACTTTGCATCAAGTTTTGCACCATATTTGATAAATGGACACAAATAGCACCAAAAATGGGCTCTATACACAAAAAAGGAAGCAAAAAGGGATGCTAATCACAGGGTTTTGTTGTAGTGTCCGTGAGGATTTTGGGAATATTCTTGGTGATCTTTTTGATGTCCTGATCCTGATCATTCCTTGGCTCTTTAAGAAGAGAGTTGAAATAGTGGATGAGCTCTGTTTCCAACTCCTCATGGGAGTGAATGAGATGACCCTCTTGGTTCTTCAGAGCTAGAATTTTTTTGTTCCTCCCGTGCTGTATCATTGTTTTATGAAAATGGTCGTGTTCCTTTCCCCACATTTCAACGAATTTATTCTAGATTTTTGTTGCCACAATTGTTCTTCCTGAATGGATCTTTCGTCCCATCTTTTTTGTAGTCATTGTTCCTCTTGCTTACTAGTCTCCGTTAGCCCTTCTTCAATTATATTTTGTTGAAGAAGTTCCAGTTGGTGTTCCAAGTTTTTTTTATCCGTAATGATATTGCCAAATGTTTCTCTGTTCCATTTTTTGATTTCCTCTTTGATATGTTTTAACTTTTGTTGGAAAGTATACATTTTATTTCCAGTTCTAATAGGAGAGTAAGTCCACCATTGTTTCATTTTTTCCATGAAATCCGGGTGATTCAACTAGAAGGCCTCAAATTTAAAAGGCTTATTCTTTGGACTCATGGAAATTTCAATCTTGAGAGAGATAGGCCAGTGATTAGAAACTTCTTGCGGAAGGATTCTCACCACCGTTTCCCAGGAGCTGAGATAGGTTGCCTCAAATAGAAGGAAGCGATCTAAATGGGAGGCTATTTGACAATCCCCTCATCTTCTGTTATTCCAGGTGAATAAGCCAGTGCTAGTGGGAATGTCAATGAGGTTAAGGTTTTCAATGGTGGCAAGGAAAGCCTCAGAGTCCTTATCTAACTTCTGGATTCCTCCTTTCTTTTCAGATAAGTTAGTTATCATATTGAAATCACCAGCTATGATTTTGATAGGGTGGTGCAGAGGGTCAAGGAGATTGGATATGATTTGGAGCATTTTGATATGGTCTATCACCTTGTGCGGGGCATAAACATTAGTTATACTAATGGTCTCGTTGGTGCCTATGATTCTCAGGATCACTGTTAAGGAATGGTGAGTGGCCAGAGAGGAAATAAGGTCGAGTTTGGAATTTTTCCAAAAAGTCATTATGCCCCCCGCCATGCTTGTAGCCGTATTAGCCAAGGAGCTCATTAGAGGGAATTTTGAGGTCTAAAATGGGCCTCCTAAGGAAATTATAAAATAATAGTGGAAATAAACAAATAAGATTAGATTACATCATCAAATTTTAGAGGGAAAAAAGAAAAATTTATTTTTTCAACTCGTATTTTCAACTTATCTCCCTATGGGTTTACTCAAATTTCGAGCGGAAACACTTGTTGGATGAAAAATTTGATTCCTCATCCAATTAGTACCCATGTTGCATACTTTCGATGGACCCTACTACACGAAAAATGAGAAATACATGAAAAATGTGATTGCAATCATGTGTTTTCATGTATTTCTCATTTTTCATGTAGCAGGGTACATCAAAAGTATGCAACATGGGTACTCCTTAAATGAGGAATTAAATTTTGCATCCAATGAGTACTCCTGCTCGAAATTTGAGTAAAACCGTAGGGAGATAAGTTGGAAATACGAGTTGAAAAAGTAGTTTTATTATTTTATTATTTTTTAATATTTTTACTTTTTTACTCCAAAAATGGTGAATCATCCCCCATGGTTGATATCATCATCTTGAATCCTATTGGTTCTCATAAAGTTTATTTTGGTTGTAGATTTTTCTTAGGAGGCCTGTTTTATACCTCAAAATTCCCCCTAATGTTAAGGCTTGAAGCACTAGTTGAGAAGGAGGGGAGGGTGAGTCGAATCCAGTTTCGTTTCTTGAATGAGTAGGATGTCGAGATGATCAGACATGACTCTAATTTTTAAGATGTGTTTCTTCCCAGGACTGTTAAGTCCCCTAATATTCCAAGAGATGCAATTCATTGACATGGAGATGGGTATAGAGCTAGAGCCTTTACCTTTCCTTCATTGATTAGCTTGGCTCCTAGTTCTTGAAGGAGCTGACTGGTGGTCTTTCGTCCTCGCTTTCTGCTTGAGCCTTTGAGGTTGAGTCCTTCTACTGGAATGTTGGCTAATATGCCTTTTGAAGCTGTACTTTCTTGTGCTGGATAGTGAGCTTTGAGTTTTAATTCTTCCTGGAGGAGATAAGCTCCTTCAATTTTTTGTAACTGTTGTTCTGATATGGCATTTATTCCTTTTTGTTTCCATTCCTCTACAATTGTTGCAAGGTCTACCCCCTACAGAGCTTCCTCTATTGCGTTTTCCTCTAGTGTTTCCTCTGTTTCTACTTGCTGCATTTCTGTATCCTCTAGCACCTGCTCCTTTCCTCTGTTGGTATTACCTGTATCCCTTTCATCTTGTTCGCTGTCTACTAGGTGCCTTTCTTCCTCTCTTGCTTCATCTGCTATCATTTCGTTAGGGTCCCTTTGCTCTTGGGTACTGTTCAGTACCTTGAACTGATTCTGGCTTGCTTCTTTGTATAGGTTCTTCTTGGGGGTAGCTTTTTTCCTGTTATTCTTGTTCCTGGAGATTACTTTGGTGAACCCTTCGTTGTCTTTTTGTTTATTTGCTTGCTCTTGCATTTGAGGGGTTTTATTCAAGGGACAATCTCAAAAAATATGCCCATGCTCGTGACACTTTCTGCATCTGAAGGGAATTTGTTCATAGTCTATACTTTGCAGCCAAACTTCATCCCTGAAGATTAATTTAATTGCTTCTGGCAGGGCACCAGAGACATCTATATATACGCAGATTCGGGCGTAGGAAACATAGTGACCCATTCTGGTGCCTTCAGAGATTTTGATGTACTCCCCCAGCTGGTCTGCTATTCCTTTTAAGACTGAAAGAGCCCAATAATCAGTTGGTAATGAGTAGAGGTGTACCCAAACTGGAACCCTAGTAAAATCATCTTTTTTCTGGTGTGAAGTTCTCCCTCCAAAATCTCATGTATAAACCGTCTGAATTGTAGAAATAAGGTTCTCCTTCAAAAATTATGTCTCTATCCACTAGGAGGTCAAAGATGACTGCGAAAAATCCTTTGGAGCCTAGCTGAAGTCTGATCTCCCCTTTGGGTGTCCATTTGCTCTGAATCCACCAGTTCAGGGCTCTTTCAATTGGCGAGATTCCCATGAACTTGCATATAGCTGCGTGTTCTTGCATGTATTCCCTATATTCAGCTACCCCGGGGTCTTGGATTTCCAGTTCTTGGATTTTCTTGACTTTGGGATTACAATTATTCTTGGTCTTTTTCCCTTGATCTTGCGACTTCTCCTGAGATTGTGAAGGATTGACATTAGTAGGGAAGGGCGAGTGTGCAACCTTGCCCTTGTCTACCCGAGTATCCTTGGTTGATCTTTTCACTGTGTCTTCGTTCCTTTTTTGGCAACTTGTTTTGTTGTGGATGAGTAGTTTCTTCTTTGTCATAGCTTCCTCTTGGTGGCATACAGAAGGCATAGATGGAGGAAAACTTTGTGAAGAATGAAGCTTGGTCTGGCGGCCGACCAAAGACCATATCCTTGAAGGCGTGAGCACCAGGATGCTGTTGCGGATCCGCCATAGTGGGTAGGGCCCTAAGGGCCAAAACCAGAGGCACCAAGGGGAGGTCGCGGAGCGCGCACAAACCCTAGCGCGCACAAGTGTTCTCTTTTGATAGTTTTCTTCACTAAACTAAAATGATGTTATGTTGGTTGCCTATTAAAGTTAAAAGTGTATAATTAAATTTGTAAATTAAAATTATAAAGTTGAGTTTTATAAAAATACATATTAATAAAAAATTATGAATAAGTGATGCTACAAACTAATAAGGTTTTGTTTTGAGTAGTGATATAGTAAATAGGTTAACAAATAGATGATACATGCACAATTTGCGATAAACATGACACCATGCATGATCTAAGGTCCATATATTATTGGAATGACAAAGTGAAAATGTAAGTTTTGCAAAGAAATTCATAATCGTTAAAGACTATTGCAAGTTTGAATTAGTGGCTATATTCTTAGAGAATTGCTTGGATCATGGTGTGACTAGGTGGTTACTAGATTCCCAAAGATCAATCAATAAAGAAGAGAGAAAAAACTATGGGTGGATTCACAATAACTCCTCCATTGACTCATGTTTTGGATGAAACTTCATGTGTTCATAACTCTGTCATCACTTCAAAAGCTACTTGCACTCTTATATGTCTATCTAGTTCTATGTAATTATCAATGAAGTTGATTAAACCAAACTTTCATATTTCCATCAACCCCAACAGGGCTTGTGGTAGGCTATAATGCATAAGAGATTTATTCCATCTTTACTCTCAAATAAACTAGACCACTTGATCAGACCCACCCTTTATGTTTTTGCCTATATACGAGATTAGGTAGGGATGTGGATAACGTTCGAATATAGTGAATTGGGCATATATAAGGCCATCTCCTCCATTCCCATATGTTGGTCATACCAACCCTCATCGAAACCGATTTACCACAAAAGATTTTGAGAATGTACAATGTGGTCATTTGCTAGGAATTATCCTTAGGCTCCACAACATGTAATCTCTTCATCATTGCAATAGGAAATTGAAAATGCTTATACATGGAAACAATAGGTAGTGCCTTATAACATTGTAAACTGATTTTTTCCAATCATTCAACATGTGACAAACCTTTTTATTGCCAGATGCGAATTTTTAATGTATATTGTCAAGAGAATCATTGTAGAACAATTGTTTAGTAGATGAACAACTAGATTCAAAAATAAAACTATAGATTTGGTAGGTGATGAGCCCCAAAAATGGATAATTATATGGGCTCATTCAACCTCCTAATTCGACTTAATCCACCATTCTCATTAGTTTATTGCATGTTTTTTATTATATTTATGCTAATAGAGTGAATTGGGTTAGTCATTATGCCAACAAGTCTAATGTGTGCTTTGTGTAGTCTTTTTGGTCAATTTGGAGACAAAATCAAATGTTTTACTGAGCACTTGGCAGCCAAATTCATGGGAGAACAAGGGAGAGGATTTGTAGGAAGGTGTCCCCTTCATTTATGGGCCCTTACCTCGAATTCTCCACCATCAGCTCGGAGTTCAAGGGCCACCAAATCAATTATCACAAGGGCAGCCGAGCAAGTGCTAGTAAAAGTGTTGTTAACTACAAGTTTTGGCAGCCGAGTTCCTAAAGTTTAGGAGGGTTGTTGGGGTCCTCAATTTGTATAAATAAGAAGGCTTAGGGCCTCATTTTGGTTAGCCAGTAGTTAGTCACTTTGTAGGCAGAAGTTAGCTAGTTTGTAGTTCGATTTTAGTCAGTAGATTAGCTTTGCATTTCAACACATTTTCTAGCTTTCCCTTGTGGACAGTTTTTGATGTAACTCTTCTTTTCTTGCCCAATAAAGATGAATCCAGCTTTGCACCAGCTCTAAATCTCTCTTAGGAGGCTATAGCTCTTGGGGTTGGGCCCATCTCAAGTTCCCAGTACCTCCTTTGTTTACTTTCATGTGTCTTTGCTGCATTCTTAGAATAAAATCTGCTATTTAGATTTAAATCTTGTTTTGTTATTTAGGTTGTTTTTGATGATTAAAATAGCTTTTTATGTTTAGATTGAGTTGGTAGGATAATAACAGGAAAAAGTCTCCAAAAAAGGGTCAACAAACACTTTTGGTTTCACCTCTTCCTTATTGGATCAGGGGCTGGAATTGAAGTAACCGTGCTGTCCCAAACAAAAACACTAGTTTGCTTTACCATCAATCCTTAGTGTACTATTTTCATTTGGAGAAGTTGGTTATGTGTTCAGATCTCTGAAATGTTTCATTGCATAGTTGATATACATGGTTCTCCTTCAAATAAAGCTGTTGTTCATTCACTTTATTGTTAGTTAGATTAGATTAGCTAGGACTTTGATTACTTGCAAGACTTTGTTGATTCAGTTGAATGTATATGGTGCAGAGCATCTCTACCACTCTTTCATCCACCTAATCTTCATCAGAGCCATCTGCTCCATCTCCTAGCTATGTTCCTCGTCTCACATCTTTCCTCTTGCCCACGTAACCCTACCTTTTTGTGCAATCATTGTTTCAGCCTTCTTTGAGCCAATTTATCCATCTACACCTTCTCACCACTCCATCCACCAGTCCCTAGGCCACTTCAGACCCCTATCCTACCTCCATATCCATTCATGCATCTTCCCTCACTCACCCATCCTCCAAAATCCAATTTTTAAACATCCTGTAGAAATTTCTGAACATCCTGTAGAAATTCCTGAACATCTTGTAGAACCCCTGCAGACTTCCTGTAGAAGCTCACAAATGAGGTTTCTTGATAGCCAAATTTTTTGAAACTCTCTGGAAGGGTGTTAGGGACTCCTTAGACCCTCTCTGAACCTTCCCGACCTCTTCCGAGCATTTGTACTCCTTGATCCACCCCTGCACAGTCAAAGAACAGTGAAAGCATATGCATGATGAAACTGACAACTTAATCAAAAATACAAAAAGATGGGTGACCTCCTGGAAAGTCCTGGTTACCGGGTGCAAGCCTCGGAAGTGATGATTGACGCTATGTGATTCATTTCAATAGTTTCAATTCCATTTCTTCACCCCTATGAGCATCACCCGATGCAATGAGTGCTAAGTGAACTATTCAAAAATCATGAGAAATTAGTCAGTTACGACTACCTCTCATGGAAATGGTCATACGTGAATGACTTACTTAACGCAGTTGAATAATATAATGCACTGCGTAAAACCCCCATACTTAAATTCAAAAAGAGTGAAGGGATCTCTACTTGAATGGTTCATGAGGCACAATACTTGCTAAGGTTTTGCAAATGGGGTAGCAAGCTAAGTGGGCTTGATTGTGGGGAAAACTCCACAGTTAAGCACGCTTGAGCCAGAGGCGATCTGGGATGGGTGACCTCCCGGGAAGTCTTGGTTACCGGGTGCAAGCCCCGGAAGTGATGATTGACGCTATGTGATTCATTTCACTAGTTTCAATTCCATTTCTTCACCCCTGTGAGCATCACCCGATGCAATGAGTGCTAAGTGAACTATTAAAAAATTATGAGAAATTAGTCAGTTACGACTACCTCTCATGGAAATGGTCATACGTGAATGACTTACTTAACGCAGTTGAATAATATAATGTACTGCGTAAAACCCCCATAATTAAATTCAAAAAGAGTGAAGGGATCTCTACTTGAATGGTTCATGAGGCACAATACTTGCTAAGGTTTTGCAAATGGGGTAGCAAGCTAAGTGGGCTTGATTGTGGGGAAAACTCCACAGTTAAGCGCGCTTGAGCTAGAGGCGATCTGGGATGGGTGACCTCCCGGGAAGTCTTGGTTACCGGGTGCAAGCCACGAAAGTGATGATTGACGTTATGTGATTCATTTCACTAGTTTCAATTCCATTTCTTCACCCCTGTGAGCATCACCCGATGCAATGAGTGCTAAGTGAACTATTCAAACATCATGAGAAATTAGTCAGTTACGACTACCTCTCATGGAAATGGTCATACGTGAATGACTTACTTAACGCAGTTGAATCCCAAAATGATATCTAATATAATGCACTGCGTAAAACCCCCATACTTAAATTCAAAAAGAGTGAAGGGATCTCTACTTGAATGGTTCATGGGGCACAATACTTGCTAAGGTTTTGCCAATGGGGTAGCAAGCTAAGTGGGCTTGATTGTGGGGAAAACTCCACAGTTAAGCGCACTTGAGCCAGAGGCGATCTGGGATGGGTGACCTCCCGGGAAGTCCTGGTTACCGGGTGCAAGCCCCGGAAGTGATGATTGAAGCTATGTGATTCATTTCACTAGTTTCAATTCCATTTCTTCACCCCTGTGAGCATCATCCGATGCAATGAGTGCTAAGTGAACTATTCAAAAATCATGAGAAATTAGTTAGTTACGACTACCTCTCATGGAAATGGTCATACGTGAATGACTTACTTAACGCAGTTGAAACCCAAAATGATATCTAATATAATGCACTGCGTAAAACCCCCATACTTAAATTCAAAAAGATTGAAGGGATCTCTACTTGAATGGTTCATGAGGCACAATACTTGCTAAGGTTTTGCAAATGGGGTAGCAAGCTAAGTGGGCTTGATTGTGGGGAAAACTCCACAGTTAAGCTCGCTTGAGCCAGAGGCGATCTGGGATGGGTGACCTCCCAGGAAGTCCTGGTTACCGGGTGCAAGCCCCGGAAGTGATGATTGACGCTATGTGATTCATTTCACTAGTTTCAATTCCATTTCTTCACCCCTGTGAGCATCACCCGATGCAATGAGTGCTAAGTGAACTATTGAAAAATCATGAGAAATTAGTCAGTTACGACTACCTCTCATGGAAATGGTCATACGTGAATGACTTACTTAACGCAGTTGAATCCCTAAATGATATCTAATACAAAAAGATGTTGTCTTCAGATAGAGGTAGTCTAGACACATGTATTTTACCTTCATAGAAGTGATGGCATCTCTTTCAGTAGTATGCATTCTCTCCTTTGCATCGGTAGGATAGGACTAGCTGGTAGAATTAGGGTTTGCTAGGGTTTGCATTTTCCTTCAGTTTTCAATCTCTTTTCACAAATAGATTAGCTTCCTTCTAGTTAGATTTCATCCATCAATTAAAAAGCTTCTTCTAAGAGCTCATAGAAGTTGGCTTAAGCTCCTAGCGGACTTGTGCCAGTTGACCAAGTGACAGCTGCGGCAAGAGCTAGTACTTGTGCATACATCACCGTCACTTCCAAGTTTGTTACAAACTACCGGGTTGATAAAATTAAAGAAGGGAGTTCCAGGAGTTGCAGCATTATTGCTGCAATACTGGGGCTCACCAGTAGGTGAGGTCAACAAAAAATGTGTTGAAATTGAAGTTAGTTTCTGCATATGTTATGCAAAGTGACATGATTACTTGCATACAAACCAAGTGTAGGGTGACAGTGACAATGCTCCTACTTCTACCCATGCCTTTGCCTTTATTATTGATAAGTATGGGTCTCACTCTTCAACTGGATCAAAGTAAGCTCTCCCTTGAGCATAAAGACAACCTAGGTAACACTAAAGGATCTGCAAGCCAACCCTATTAACTCAAATTTGATAACGCACATATAAATAGGTGGAAATCATTGCCCAAAAAACCGTTGTGGTTACTCAACTCACAAATAAATATTAATCAGATCAATTGATGCCTTCCCATGAGTATGTGTGGAGGCATCACAAGCATGGGATGCAAGAGAATTAATGTACTTTTTTCCTTTCCAAGCTTATGAGACCCTTGTTCATTTGGTAGAGATTTTACTCTTCATATCTAGTTGTTCATTTTAATTAGGCATTCATCAAAGCTTTATTTAATTTTTATTTTGATTTGGTTTTGGTCACATGGATTCTTACGTATGTCTCTAGTCTGTGATTATGTTTAAAGCATAGTTACCAAATTCGAATTTGGATTCGAATTCAGATTATACGATACCGGAAAAAAATCGACTCTATAAAATTCAATACGGAAAAGATTCGACACTATACATCTTACAAATACTTAAATATATTAATTTTTTTTCTTTTATTTATAAATTTAAATAAACAATTATTATATTCAAAATTTTAATGAAAATATAAAAGTTGTATAAGTTATTTTTTTCTCAAAATAGAATTTACTGTTTTTTTATGTTTTATATAAGAGTTGTTGATTTGCAACCAATTTGCTATTTTATAAATTTTGGTAAGGTAGAATTATCTTTTTTTACTTGCAATTTGTCATTTTATAAAATTTTCTAATATAGAAATTACCCTTTTTTATTTTTTTTTTTCTATAAAAGTTATTGTCTTTTACTTTTATTTTTTTCCAATAAGAATTACCAATATGCTAAGATAGTAATTGCTGTTTTTTATTTTTATTTTTTCTATAAAAATGGGGTTTTTTTTTTTTTCAATAAAAAATACCAACTTGCTAATTCTTCTAAGAAAATTTATAAAAGCTAATTGATCTTAGCATTAGCTTTGTCTTTCTCTACATTATTTCAATTTTCCACCATGGTTGCCAGTTCCAAACTTGTTTTGCCCTTCCCTATATTATTCTCACCAACGCGTCCATACTTGTATTCTTCCAATGCATGAACTAAGCAAAGTTGGAATTGATTCCTATTCAACAATTGAGGGTAAGTTCAATGACCTATTTTCACCAAGGCTAAGTGGTTCTAAACTTGTATTATTCCAATGCATCAACCAATCAAAGTTTTGTATTATTCCAATGCATCAACCAATCAAAGTTAGAATTAAAAATTTACCTCTCAAATAGATAATAGATACCAGTTTGAAGAGTAAATTCATAACTTATTGAAATAACCATAAATTTTAATTTTTTAACAAAATAAAAAATAAAAAACATAAATCAATACTTTTCAATTTACATAAATACAACGCAATCTTTTGAATTTATAAAATGTATTTAACCAATGTTTGAAAATCACAATGTG
The DNA here is from genome assembly GCA_031772625.1 of Pinus tabuliformis. Taxonomy (NCBI): domain Eukaryota; kingdom Viridiplantae; phylum Streptophyta; class Pinopsida; order Pinales; family Pinaceae; genus Pinus; species Pinus tabuliformis. Next base: position 209,922,316 of record CM062816.1, on the reverse strand, counting down.
AATCATTCTTATGTATTTAGTCAATGTAGATTTATATATGTAGATTTGTATATATCAAATTTCCAGATACCTTACTTATCACCATTGTTCAGAGTAACAGAGCACACTATGTATTCATGTTAGGGCGCGAAACACATTCAAGTAGAGTGTTACACATTATATATTCATGTTGGGCGTGAAACACATTCAAGTTAAGGGACGAAGTAAATTGAATGTTTGGAGACAACGAATTGGAGCAAGTGCGTTTGACAAAAATATGGCGAGTCCTATTTCCACCTCCATAGCAAAGTTAATGCTATGGAGGTACCCCTCTGACAGCCTCACAGGGCATCATCGACCATACATCATCGGACCATGCATCATAAAGTTTATCTGTCTCCGGCATCCCTCTCCGGCTGCCCATCGAAACCCCCGGCGACCCTGCCCGCAGCCACCCGCAGCCTCCCCTCAGATCGTATTGATGACGGACGGAGATCGTATTGATGCCAGACGGGAGAGCGTGGCCTCCACTCAGATCGTATTAATGCCCGACGGGAGAGCTCATTTACCTCACGCACGAACGGGACCAACCTCCTTCGGCCTTCAAAGTCCCGGCCAGCTCATCTGCAAAACCACTCCTGAGCACTCCGCGGCGAACAGAACATTATCTGCAAAACCATTCCTGAGCACTCCGCGGCGAACATAACATTATCTGCAAAACCATTCCTGAGCACTCCGTGGCGAACAGAACAGAGGAGATGTTCAATACCTGGAGGAGCTGGCCATTGGTTATCGAGATTTGCGGTTGGCAAGGTTAGTGCTCCTGAAGCCTGCGAATTCTTGGTGAATTTTAACATCTATTTCCCTCCAAATTTCATTAAAAACGAAGTTAAATTTAGTCACCATTTACAGCAATACCATTTCAATCCATACTCGACTTTATAAAATATAAATGTAAGGAAAGTGTCAGGTTATACTTCTCTTCTAAAGATTTGATCAATCACATAGAAAACTTCAAGCTGATACTACAGGAAAGAAATACTTAATGCTATCATTCCAGGAGATGTTTGGAGGTTATGCGCTATAAAGGACTAGAAAAGAAATCTCTACAGTTTTACACATTTGGACTTTGCAATGTAGTTTGAATCACCATTAATTAATAACAGTTAATTAACTGTTATTCTTTTTACCAAAGTAAATCAATCTGGTCAATTTCTTGCTTCTCTGCCAGCAATATACACCATGTTGAAGTCTAACGATCGACATTCAACTTCCATTTCAATGGCCATAGCCTTGCCAGGAGACCACACATACAAAATCGTTTCGATATTTGCCTACTGGCAGGATTTTGCTGTGTGTTTTTTTTACCCAATAGCTGGGCAAAGCAATGTAATCGGACACATTTACTCACGTCTGCCGATAGCTGAAAGTGCTTTAGAATCAGGATTATGTATGTAACCCCATTTCCCTATAAATAAAAGGCTGTTGTCTTTTTTTTGTTTGAATTTTTTTTTTGACGCACAGAGTGCGTCGATTTCTTTGATTGAAATATGCCCCATTGGTGGGAGTTTCACCATCATGAGCGGCTAAACTCACACCAATGTATGGACCACAGGGCAACACAGAAATTTGTGATAGAAAAACATTTCAATGGCACTGAGAAATTTGATCATCTTCAGTTTAAAATAAATAAATTAAAATTAAACATGCTTCTGCAAATACGAGACGGATTTGTCCATTCATTATAAGTTTTTGGTGTTTTTGATCGGAATCTTGTAAAAAAAAATGATGAAATTTTAATTATATTATATAAAATTAATTAATTAAATTTTAAGAAACTTATACCAAATAAACTGCCACCAATATTCCCAAATCTAATAGGCCATAAATAATAGGAGCAATATCTAACCACAGTTAGATTAAAACAAATATATTATCCAGCAGTAAACACAGACTACCTTTACTTATTAATAACTCGATAGACTAATAAATAAGTCTAGACCCAAATAGACTATACAATAAGGACCTCGTTGCATTAAAAGAATACATCAGTGCGATTCGATAGCATTAAAATTTTCAAGTTCTTTGAGGATATGCGCACCACAACTAAGTCGAGGTTAGTTTACGGGTTAGTGTAAACTAAGAAAAGGTACAAATTCATTAAGAAAAAAAAAAAGAAATTCGATGCATTTTAGTTTTAGATAAATAAAAATGGTGAAAGTTAAAAATAGTTTGATTTATTTGTATTGCGTTGTTTAATGAGAAATTGTTTAAATGATTAAAAGTGGTTTGGATTTGGGTAAAAATCTCTGAATTAAGGAAAGACCTAGAAGGTCAACTGTGAGTTCATAGCTCAAAATCAAAGGAGGATAAATACAAGTGCAAAACTACGAAAAAAAGGTAGCTGAGACTATCGAGAAAACTGAGGAAAGACCTAGAAGGTCAACAATAAGTTCACAGTGCATAATTAAGTAGGGTAAATTATAAGTGCAAAACTAAGAAAAAATATAGCTGAAATATAGCTGAAATATTCTTAAATATAGCTGAAATATAGCGGATTCCATAAAGTGATTTAAGAATATTTTGAAAACATATGAAATATAGCTGAAATATAGCTGAATTAACATAATATTTTACTAAACTAATTAATAAATATGTAACATAAAATATATTTGAATTACTGAATCTATTAATATACTATTTATTGAATCAGTAAACTAACTAATAAATCAATTTTTGACAACTTTATCCTCTCCCGGTGAAACTAATCCTCTCTCACATTGATAACTTTTTCATAAAGGGTATCATTATTTGCTTCATTAGATGTCACGAAGACAAAGTGAGAAAGGATACAGTTAATGGAACATATTTTCGATATTGGGGGAATGCCTTTTTATTAAACAATGGGTATTTTATGCTTTATGAGCATACTGAGAATGAGTGTTGTTCTTTCTTCGCAGAGGCATTGCAGCCGATGTTACATCATAATTTATTCAACTCTCAGCTCAAACCCAGAGAAAATATCGTTGTTTCTATGTCCAGGATTGAAATCGGAAACCTTTCCGTCGAGATGCTTTTAATGAGTTTAATCAGGGAATCTTGTCATAATATTTTTCAATTCATTTATATTCCAAAGATGCATCACATTTTGTTGGCCCAATCAAGGGTTGCCTCATAAATGGATTTAGATTTTGTAGTGTCTTTGACTAATTCTACTTTTAGTCGCTGCATACAAATCAAATGCGTTCAGAAGTCAAATTGTAGTCAAATATCATATCAGAGCTTACTGGTAAGTCCAAGTACCAGTGGTAATTAGGCTGGGACTTGTATGACTGGTAACAATAAAAGGTCAAAATTATAATGTATTGTAACAATGGTGACAACAATTAAAGTTTGGCATTCTCATCAATTGTATATAGTTGTATAACTAAAACCAGAAATAACGTGAACCTGTTAATTCCATCTAATTGATTGCGTTTAGAAACTCTCTATACTTTGAAACACGATTTCATTGAGTATACTATTCTACTTTAGTTTGCTTGAGGTCACTTTTTCTTTTTAAGATTTGTTTTATGTAAGAATTTTTCAACAGAGTTCATCATTCTTATACTTGTCTCACTACTTATGGAGAGCCTGCCATAATCATTCTGGAATTCGTTAGATTTGTGCAACAATTCTCACCATAACATTAAAACTTGTGATTAATAAGTATTCGTGTTGCCTGCAAAATCTAACAGCAAATCATCTGTCCTCATTTCATTCAATTTTATATTATACAAATGAATTATGAATACTGTAGATATATTATACGCAGTCGTATAAAAGATTATGAGCTGTTGAGGTGTGCAAAAGTGGAGCTGCAACGGTTTAAGATAACTACTTTTGATTATCTCAACTACTATTATCTTACTCTTCATTATCTTAACTATGAAATTATAAATTAATTACTTTAGAACTCAACCATCATTCGCATAATTTTGTATCAAGCACCCGCATAATTTTGAAACAAGGGTTGCGCCTATACCAACCATAGTCTATAACCTTTTTTTAATTACTAATGATAATGATATCGTCAACATCCATAGACTCTATCCATCCATAGACTCTATCAACGCAAATACGTACACAGAAAAGTTCATTTTTAATTAAATAATAAAAATGATGTCATCACCATCCACAAAAAAACTCGAACAAAACAAAACTGTATAAAGAAAAGTCCATTTTATTAGGTTGGTTTCTGAAATCTGATAATGTTGGTTGCGTGATATGAGTATGTTTTTCCTTCATAGATTAATATCTACTTCTGCAATAGAATGTCTTCTATATTGTATGAACTCATATCACGCAACCAACATTAAATAATCACTGGTTTACATCTTAATTACAGGGTACCCATTTAAACGTGTATGTCGGTAGATGAAACTGGTGTCATCTGTTTGGATGGAGAAATGGAAAACGATAGTAAAAAATTACAAAACAATTGCATAGTCTAATAAATGTGGAATATTGTTGTTAAGGAATCTGTTTAGTTATTAACACTGTGAGTATATATGCACAGTGGAAACAGTAGATAAATTTGATCTAATAAGTATAAATGGAGAAATAAAGAAATGAGGTACACATGGAAATAGGAAGAAATGAGAGTTGACATTATTTACATTAAATATTAATACTTTAGATATTCAGACTAAAATCAGTTGATGAAAGCACTTACAGAGTTTGTCCTTGCCGGATGTGCAACATTAATGTGCTCAGAATTTAAGTGCCAACAGACCAACCACCGTATATTTAGCTTATATCTATTCACTTTGTTAACTGGAAAAATATATATTTATGTGTTGACATTATTTAACTCTTTTCATTATTTATGTGTTGAGTTTTTATCATCTACATAAAAAGTTGAGTTGCAACAAATAGATATGTTTTTTGTCCAGTAACGTATTATATATAGCTTTTTGATATATTATGGCTTTTTAAATATATCAAGGATTTAAGAACATTTTATTCTATTCCAGTTTTCAAAATTTTAGTGTTTAAAATGTATTTTAGTGTTTATTCTATTATTATGTTGTTCTTTTTAGATTATGGTATATGGAGAGCATTAGTGTCTTTACTCTCCTCGTTATGTTTGCAGGGAAAAAATATGTCCTGTAAAAAAATGGCATCCTATTTTGCCTTTGTTGAAGAATCCATAGAGCCCTCCCCCATGGAGTGTGCGGGTTACGAGCAGTATGTGCATCTCCCCGAGCTCAGTGCCATGTGGAAATTCAAGGAATGGCCTGGTTGGTCTAGAGAGGGGTTGGTAAAGGCTGCCTTACAGTCATTGGAGATTACTTTTCAGTTTGTTTCGTCTGTCCTCTGTGACACAAGGACTTACATTGACAAAGAGGAATGGAAGAGAAGGCTTGAATCCTTAATTAGTTCCCAGATTGAGTTGATTTCAATGATTTGTGAAAATGACAAGCAGGTTCCCACTCTTCAGTTGTTAGTAAGTAGTGGTGTTCTCTCATGGAAAGTTTTCCATGAGGTATGGCAGAGACCTGGTGCTTTACCTGTGGTTAGCAGAACAAGTGAAGAGAGCTTACTTCCTCGTTTGGGTACATGGAAAAGCGCTGAAGCTATGATTTCTAGAATATGGCTTGCCATTGAAGGCCATATGCAGAGGACTCCCTTCACTTTAGGTCTGGGGGAACCAAATATGTCAGGTAAGCCTCTTCTTGAATATGATAGAATCTGCAAGCCAAGATATTTGCACTCTTTAAAACAACATAAACAGTTCCATAATCTAGAAGATGCCAAACTTTGCAATGTCCTCCAGATATTTGAGACCTGGGTATTTGTAGGCCAAGAATTGTTGCAGAGAGTATATGAAAGAATAGACTCTGGGGATTTCGTAGGAGCATCCAAAGACTGTTGGATGGTTGAAAGGATGTGGAACATGCTCACAGAAATTGTGAATTTGCTTCTAGTGATGGACCCAGATGATTTCCTTTGCCTTAAACACCAGTTGGCAATTAGCAGCACTAGTACGCTTGCAGGCGCATATTGCCTTCAGTCTGCCCCCCTTAGAGACCTTACAAATGCATGCAAGGAACTAAGGCATCTGGTGCCCAAAGTCATCGGTGTTGAGGCTGATCCAAAGGGTGGACCAAGGCTCTAGGAGGCACTTATGCATTTGTTTCATTCACATGGACTGCGCTCACATAACACTTCAGGTGCTTACCATGTTGCAACAATACATGTTCTGTTGGCCTTCCAGGCAATAGAAGCCGCGGTGAAAAGGTTTTTCTTCTCATATCAGCAGCTGGTAGTAACAACCATGGGTAGCACTGAAATGAAGGGTCCATCATATCTAGGTGCTTGTGATGCCCTACGTCATATATATTTTGAACCACCTTATTTCCCTAGTGTGGATGGTGCAAAGACATTTTTGGGTTACTATTGGCACTAAAAGTTACAACTATGGTGGATGGTACACTGGAAGATCTACAGACAAATCAAGTGAAGTGTACAAGAGAAAGAATAGTGCCTTCAGTTTGTCAATGTATTACTCCAAATTGATACATACACTTTTTACATTGACAGTTTTGAGTACTATACATAGAATTATATTGGATATAGGATTAGACTCATTTTTGTTCATCCCCATCAGTAGGACCAATCAATAGAACAGTGGTAGAAATTTGGGATTTTTTTTTTTTTCCCCTCTCCAACATGGATAGGATACTAAGGATTCATAGTGTGCAATTCCTCCTTCGTTAAATAGTGTAAAAGATTGTCCAAAATTAAAAAGGTAATTATTAAAATTATTAAATTTTACGAGTTGTTTCTTTTTTTAATTTTTTAATTCTTTACCTAAATTTTATGATGAGTTTAATGATATTTATATAATTCATTATAAATTTTAACATGAAATGTAGTTTAATGCTGTTATTTTTATATATTTTTTTATTCAGTGTGTGAAACTGAGATAATTATAATTTTAATTTGTTAAGTTTATTTAATGGAATGCATCATAATTTTTTTGATGCATTTTTTTTTATTTTTTTTATCAGATTTTTTGTTTTTTAAGATTTTTTAATTCACTGTGTGAAATTGAGATAATTATAATTTTAGATTATTGAATTTATTTAATGGAATATATCATAAAAAATTTAATGTATTAAATCTATATCATATTCAAGCTACATTCCTACCATAAATATCCACTCATTTCCAAAGTTTTGAGAAAAAATATTAGATAATGCATTTCAGATTGACTAATAACATATAATTAGTATAGTTTTTTATCTCTACATTTATTTTACAAAGTACTCTGATACTTCTTTATACTCTACTTTAATTTTCTTGCACATGGCCTTGTGTTATTGCTTAAGATGTCATTTAATTTAACTGAATTTATGGTAAAGGTATAAATTTTGCCTTTAGTTCTTCAATACAAATTTGTTTTAATGAGATTGTAAATTTTAGTCAAATTATTTCTAGTATAGTATCATTTATAAAATACGTTGTTCTTTAATCATATAAGTTTAAATTTAGAACATTGATAATGCATATTGCTTATAATCATTCTCACTCTTAATATCTATAATTTGGCTTAACACTTATCATTTTCTTGCAGATTGACACACAGTTCGCTCGCTTGTGCAGAGCCTAACCCCACAGTTTACAAAGAACAAAAACAATCATTGTAATTTTTCTTTCGTGGGTGACTGGCAACCTTTAGTGAATTGCCTTCACCTCTGCAATTTTTTTCCATATAGTTCAGATTGTTTTAATAATCAGTATTAGTAGGGCAATTACTTAGCATTTACTTTAAAATTTTTACTTTTCACACATAGCTTAATAACGGGAAAAGTAAGTGGCCATAATCCAAACATTTTTTCAATTTGTTTTGCTATTTTACCGAAGTCAAATAGTTTAATTAGCAAAGGAGTAAGTGGTCCATAATTCACTCATATTTTTTACTAACCAAAGCATCTTTACTTCATTAGCATTGGGACTAGGAACTGGTGTTATTAAAGAAAGGGAGTAGCCCCTGCTTCCCTTGCGTCTTTTAGACGATCCTGGGCTTGCATCTGAAATATTTCTGAAAGCACTAAGTTTTTCATCTCCCTTTTTAGGCTCACATAGTGTAATAGGAAGGAAGTAAGTGGCCCATCAACCACACATTATTTTATTTGCAGGTAAGGAACAAACATAATTTAGTGTAAGTAGACGAATTTGAAAAGGATCATCGAATATCCACATGACTAAAAACTTTGTATGTTCACTATGTCACTTACACACACATTTCACTACACACATTAAGCTACTCTAAACTTTGAACAAAGGGAATCAAGTGTAAAAACCCTTTGTACTTAGATTATTTAAGCTTAATTTTTCACACCATAAGTGAAGGAAGACATGTAAAAGCAATCATAACTTGAACAAACTAAATTTCCCCACATGGGCCACAAAATAATTTATATTTTAGGTTAGGACTGTTGGGGGTAGGCATCCAATAAGCCGCCATGGTCATGTTACATTTTGAAACATAGAAGTTGTCTTTTAGGGTGCTTCAAATCCTTCAATCAGTCCACGGAAAAGACAACCCAGGCAGCACAGAGACCCGATTCAGAGGGGGTTCGGCTTAGGCTCAGTGCGTGCGGTCCTATATGGGGCTACCCAACCTGTATAGTGCTCGGTACTGATAATCGATTACCAAGAAGCTAAAGACTCGACTGCCTCCGTGAGACGAAGGTATCCTATTGGCCAAATTTTAGGGCATCTTTCCCTATAGGTGGAAGTGTGGGAAGCACTAAAGCCTCATTCAATACCTTGGTTGATTCTTTTTGTTGCTGGAAGCGTCACCAGTTCTTTCGGGACGTAGCCCCAGTACTCGTCATTCTTTGGCTGTTGGAAGCGTCACAAGTTCTTTCGGGACGTAGCCCCAGTACCCGTCATTTTTTGGCTGCTGGAAGCGTCACCAGTTCTTTCGGGACGTAGCCCCAGTACCCGTCACAAAAGATATCTCCGCAAGGCCCAGTTACTTATAGAGTGGAAAGGACAGATAGGTCTTCATAGGACCTTTTATCATACGCAAAACAATCTAAAATATTTTCCTTGTTTGATTGATCACATAGCTTAACTTAAAGGGAAAGTAACACTTTATTTTTCAGTTTGCTTTATGTATGTAATTTCTTTTTATACACATTCCTCTCCTCACCACAAAAGTGACACACATTCCATTTTAAGAATACATAAATACTTTACTTTTTCATATTAAGAATAACAAGACAATGCTACACAAAACATTCCATATTAAGTTCTACTAGCTGATATTATAATTACCAAAAACATGCTCTGTTTAGAGGCCTATTAATGGTGAATGATTAACCAATAACATTAGGAAATAGTTGAGTTAATATCAATGGTAATTAAATTGAATTTAGATAGCAGATTTCTGAGTAAAACGTTACTTAGAAATCTAATTTTAGCATATTATGTGAGCAAAAGAGAAAATTGATAATGGACCTATAAGGCTCGTGAACTAGTTAGCTAATTCAAAAGACAACCTTCCACATCAAACAATAGTGCATAATATAATGAAGCTTCACACAGATATGCTATTCAAAATGAAATCTGCATTACAAATAATAGTATTTAAAATACAAATTTATTAAAACCTGGTCTCTATGCTTTGTTCCTTTAACTGACCTCCAACAATCTTTTATAAATCAAACACTCCGTCATTAAAAGGAAGAGTTGCAATAGTGCAATCTTTTCTTATAATACAAAGTCCATATTTGAAAAAGGCAAATCCCACTGACTCAAATATGAGTTTTTCCTCCTACTTCTACAGCTAGAAAATCCCTTACAGTAGTGCTTCAGAATTCACTAGGTGCAAAGAAGAGGAAATTAACATTCTCTAAAATTCATATTTTTAATTACAAATGAAAATCAAAATAGGAGAATTGTTTGGAGAATAAATTTTCTCCCACAAATTTGATTGGCCAAAATTATTTTTCCTATCTTGCTAGAGCAATTTCATTGTTTCAAATATTCTCTTCATCATCCTTCGAACTGCTCTCCTACTAAAAACCAATCAAAATTAAATTAAAATGCAAATAAAAAAAAATACCAAATCTAGGAAAACAAACATCTCCAATCAAAATTTAAATAAATATCAACTTTCCATTGATCCTTGTGAATATATTGTTGATCAAAGAGAACAAAATAAAATGGATCTGCAATTTCTAGAAGCTTTGGGCAAATGAAAATGCAAAAAACTAAACTCAAGAAATTAGTATTGGTTAAAAATTCGGAGCTTAATTTTCTGCTAAATTTTAGACTTAGTTAATGATTGAATCTGGTCATGCAACCAGTTTAGAGATATTCTCCGTGATTTTATTTATCTAATAAGCCATCCCGGACCTTATTTGGCCAAGCAAAACTCAACTTAGGGCAAAATTAAAAAAATTTAATTAAAAAATCTAGTTTTAATTAACTGTTATTAATTATAATTATTTAATTAATTATAAGTATTTAAATAATTAAATACTTTTTTTAAAATGTTAATTTAAATCATAATTACAATTAATTAACCTAAACTAATCTACACTTAATTATAAGTTAATTAATTTACAAGTTACAAAACAAAATTAAATTATATAAGAAATTTTAATTAAAATTAAGATTTAATTTAAATAAATTAATCTTTGGTATTTAAAAAAATATAACACAAAACCTATTTAATAATCGAATAAACTATTGAGATCACACCTTTCTCATAATTACCAAAGTGTTATAACAAAGGAAGAATAAGGCATGAGAGGTGTTAAGCATATCAGAGGTTTTATGAAAAAGCTGTCAACGAAGTTTCGAGGGACATCGGGAGGCGTTGAAGTAGACATCATAGAGATTTTGCATCCAAGGTTACATTAAAAAAAAAAAAGTTATGATATTATAAAAATGTTGAGGTCCGATATATGAATCGTCCTAATGTAACAAATTTTAATATAAAGTGTTTTGTAACTAATCTATTGGAGGTTTGTTTAAAAAATTAACATATATAAATGTTGTGAGTTCGGATGGAATGAAGGAGGAGGGAGGTGACGTGAGAAGGATGATGGATTGGGACCTACTTCATATAAGATTAACGATATTTTATAATTTAAAAGTTTAATAAAATGAATTATAACTATTTTGGTTTTGGTTTTTTTTAATTTTTGAAATTGGGATTTAGAATAGATTTTCAAGATCCTTAAAGCACCATAGTTTTAATTGTTTTACAATTTGGCTGTGGTGATTTTGTAGGATCATTAACGAAAAATGAATTAATTAGTAAAAATGAATTAAAACCCAATATTCACAATTAATCTACAAAATTAAAATAATATACATTTTGCATATTTTTTAGCCGAGAGGTAAAAATTATCAAACTTCGGAGAGGTGTCATTTGCAAACCATGTAACCAAATGAGATGAAACAAGTATTGGTGGAAAGCTAGTGGAAAATCAAACACAATGAAGCAATCAAAATGGAAATACGAAGAAAATAGAAATCTAGCAAAATTGTAGGACACTTATTCAAATGAAAAATATTAAAAGGCGTTTTAGCCAAAATTAACAGAAAGGGTCCCTATTATTTGAAATAAATAAGATAAAAATGGGGTGTTGATTTTTCACCTCAATGGAACTATGGCTGCAAATTCTAAATCATGAGTGACATAATTTTGTTCATGTTCATTTAACTTCCTGGTCTCATAACAGACCACTTGACCTTCCTGCATCAAGACTCCACTAATTCCTTCCTTGTGGGCATCCATACACACCCCAGAGTCATTGTCTAGGTCATCAATCCTTAACACCAGTGCATGTGGAAGAAAGATTTCAATTGTTCAAAGCTCTCAACACATTGATCTATTTATTGGGAATTAACCCATTTTCTTTGCAATGCAGTGATTGGGTAACCAATCTTAGAGAAGTTTCAAATAAACCTACAATAGTAACTTACAACCCTATGAAAGATCTTACCTCAGTCACATTGTAAGGAGTAGGCCACTCCATGAATACCTTAACTTTTTTTGGGTCTAGTACAAAGCCTTACTTTGAAACAACATGCTCCAAATACTAAATCTGAGTTTGGTAGAACTCACATTTGTTGACTTTTACATAGATCTTATTCTCTCTCAACAATTGTAGCACAACTGTGAGGTGTTTCTCATGATCGTCCTTATTCTTAGAATACATGAGGATGTTGTCCATAAAAACGAGCACAAACTTTTCCAAATAAGGACTCAAAATGTTATTCACAAGGAACACGAAATTAGCCAAAGCACTTGTAAGTTCGAATGGTACAACCGTGAATTCGTAGTGCCCATATCTAGTTCAAAATGTTGTCTTGTGTGTGTCTTCTTCTTTGATATGCACATGATGGTACCCTGATCTAAAATCAATTTTTTAGAATAATAATTCCCCTTTAATATGTTCATATAGATCAACAATCTATGGAAATGGATGTATGTTCTTAATAGTGCCCTTGTTGAGTTTTCAATAATTAACACACAATCTCAAAGTGCCATATTTCCTTTTCCCAAATAACACATCTGTTACCCACGGTGATACACTTGACCTAATGTTCCCTTTATCCAACATTTCGTCTAGCTACAACTGAATTAAATCAAGCGTGCTCATTTGATAAGGAGTTTCCACAGGCATGAGTTCAATCAAAAAATCAACCTCCCTATGTGGTGGTGGTCATTGGATCTTCTCTAGGAAAACATCTACATACTAATTTACAATTGGATGTTCCCTCATGTTATTCTTGTTGCCTCTCGATCCACTGGAGATGTGAATAATGAATAGGATATAGCCCTTGTGACCACAATGCTTAAGTTGCAATATTGTTACTAGTATGATTGACACTAGCTTGATCTTCCCCTATAATATGGTATTTTCCCCATTGTTACTAAGGAATCTGATCGAATTTCTATATAAAATGATTTTTTTTGGTGTTGCACCAGCCAATCCACCCTAATGAGGATGTCATATGCTCCCATGGGCAACAAATTTAAATTAATTACAATGGGCATGTCATTTAGCATGATTAGGCATGAATTGGATGGAATAATCCACTTTCTTCCTGGTCTCAATAGCCAATTGGACTAGCCAAGACTCCTTATGAATTGTCCTGAGTAAGGAACTCTTCTCGACCACTTATGGGCTTACGTAGTTTGTCCTGGGTTTAACAAAATAGAAATGGATTAGTCATTGATCTTACCTTCCATTTAGATTATTGAGGCCCGATGATCCACTTATCTGTTGTCCATGGATGCATATATGCATGGTGCACACCTCTCCATGTCGTTCACAGTCTCTTCTTCATGTACGTTATACGATCTTGGGCGACTTTGTTGCCATTGAGGGAAGTCATTTTTCCAATGGTTCTCCCACGTGCCCAACATTACATAGGCCCTACCCTAAGCTTCTCAATTTCATATTGTGTGGGTTTCATGAACCACTCTTCACTTGCCAATGACATCTCTCTATTGAGGTTCTCCTTTGGCATGAGCGACTGGCTTATGGCTTCCCATTGCTAGCTTCATTCCTTTCCCTTTAAAGTTTGGCTTGACCTTCTCCTTCCAGTCTATTCTCGCAAATGGACATTTATTAAGTATATGCTCTTGGGTTTCAGCTTCTTTTTTGCATAAGCTACATATTGAGGGCCCATAGAAGCCTCTTTGCTGGATTTTGTCCCATGTCAGAGTCCGCTCTTTGCTCACCAACCATGCAAAAATTGTTACTTTCGGCCACCACTTGCCTTCCCATATTACTCTCCAATCAACAGCTCCTTCCTCACTTTCCTGTTTCGTTGCTAAATAATACGCTTCTTTTACTGTATAGGTTCCTTTCATAGATATTCCCCACCTGAGGATATCCCTTCCTGGTCTGATTTTAATTTTCCTCAATTCTACCTCCTTAGTATATAATTTTTCTATATCCTGGTTTATATTTTCATACCATTCCTCTGGCCTCCTCCAAACCCTCCATATATCATTGGACTCTCCCTCTTTCCAGTAATCCCTCACATATTCTAATCCTGCCCTCTTCGCTTTTTGTTGGACTTCTTGTAGGGTTTGTATCCTTGCCAATTTATCTCGCTGCTGCCATCCTTCCTCCCAGAATCTGGCATTGCTCCCCGCACGGATTTCCCAAAAGGCATGATTATTAACTATGTCCCTATTCTGGCTTGCAAGTTCCCAGAATGAAGATCCTTTTGGGATTTCCTCAGCTCTCAGTCTTCCCTCTACTGTTTCCGGCATATTATATTTTTGATTCCATATTCTCTTCCATACATCATTTCCCCCCCTGCACCCATCTCCACCAAAGTTTTGCCCCTAGTACCTTATTTAAAATTTCCGGATCTCTCACACCCAGACCTCCTTCTTCTTTTCTTTTAGTTACATTTTTCCATGAAACCAGAGCCCATTTCCTCTGTTGCTTGGGTCTACCCCATATGAATTTCCCAAATATTTCCTTCATTCTTGAACATACTCCTTTGGGTGATGCCATAATGGACAGAGGATAGATAGGTATCGATTGCAGTACTGATTTTAACAGTACAATCCTACTTGCAATGTTCAAGGATCTAAAGGACCAACTTGCCAATTTGTTTTTTATTTTTTCCAACGTACTCTGCCAGTTTCTCATCCGAGTAGGGTTTATGTCCAACTGGATTCCCAAATACTTAGTAGGTAGTTCTCCCTGTCTAAAGCCTAGAGTTCTGGTAAGATGAGCTTTGATAGAATCAGGAGTATTAAATATGAAAGTGCATGATTTTTCATTGTTTATTTCCATACCTGATGCCTCCATGAATATTTCCAATACTCTCTTGAAGTTCCTCACCTCTTTGACTGAAACTTCGCCAAATAGCATCACATCGTTTACAAACTGCTGGTGTGTGATGGGCAGATAGTTTCCCCATAGTTTTATGCCTTTAATTCTCTTTTCCCTTAGCTCTTTTATGAGATTTCTTCCTAAACCCTCCACTGCCATTATAAATAGGAATGGAGAAATAGGATCTCCTTGCCTGATTCCCCTTGTTGCATTGAAAGTACTCGTTGGTGTACCATTTACCAGAATTGAGAAATTCGGAGTTGAAAACATACTGTAGACCCATTCAATCCATCTATTATCGAATCCATATGCTCCAAGAATCGCTCTGAGGTAATTCCAATTCATCCGATCATAGGCTTTTGACAAATCTAACTTCATCATCATCCCTCTCTGCTTTTTCGTCTTTAAGGAGTGTATCACTTCCTGAGTAACTACTATTCCTTCAAGTATTTGGCGACCCTCCACAAAGCCAGTTTGCTCTGGTGCAATTATATTCGGGAGTAATGGCTTCAACCTTTTCGCTATTAGAGTGGTTATAATCTTATAGATGACATTGCACAATGCTATTGGCCGAAAACCTTGCGCCTCCTCCGAATTGTTATTCTTAGGGATCAGGGTCAAAAAGGTTGAATTTATACCAGGCCATATCTTTTGCTTCATTCTTGATTCCTCTACAGCCTCCAAGACCTCCTTTCCTAGAAAATTCCACCCTGCCTGATAAAATTCCACCGTATATCCATCCGGTCCTGGTGCCTTGATCTTGCTCATATTCATCGCGATCTCTTCTACCTCTTCCATGGTTACTGCCCTCATCAGAGCCTTGTTTTGTTCATTTGTTATTAACCTTGGAATTCCCTCTCATCGTTTTCCGATCCTTCTCCTTTCCCCTGTTCCTCCGTCAGATTCTTTGTTGCCTCCTCTTGTCGGTTTTGTGGGCATTCCCTGAATAGATGTCCATACTCATGACACCTTCTGCACCTGAAGGGAATGTGCTCATAGTCTATGGGCTGCTGCCATATTTCATCATGGTATTCCACTTCTATGGACTCCGGCAAGGGTTCTGCTATGTTCATATACACACAAATCCTTGCATAAGATGTGTATTTCCCTCTTTTGGTTGACTCTGCCACCTTTACAAAGGTTCCGATCGAGTTGCCAATCCCTTCCAATATTTCAGGATCCCAGAACTCCATTGGTAATCCGAACAGTCTAACCCATATGGGGGCTGCCAGTATTTTCTCTTCTTCCGGATTGTATCTGTCCTCCCAGTGTCTCATAAACAGTCATGCATTGTTCATGAAATATGGTCCCTCCTTAAAAGTTCTTTCTTTATCCTCTAGGTTCGCAAAGATGACTGTGAAAAAGCCTTTGGCTCCCAGTTTTAGGTCTATATGCCCTTTTGGCCTCCACCTTTGTTGAATCCATTTTTTTACCTCCTTTTCGGATCGCCAAAATCCTATAAACTTACTCTTGATATTGGGGGTTTGTTGGGGACAGGTTTTATGTCTCTCCCTTTCATCCCTATTTGAAGGGACCCATTAATGCACCATCTTATGTGTCAGTGTTAGGCAGTTCCCTTTGACCAATTCCAGCGCAACGACTCATCACAAGTCGCCCCTCGACAATAACATGGTGGCCCCACGTCCAGAAAGAATTCATATGTCATGCATGGGTTAGTCTAAATTTGTCAGAGATATTTAAGCTTATTAATGACCCAATTTCTTATGATCTTAGTTATCGTACAATGTCATCTAAGATCCCCTGAATATTACTTAATCCCAAAGTGGTTTACATGAAAAGTATAAAATATTTACTAAAAAATGAGACTTCCATGCTTAGTACGCTATGCATTGATCAAGACCATATTATTTACTCAAACTAAATTATTTTCAATGCAATTTGTATAGGTATTTTAAGAATGAATAAGTGGGGGAGGATTAACGAGTTGGAAGTTGAAGACCCGGAAGATATGATACAATTTTCAGCAGAAGACTTAACATGGACAGAGATTGAGGGGGACCAAGTTGCAGTTATTCCATATTGTCGACTTGATGATTTCATAAGTGGAGAGGAATCAAATGAAAGTGCACCCACTCAATTTCTTCTTAAGAATCATCGAAGTAACAAAATAGAGGATATCAAAGTCACCAATTACTCAACATTCTTGGAGTACAGTGTGTGAGTCTCTATATGCTTTTTCAAGATATGTGTAATTTTTTCAATATGCATAAATATTATATCTAATTTGCAGTAATTTTTTTACGTACAGTTATTGGTGTTCATATGGTCCACAGTCGACAAGGAGAATTAGGAGTGCATCATCAGATCCAAAGACAACCCGCAATCGACACGAAAGTATTAAAGTTGGTTGCCAATGTCACTTCTTTGTGCGACGACTTGTGATGAGACCAGATGATGCCGTAATAATATATACTGCATGTAGACATATTGATGAATCCAATGTTATTTGTCATGGGACAGATGCAATCGGAAGGTCCATGAGATTCAATTATGCACCACATTTAAGTTGGCATATGCGATCTACAGTCCAACATTTCGTTAAAAGAGGTTTTAATGTTACAATGATATGGGACAAGTTCATCTCTGATGTGAAGGATGGATCAGGTGAGTTATACACAGGGATACCTCGAGATACCTACATGACAAAAAAAGATATAAGTAACATTTACAATGATATCATAAGGCTAGAGTATGTTAAAGATCAAAGTGATCCAAAGAGTGTGGAGTGTTGGTACAAGGAAAACCCAGAGAGTTTTTTCTTCTACCAAAAACAAGATCTTGTTGAAAATATCCCTTTTATCATAGGCATACAAACAAAGTGGATGTGTTCAATGATGCTGAAATACTCTCACAATAATATTATCTCAATGGATTCAACCTTTAGTACAAATAAGTATGGGGTGAGTACATATTTATCCTAAATCCGATTCATTTATTTAACCTCATATTAATGCATGTATCTTATATAAATATAATTATGCATATTTTTTGTAATGCAGTATCAACTTTACACCTTAATGGTTTTCGACGAACATCACAATGGGGTTCCAATAGCTTGGGTGATATCATCACGCAACACTATAGCTGATCTTTCTAAATGGATGTTGGCCTTACTTGCAATTGGAAACAAAGAGCGACCAGATTGGCATGTTCTTGCCTTCATCACGGATGATGCTACTGCTGAAATTGAAGCATTGAGGTGATGTGTTTATTATTTTTATAAGAGGCATAAAAAATATTGTTAATGTATAATCTCTCTAAAAATTATGTTATTGCAGGTCTGCAATCAAGTTTGGATTGTGTTAAAGTTCATTATCACCCTTACATCGAGGTGTCAATGTACCAAAGAGCATAGTAAATTTATGCACATTTCATATATTTAGGTGTCAATGTACCAAAGAGCATAGTTGATATTAACATGAATAAGCACTAACAAAAATATATTTAGTAAAACTTTTACCTAAATTTACTTATTAAAAATATAATATAAATAAACTAATTTTATTAAAACATTTTAAAATTAATATTCAGTATTTTTTTTGAATAAATTATGTATTAAATTTGAAACAGAACATTATTTAAATCTAAATTGAAATTGTTGTAAACTTACATTTTAATAATAATTAAGTTTTCACAATTATCAAATTTACCTTAATCTTAACTAGAGTATTTGATTTCAATTTTGTTAAAATTGGTGAAAAGTGCATATGTAAATAAATGACAGATACACAAAATGCTTTAGATAATTGTCATTATTATAATATACGGAATCGAATATACATGAGTTTGGATTGTGTTAAAGTTCATTATCACCCTTACATCGAGGTGTCAATGTACCAAAGAGCATATTAAATTTATGCACATTTCATATATGACTATTTGATGCACTTCAAACGATAGTGAGTTTTGTTAATTGATCTGACCTGTGTACATGCTTAGAGTTAGCATGGTTTGAATTCCAAGGTGACACTATTAAGAACCTTTTAAAAGAAAAAGAAAGAAAATAGAAATGTAGGCTAATTTTAAATGTCATATATGTACCAAAGAGCATAGTTGATATTAACATGAATAAGCACTAACAAAAATATATTTAGTAAAACTTTTACCTAGATTTATTTATTAAAAATATAATATAATTAAACTAATTTAATTAAAACATTTTAAAATTAATATTTAATATTTTTTGAATAAATTATGTATTAAATTTGAAACAAAACATTATTTAAATCTAAATTGAGAAATGCTGATTCTGAGATAAATAATACTTATTGACATAACTAGAAATTACTCTGAAATAAACCACACCTATTGGAATGTCAAGTGGAATGTTGAATCATCTTTGACCATTCTTCAACTCCCAAGCCATAAGCAAAGGAGTTGTTGGACCTCCAAAGGAATCTTGAGTCAATTCAACCCCTTAGTGGGAAAATTCATGAATTGGTTTTAATTAAAAGTTATTGAGTCTTCAACATGTGGATGACTAGTAAAAACATATTATAGAGGAAGAGTCCAACTAGCCATTAGCTAGTCGTTATCTAACCATTAAGAAAAGTTTTACAAAAGGCTAGTCTCTCCTCTAGTAAGTGTTGTTGAGTAGGAGATGATTTTGACGCGATAATACAAAGAAACTATTTGTGAAAATACTCTCTTATGCATTGAGTTGATCTTCTATGCCTTTTCTTCTTGGTTTTTTCCTACAATCTTGTGCTTTTAAGGACTAAGTTGCAGGTATACTTAAGCTATCACAATAGTATCACAACAGTCTGTAGAGGGTCATGTGGAAGGGGAGATCAAGGCCCAGGTCTTCACCTCACAATTTGCTAGTTGCCAAAAATACTCTTTTCCAAGTGTTGGACAAGCTCTCTTAGGGGGGAATCTCCCTTTACATTTGTGAGCTATTGACACTAGTGTTGCTATTATAGTTGGGGGATCTCAAAGGAGTAGATCCTCCTAGTGTGGTTGAATTTTCTTGCAGGTTGTCCAAGGCTAAAAGAGGGGGATAGTCTTGCCCCCAACTCCCCACTCATCTCTAGTCTCAAAGGGAAAATCAACAAAAAAAAAAGGTTGTGATCGCAACTCTGCAAATCGGTAAGCTTAAACAGAAAAGGTAAAACCTCACCCTTCAACCATCTCATCATTTAAAAGTTCTTTAAAAAAATTCCTTTTATATTTTTATTACTAGCTTCCTGTAATTTACCTATCATATATAGCGCTAGTAAACCTTGAAGAAAAAGAGCTTAAGTATTTATCACAGCCAAGGAATTGATATATCTATTTTTAAGATTATTTTGCCACATTTACACGAGTATATCTAGTTTATGTGTGCAAATGTGCAGGAAGATATAGCTGTAGCAAACTTTCATTTGCATATTTTCACTCAACAAAGCTCCCTTTTACAAGAAAATATATTTTATTTGCCTTGTTTTAGCTCAGATTTATTTATTAAGTTTATATCTTGAAAATATAGCATGGATTTAGTTATTTCAACCCTTTATAAATGTATTACTTTGTTGAAACAAATTTCTATGTTGCGTACCCAAGGGGTTTTGACCCCAAGACCTCATAATGAATTTTCAGCTTTGTAGAAAATCATTTTATTGCAGGCCTAAAGGATTAAAAGTGGTTTAAATAGTCCAAACTTATACCTTCTAACCTCCTCCCAGGCACTTTTGGGTGAATCTCAAGGGGAAGTATCGAGAACATTCACTTTATATAACCATAAAATTAAACAATGCTCCCGTAAAATAATTTCAACAAAAACAAAACCATGTTTAAAAGAATTCAAAGTTCGGAAAACATTGTTTTAAATACAAATTTAAATGATTAAAAATAAATAAAATGTTTTAAAAATTATTATTATAGAAATTATAACACATGAAAAACAAGTGTTACATAGTCGCTAGTGTAGCTAGTTCTGCCTTTTAGTTTAAATATAGCTAAATTGAAATAAAAAACAATAAAGACAAATAATTTCTATTGTATTTTCTCTTTCTTTCATAAGTGGTGATAACACTTAGCTCATGCATATGGAAAAATACTTTTAATGCTAGTGGAAATACACATCCCATCATCAATCTCGAAATGAATGTAAAATTGAGATATAACCGGAGCTTCAACATAATGAATACTCTCTACAATTGCTATATATATGTAAGCCATGTACCAAGGGCTTGAATTGATATAATACTTTGAAAGTATATTTCATATTCTCTTTATTGTATCAATTAGTTAATCGATTTTAGATACCATTATCTTTTATAGAAGTGGTTATAGTTAGGGATCTTCCATTTATCATAAGGAACTTACTTGCTTTAAAGCATGCTATTATATAATCTCTTTATCTAGAACTTCTCATTTCACAAAACATTTTATTTTATTTTATACACACACACACACACACATATATATAGCATGCTTACCTCGTAAGATTAATCGATACATTTCCATGAACACTTTAAACGAACCTTCCCCTTATTGTTAAATATTAACAAGTTAATTAACATTTTGTAAGTTCAAATTTATATTTATTTTTAATCTTATTTTAATTTATCTTTATTTTTTTAAATCATGTTTATCCTTATTTGATATTAAAACAATATGATAATGACAAATGAGATCTGAAAAAAAAAATAAAAAAATTAATAAGGTATTTCATTTTTTACAATTTTATTTTCATGTTTAAAAATTATCATAAATATTCCAACATTAATATAATTTTGTTAATTCTTCAAAATGTATTAAAAATATTTTACTTTTGTTGATTGTCTAAAAAGTATTCAAAAAATTCCATTAACATCATAGTTTTGTTGAGTTAAAAAATTAAGAATGTGAGTAGCATGACACATATTTTAAAATGTAGATTTAATTTTAATTCTAGGTTGGATATTATAAGAGAGAATATTTTTGATCTTCTATCTTTTTAGATTCATAAAAGTGACAAACATATTTATCTGAATATGTTTTGGGAATTAATTCATATTTTAACATGTTTAATTTCTTTTTTTTTTCCCTCTTCACACTAATTAAGACAAGGAGATACTTTTGATTTTAGAAATTCTGATTAATCTCATCATTATAATATCTTAGTGTTAATTCATATTTTAACATGTTTAATTTCCTTTTTTTCCTCTTCACACTAATTAAGACAAGGAATGACTTTTGATTTTAGAAATTCGAGTTAATCTCATCATTATAATATCTTAGTTTTATTTTTCTTCATATTTCTTTATCACGGCAAAACTTTTCATTAAATATTATGTCATTTTAGCTTGAGCAAAAAGTGACTTTGAATAAAGTGAAAAATAATTTTAAGAAACCTCTTACTTTCATAATACTTATCCATATATATAATATACATAATCATATCCATAATTTTAATAACAAAAAAAACTTGTTTAGTTTTATAATAAAATAAGATTTATTAAATATTAATATTTTAAATATTAATTTTTATATTAATTAAAAAGTAATTATTATATTTTTTCCAACCCATGGCTTAAATATAATTTACAAAAAATTAAATAAACTTTCTATAAAATTATTTTATTAATTAAAAATAAATAATTTACAAAATTTCTAAATAAACTTTTTATAAAAAAATTATAACTTTTATACCTTCACTTTATTATTTAAAAATAAATTTAAAGTAGGAACTATATCTCAACTAATAACAACATCTTTTAATTGTAATTCTTATATTTTAGTTTTTGGAAAAAATTAATATTTAACGTAAGTAATCATTATTTATAAGTGAGTTAGGGCGTAGTTTCAGTCTTATCAAATATTATGAATTCTAAATAATTGAATTTATTTGTAACGATGATGTAATGATGCTAAGATTAAGATTATTTGGAACAAAACTTCCGTTATAACCTTGGACATTGATATTGTTTGTTTTTATGGCCAAGATAAGAGATATTTTTGGAACACAACTCGCATTATAACCTTGGTATATTGATACTATTTTTTTTAAGGAGAATCCTACCTCGATAACAAACCCACAACTAATGATCCTCTAAACTTTAGGTTTTGTTTTTTGTTTTTTCTTTTGGTTGAAGTAGTTCTATTAAATGCAAGGAGAAAATAACAATAACGCGGAGATAATTTTCATTATTTTATTAATGGTTTTTTTTTAGTACATTAAAGTTGTAACTAAAATTAGATGTTGGGGAAAACACAAAATTAAATTAGTTATCACCATTTAACATTAATAACCAAGTGTGATTGTTGTAAAATTTCCTCTCCATCTATCCATAATCTTCCCTTCACATGCATGGATGGTGTTGGTGATGAAAACCTTAAATTCCATGAAACATTTATCAATTGCAATCTTTCTTTTATTGTCCTTTACTTTAATAATGTATATAGTACGGATTAATAATAGAAATAACATATTTAACAAATAACATATATTTTAATTTAACTATATTTAAACTAAGTTAGCATTTTTAGAAGGCACCTTTACTTTTTGATGAAAAAAATATAAATTTTCCATAAAATTTTATACAGACAATAGATTAATATGAACAAATATGATATTAAAGCTTACAAAAAAATCATTCATAAATAGAGTTCGTATTATCTCTGGGTAGCTATAGATAATGCAATCATGAAATATCTCATTATTTTAATTGTACTTTTTATTAATAGAAAGTGATACGTTTTTATTGTTTTTTACTCTAATTTAACTATATTTAAACTAAGTAAAGATAGCTACTTTGCAGTCTTTGTTCAAATGTGAGAACTACTTCATACTTTTGGAAACTTAATAATTAAACTATGCCAAAGCTAGCTTATTTTGAATTATAAGTTTTAAAGTTTTAATGGTCGAATATTAAAAAAACCATTATGTTGTGTGATTGTGAAAATAAAGAATCAGTTACATATTATTATTTTGCGATTGGAATATTTGCAAATTAACAATGTTTAATATTCCGAAATGGTCCAATATAATTGGTTTGATGGGAATCAATGAAA
The DNA here is from genome assembly GCA_031772625.1 of Pinus tabuliformis. NCBI lineage: Eukaryota > Viridiplantae > Streptophyta > Pinopsida > Pinales > Pinaceae > Pinus > Pinus tabuliformis. The sequence continues at coordinate 209,898,461 of CM062816.1, read as the reverse complement.
GTTGATGATTACATTGCAGTGCACTGTTATTATTATAAATCATTTAGTTCAATTTTCGTGAGATTGGAAACTATTAAATACAATGTGGAAACTATTTAGAGTTGCACGTTCTCCATAGGAATTTTAAAGAGTTTCAACACTCACAACTCTTCTTGCTGTGACTATTGCATGGTTGTTATCAATATGGGCGCGCAAACCATCAATTTTTCTTCTTTCTAGCTCAGATATGATATTCCTTCCAACTCTGTAGATACCAAAATACCACCATCTACAAATTATGAGTATGTTTCTATAAGTTTCATTGATATCTTCATTATTCACTTCTTCCATCACAAAAGTGCAGAAGCAACTCTGCAAGCCAATCTGGAAATGATCTATATGAGCTTTGGCATGAGATATATGTTACGTTTCTATTTGGTAAGTAGGTTTCACTTCTCATAACTATTGGCATCTATTTAAAAATCCTACTTAGCCTTACCTGCTAAATGTGTTACTTGCTTCCTTTTCAATTGTTGTGTCTCTGTTTTGTCTCTATCACCTCTGCAATACCTGTCAAGTCTTTCACCCATGACCATTCTTTTGAAATTGCTTGGTAATCAAAATATTTGTCCCTGGCATTTTCTTCTGATGCGCTTTGTCATTTTCATTACCCAGCCACCTCTTCTCTTTAACTATTTAGGCACTGTGATTTTTATTTTTTATTTTTTTCTTGTTATCTATCATTTCTGGATATTCTCCTTACTAGCTTGTACACCTCATGACATTTCATAACTAAGTATTCCTTTAATTTCTTTAACAAAATTACCTACCATTCAAAGAAATAGTTATTGAGTTCATCGGTTGAGTTGTTGTTGATTTACTCTCCTATGTACTCTGTTGCCCCAACAATGTAAAATCAACACTGCTAGCACCATTATAATATCAATTCCACCATGCATATATATTGTTTCTCTATTATATACAAGAAAGCGAGTCGAAATATCTACACCTTTGTCACCATGTCCTCTTGAATAAGACGTTACAATATTTATGAAGCCTAGATTTTTATAATTGATCAAAAATTGTATGTATATACATGACTAAATTTTATTTGTCTATCTAACGTATTTGAGAGAACAAAAAGAGAATTCCAATACTTATTTAGAACTTAGAGTGATCACGTTTTGTGGAATGACGCAAGTCAAGACGAAAGCATTTATTCTATTTTGGATGGCAAAAGTTGACATTGGTTGTTCTGGCATAATGAGGATAGTGAAAATTAAATACCATATACTTCTCTGTTAATATTTTATCACCTTTGGTACCTATCATATATTTCATTCCTATCGCTCAGGTCTTCTATATAATGTTTTGTAACACCAGACTGTGCATAAAGTGTTGTAATAAGTGGCACGTTGGGTGTCTTTTATTAACATTTACAACCTCTCAGGACCCATTGATTGATAATCGTTCTGTTAGCATTCCTCTGCCTTCTAATGCAACCTATGAAATATTTGTATGAAATACTTCTGACTTGTAATGCATATCATAACTGATGCAACATATAGTTCTAACTTTTGTAACTGTGAAAATGACTTTGCTGAATTGGCTTCAATTAATCTACTCCGTGAATATCTTTGGCATATTCTATCATAATCTATTTCTGGTGGCATATACCATTAGTAACAAATCCCTGACCAAGCTATGTAACGTTCATGCCAAAGAGATGAAAATCCATTTCAACACCCACTGATCCACAATAAAATGGAGTTTCATGGGAGGCTTCCTCCAAAGGATAGAGATAAAATGTCTACTCCATTCAACACCACTGTGTCCATTCCTGCCATGATGTCTGAGTGGGAGCACCCTTGATACCAGTATACCTTATACACTACTATAATGTTCACAGTGTAGCCCATGGACTCATATATGAGGCATTTCCCTCTTTTCAAGTGCCAGAAATGGGCACCCATGCATCTCTCCATGGATTTTATTGTGGCCACCTGATTGCTTCTCAGTTTAACTCTGAATCCAATGAAAGCAATATTTCCTATGTAGAGTATACTCATTTCTTCCAATTCTTCATCATTTAATACTCATGCTTTCATAACTGCAACCTGAATGAATTACCCATACCAAGTTACAGGATTCATAGAATCATGGGTTCAAACCTTTGATGAGTTCATGTGAACTATGAATGACTGGAGCTTTCTGACTGCTTCTTTGGATAAATTGCATCATAAAAAAGGAGAAGGGCTGAAACCCATTTTGTGCTAACTTTTCCAACCTTGTAATCAGATCTTAGTAAAGCCTTTGTCCATATTCAATAGGCAAAGTAAGAGGTCCATATGTAGTAGTAAGCTCCGAAATACCAAAAATAGATCTCTGAAAGGCTATATTTCTAGAGTAAGAACCTTCCTCTAGCCTTGACCTCATTGATTATCAAATCATCATGCCTATGAATCATGCTTCGTTATTATATGAATTATTTATGTGCATATTTGTTGAAATCTATAACATTCATAATTTTTCTTTAAAGAATGGAAATTCTGGAAAAACTTATTCTAAAATACACCACTAAAAATTAACAGATATATAGTTGAAATCTACAACATTATTATTTTCCTTTTTTAAAACTAAAATTATGAAGACCTATCACACCTATTAACATAACCAGAAACTATCTACGTGAGCAGAGGGATGATTGAAATGGGTGCTCAGAAATGCGGTCACATATGGAGATAATGACGTATTGGAGCGGTTTACTGCATTAATAATTAATAACATTAGATTTTGTTAATTATGCTTTGATAAGGATGCCAGGAGACCCAGCACTGAATCGTTCAGGAATATATTATCCTGTTTTTATTCCTTTGTATATATTTGTGTGCATTATTTCGACTTTAAAGTCACGGATTCACTATTTCTTGGATTGATGCGATAGCAGCTAGGATAAAGTTGGACAGATAAGGGCAAACGTAGCTAGTGAAGGGCAGTACTTCAGAGGAATATCATGCAAATATATTTAAAATCTTTATGATGTTGGCATTTTAAAGACATACTTAGCACCTGGAAACAATTTTTGGAAAAAAAAAATGATGTATTAAAAAGTCTAAAGAATACAGAGATTACATATATTGAAATTGTCCTTGTAGCCCCTTTATAGATAAAACAATGGCTAAAGTTATATTATTGTAGCCTAAGTCATTTAAACTTGCTGGAATGTTTAGCCTTCAAAGTAGCAAACCTAGTGGGTTTAGTGAGAGCAATGCTAGTTGAGCATATATGCTCTATGTATTGTTTGCGTGACTTGAACCCACGTGCTTTCAAGTCCTTTGGCGTGATTTTGGTCCTTTTAACCATAGCATCAACATTTATCTTTTTTGTTTTCTGTGGAAATTAAAACATTATCAATAAATATCAAAATCCACATACATATAATGAAAATATGCTGACCATGTAACGAATATGAAAAGACATTTCATTGACTAGCTATCAATAAATATCAAAATCTATATAGATATAATGAGAATATGGTGAACATGTAAGGAATATGAAAATAAAATGCATTAACTAGTCATAAAAAAATATGTCAATGTTATTATGAGCTAAGATATGTAGTATATAACTTACCTCTCTTAATTTATCTTGAAGTCTAGGTGAATGCCGCAATGGTTGAGGAGAATGTGATTTTTGCTGAGTATCATGTCCACCATCATACATGTGCAAAGGTGTTTTAGGAGATGTATATTCATTACTCTGAACATTAGATTATACATAGATATAAGTATGTGAATCAAAAAGAATTAAATGTAAAAATATGATAAAATTATAAGAGTATAAATAAATATAGTCTTACTTTGCATTGTGACATTGGACATGAAGATGGTTGTAGCATTTGAACCATTTCATTTCCATTCTTCTTAATGCTTCTACAAGGGGTTTTCATTGATTGTGATGGTTCCAAAGGGAACACCTGCACCATAAATAAGAAATAACACACACACACATAATAAAAAAAAATCAAAGATAAGGATATATAATACAGAACATCCATTTCTCATCCCATCATTATGGTAAAACATAACAATTTATATATTAATATTTTCGGTGGAATAGGTTATATGGATTAAAAACTTACTGGCCCAGTAACCCCTTGAAAACCTTGAAATCTAGGTGAGCGTCGCGATGGTTGGTGGCTTGAATTTGGGGAATTTTGTTGATTAGGCTATGCATATCAATAACAATGAGAAATTAGTATACAATTATAATAAATATAAATATTATTTAATGTTAAAATGTCTAAAAAATTAATATATGCAAAAAAATGGACTCAACTGTGTTGTAATTGTCCATATTGGTTTCATCAAAGTTTAATATATGGTTGTGCCCATCTGATCCTTCTTCCCCCACATCATCGGGAACCTCAGTGCTTGCTTTCTCTTTTAAAGCAATATCTATGCGCTTCATTGTCTGCATGCGTCTACGAGGTAGACTCTGATCCCAACGTTGAATTTTTTCACAAATCCTTTGCTTTGAAGTGTCATTAAGCTGATCAAATGTAGCAACTGACTGTGAAAACAAGTTTCAATGAATTTAGTCCACAAAAATAAATTAATATTAATAGAAAACATATACAGATAAATACTAATAAATACTTACAGCTGAAAGAATTTCTTCATTGACAATATTAATAAAAAATCATATACAAATAAATACTAATAAATACTTACAGCTGAAAGAATTTCTTCATTGACAAATCTTTTATATGCTTATTGTCGTGCACGACATAGCCTTGCATCTAAGTCATATTGTATTTTGGCATTTTGCCTTTTAACTGCACTTGTTGATTTGACCGCCCATGTAGCATTTGCATCTCTTGCTCGACCTCTTTGAGGTGGAGGAATTGGTGGGAGATTGTGGGTGGTAGCGCGATGATGATTAAGGCCAGATAGCTTAGATCGACTCAAATTCCCCGCACAGCCACCAACAAGACAAGTGAACACTTGCTTGGTGCCTTTGATAGTTACCTCCCATTCATGTCTAATTTCCTCCATTTTCTTACTTCCTTATAAATGAATATGTAAACAACAATGTTGTTAAAAACATCATAAAAACACATTAAAATAAAAATCAATATTCATATCTATTTTTTTGTGGTCACGGTTGCACATCCGTCAAGGACAAATTCTGTAAGTGCTTTCATCAACTGATTTTAGTCTGATTTTAGTTTAACGATTATGTTTTTTTCTTTGGAATTTCTTGAAAGAAAAAAATTGCAGGGATTTTAGTAAATCTAAATAAAAATTATGTGTACTGCAAATTTTTGACAGTGTTGAATTTATTTCTATTATAAAAATATAATTCAAACACTGTATTTACAAAAATAAAATTTTTGAACTTTTTACCCAAATCCAAACCACTTTTAATCATTTAAACAATTTCTCATTAAACAACGCAATACAAATAAATCAAACTATTTTTAACTTTTACCATTTTTATTTATCTAAAACTAAAATGCATCGAATTTCTTTTTTTTTTTCTTAATGAATTTGTACCTTTTCTTAGTTTACACTAACCCGTAAACTAACCTTGACTTAGTTGTGGTGCGCATATCCTCAAAGAACTTTGAAAATTTTAATGCTATCGAATCGCACTGATGTATTCTTTTAATGCAACGAGGTCCTTATTGTATAGTCTATTTGGGTCTACACTTATTTATTAGTCTATCGAGTTATTAATAAGTAAAGGTAGTCTGTGTTTACTGCTGGATAATATATTTGTTTTAATCTAACTGTGGTTAGATATTGCTCCTATTATTTATGGCCTATTAGATTTGGGAATATTGGTGGCAGTTTATTTGGTATAAGTTTCTTAAAATTTAATTAATTAATTTTATATAATATAATTAAAATTTCATCATTTTTTTTTACAAGATTCCGATCAAAAACACCAAAAAATTATAATGAATGGACAAATCCATCTCGTATTTGCAGAAGCATGTTTAATTTTAATTTATTTATTTTAAACTGAAGATGATCAAATTTCTCAGTGCCATTGAAATGTTTTTCTATCACAAATTTCTGTGTTGCCCTGTGGTCCATACATTGGTGTGAGTTTAGCTGCTCATGATGGTGAAACTCCCACCAATGGGGTATATTTCAATCAAAGAAATCGATGCACTCTGTGCGTCAAAAAAAAAATTCAAACAAAAAAAAGACAACAGCCTTTTATTTATAGGGAAATGGGGTTACATACATAATCCTGATTCTAAAGCACTTTCAGCTATCGGCAGACGTGAGTAAATGTGTCCGATTACATTGCTTTGCCCAGCTATTGGGTAAAAAAAACACACAGAAAAATCCTGCCAGTAGGCAAATATCGAAACGATTTTGTATGTGTGGTCTCCTGGCAAGGCTATGGCCATTGAAATGGAAGTTGACTGTCGATCGTTAGACTTCAACATGGTGTATATTGCTGGCAGAGAAGCAAGAAATTGACCAGATTGATTTACTTTGGTAAAAAGAATAACAGTTAATTAACTGTTATTAATTAATGGTGATTCAAACTACATTGCAAAGTCCAAATGTGTAAAATTGTAGAGATTTCTTTTCCAGTCCTTTATAGCGCATAACCTCCAAACATCTCCTGGAATGATAGCATTAAGTATTTCTTTCCTGTAGTATCAGCTTGAAGTTTTCTATGTGATTGATCAAATCTTTAGAAGAGAAGTATAACCTGACACTTTCCTTACATTTATATTTTATAAAGTCGAGTATGGATTGAAATGGTATTGCTGTAAATGGTGACTAAATTTAACTTCCTTTTTAATGAAATTTGGAGGGAAATAGATGTTAAAATTCACCAAGAATTCGCAGGCTTCAGGAGCACTAACCTTGCCAACCGCAAATCTCGATAACCAATGGCCAGCTCCTCCAGGTATTGAACGTCTCCTCTGTTCTGTTCGCCGCGGAGTGCTCAGGAATGGTTTTGCAGATAATGTTCTGTTCGCCGCGGAGTGCTCAGGAATGGTTTTGCAGATAATGTTCTGTTCGCCGCAGAGTGCTCAGGAGTGGTTTTGCAGATGAGCTGGCCGGGACTTTGAAGGCCGGAGGAGGTTGGTCCCGTTCGTGCGTGAGGTAAATGAGCTCTCCCGTCGGGCATTAATACGATCTGAGTGGAGGCCACGCTCTCCCGTCCGGCATCAATATGATCTCCGTCCGTCATCAATACGATCTGAGGGGAGGCTGCGGGTGGCTGCGGGCAGGGTCGCCGGGGGTTTCGATGGGCAGCCGGAGAGGGATGCCGGAGACAGATAAAGTTTACGATGCATGGTCCGATGATGTATGGTCGATGATGCTCTGTGAGGCTGTCAGAGGGGTACCTCCATAGCATTAACTTTGCTTTGCTATGGAGGTGGAAATATGACTCGCCCAAAAATATAGCCCGGTAGCGAATTGGAATTTTCTATCATCATACCGAATCAAACTCGCGAATTAACTTTTTTTTCGCCAGTATGGATGAATTTGGTAATTATGGTTTAAAAGTTGAAGGTAGATTTTGAAGCTAGATTTAGATAAGGGGTTATAAATATATGTTCTATCTGTATGGGTTATGGTACATCCCTATATTATATTGGAGGTAAACAAATTAAGATTCATGTTTTTAATGGAGTATAGTAAATTTAATTGCTATCTTGCAAATAAATAGTGGATTTAGGGCTAAATTTTTTTTATTAGCTAATTTTCCATGTTTTTCTTTTAAAAATACTCTCTAACTTCTTTTTTTTTTTCTAAAAATAATTCAACTAACCAACTTTTTGTAAAATCTATATGAATTTAATTTTTTTATACAAATATCGCGAAATATTTTATAGTGTACATGTTAAAAATAATAAAATTTATCTTTCTACCTTTTAAAACATATTTCCATAAAACTTCTCCCTAAATAAGATAAAACAGACTTCTACCCACCCTAAATAAGATAAAACTCTTGAAGTAGGACTTTTACCCACCCCTATTGAGATTTTTCAGGCCCATTTATTTTCTTAGTGTGCATACTCTTGATGGTTGCTTCCACTGTCAATAGGCCAGGATATATTGGTTGCCCTATTTAACTAAGGAGTTGTCTATAATGCGACTTTTTGGAGATTCCGGTGACGGAATCCGGCGGAAGAAATTCAAGTTAAATCTTGATTTGTTGCAGTTAAAATGGTTTTTTAACTGCATATTTGGATTCAGCACCCTGGAAAACCCCTGGGATGCTTTCATTGTGCAGAAACTAGCTATCAAACTTGCTATGCCAATAAATTCCTGCCGGATTTCGACCTGAAAAACCTGCCGGAAAGGCTTTCAAAAAGTCGCGTTATAGACAACTGCATTTAACTAACCTGTTCATCAAATGTTAACGTTCAATTAAATTAACAATACGATACGGCGCCCACGACTGACCGCTGGTCTGTAATTACTCGAATTTCTTTGCCGTGTCACTGTTCTTGCCGGCCGAGGGAGCTGGAATTAAGAAAAGAACGTTGGAAGAGTAACGGTTGGCAGATGCAGGAATTCCAGCTGTCAAGAATATGTTTAAAAAAATAAAACGAGAACAGCTCATGGGAATAAGCCCACATGAGTGCCTGCCTGCAAACAGAGAGGCATGTCATGCGCGCACCCCACTCCATGTGCTCCAAGGAATACACAGCTGGCATACAGACTTACAGAACTCATTATCGTCGGGGTCTGCATGACACGTATGCATGTCAGAGAAATGATTGCGTGAATGGCGCTGATCCAGAATCTGGCCAAGAGGGCGGTTTGATGGTTTATATTGCAGGAGGAGCGGCCTTTTTTGTGTCTGTATTGCGAGGGTCTTATTGCGCTCTGTTGGCGTGAGGTTTTCTTTGCCACGGTTCTTGTTTTCTTGATTTTCTTGGTATCCGACAGCGACATTTCTTGTTATTCTCAGAGATGGCCGCCTCCACAGTCTCCGTTACGTTACTGGCGCTCTTCGTGGCCTTCTTGGTCATTAATCTCTTCGCATCTTCCGCCAATGCGCAGGCTCCCGCCCCTGCACCCATGTCCGACGGTAACATCTCGCCCCTCCATTTTATTTTGACAATGTCGGTCTTTAGGGCATTCTTTACGGGATTTTGATGTGCCGTAAAGGGGATTGAAGGAATGCATGGTTGGCATTCTTAACGGGATTTTGATGTGCCGTAAAGGGGATTGAAGGAATGCATGGTGTTGTTGTTGCAGGCACGGCCATTGACCAAGGAATAGCATATGTGCTCATGTTCCTGGCGCTGGTTCTGACGTACCTCATCCATCCCCTCGACGCTTTTCCTTATAATCTCTTTTGAGGGTCCAGCAATCTCTTATCAGTTTCTCGAGAGAGATGAAAAGAAAATAGAGAGAAAGGGCATGGAACCATGAGCACTGGGTTTACCTTCAGATCCGAGCTACGGATTTTTAATTTTTCTCATTGATATTTGCTTTGCGCATGTACTCTTTACATTTTTCTTGCCGAGACAAATCAGTGAATGCTATTGTAACCTTCAGTCTACTTCTGTTGACAAATCGGGGAAGGCCATTATACGGCTTAACTCTACTTTTGTTGCGTTCTTTTTGAACATTGCTGCGTTCTTTTCGAAGAGGTGATAAATTACTCAACGATGGCAACAAATCCATGCTCCATGATTATGAATTATTTGCGGTGGTTGGATATCCAAAGAAAATAGAGTATTGCCCAAACTAGAAATTAAATTTCACAAAAGAGTGCCCATCAAAATATATTTGGCGTTTGATTTTCAGAAGTGCAAGTACATAAAGTATTCATACTATATTATATTATACATCTAATGATACATAAAGTATTCATCTATATATATATATATATATATATATATATAAAATAATTTTTTATCATAAATATTTTATGATTCATAAAATTAAAATTGTATTAATTCTAGAAAAAAATATAAGAGTTTTGTAAAGATTTTTCTCAGAGAATTTTATAAAACATTTATGGTATAATATTACTTTTCTATTACTTTATTTAGTTTCTAATAATATTATTCAATATCAATTATGTATATGATTTTGTATGGTTTTTGTTGTTGCTTTTTCTAGCACCTGCAACACAAGTGCTTCAGGAGATATAGAAAGCTTCCTAGAGACAGTCTCTGGGTTGATTATAGACCAGTGCCTAGGACATCTTGAATAGAGGAGTGCATAGAAGATTATCAGTGGGGTTTCTGCACTCCAATTGTTACGTAGTTAAAAATATAATAAAATGGGCTTGGTTCAATAGCCCTCCAGTAAGGTAAACTCACAACAATACATGGATCTAAATGTGTAGGGGGTAAATCGGGACAACCTCAAAGAGAAATGCCTTGTTCCGGTGGCCGACACACAACAACATACAACCTCAATATTGGTGTTGTAGTAAAATGAAGAGGAGGAAAGAAAGGAGGGGAATCCGATGCATAGGGTTGTAAACAAGACAGAATCCTAAGCAACAATATTTCGGCAGAAGTATGGAAGACTAAGGAGATGAAAGAGCGGAAAGAGTGGAGCGTGAATTAAGGTTTCATGCCCTATACCTCATGGGTACCTTTATCACCAAACATCGTGAGTAAATCTGTGCTCATATAGGTACTGCAGGTTAATCGAATAACACAAGTAAATCTGTAATATACACAAGTATTGTTCATTGTTTAGCAGCATACGTATAACCATGAGAGGATGAGACCAACAACTTCATTACACAATTTTGGAGAAAGAAAAACATATATGAAATGAGGTTTACAGAGGGGGAAAACATACTGTGCATTGCTTTGATTGGAATCACCAAATATTTTCATTAATCCAATATGAGTCCAACATACCAGTCCATTTCATTCAGCAAGATATCGCTCAAGTCCCTCATGAATAGGCAAATAGAACCTAAAGTGGAATCTCAGAATTTTGCACATGGAATTTTGACATCTGCGGGTTCAAAATTTCGAAACCTTGTCTAAGTGTTTCTTCCCCCTATTTATAAGAAGAGGGGGAGCTTGGGTTAGAGTTACAAAAATATCTTCGGTAAAGGATCCAACTGTCTGCTAGACTAGCTATCTCGGCAAGCAATGTCTTGTCGTCCAAAAGATTCCAAAGGATCTGATTCCTTTCTCGAAATACAACAATTGCAGAATAAAATAAAAAGAAAAACTAAATGATGAGGGGCGGAAATATCCCTCTGTTGTCCCTATGAAAGCCCTTGATCAAGCCACGTCTCTGCCATGATGCGCTTCTCCTGCTGCTCAATCGATTCATGTCACTTTCGCCTTAACTGCATGAATAACTCGTTCTACGAAGTTGGGAGTGGGTCTATCGTGGATGCATGTCGTGGAGTAGAAATGGAGCATTTACTGAAAGTCCTTTGTTGTGTATCGAGGTGGAGCCCCATGCCTCCATTTACTGTCTGAAGTCGTGTGGCAAAGCAATCAAATTCATTTTAGCGGCCCGTGTAGTCCTTGGTTTCTTGTTGCAGGGGCTTCTACAGGATTAGCCCATATTGCTCTGCCACTACTCGATACTTCTATTCAAAGTCTCAGTTGCCGATCCGTTCGCCTTTAAAGCTCTGTACCATACTCTCAGAGCCTCGCGGTATCGAGGCTTTTACTTTTAAAACATTACGAAACAACAAGCTCTGATGCCCCTTAGCCCCCCTTGGTTTAGCCCCTTTTAGTGTTTCTGCATCATAGGACTGAGGGCTGTGACCTGGGGCTTAGTCCTCAGGTGCTAGGGTCTTTGGACTCCCTTCTAGGGGATTTTTCCTTTGTTGCATAGAATCCCGCATATCGGTGGTTTCTAGCAGACGCCTTTGGTATCCCCCTTTGACACCTGTGATTGCCGATTTGCGAGAAGAGGCCCACCCGGGATATCGCAATCGCAATATAAGAGAGGGCCTTCCTACCATACTTCATAGAGTTTGTCAATTGTCTAGACGTGAAACTCCCATAAGCCATATCACATAAAAATATCACATCCTGGAGATTTCCCACATATCGTAATCGTGAGTCAGAAGGGACTTCAACGGAGGAGGAACTTTGACCTGTTCGATCGCTGATCTGCGGGATTGGGCCCTTTAGTGCTTGCCTTGGTTCTTCGGTCCTCCATGTGATCGCAGGTGAGCCCTCTTATTAGAGCCCCTTTATCAACGCGACACAATTGACGAATTCCTTGTGGTGCACCTTTACCTCTGATTGCCGATATGTGGGATTGGTGATGTCATCAGTGCCACGTGTCACCGGAAATGCCTCCATAGGACCCTGAAAATTCCAGATCAGCATGCCATGTGTCCTCCGTATTGCCACATCATCTCTGTGCTACCACATCATGATGATGTCAGCTGCCATGTGGATTCATAGGGACCAATGGTATTCCGCCACGTGCCCCCCTAGAGGAGAGAGAAAAGGGTTTGTCTGCCTCTGGTTTTGTGACTAATTTCCTTTGTAAATTGGCAGCAGACTTCCCCTACTGCTTAAACACTGTCGGCGAATTCCTCTGTAATTCTTTAAGAATGATCCGTTGAACCTGCCGATCGTTGATTTGCCGATGTCGTGGGACTTTGGGCCTCTGATCACCAATATACACTACCCCTTTGCATTGCACTTTGAAAACCCATTGATCGCTGATATGCTGCACCTTGGACCTTTGACAGTTACGAATTGCAAATTTTCTCTGTCCTCCCCTACCGCGCTACTAGGAAACTCCAAAATGCGATTGCGATGAGCCTCCCTTGACATTTTTTCCTTGTTTTTTAGTTTTCAAAGGGTAGCTTCAATTTGCTCTAACTTCTGATCCAGAAATCAATTTTTGGACTTCCATATACCGTTGGAAATCTTATTATGAGCGCTATGCAATGGAGAGGGTCCGACTTAGATTAGATAGCTTCTGTGTCTTGGGAGATGGATTCAAACTTCACTACTCTTTCTCACTCTTTTCACAGTTGAAAACACATTTAGTAGTGAGTGCCAACAATTTTTATTCACCCTTTGACTTCTTTTTTTTCTTTTTCTTTTTGATTTATTATAAGACACCAACTTAAAAGTATTTTTCCTTCAAATTAATTCTTGTATCTTTCTTTCTCAAGATATTTCAATAAGGTTTCATTTGATTTCTATTTACCACAATCTAGAATTAGATTTCAATAAAGTTTCATTTAAGTTCTATGTACCACAATCTAGAATTATATATTGGAATGTCTTATTGGAAAAAAGAAAGAAATAAATTATTTTAACATCCATGAGGCTAAAGATAGCCTATGGGACATATTTATTCTTCATCTGCTTGATGTATTCCGCCCTTTTTCTGTGAAGCTTCAAAATAAATGCTCCTAGATTTTCAACAAATCCCTCGCTAAATAGATTATCCCAAGAGCTAGCTACGAGCATATCAGCGTAACTTTCCATGTTGTCTTTGAAAGCCTCACATTCTAAATTGAAATGTTTTTCTATTTTCACTTTTTCGGAAGAACAAAAAATGCATACTCTTTCCTCCCACACTTCCTTTGGCCTTTTCTAGTGCCTTGTTTCACAACAGAGTTGATGAGAATTAGTCCTTAACTGAGCAATAAAATTTTTGGCTCTCCAATAGATATTGGCCTCTATGTATTCTTTTGGTTGATGACTATGAGTGGGATTAAACACTTCAATATAGTAATTTTTCTTTCTTCCTAGCTCCTTATCCCAAGTACGCTTGCGAAACTTTTCCATAACAAAATCTTTATCTCTTTGTTGTTTATGGGACACGCATTCAAGCAAATACCCCATTTACTAAACCATTTGTTATTTTGTTGCATCCAAGTTTTTTTGCTCTTGCACAATCTATTATTAAAGACAACCTTAGGCCATATACCCTCTTCCATTTGCTCATTTTTTTTTAAATACCTCATGAATCGCACCATAGCAATTGCTTCAATAGGAGTAGTCCCTGTTTCACTTAACAAGATAACATAAGGAACTACACTTTTAATCTTAAATTTGTTTGTAATCAAATGCTTCTGAATTTTCTCAATTTCTCTCCACTGCATGTTGGATGTACTGCTCGCCCATTGTTCACAACCATAGAGAATCACCAGAATCACTAGAAGCCCAAAAAGATTTTGAGTGGTTTTCCAGTCCCATAACTCTGCCTCTCCACACCTATTTTGAAAAGCATAAAATGCTTTCCAACCTCCCAAAGTTCTTCTCTTTCTACAACCATTCCAACTTTGATTTTTGTTAAAGTCAATTCTGAGCTATTTGTAATCCACAACTTCTTCCAAAATGTTGCCTTCAAAGTAGAACTTATGCTGGTTATGTTTTATTTTCCTAGAGAAAACCACTACTTTCGTTTTGCTGATATTGACTTGCATCCCCACACTTCTACAAAAATGCTCAAGGGATAGTAAGTGCTCCTGCAAACCAAGATCTGATTTAGCAATCAGGATAAGGTCATCTGCATACAAAAGAAGCCTTATAACCAACTTGCCCAAATAGATACCATCACCCCCTTGCAAATTTAACCACTCCTCAAGCTTGTCGATATATAAACCAAAAAGAGTAAGAGACAGTGGGCAACCTTGCTTGACCCCGATATCGCTTCTAAAACTCTCAGAAATGTTTGCTGAAGTTCTAATTTTAACTTTCACCTCTTCATACAACCTATGCACAACTACTCTCAAATGTTTAGGAACCCCAAGTTCCTCCATTCTGTGCCAAAGCTTATCCCTAGGAACCAAGTCAAACACTTTTATGAAATCAACAAAGCAACAAAAGACTTCTTCCTTTTTCTCCCAAACTTTTTCAATGATGTGCCTTAAAGTTATACAATGATCCACTGTGGAATGTTTAGGTCTAAAACCTGCTTGCCCTTTAGCATGCTTATCTCTTTCTTCTGCCCACTTGCTAATTTTGTTTTCTAGCACGCTTCCAAATAGCTTTGCAAACAAAGGGTTTATCATGATGGTCCTCTAATTGTAGGGATTATTGACGTCACCGCTCTTGAAAAGGGGTATTGCCAAACTAGTTGTCCAATCTGTGGGGAGCCCTTGTTGTATGATGTTTTGAAGATTTTTGTAATGTGAGGTGCAAGAATCTTCGAGCCCCACTTTAGATATTCCGGTTGGAGTTCAACGAAGTCTTTTGCTTTTCCAACAACCAACTTCTTAATACCCATCTCTACATTTACTTTCATAGATTTCAACATATCATTATTTTTTATTTAACTCATTTTCCATTTTCTATATATATAAAATTAATAAAATTATAATATTAATTTTACCACTTATTTAATTTATGTGACTATTCTAATTTTATATATATATATAAGAGACATCATATATTTTAAAATAAACTCATATGATATATATATATATATATATATATATATATATATATATATATATATATATAAATATACAAATTTTAAAATTATCTATAAAATATAAAATAATATTATAGTATTATATTTACATTTAAATTCCCTTCAAAATTCTCAATATTCTTACTTTCACTTTCACTTCCACTAACTATATGTTATGCTCTTAACCATACAGAAATGCTTATTTCCCTGTGATGTTGACCCATCTTTATATAGTGAGTTTGCTTTAAAGTGTTCTAACTTCCCCCCCCCCAAAATAATTTGATGAGGGTGAAAAATGAGCTCTACAGTAACATTGTGTTGGTCATGTTAAATTTTCATCCATTTTATAACTAGTAATGATAATTTGATGAGGGTGAAAAATGAGCTCTACAGTAACATTGTGTTGGTCATGTTAAATTTTCATCCATTTTATAACTAGTAATGGGAGTCTTTAAAAAATTGTATATGTTTGATTTCCTTATACATAATAAATTTTAATTGAATTAATATTATTATTAATTTAATTTTAGAAAACGATTATGAGATAAGAACACTAAATCCCTAACGTTACAAGATTGCTTTGGATTTATAGATTGCTTTGAATTTTGATAAATCCATTGAAGAAACCCAAACAAATGGTCTTGTTAATCATTATTTCACTCATCTGTCTTTTGAATTTTGACAAATCCATTGAAGAAACCTATAAAGAGATGGAATTGTTATTCATTATTTCACTTACCTATTTCGGCAATTTTTCCTTTGTGGCCATTGTACAAAAATAAAAAAATACAGCACGTCAGTGCAAATCCTTGGAATGTTTGCATTTATTTGTGGTCAAAGAACTAGTAGTTATTTGTAAATAATTTGCCCCTCAAAACAAGGAAAACAAGGCAAGGAAGTGCTTGAAAGTCCATCAATCCCTACGTCTGAAACCAAGGCTTTAAACATTCCTTCGTATATATGCTTGAAAGTCTTAGTCAATTTGAAACCAAGGTTGTAAACATTCCTTTGCAAATTGACCATTTCATATATTTTTATGTCTTATTGATTAACCTATATCCTTTCATATTTGTTGTGTAAATAGAAAATGTACAACCAGATGTGACATTTTTTTTCCCATAAATAAACACAAATATTTGGATTTTTTTGTTTTGTTTGGAAATATGTCAAATTATTTATTATTTTGTTTTTAAGTCAAAATTTGTATTGCTTGTTAACACAGGTTAGAGTTTAAATTTGATATGATTTTCCATTATACAACTTCGACCAAATGCATTTAAACTTTTCAAAAATGTCTTTGTCCAAAATCTATCTTTATTAGTTAACTTTAGAAAACTAAAAACAATAGTTGGATTCAGGGGATTTTAGAAAACTAAGACATACAAAATAATGCATGAAACCTAATAGAACTTAAAAAAAATATTCAGGAGGTAGGATCAAAGTTAGTGGCTTCTACTTGGATGAGCTCCTTTTTGCTACTAGTAGAGCAACCTTGGGTTGTAGGGATGCCCATATGTATTGTTGGGCCGCCAAATTAACATACATTTTCACTCCATTTTCACCTTTATCCTTATTTTGTCACCTCATTTCATCACGTTATCATCATATTTTCATTACCATATGGGTTCATAGTTTCATTTTCCAAAGTTATTTATTTTATTCATTTAAAGTGAATTTGTGATTAAAAGTTAGAAAAATAACATGTATTTGCTTATACCTAAAGGTGGAATGAGTTTGGTGACATGTGTAGGTGATTTGGAAGGTTCCAAGATACTCTTATGTGGCCTCCAAGACTCAAATTCGAATTCTCTTGAAGATTTGAAGGAGATTTAGGATAGGGGTCAAGCATATCTCATGGAGAAAAATCATGGATAAAGGAATATGTGTCTCATATTGGTTGTAACCATATGAGGGATTAGTGGATCCCCATTAATGAGTTAGTTGCTTAAATTTTTGTATAAATAGGAGCACCTCCTCCATTCCAAAAGGAGGACTCTTGGAGCATGTATCCAACTTATGATGGAATAGAATAAAGCTTCATTTTACATAAATTTCCATTCTATAGTTTTAGATATAAATTGTCTTAATGTAGTATATGGAATAATTTGTCACTTTGTTCTTAAGAGAATTGAGCTCACTCTAAAAGGATCAAAGAAATATTTTATTTCATAATAGATCTTATTTAATTTAATTGCCTAGATGTTTGAGGATTTGTTTGTGATCGATGAATGAGTTTTAAATTAAAATCTTATCAGCATATGAGGGGACAACCAAGGGTCTAAGTTAGGCTCTCTCTCTATTTGATTTGCATGATAATTGAAATTTATTCTTTTGCTTTTAAGTTTCAAGTTATTTCTTTTCTTATGCTTATGAATGAATCTTAGTTTAGTTTGGATCAGTATACGAGGGGACAATCAAGGGACTAAGTTAGTCTCTCTCTCTATTTGAATCTGAACAACAATTAAAATTCATTCTCTTGTCTTTATTTCAAGTTTCTGGTTTTATGTAATCAATGATTTTTTTTCAATCTATAATACTGTAGGGAAGGACAACGAGGACCTCCTCAATTAGGAGCCTCTTCCCTTGCATATTATATTGAATCAGAAATCATTTAGTTAGACATAGAGTTAATTGCCTACTCCTGCATATATTTTGCTTGCATCATCACAAGCTTACGAGTATCCCTGGTTGATAATTTAATGAAAGCAATTTAAGCAATTAAATTGCCCAACATGTGTTTCAATGTATCCCAACCGTTTGTCCATGGAAGCCAATTGTTGTAGCATATGGTCTCAAGAAAGTATCATGTCTTCTTTGGTAACATTTTGATCTAGGAGGACCCTTCCAAATAGAAATTTAAGATGCCGATATATGTCCACTGTGTATATATATTGCCCATATCTCACATGAGTATGACCTGCATCGAGTACCTATTTAGCCACTTCAACTAGCACTCTAGAATCAACGAGAGTATGTCATTCATCTTCCAAATGGAATTCCACATGGGTGAGTTAATCCTGAATTGGAAGTGGGGTTAGTTTCTGGTACCTAGCTACATAGCTTTTAGCTCAGACTTGGGCCTAGGTTCGCCCACCCTCTTGGTAATAAGCTTCACCCCGATAAAATCATGCTTGTTGATGTGGCATGACTGCCTTCTGAAGCTAAGAAAGTGAGACTACTAGCTGGACAAAAGTGGGTGGTTTGAATTCAAAATTGTGGTGGTTCCTAAATAAAGGAAAAAAAAGAACAGACATAAGGGACTAGGGATTGAGACACCCCCCTTTAATAATGAGGTATTGGAGTGGTGGGGGCATACAAATCAATAAAGAGCTAAGAACTTGACACCGGTAGAAGTGGGGGGAATTACAAAACCCCTGAAAACGAACCTAAAGAGTGAAAAACAAAACAAACAGAGGGAATGAACCATGAACCTGCATGGATAAACCTAGAGTTGAAGGATGTACTATAAATAATTTAAAAATAATATGATTTAATTATTGGTAAAGTACCTTTTACTATTTTTTTTTCTTTCTAAAATGATAAAATGGAAAATGAGTTATGGAGTTGTTATTTATATTAAAATTGATATATTTAATTTATTTGATAGGTGTGTGATCCGAACTTAAACATGAACGCAAAAATTTTCAGATTTAAATATAAACATAGAGATGTAGCAAAAAAACACTTCATTTCATTAATAGAAAAATACTGAACTATGCTTACAAACAGAATGTAAATAAGATAGCTCGAGCAATGGTAGCTTGTCTCTGAGAAGAGATGTGGCGTCTACATGCCTCTAAACTGCATTACAATGAGGCACAAGGTCCTATTTATTATTGGAAAATATGAGAACACCCTAAACAAGCAAAACCCTAACCCCATGAGATGTAACACCAAGAGTTTGTGGGCCCCGTTGGGGTTAATTGGGCAGCCAACTTCCCGGGGTCGTAACTTGGTCATATTATCTCCGTTTGGTGCGTAGGATACCTTGCTAGAAAGGTCTCGCCAAGTACTATAGGTTTCACCATAGGCCCTTTCCTATGGAAATGAGCTTGCCACAGACCCTAAAAAAACATTTTTTAAGGGGTCAAAATTGCTCCGGAAGTTCAGGACTCAAAAAAATGCTAAAAATAGTAAATGTTGAAATGAACAAGGAAACATATGAAACTGACTCGGGGGTCTAGGTGGAATAGACGGGTGGCCACCAATATCCACCTGGATCATTCCTTCCCCCTTAGGAAGCAATGACCCCCATTGCGTGCAGAGCCTCCATGAGGTGAGGAAATTTTTGTTGAACCTGGTCCCTGGTGAACCACTTGCCCTGGTGAAGGAGTTGGCCTCCTTTAAAAACTCGATATAACTATATCCTCTATTAGCAAGTGTTCTTGATCTGTGTTTCATTGATCTGATCAGTTCTGGCCTATTCCATGTAGTCTAGGTTGAGCTCTGTTAGCGTGAGGGGTTCTACAATGTCAGATGTGTCCAACAATGGTGGAAAGTATGGCTGAAGGCGATCTACATTGAACATTGGGTGTAGACCAAGAAATGGTGGGATGCTGAGCTCGAAGGCATTGTCACCGATAACCTTGGTGATGGTGTATGGCCCATATAAGAGCGGACGAAGCTTGTTTTGGGGTCCAGCAAGGCTCTCCTTCTACAAATGTAGCCAAACTTTGTCGCCCACCTGGAACTTGTGCGACACACGATGCTGATCATGGTGCTGCTTGTACTTAGCATTGGCTCCGTTTAATATATCATGGACCTATTGGCAGATGTGTTGAATGTGCTTAATGAAGTTTTTATCCCTTTTAGCTTCAGACTGAACGTGAGCCGAATCTACCTGAGTGGCTGCAAATGATATGGCCACATCAATGGGGCATAATGGCTGAAATCCTAGCCCTACCTGAAAGGGGCTATGGCCTGTTGAGCTGTGGAGAGCTCTATTTTAGCTGTGTTGGACATAGGGGAGAATTTCATCCCATGTGCGTGGTGCTTCGAGTTGTACATGCACATAATGTGTATGACCATCCCGTTGACAACCTCTGTTTGACCATCAGTTTGGGGATGGAAATCTGTGGAATTAGTAAGCTTTGTATCCAACATCGATGAGAGACTTGACCAAAATGCACTCAGGAATCTGTTGTCCAGATCTGAGAAAATGGACTGTGGGATACCAAAGTGTACCCATACTTGCTCAAAGAAGATCTTAGCAGTGGCCTCTGCTGTGATACTCTTCTTGCAGGCCGCCATGATGACCATTTTAGAGAATCTGTCGACGACCACGAAAACAAAATTGTTGCCATGCTTAGTAGAAGGAAGGCCCAACATGTATTCCATGGAGATAAATTCCTAGGGTCGATTAGGAGTAGGTAGAGGATTATACAGGCCTTGCTTCTTGATGGTTGGTTTGGCAATGGTGGAGGCAGTGCAGGATCTAATGTACTTCCCAACACCCTGACGAAGTTTTGGCCAATAAAAATACTTTTGCAATATGCCCACTATTTTCTCTACTCCAAAACAAAGAAAATTTTAAGGATCAAAAATTTTCTTGAAGTTTAAAAACATTAGTGAATCTCAATAATCCCTAATATGCAAACTATAAAATGTTTATTGATATATTTGTAAAATTATTCAAATTTAAAATGATTTTATATATATTTCTATATAGTGTTGGTGATTTTTAAGGTAAAATAATTTTATATTCTAAAATTTGGGTGAATCATATTTTATAAATATCGGAAATTGGCGAATCTTTTTTGTGGAAAATCATGGAAAATTAGCCCATTGGGCGAATATTAGTCCCTAAAATTTTCCATGCTCCGAAATTCCAACGACCCAATTGCAGTGCGCCTCCCAAATCATCTTGGCATGCTCACTTGAAGGAACAAAGATGTGTCCCGGGTGGCATAACAATGCATCATAAATGTGAAAATTTGGAACTTGCTTCCCTTCCAGGAGTGTCTGGTATATGCTGCCGAATTCTGGATCGCTCTTGTAAAGATGCGACCACCCCGATTGCTCGTGCCCACAAGAGTCGAGCACAGTGATCAGCACCATGACCGGTGGTCGACTAAGGCAATCAGTGACGTCATTAGTGCTGCCCTTCTTATACTTAATTTTCAAACTGAACTGTTGCAAATACGTGGACCATTTCTAATGGCGATCGTTTTGCAACTTCCCTTGTGCTTGTATGAACTGTAGAGGTCGGTGGTCTGTGTGGATGACCGTTTCCTTCCCCAGAATGTAATGCCTCCATTGACAACAGGCCTGCACAATGGAATACATTTATTTTCTGTAAGTGGGGTACTTTTGGACTGTGTCTGAAAGTGTCTCACTGTGGTAAGCCATTGGATGCCCATGCTGAGTAAGAACCACACCAATAGCATAATCAAAGGCATATGTCTCAATCTCAAATGGTTTTTGCAGGTCTGGTAATGTGAGCACTGGTGAAAAATAGAGGCGATTCTTCAACTCGGAGAACACCTTTTGTTGGGTTTCCGACCAAAAAAACTTTGCTTTCGCTCTACCCTTGGTGACTTGACTTAAAGGCCAAGTGATATGAGAGAGTGGTTGGGGTTGGCCAATCCTGAATGACTTGTATTTTGGATGGGTCCACATGTACACCCTGCTCATCAATGATGTATCTCAGATATTGAACCTGGGTCAGGCAAAAGGTGCATTTCTCCAAGTTAGCATACAACTTGTGTTGTCACAGGGTTTGAAGGACCGGTCGAATATGGTGGAGGTGCTCTTCCCAACTCTGGCTGAAGATCAAAATGTCATATAAATACACCACCACGAATGCATTGGTGAAGGGTTGCCATATGTCGTCCATCAGTCTCATGAAGCTTGCAAATGTGTTCATCAATCCAAACGATG
This sequence comes from Pinus tabuliformis, assembly GCA_031772625.1. Classification (NCBI taxonomy): domain Eukaryota; kingdom Viridiplantae; phylum Streptophyta; class Pinopsida; order Pinales; family Pinaceae; genus Pinus; species Pinus tabuliformis. The sequence goes on along the minus strand of CM062816.1, from coordinate 209,876,220 downwards.
TGACCAACCATTCAAAAAATGCCCTCCTTGGATTTGAAGGCATTATTCCACACATCGGAGGGTTCGATAGGAACTTGCTGATAACCCGACTTGAATTCAATCTTGCTGAAATATTTGGCCCCTTTGAGTTGGTCCAGAAAGTCATCAATCCACGGGATTAGGTACCTATTCCGGACAATGATCTTGTTCAATGCCCCATAGTCAATACAAAGCCTCTAGGTCCCATCCTTCTTCTGTACCAATACAATCGGGCTCCCAAAAGGTGATGAGCTTGGTCTGATGTGCCCTTTCTGCAGTAGTTCTTGAATCTACCTCTTGGCCTCTACGTTCTCCAGAACAAAGCGTCGATAGATCAGTCCATTGGAAAGTGGCACGCTCGGGGTCAGATCGATGGAGTGCTTGACCTGATAATGCAGAGATACCCCTGTGGGTGAGGCGAAAGTATCCCCGTACTCCTCCACGACCTTGTCCCTCTATTGTTGCTATGTAGAGGAGCCCTTCTTGGAAGCTGTGACCACAACCTTCTTCTTGCCCTGGGGTTGAATCATAAGGAAAACAAAGTTCCTGGTCTGGGAAATGATCTTACTACATTGCTTTGCAGTGATCAAAGAGATGGCGGTAGGTGGGGCTACCTCCGATATTCTGTACAACTTATTAGCCAAAGTAATAATCATAGAGCGAGGTCTAGAATCATATACAACATGGTGCTTCCACAAGTATGGTTTTCCTAACGATACATCACAAAATTCAAGAGGAGCAACATCACACAGTACCTCATCCATGAAGTGCTTGATGCTGTAGGGAAGGCAACACTTATGGCTGACGTGAAGATCTCATCCTTGGTGAAGCCACCCAATGGTGTATGACTCTGGATGTGATGTAGTCTTTAGGTCCAACCGCTTCACGACATTTACTTAAATGAGGTTCTTTTGGCTCCTGTTGTCAACAATGAACTACGGTGGAGAACCCTTCACCCACATCTATGAGTGGAAGAGGCGTTCCCCCTCCTCTGGATCTTCTAGCTCAATCTTTTGGATCTTGGTGGTGGCCACAGTGGCATTGGGCTCCGCATTAATGATCTTCTTCCCTTTGTCAATTCCCTTATTGGGTTCTAATTCAAAGTCGGAACTTGCGTCTCATTCGGAAGCCTTCAACTCAGCCACTAGTGACTGCTTGGCCCCGACACTCACTTGTATTGTGAGTGGAGCTCTTATGGAACTCACACCATTTTCCTGTTTCCTTCTTTGTCTTCGTGGTGTTATTCTTTACTTGCAGCTTCGACGAGCTGTCCTGGGTAGCCCCACCTTGGCTTGGTCCTTTGTTCTATGGTTTGGGGGTGCCTTTTACTTGCTTTGGATTTGCAGATCCAAAGTCCCGCTTCTTCTATTTAAACTTCTGCTCAATCTTGACAGCATACTGATACACCATGCCAAGTGAGGCCTAGGAACTCCATCTCATACTAGATGTACTTATGTAGACAACCGCGGTACTTGAGCACCAAATGCTGCTCAGTATCCTTGATACTCAACTTTGTGCGAAGGGTATGGAAAATATTTGTGAACTCTGGCACATCTTGGTCCCTTCCCTGCCGTAGCGTGGTCTACTTTATGTATTTGTCTTCATAGCTCCCGATAGGGTAATATTGTTCCTTGATGGCGTCTTGGAAAGAATTGCAAGTGGGTGCGACTGAAAACAATGAGGGTTCACTCTCGTCCTTTTGTTCACAGTAGGTTTCCCACCAGTCCTTGACGTGTGGGGTGGCTTTGAGAAGTGCAAAAGTAATATTTTCCCGATTGGAAAAGTCACGAACTGAAAAATATCCTTCCAACATATTTAACCATTTATCAATGAAGTTCGCATCTATCAAGCCTTTGAATATGGGAATATCGAAGTTAACTTGTACATTAAAAGGAGTGGCACCTCCAGAGTGGTTGCTGGATGAAGATGCATCACTTGTGGGTAGTCGTCGAAGGATCTAGGCAAAGTTATCCATCATCGCATCCCTCTGTCACTTGAGGGCTTCCTTGAGCAACATTTTGAAAGGATCTACTACCCCCTCATATTTCTTTTCTTCCGCCATGGGAGGTCGTCAGATTTTGCAAGGCTGATCTTGCAATGGTTCAAACAAATCAAGCCCTAACTCCTTATACCCTAACCTCATTGGGGACATGCAAAGAAAAACAGAGAAAGAGCAGACTTCTCTGATACCACTAATACAAAATTAAACAAGAAAGCATAAAATTACATATATAATCATAAACATAGAGATGCAGCATAAAAAAACTTCATTTCATTAATAGAAAAATACTGAACTATGATTACAAACATAATGGAGATAAGATAGCTCAGGTGATGGTAGCTTATCTCTGAGAAGATATGTGGTGGCTACATGCCTTTGAACAATGTTACAATGAGGCTCAAGGTCCTATTTATTATTGGAAAACATGAGAAAACCATAAACAACCAAAACCCTAACCCCAGGAGATGTAACACCAAGATTTTGTGGGCTCTATTCGGGTTAGTTGGGCAGCCAATTCCCGGGGTCGTAACTTGGTCATGGTATCTCTGTTTGGCACGCATGATACCTTTTTGGAAATGTCTCGCCGAGTACTATAGGTTTTTCCACAAGCCCTTGCCTATGGCATGGGCTTGCCGGGGACCCCAAAAAACGTAGTTTAGGGGGTCAAAACTGCTCCGGAAGTTTAGGACCCGAAAAACTGCTAAAAATAGTAAATGTTGAAATGAACAAGGAAAGAGATGAAACTGACTGGGGGGTCTAGGTGGAATAGGCAGGTGGCCACCAATATCCACTTGAATTAGTGTGTCTATTTTGGAATTTTTAGTTTAATTATCAATAAGTATTAGATGGATGGTAGAGATTTAATTTTCACATAATATTCTAAATATTTTAGTTGTGACCACAAACGAAAGGTTGAGAATTATCTCGAAAGTAGTTGTGTCATTTCTTCCCTTTCAATTAAATTGATTAATTAAAAAAAATTCCCTATGAACAAGTGTCATATGAAATGAGGTATGATTTTTTGGGCATGTGCTATTAGCCCATGATAGTGTAACAAAGCTCATTTACAAGAAAAAAATCTCCATGATTAAGAGAGGGTGAATCTCCATGGTTTAAAATCTTGCTACATACTTTTTATATATATTTAAATCATGTATTAATTTTTTTTATGATAATAACCAATACAAATCCATCATAACTACGCATTTGGCAAGAGTCGAGAGGTATCAAATGTCTTGAGGTGAAAACTTCTTTTAGAGTGCAAAATTTGAATAAAATGTTTGATCCTCTTCTCTCTCTCTCTCTCTCTCCTTATCTATATATATATATATATATATATATATATATATATATATATATATATATATATATATATATATAGAGAGAGAGAGAGAGAGAGAGAGAGAGAGAGCACTTGTAATTTATCATTGTTTATGTTGCATTTTTGAATGTATAAAATGGATCAAAATTTACATGGGCATGGAATAGTGAGACTGCTTAAAAATATTTTTTCCAATTGCTTTATATAATATATATATTTTTCCTTTTTAACTTTTAACTACATTATTTCTCTATAAAGTTGATATAAGATTATGTTGTTTCATATGGCCATAGAAATATTTTATTTATGGTTTGAGAGTGAAATATTTTTACCACTTATCCTTAGTATGTGTAAGATAATCAAATTGGAAACCAAATAAATTGTATATAAATGATTATCTCAATCAATGATGTACAATGTGTACATATTAATACATACAGGAAATAGTTGAATTAGTTTCCGGGTCTTCTTGGACTCTGATAACTACTCAAACTAACCCAATCTTAATCTAGAGGATTAGCTGTCTAACATTACCTCCTTAACTCGAAGGAATGTACCAAAGTCCAAGAATGAAAGCTCAAAATGCAAAAATGCATCTTAGCCAAGCACTGAATGCCTTTCTGTATGGTTAAAAGCATTTATGTATGGGGAATGCTATAGTATCATATTTACATTCCCTTCAAAGTTCTCAATATTCTTACTCTCACTTCCATGAACTATACGTTATGCTCTTAACCATACATGGGTGAAGATCAAAACATTTATATTTCACATGTCCAACTCTATAACATTGTTAGCATCTATCAACTTGTTCTGGGACAACACCATCCAAAAATCCAACACTTCGGAATTGTATAGGTTTAGCAAAATTTGGAATGTGAAAAAATACATCCAAGATATCCTTGTTATAACCCAAACTAGTTCTGTGTTTATTATGAGTAATCTCTTCCCATGGTCTTATAACAACTTTCTCATTAGAACTTTTAACTACATCCAAATTTTCTCCTAAAATCACTTCATTACTCTAATCATTCTCTGACTGATGATCAGGCTCAAACAAACTGTTGTTCTGAACAAGAACAGGTTCATAATTCTTCTTTTGTAATTCATGTAGTTCATCTCACTGAAACTGGGACTCTAGCTCCAAGAATTCAATTTTTCTTTTAGCATTCAAACATTTTTGGATATCAAAGAGCGTGTCCTTGCTGACTTGGACATTGTTATAAAAAATAGATAGCATTATATTGCTTAATAATTGTAGAAAATCATTGAGTCTAGCCATTTTCTCCAGCTTCCTATCAAAGAAAAATTTGCAATCAACTTTGAAAAGGGTGTCGGCTACCACAAAAAATGCACCCAATAAAAACAAATTTACAATGATTTAACTGGGTGTCAGGTTCAACTAATGATGCACCCACTAACAATGCAAATTCAAGTAAAATATGAATAACATCTTGTACAATATTCAAAATTTTGAGGGAGGAAAGTGAGATAAAACACCCTTATAGAAAGTCGAAAAATACTTATTTTCCACCGCCATCACTCTCTTCAACGAGTTGGCCCAATAAAATATGCCACCAAAATTTATTTACTTCTAAAAAATAACTCTCTTTGGCCAAAATATCACGTAAGGTAAAGTAACAATCTCCACTGAATAACAAAATTATCTTGCAAAATTACCAAGAGGAGCCTTGACTCTAGTTTATTGGAATGATTGGTCATGTAATTATTTATTGGTCATCCTCAATGTTTTGTCACACTTATTGCATTGAATAATTAAATTATTTATGCACTGTCACCTTTAACCATGAATGAGAGTAAAGTTCTCCATAATTACTTCATTCTTTTTGTTGTCACTTATTGCAAAATGTGTTTCTAGCTGTCTAAAGAGTAAATAAGTAGAGACGTTTGCAATCATTTTCCAAGTAGCATAAGTACTCAATGCCTAAATCAGACCCTCTCCATTGGAAAGTGTTGTGAACAAGCTTTCAAATGATATGTGGAAGTCTAAAAATGGACTCCTGGATCAAAAGATATGGTCTGCTGAAGTTCAAGGATTGAAGCGTTAGGAAGGAATATCGGAGGTCCAAAGATATTAGCGATCGCAACATCAGAGCATTAGGAATATTGACGCATCACATATCGGAGGTCCTAAATATTAGAGCATCGACACATCGGAAGGTCGGCGAATCATATAATTGGAACTTCTTAAGGTGACAACCTTTAAAAAGTTGCAATATCCATAATGTGTTGATAGTGTTTGAAAAACCGTCGGGGAATGCTGATAAATATTAACAAAGGATTTCATCGCAAAACCAAAGGTGGATGGGCCCTTTTCTCTCTCCTGTAATAGGACACATGGCAGCACATGATTGGTTCCGATAAAGCTACAGTGGCATTCAATGTCAGCATGACGTGGTGGTATGATAGAACACGTGGCAGGCAGTTTTGGCATTTTGAGGGGCCTAAGGGGACAAACTTGGGTGACACATTTTACCACTCACGAGGTGCCATGTGGAGTGATGAAGTCATATCAGAGGTTGAGGATGTTGGTACTTTATAACAGTTTGCAATTGGAAACTTCCGATAAGGGGGCTCTGATATTGGGTTGGCGCACGGTCATTAAGACTTAAAGAACCAAGGGCGCTAAGCACTTAAAAGGGAAAAATGGTCCCTGATGCACCTTCAGGCTAAGCAGAAGGCCACAAACCTTGGTCCTATGATGAGAAATGCAGAAAGGGGCTAAACAAAAGGAGCTTGGTGGCATCAAAACTTTAAAATTTTAGAAGGATTTTTCAAATGAAGTTCCGATGAGTTGTAGATCCAACATATTGGGCTCCGATAGTGTAACACAGAAGTGTTAAAATATGGATGAGTCGACAACTATGTTACAGAACACCACTAAGGCCATCACAGGTGATTTCTCCCAACTCCAGAAAGTGGGGAATTCAAGAAGTTAAGGTGAAAATGATAGGTGAACCGGATGAGTAGCTGAAGAAGAACATCATGGCAAAGACGTGGCCTGATCAGAGGTAATCACAGACATGACATGGAGATATTTTCTCAGCCGTCATTTCGTTGTTCTGTTTTGATATTTTTGTGATTTTTTGTATTTTAAAGAAAGGAATCAAATCTATTGCAATGATTTGGGCGGTCGAGCCCTTGCATGCCGAGACGAATAGTTGATCTGACAACTGGAGCTCGACTAAGATATTTTTCTCGTTAATTATTCAGTTGTTACGTTTTGTTATTTTTGTGAATTTGTGTATTTTAAAGAAGAGAATCAAATATGTTGCAATGATTTGGGCGACTGATCCTTCGCACGCCATGACGGTCAGTCGATCAGACAGCTGGAGCTGGGAAGATATACTGTAGATGTTGTTCAAGCTCTCCCTCTCCTTATAAAAAATGGGAAGAAACACTTAAAGAAGTTTTCGAATTTTCGGAAAGAACTCTTGGAAAGGGCCTTTTCCATTTTCATGAAGGAATGTTATGAAACTTGATGTATGCACATTTCTTAGAGAATTAATGTGAGATTTTTGGTGATTCCAACTTATTGGATTGCAGTATGTTCATCTCCCCTTGTGTTTTCATATATGTTAAATATTCTTCTCAGATTTTATGTCACGTAGCTGCTAGACATGTTTCTCATTAGATGCATATTCATTTAGATCAAATCATTGATGAAAAATGCCTGTATTTATGTGGAAATAAAGTCTTTAAAAAGCACTCGATGTATTTTAGTATTCCATAAGCATTTCCTTACTCCCATTTCTCTCTAAATCCAGATACACAAAATTATTAATGTTTAAGCTATGTATGATGGATTTATCCTCTACTGTCTTCTACAATTATATTTGTCTTAACAACTGATTTGTTGAAAACTCTCAATCTGATTTGGCCACCATTGATCGAGGATAGCTTCCTGTGTATTCATGCGTGTGCGTTGGTTCATACATTGTATCTTTATGAATGGTTCTGATTCAATCTTATTTGATTTATATGTAAAAACTATGGTGCTACAATGCCTTAAGACAAATTTGACAACACTAATTAATATGCCATAGGCACTGGTCTCCTATCAACCCAGAGGTTGTCACTAGGAGTGACAACACTTTCAATCAACTGTCCTCCTGAAGTTCTATACAAAAATTTTGTTCATAAAAGTAATATTAAATTAACTCTCAAAATTTTAACTGTTATGGTTAAATTTTCCAACGAAACCGACCTCTTTTATATATATTTTTAGTATCCAAGCTTTAGAATAATCCTTTGAATATCTACTCACCACAAAACTTATCCATCCAAAAATAATGCTCGGAAATATTCAATAAGAATTCTTTTAGTCAAAATTTAATAAAAGTCGGAAAAAATATCTCATCATTCACTGCTTCACTTCAACCTGTAGGAATTTATAGGGTAAGTTCCTCAGATAGAACACCAAAGGACACCACTCACAAACAGATCATAGATCAATACACCAGTATTGTTGACGTAGTTAAAACCATCAAAGAGGGTAACAGTCCACGACCTGAGCCAACGCGACCACGTCTGGAAATTTATTAATAAAAGAATGAAAATTTACATAAGCTTCTCTCATGAACGATTACCCTACAAATGACCCTCCATGCTCTTTAAATAGAGATCATGGACCAATAGGGTGTTAACGGATGAAGTGTCGGTAATACCGAGGAGAGAATGAACCCTCGGATCACTACATATCGTGATCGTCAGATTGTAAGTTACAAAAGTACATAATAAAGAAACACACTTTACCTAACTCTACACTAGACCAAGTTATAATTAACTATTTCCAAGTGGATATTGGTGGCCACCCACCAAGTCCACTTGGTCCCCCACCATTGTTTCTTTTAGCTTTTCAGTTTCCTTAATTGTAGCACAATTTACTATTTTTAGCAGTTTTTCGGGTCCTGAACTTCTGGAGCCGTTTTGAGGCCCTAAACGGATTTTTTTGGGAAAATTGGGAGCATGGACCATATTTATCTTCCCAAAGTTGTAGTTCTCGGATAGATATTTCTAACGAGATATTGTATGCGTCAAATGGAGATCGTATGCCAAAGTTACGACCCGGGAAGTTGATGTACCAATTTACCCAAACAGGGCCCACAGTTTGGCGTTTCATCTTCTAGGGTTAGGTTTTTGGATGTTTAGGGCTTTCTCATGTTTCTCAACAATAAATATGCCTTTGAGCCTCATTGTAACACAGTTCAGAGGCATGTAGCTGCCACATCTCTTCTCAGAGATAAACTACCATCACCCTAGCTAGTTTATTTCCATTGTTGTTTGTAAGCATATTTCAGTATTTTACATTAATGAAATGAAGTATTATTTCCACTGCATCTCTGTGTTTATGGTTATCTCTGTAATTTATTATGTTCCTGTTTAAATCCAGATCAGTGGTGTCAGAGCGGTCTGCTTTTTCTTTGTTTTTTCTTTGCATGTTCCCAACGAGGCCGAGATATAAGGAGTTAGGGCTTGAACTGGTCGAACCTTTGCAAGACCAGCCTCGCAAATCCCAACGGCCTCTCATGGCGGATGAGAAGAAAGACGAGGGGGCAGGAGATCCTATCAAAATCTTGCTCGAAGAAGCCCTTGAGCAACAAAGGAACGCGATGATGGACAGCTTTGACCTGATCCTTGAGCGGCTACCCAGAGGTGACGCATCGACTTCTAGCAGCTACTCTGGAAACGCCACACCCTTTAAGGTACAAGTTAATTTTGAAATCCCCATATTCAAGGGTCAGATAGACGTAGATGTTGTAGATAAATGGTTAAATCTGCTAGAGGATTATTTTTCTGTTCATGAATTTTCGAGTCGGGAAAAGATTGTTTTCGCTCTTCTCAAAGCAGCCCCCCACATCAAGGACTGGTGGGAAACCTACTGTGAGCAGAAGGATTAAAATACCGACTCACTATTTTTAGCCGCACCCACCTGGAATTCATTCTGGGATGACATCAAGGAGCAGTAATACCTTGTCAGAAGCTATGAGGATTAATACATAAAGTGGACCATGCTGCGGCAGGGAAGGGACCAAGACGTGCCAGAGTTTACCAATATCTTCCATACCCTTTGCACAAAGTTGGGTATCCAGGATTCGAAGTAGCATTTGATACTCAAATACTGTGGCTGCCTGCACAAGTACATCTAGGAAGAAATAGAATTCGTGAACATCACCTCGCTTAGCACGACATACCGATATGCCGTTAAGGTCGAGAAAAATTTTAAACAGAAGAAGCGAGACTTTGGATCTGCGAATCTGAAGCAAGCGAAAGGTTCCCCCAAACCGCAGAACAAAAGAAAAAGCCAAGGCAGGGTGACCCAAGACAACCTGCCAAAGCTGCAAGCAAAGAACAGTGATGCGAAGCCGAAAAAAGACACAGGAAAATAGTGTGAGTTCCATAAGAGCTCCACTCACAACACAAGTGAGTGTCAGGCCAAGAAATCACTGGTGGCTGAGCTAAAGGTTTCAGAATCAGATGCATGTTCCGACTATGAGTCAGAACCTGACAAGGGGAATGAAAAAAGGAAGCAGATTATCGATGCGAAGCCCAACGCCACCATTGCCACCATGAAGATCCAGAAAGGGGAACCCGAAGATCCAGAGGAGGAGGAGCGTCTCTTCCACTCCCAGATGTGGGTAAAGGGATCCCCGCTATAGTTCATTGTCTACAGCGGGAGCCAAAAGAACCTCATTTCGGCAGAGTTCATGAAGCGGCTGGGCTTACTGACCACAACACATCCACATTCGTACACCATTGGGTGGCTTCACCAAGGACAGGATCTTCGCGTGAGCCAGCAGTGTCGCCTTCCATACAACATCAGGCCCTTCACGGATGAGGTATTGTGTGACATTGCTCCCCTTGAAGTTTGTGATGTACTATTAGGACAACCATACTTGTGGAAGCGACATGTTGTGTATGAATCAAGGCCCCGTGCTGTTATTATTACTTTGGGAAATAAGTTGTATAGGATACCGGAGGTAGCACTACCTACTGCAATCTCTTTGATTACTGCAAAACAATGCAGTAAGCTCATTTCCAAAACTGGGAAATTTGTTTTCCTGATGATACGCCCTCAAGGAAAGAAGAAAACGGTGGCCACGACCTCCAGACAGGGTCCCTCCGCATGACAACTACAGATGGACAAGGTCGTGGAGGAGTACGAGGACATCTTCACCTCCCCCGCAGGGGTTCCTCTGCACTGTCAGGTCAAGCAATCCATCGATCTGACCCCAGGTGCGCCGCTGCCCAATGGACCAATCTATCGGCTCTCCATTCTGGAGAATGACGAAATCAAGAGGTAGATTCAAGAGCTGCTGCAGAAAGGTCACATCCATCCGATTTCATCACCTTATGGAAGCCCAATCGTGTTGGTACAGAAGAAGGATGGGAATTGGAGACTCTGTATTGACTATGGGTGCTGAACAAGATCACTGTCCATAATTGGTACCCGATCCCACGGATTGATGACCTCCTGGACCAACTGAAGGGGGCAAAATATTTCAGGAAGATCGATTTGAAGTCAGGATATCACTAGGTACCAATCGAACCCTCCGATGTGTGGAAGACTGCCTTCAAAGCCAAGGAGGGCCTTTTCGAATGGTTGGTTATGCCTTTCGGATTGACGAATGCTCCTGCAACCTTCATGAGGCTAATGGATGACATCTTGCGACCATTCACCAACTCATTTGTAGTGGTATACTTTGATGACACCCTGATCTTCAGTCAGAGCTGGGAAGAGCACCTCCACCACATCTGACAGGTTCTCCAAACACTGCGGCAACACAAGTTATGTGCCAATTTGGAGAAATGCACTTTTGGCATGACCAAGGTTCAGTATCTGGGATACATCATTGATGAAGAGGGGGTGCATGTGGATCCATCCAAGATCCAAGTCATTCGGGATTGGCCCTCTCCAACCTCTCTAATAGAGCTCCGCAGCTTTCTAGGTCTTGCCAACTTCTACCGCAGGTTCGTGTTGGGATTTTCTCATATCACTTGGCCCTTGAGTCAAGTCACCAAGGGAGGAGCAAAAGCAAAATTCTTTTGGTTTGAATCTCAACAGAAGGCATTGACAGATTTGAAAGATCTCCTCTGCTCAGCACCAGTGCTCGTATTTCCAAACTTGCAACAACCATTTGAGGTCAAGACAGATGCCTCTGACTATGCTATTGGGGCGGTCCTTACTCAACATGGGCATCCAGTGGCATATCATAGTGAGACACTTTCAGACACAATCTGGAAGTATCCCAATTATGAAAAAGAGATGTATTCCACTGTGCAGGCCTACCGACAATGGAAACATTACATTTTGGGGAAGGAAACTATCATCCACACAGAACACTAACCCCTCCAGTTCATACAGACCCAAGGGAAATTGCAGAATGATTGCCATCAAAAGTGGTCCACATACCTGCAACAGTTCCATTTGAATATAAAGAATAAGAAGGGCAGCACCAATAATGTTGCAGATTGCCTCAGTCGACCACCGATCATGACATTAACCATCGTGCTCAACTCTTCTGGGCACGAGACTTCTGATTGGCCACTTCTCTACAAAAGCGACCCAGAATTCGGCCACACATACTAGACACTCTTGGAGGGTCAGCATGTTCCAGATTTTCACCTCCAGGATGCCCTGTTATGCCACCTGGGTCACCTTTGTGTTCCTTCAAGCGAGCATGCCAAGATGATTTGGGAAGCACACTACAGTCGGGCTACTGGGCATTTCGGGGTCGAGAAAATAGTGGCAATACTGCAGAAATATTTCTATTGGCCAAATATTCGACGGGATGTCAGGAAGTACATCAGATCATGCATTGCCTGCGTCATTGCCAAACCGACCGTTAAGAAGCAAGGCCTCTATACCCCGTTTCCTACCCCTAGTCGACCTTGGGAATCCATCTCCATGGAGTACATGTCAGGCCTTCCTTCCACTAAGCATGGAAACGACTGTGTTTTTGTGGTCGTCGACAAGTTCTCGAAGATGGCCATTATGGCGGCCCGCAAGAAGAATATCACAGTAGAAGCCACTGCTAAACTCTTCTTTGAACGAGTGTCGGTACACTTTGGGATCCCATAATATATCATCTCAGATCGGGATAGCAGGTTCCTCAGTACATTTTGGTCCAGTCTCTGGTCGATGTTGGACACCAAACTCACTAAGTCCATAGCCTTCCATCCTCAAACTGATGGCCAAACAGAGGTTGTCAACAGGATGATTGTACACATTTTGTGCATGTACAACTCAAAGCATCCACACACATGGGACGAGAGCCTCCCCTATGTTCAACACAGCTACAACCGAGCTCTCCACAGCTTGACTGGCCACAACCCTTTTCAGGTGGGCTTGGGATTCCAGCCGCTATGTCCCATTGATGTGGCCATGCCATTTGCAGCTACTCACACAAATTTGGCTCATGTCCAGTCTGAAACAGATAAGGCAAACAACTTCATTGAGCACATCCAACATATTCGCCAGCAGGTCCATGAAATTTTAGAGAAATCAAATGCCAAGTATAAGCAGCAGCATGATCAACATCGGGTGCCACACAAGTTTCAGGTGGGCGACAAAGTCTGGTTGCATTTGCAAAAGGAACGCCTTACATGAGCCTATCGTAAACTCAGACCACTCCGATATGGTCCTTACACCATTACCAAGGCTATGGGAGACAATGCATTTGAGCTCAGCATTCCCCCATTCCTGAGCCTGCACCCAGTGTTCAATGTGGACCGCCTTCGGCCATACTTTCCACCATTATTAGACACATCCGACATTGCAGAACAACTCACACCCATAGAGTTAAATCCAGATTGCATGGAACAAGCCGCAACTAATCGGATCATGGACACACAGATCAAGCACACTCGCCAGCAGAATATCCAACTGTATCGAGTTTTCAAAGTAGGCCAACTCCTTCACCAGGGCAAGTGGCTCACCAGGGACCAAGTTTAGTAGAAGTTTCCTCATCTCATGGAGGAACTCAACGCAATGGGGACCATTGCTTCCTAAGGGGGGAGGAATGATCCAGGTGGATATTGGTGGCCACCCACCAAGTCCACTTGGACCCCCACCATTATTTCTTTCATCTTTTCAGTTTCCTTAATTGTAGCACAATTTACTATTTTTAGCAGTTTTTCGGGTCCTGAACTTTCGGAGCCGTTTTGAGGCCCTAAACGATGTTTTTTTGGGAAAACTGGGAGAAACATGGGTCCATGGACTAATGTTTCTCTTCCCAAAGTTGTAGTTCTCGGATAGATCTTTCTAACGAGATATTGTACGCGTCAAACGGAGATCGTATGCCAAAGTTACGACCCCAGGAAGTTGATGTACCAATTTACCCAAACGGGGCCCACAGTTTGGCGTTTCATCTTCTAGGGTTAGGTTTTTGGATGTTTAGGGTTTTCTCATGTTTATCAACAATAAATAGGCCTTCGAGCCTCATTGTAACACAGTTTAGAGGCATGTAGCCGCCACATCTCTTCTCAAAGATAAGCTACCATCGCCCTAGTTGGTTTATTTCCATTGCTGTTTATAAGCATATTTCAGTATTTTACATTAATGAAATGAAGTATTATTTCCGCTACATCTCTGTGTTTATGGTTATCTCTGTAATTTATTGCGTTCCTGTTTAAATCCAGATTATAAAAAGTGTGCCTTTAAATTATATTATTGATACCTCTTTTGGCTGTACCTAGTTTTTTCCTATTCCTGACTGCAAAACCTTTTGTATAGCCTCAACACATATCGGTTTTCGAACTGGGGTCCAGTTTTTCTCACGTATGTTAGACTCGGGGTTTCGTACCTGTCTCATTTACCTTTTTCCACATATCTCAAGATTATTCTTAGGGGTGAGATCCACCTTCCCAGAACTGAGACACCAACTAAGACAGAATCAATAACTTTATATGTGAAATAGTAACCTCTCACTGATCAAATTAACCAAAAACTCAAATAACACCTCCACCGAATCTTTTAGTACATTGGCTCAACGACAAACAACGATTCATAAAAATAAACATTGATTCTAAAATCATATAATGTCTTCCATTTACCTTAAATGCATTGGGATGTAGATTCAAATCTCATCATCTCTTTTTTTATCTTAAGAAAAACATGGGCACATTCTCCTTTGAAATTTGTTGAGATCTACTATTGCTAGACAAGAGACGCCATTGTTTTCTCTCCCTTCTTATCCTAAACAAGAGACACCATTGTTTTCTCTCTCTTCTTATCCTAGATAGGAGACACCATTATTTTTTCTCTCTTCTTATCCCATTTTGTGTGTTATTCCAATATATTAATACCAAGCATACAAACTACATGAATATGATGGGTTAGTAAATGGCGTCATGTAAATTACAAACACAACTATAGTCATTTTCAGTAATTCGATTGGCAACATATAACCATCCAATGCAACATATCATTGTCATACTTATCTCAACCACTGAATTGGGGCCCCTTTCATGACCTCCTTTTTCTTTTTATCTGTGTTCTTCTCACGCTCTGCCTAATTTTCACACTACCGTTAAGTGAAAATAAGCTTCATACTGATTTTGTTTCTTGTAGTGACACATTCACCAGATCGACCACAATTTGGCAGAGTTCGTAATCTTTAGTATACCAAAGTGCAGGCAACCTTTTGGCAGATCACACTATCATTTTCGAAACAAAGAAAGGTCCATGTATCTAAATATAAAAGCTAGAATGTTAGATAGAATGATAATGGCACAACCATGTTGTTTAGTTTTTATACTCCACAACAACCATAATCTTTTGAAAACATTCTTTTAACATAATGTAGAACTGAGCATTACAAATAATAGCGAAGTATATATGTCTTATCCTTTTTTTTAATACTTTAGTCACCAACACACACAACGAGGAGGCAAAGACAGGCCCATTCTAGTGCAATAGGTCAGCTAAGAATCTCCTCCAACATCTCTTGCCCAATGCTTTGGATGGCCACAAAACTAGTGGCACAATTAATAGGGCGAATGAACTACCTGCTCTGATACCACTGTAAGACAATCAAACTAGAAACCAAATATATTATATATAAATGATTATCTCAATCAATGATGTACAATGTGTACATATTAATACATACAAGAAACAATTGAATTGGTTTCAGGGTCTTCTTGGACTCCAATAACTACTCAAACTAACCCAAGCTTAATCCTAAGGATTAGTTGTCTAAAGTATGGACATTTTTGAGGGTGATATTATTGATGTTTTATTATCTTTTTAATTAAACAAATCAAAGACATATATTCATTTTTTATTTTTTATTATAGCCTAAGTGAAAGATTTTATTTATGTTTGAGAGTGAGTGAAATATTTTTACCACTTCTCCTTAGTGAGATTATTGGTGTTTTTTAATTTAAATAATTTTTTTAAGGGACATGTGCCAACTCCAAGTTGAGCATGGACACATACTTACACATAGATTTCACACTAGGTTGTAGAATGAGCCTCTCTAAATAAAGTGTTAATTTTTTTTTTTGAAAAATATAAGGTTTAAAAGTCTTACTCACATATTTTTTTTACTTCTAATTACTTTACATGAAATTATATTAGGTCATATATATATATATATATAGCCCATATTTCTTTTATATTTAAAGAATATTTTATTTTTATTTTAGGAGGGACACGTGATGATGATTTTTAATCCTGAGAGATATATTATGAAGGAAGTGTTTTGATTTATTATATTACAATGCCTATTAATATTTACCCACCATTTAAGGTAGTTTATATAAATATACTAATTAATATATTTATTACCATAACAAATTAAAAAAAAAAAACAAATTGAAATATGCAATATTATTGAATAATATCATATGCAAATAAATTATATTAAATATTATTAATATGTAAACTTTTGAGTTATCAAATAACAAAAAGATAATATCTCATATTTCATGAAGTTAAACGATAACATGTTATTAGTCCCTGCCATAAGACGACATGGGACTATAGTAATTGAATCTATAAGTTAAAATTAGTCCTTGCTGATATTAATATAAAGTTTTCACCCTTTTGTGAACAAGGTCGTTGTTGTTAGCCAATCAAATGGATGCAATAATTTTGAAGGCCAATAAAATAATTTATGGTCTTATTTGGCCTCTTCCCGAGGCAGAGAAACCATATGGCTAATATTATTCATACAAGATCTTTGTTAAATACATTTATTTAATTCATATTTCCTAAATTGAAACTAATGTTAGCATTAGTTTATAAGCATTTATTGCTACCATGCTTTGTGATCTCAACTCAAATAACACCTCCACCGAATCTTTTGGTACATTGGCTCAATGACCAACAATGATTCATAAAAAGAAACATTTATTCTAAAATCATATAATGTCTTCCATTTACCTTATATGCACCGGTACAGAGATTTGAATCTCAACATCTCCCTTTTTATCTTAAGAAAAAACATGGGCACATTCACCTTTGAAATTTTTTGAGATCTACTATTGCTAGACAAGAGATACCATTATTTGGTCTCTCTTCTTATCCTACATAGGAGACGCCATTGTTTGCGCTCTCTTCCTTTCCTATTTTGTGTGCTATTCCAATATATCGATACCAAGAATATAAACTACATGAATCTGATGGGTTAGTAAACGACGTTATGTAAATTACAAACACAACTATAGGTGTTTTCAGTAGTTCGATTGGCAGCATATAACCATCCAATGCAGTATATCGTTGTCATACTTATCTCAACTACCACACTGGGCCCCTTTCATGACTTCCTTTTTCTTTTTATTTATGTTCTTCACGTGCTCTCCCTAATTTTCATACTGCCTTAAAGAGAAAATAAGCATACTGCCTTCAAGTGAAAATAAGCTTCACACTGATTTTGTTTCTTGTAGTGTTTCATTCATCATATTGACCACAATTTGGTGGAGTTCGCAGTCTTTAGTATACAAAATTATAGATATCTTTTGGTAGATTACACTATCATTTTCGAAACAAAGAAAGGTCGATGTATCTAAATATAAAAGCTAGAATGCTTAGACAAAATGATAATGGAACAACCATGTTGTTTACTTTTTATACTCCACAACAACCGTAAGCTTTTGAAAACATTCTTTTAACACAACGCAAAACTGAGCATTAAAAATGATAGTGAAGTATACATGTTTTCTCCTTTTCTTTGAATATTTAAGTCACTAACATGCACAACGAGGAGTCAAAGACATGCCCATTCTAGCGCAATAGGTCAGCTTAGAATCTCCTCCAACATCTTTTTCCCAATTCTCTAGATAGCCACAAAAATAGTGCCACAATTAAGGGGGCGAATGAACTACCCACTCTGATACTATTGTAAGAGAATCAAACTAGAAACAAAATAAACTGTATATAAATGATTATCTCAATCAATGATGTACAATGTGTACATATTAATACATACAGGAAACATTTGAAAACAATTGAATTAGTTTCAGGGTCTTCTTGGATTCTAATAACTATTCAAACTAACACAAGCTTAATCCGGAGGATTAGCTATCTAAGAGTATGGACATTGTTAAGAGTGAGATTATTGATGTTTTGTTATATTTTTAATTAAACAAACCAAACACGTATATTTATTTTTAATTTTTTATTAGAGCCTACCTGAAAGATTTTATTATGTTTGAGAGTGAGTGAAACATTTTTACCACTTCTCCTTAGTGAGATTATTGGTGTTTTTTTATTTAAATAATTTTTTTAATGGACATGTGTCAACCACAAGTTGAGCACAGACATACTTACACATCGCTTTCACACTAGGTTTTAGAATGAGCATCTAGACTCAATGAACCTCTCTAAATAACATGTTAAAATATTTTTGAAAAATATAATGGTTAAACATCTTACTCACATGGTTTTTTTCACTTCTAATTACTTTACATGAAATTATATTAGGTCATATAGAAAACTATATATATATATATATATATATATATATATATATATATATCCGATATTTCTTTTATATTTAAAGAATATTTATTTTTATTTTAAGAAGGACATGTGATGATGATTTTTAATCTTGAGAGATACATTATGAAGGAAGTGTTTTGATACTTGTTATATATTAATGCCTATTAATATTTACCCACCATTTAAGTTAGTTTATATAACTATAATAATTAATATATTTATTACCATAACAAATTAAAAAATAAAAATTGAAATATGCAATATTATTGAATAATATCATATGCAAATAATTGATATTAAATATTATTAATATGTAAACTTTGGAGTTATCAAATAACTGAAAAATAATATATCATATTTCATGAAGTTAAATGATACATGTTATTAGTCCCTGCCATTATACGACATGAGACTATAGTAATCAAATCTATTAGTTAGCATTAGTCCTTGCTGATATTAATATAAAGTTTTCACCCTTTTGTGAACAAGGTCGTTGCTGTCAGCCAATCAAATGGATGCAATACTTTTGAAGACCAATAAGATGGCCTCTTCCTGAGGTAGAGAGACCATATGGTTGATATTATTCATACAATATCTTTGTTAAATGCATTTATTTGCTTCATATTTCCTAAATTGAAACTAATGTTAGCATTAGTTTATAAGCATTTATTGCTACCATGCTTTGTGACCTCAACAAATATTTTAACAAAGATTTGAAGGATGAAATGCTATCTAGCATAACAGAAAGGGAAAACAAAATTCTGTTAAATTCCTTGCTAAGGTTGTTCACGCGTTCATATCTGCAAATGTCATCTACCGTTCACATCGATTGCAGAGCACCCTTGTGTATGCTTTTAACACGTGTGACACAATTGCAGAGCACCCTTGTTTATGCTTTTAACACCTGTGATACAAAATATAAATGCAGCTAATACATATAGTACCTTAATCAATAGAATTCACATTTTCTTCATCGACTGAAACAACTGATGAAACAACCAAATATGTAGGCTATGTTTCTATCTATGATTCTACTTACCTCGATAGTTGGAACTTGTTATGCTCTTGACCTGCGAGAAGATGCCAGAATACCAAATATACGAAGAAATACAACCCAGAACACAGAACAAAATGAGAAATAACAACATGTATTTTATTATTCAGAGATGAAAGCAATGTTCACTTGCCTCTTCGAGGGGGCAACCTCCAATAGAGTAGGGCTCGATTACAAAATAAGACACGACGCTCCTCAATGGGGAGTCTCTATCCTTTATATAGGATTCATACATGCAATACCATGGGTTAGTACCATGGTTCTCTTAATACCATCTATCTAATACCATGGCCCATTTGCAACTAACTGTGGTCCCTTTCTTTAAATGCAGGTCAACCACTTACAATTATTAATATGGGCTTTATTGACTCTTTAACTAACTATAACTATGACTCGACCCTATTACATAAATAAGGGGGTTAGGGTTGGACCCTAACATGCCCTTCCCCATAAAAACAAAATTTTCCTTAAGGCTGAAGCTGCAGAAACTGCTGAAGAATAGTGGATGGTTCCCAGGTCGCATCTTCTGGAGAGGTGTCTTGCCACTTGACAAGGACTTCCTTGATCGTGCAACCGCGTAGATGTCATTCTTGCTTGTCAAGGACCTGTTCAGGTTGGAGCCAGATTGAACCTTCTTCATCCAATTCAGGTAGACTGGTTTGAATTCTGCAATTGTTCCCCACCACTTTCTTGAGGCATGATACATGGAAGATAGGATGGATTTTTGTAGTGGGTGGCAAGGCTAGCTTGTAGGCTACTTCTCTAATGCGCTCAAGTATTTGATAAGGTCCATAGAATTTTGGAGATAATTTTTGACGACCCTTGTCTTTGAGTGATGTTTGTTTGTATGGTTGCAGCCTCAAGAATACCTCATCCCCTTCTTGAAATGTGTGCTCCGAATGATGTTGGTCTGCCTGTTGCTTCATGTGATTCAGAGCTTGATGGAGATTATATTTGAGATGGGCTAGTATGGTTGCACGGTTCTGTAGGAGTTGATCCATTGCTTGCACGTTAGAGCATCCAGGGATATAAGAAGTAGGTGAAGGGGGGAGTTGACCATAAACTGCTTCATATGGAGTCATCTTGGTGGCGGCATGATAGTTAGTATTATACCACCATTCAGCTAAAGGTAACCACTGTACCCATTGATGTTGCTTTTCTGAAGTGAAGCACCTAAGGTAGGTCTCCAGACATTTGTTGACTGCTTCAGTTTGACCATCAGTTTGGGGATGATAGGAAGTAATTAGTTGGAGTTGGGTGCCTTGTAGCTTGAAAAGTTCCTGCCAAAAGTTACTGGTGAAGATCGGGTCACGATCAGACACAATGGAAGTGGGCATGCCATGCAATTTGAAGATCTGGTCCATGAAAGATTGAGCCACCAAAGTGGGGGTAAAAGGGTGGGGTAGGGCACAAAAATGAGCATACTTAGAAATTCTGTCCACAACCACCATGATGATTGACTTGTTGCCTGACTTCGGAAGACCAGTAATGAAATCCATAGAAACATCCGTCCATATTGAGGCAGGGATGGGCAATGGTTGTAAAGTGCTTGGGGACTTGATTGTTTCTCCTTTGTGGCGCTGACACACATCACATTCAGCTACAAAAGTAAGAATGTTAGTTTTCATGCCTGTCCAAAAGAAGGAACGACGAGTGCGAGCATAAGTCTTTTGAAAGCCTGCATGGCCTGCAGTGGGAGATGAGTGCAACTCTGCCAAAATGCGCATTTTGAGGGTGGATGTCGGTGATATCACTACTCTATCCTTGTAGCGAAGAATCTCATCCTTCCAAGAGTAGCCCACTGTGGAATTAGGATCTGCTTGCAAGTTATTAATGAGTTGGGAGAGCGAAGGATGTGAAAACCATTCCTTGCAGGCTTCTTCAATCCAATCTGGAATGGGAAGAGAGATTGCTAGCAGGGTGCTGTCCTCCTCAAATTGGCGTGATAAAGCATCCACTACAACATTTTCGCGCCCTTTCTTGTAAATTATCTCATAATCATATCCCAGCATTTTGGCTAGCCATTTATTTTGCTGTGGCGAGGATAGTCATTGCTCCAAAAAATATTTAAGGCTTTGATGGTCTGTGCGGATTTGGAAATGCTGCCCCAATAAGTATGGTCGCCAGGTATCCACTGCATGTAAGATGGCCATCATCTCCTTCTCATAGGTAGATTTTCCTAGATGTTTCCCACTTAGTTGTTGGCTGGTGAAGGCCAAGGGTCGACCTTCCTGCATTAAGACAGCCCCAATACCCGTACCTGAAGCATCACATTCAATCACAAAAGATTTGGTGAAGTTGGGTAGTGCCAATACGGGAGTGGAACACATGGCCCATTTGAGAGCTATAAACGCCTGTTGTGCTTCATCGGTTCAGAGGAATGAATTTTTCTTAAAAAGGTGAGTGAGGGGTCTAGCAATGCGACCATAATTGCGGACAAATTTGCGATAGTAGCCGGTGAGACCCAAGAATCCTCTCAAACTCTTCAAGGTCTTTGGTTGGGGCCAATCCTGCATTGCCTGGATCTTTTTGGGATCCACCCTGACACCTTCACGCCCCACAATGTGGCCCAAATACTCGATTTCTTCCATGCCAAAAGAGCACTTGGACAATTTGACAAATAATTTATGCTTCCGGAGCAGTTGCAAGAGTAGGTCTACACGCTGAAGATGTTTTTCCTAGGTGAGGCTGTAGATGAGAATGTCATCAAAGAAAATGAGGAAATTTTCTGAGATATGGTTTGAGCAGGTGATTCATGAGGCTCTGAAAAGTGGATGGGGAATTACAGAGACCAAATGGCATGACCAAGAATTCATAATGGCCTTCATGAGTTCAGAAAGCAGTCTTGGGAATGTCTACTTCTTTCATGCGTATTTGGTGATAGCCCGAGCGAAGATCTAGCTTAGTAAAGAATTGAGCACCATTTAGTTCATCCAGCAAATCATCAACAACCGGGATAGGGAATTTATCTTTGACCGTAAGCTTGTTGAGGGCCCTGAAGTCTGGACACATGCGCCATTCCCCATCTTTCTTGAGCACCATGACCACAGGTGATGAATAAGGACTGATGCTAGGATGAATGACATCGACTTCCAGGAGTTCCTTGATGATTTTTCAATTTCATTCTTTTGGGTGAAAGGGTATCTATATGGGCGCACATTTGGTGGTTGTGCCCCTGGGACCACAGTGATTCTATGATCATGTCCCCCTCTAGAGGGTGGAAGCTCATGAGGTTTGTGAAAGACCTGCGGGTGGCTGTTTAAGACTTGTTGCATCTCAGGATGAATATGAAGAGTAGTGGGCTCGATGGCCTGGATGGCATTAAATTCGGCAATAACTCCATGATGGCCCTTTTTTAACAACTTTTCCATTTGATGCGAGCTAATGATAGAAAGAGTACCTTCCTAGAGTCTGCAGAGGGTATGCGTGTGGTCCTTCTGCTTAAAGCTCATATATAACTCCTGGAAATCCATTGTGATTGGGCCTAGTGTACGGAGCCATTCAGCACCCAAGCCAATGTCACAAACACCCATGTTGATGGCAAACATGTGGGTCTTTAGGTGGTAATCTCCCATCTGAAGTTTGATATTTTCACAGCGGCCTTCACATTTCATTGTCCCCGCATCAACAATCTGGACCTGGAAATTAGAGACTACTCTGACAAAACAATGCACAGCTTCTGCGACTCTCTAATGGATAAAGTTATGCGTGTTGCCACTATCAATCAATACTACTACGGGGCGATGTTTAATAAAACGTCTGATTCTAAGAGTTTGGGGAGAAGAAATGCCTACCAAAGCATGGAGTGAGATAACTGGTTCTTCTGGTGTAGCTGGGAGCTCATTGTCCTGCTAGTTGTCCTCATCTTCCTCCTCTGGTCCCTCAAAGGGTGGGGCTTCCTCAGATGAACTATGATCAATAGCATCAATTTGAAAGAATTTGGGTTCCTTGCATTTATGCCCCGGGGAGTATTTGTCATCACAGTAGTAACACAATCCTTGCTTTCTTCTTTCAGCCATTTCTGCGGGGGACACCTTTTGAACCTTAAGTGTTTGGGTAGTTCCCTGAGCCTGGGTGGGGCATCCCTTGGCTATGAAATTTGGACGAGGCGACTGGGCCGCTAAAGCACGTTCCACTTCGATAGCCTTTGTGAAAGCTTCCATCCATGTGGCTGGGTGGTGCATTCGGACGTGGGCTTGGATGGTGTCTTTGAGACCACTTATAAAACATTCCAAGTAGAATTCATCTCCTAGACCTGCTGTGCGGAAGGCTAATGTCTCAAAAGCTGTAATATAGTCGTTTACTATGCCTGTTTGTCTGAGCTTAGCAAGACGACCCAAAAAAGATTCACGATCAAAATGGTCACAAATGGATTTTGTGAACACCTGCCAAGTAATTGTCCTTGGATAGCATTTCTGATGCCACTACCACCATTTCCATCTTTCTTGGTCCAAGTAAAGGCCTCCCACACATATCTTAGTATCACCATCTACGATGTGAATCAGAGTGAAATATTGGTCCATTTGTGAGAGCCATAATGCCGGATTCAAGCCATCAAATTTGTACATGTCCAGCTTGGGTGGTCGAGGGTGGGAATGTTGGTGATTTCCATGGAAGTGAAGATGATGGCTAGATTCTCCCTCATGGTCTTCCTTAAAAGCATATGCCTCTGATTGTAACACTGACTTGCCCTTTGTGACTGTGTTTTGTAATGTTTGGATCTGCACCATTAAAGCCTCCAACCTTTTTTCAATGGTCTCCATCTTCTCATTGGCCATGGCTTGAGCTTTGGTTTCTACCATACACAGATCCGGGTCACTTGTCGTCATTGTGAAAAAATTTGGGACCACCCAAAAATTGAAGCTGACAAGTGAATGGTACCACCTCACTCAACTCGTCGTCCTGATTCTTATGGGCTAAGTCTCTTATAAGCGTCCCAGGAGTTTTACTCCCCACTTATCAATACTACAGTGGCCAATTTCCAGAAAAGTTAATCCTGCCCAATGTCCTGCGAGAATCGCCCCGGGGTATAGGAGGCACAAGCCTCCCTGCACAAATGGTCAGATCTATCTACGAAACCCTCAACTGCTAAATGTGAGTTGGACTGCGGTAGCGATAGAACCCCAGCTGCTAGATCTGAATGGTACTGTGGTGGTAGACCCTGAACTAGTGGATCTGATTGTTGTGGCGACGACAGAACCCCAACTGCTAGATTTGATCTGGCAAAGAAGATAATGGGCGATCTTCAGAGAGACGAGGGAACTATGGTCTCAAGGAGTGTCAGGTGCTACAGATCGCAATATACATAAGGGTCCAACAGTAGTACTCGGCCCAATCTTTCAGGGCACTAACTAAGGAGGATCAACTGTACCCTTAGTCGTACTACCCGACTACCCTATCGTACGCGCAAGTAATCTCCCCAAGTGCTGTTCTCGGTGTACTGTAGTAGCAAGATGGCCGACGGTTTATCTACGGTGAGGTTTCAAGTGAGCCTAGGGGGCTTCTGATATACCTAGAGGGTACGTGGAAGACAGTTCGTGCGCGGTTTTGTCTAATGCGCTACTACTCTAAGGGGTACCCACAAGGGTTACAAGGGAGTCCAACAAGCATGACCACCTCTTATATTTCCTGCGTGCATGCCTCCCCAAATCCACAGTTTTATGCGCTCAATGACAGATCCCGTGGTTTAACGACGTCGGAACACGTCTATAGCCAAAAAAAAAAATCTGCTAAAAATGGAGATACCACCGGCCCTGGAAGGTGCTCTGATACCATTTGTTATGCTCTTGACCTGCGAGAATATGACATAATACCAAATATATGAATAAATACAACCCAGAACACAGAACAAATGAGAAATAACAACATGTATTTTATTATTCAGAGATGAAAGCAATGTTCACTTGCCTCTTCGAGGGGGCAACCTCCAATAGAGCAGGGCTTGATTACAAAATAAGACATGATGCTCCTCAATGGGGAGTCTCTATCCTTTATATAGGATTCATACATACAAAACCATGGTTCTCTTAATACCATCTATCTAATACCATGGTCTGTTTGCAACTAACTGTGATCCCATTCTTTAAATGCGGGTCAACCACTTACAATTATTAATATGGGCTTTATTGACTCTTTAACTACTATAACTATGACTCGACCCTATTACATAAATAAGGGGGTTAGGGTTGGACCCTAACAGAACCTCAACTTATTATAGGATTGATTGCTCGAACTCAACTTAGTATAGGACTGGAACTATGCTTTTACCAGGATAGACTCCCACCAAGTTGCAACATGATCTTCGAAAATATGAGAGGAAGGTATTTGATCAACCAACGACGACAAGACTCTTTCCTCTTTATGAGGATGATTTCATTGTTTTGTATGACAACGAACTTCTCTTGCTTTGTTGATGACACTAACTTATTTTTGTGATTCAAAGAGAGAAAAGGGAAGAGATAACATGTTGTTTACAATACTTTGAAAGTCTTGATCTGATTTTCTGTCATCAATTCTTGCACCAAATCCTTGTTCTATTAACATATGCATATGAGAGAATAATGAAAAAGCACAATCGCCATTAGAATAAGAATCACCATAAGGACTTACCACTAATTTTTATGGGTATGGATTTGGAGATGCTTCTATTAACACAATTACTCGCTTTGGATCTTTACATGATGTTGCGTTGCAGAAAGGGATGTTTCTATTGAAGCCTATTCTTTTCCGACTCTTGGCACACTGACTGAATAATCAATTGCTTAATGGACTACTGAACCACCTGGAACCTTGGGGCTTTCATTCAATGGCTCCCATTAGTAGCGTGACAACACAATTTAGCCCACTGGGGGATAGTATGAACGAGATAATTGCTTAGATTATTGATTATTCATGAGAGCATCCCGAACTAGAGGTTTTTCATTTTAACATCAGAGGCTTCTAATGAGTATCCATCCCAGTCTTGTAGCTAAACCAAATAGCAACATCCATCCCAGTTGATTAGCCCTTGAATAGCGCAACATTGATCCTAGTTGAATAACGCCACCAACCTGGTTGAGGGACGAAATGCACTTTATTGGGCTATGCGGGGTGAGGTACAATCACTGCATTTTTAGCCTCTGCCTATGATGCCTCTCCTATTGAGTTTATTCCTACTACCCTTGATTTTGGTGTTGTTAGCTCTGCTCGGGCAACTAGATAAAGCGTTGGGTTCAATGCATAGCTTTAAACACGTTCTAGGCTAGCCAACTCACATCATATTGGGGCAAACGTGTTCATGATGAGACAAAGGAATTTACACAGGAAAGACACCACGGTAAGAGGGAAACATAGACAGGGCCAAACTTTCATTTGCAGAGGAAAGACACGATAGTAAGAGCGAAAGACAAAGAGGCTCGAGCTTTTAAATGACGTCATTAACCACTGTATGCGTGATATACATGTCTTGCATGGATATTATATGTGTCTTCAATTAACCTGTTGTCTGGTATGCCGCTCTAGGCGAGGACCGAGATTTCTTTTGATATTTTGCTTCTTCTAAGTGCTGAGCAAAGTTGGAATTTTCTTGGTGAGGTTGCAAAATTTCAGGAACTTGAGGTCGCACGTCATCCAAGTATATCCGGGGTTGAAAAATATGTGGAATTCCCTTTGTGTGTTTCATAATTTTCTGACACCTGCTAGGTTATGCCTGTCACTAAATTGAAAAGAGAAAATAATGAAGTAAACAACACTTTTATTCTTGTTTTCATTCTGCATGAACTTGCTAACAATCTCTATCTGTTTGAAAAAAATCAGTAACCAACCTCACTACCTTACTTAACGACCTCTCTTATTTCCTTCGTCAGGAGTCAATAAGGAGATATATTGGTATCACATTAAAAAAAGGTGGTTCACGGGTTTCACTTAGCTTTATGATCAATGGAAATGATCGTACGTTGGTCCCATATCAATCCCATCTTTGTTTTAGCAAATTACATCAATTGAGAAAATCAATGCAAAATTTCAATAGAAATCATATATGTGATTTGGTAATATACTATATCTAATTCAATGGTGTATGAGGTTGTAATCCTGAAAATCTAGAGAACAAGTTTTGTGACTGACAAAGATTGAAGGTTGGTTTTGTATTGTATTTGTTTACAACTCAATTTGGACTAAAAACTTGTTCTAATTTTGATGCGAACAACAATAACACGTTATTCATATGTTGATCCATATATTGTATTGCTTGTGGGGCTGGTAATATAGTGTAAGCGCAGTTTTAATGCGTTGATTTTGGTGTTGAGAGGGAGGGAATCAGGGGATAGCTTTATGTTCCTTCGGGGATCGTTTCCTTCATCGTTGATGTGCTCTTCCGAGAGGGAAGTAGAAAAAGAGCAATATTTATATACTGGAATACTTTCTCATAATCACTCCCATTCATTCTTGCTTTAGAAGAACTACTCCCTTCCTTGTAATTAGTGATATGGTTTAGAAGAACTACTCCCTTCCTTGTAATTAGTGATATGGTTAATAAACGTGCATAGAATCAAAACTCCCCTCCTTGCATTTCATATCCAAATTAACATCAAGCTCATGCAAGCAATTCAACTTAAAAACCATGCTATGCATTCCATAAGCACTACTTTCAATATAACCAATTCAACTTAAAAACTATGCTATGCATTCCATAAGCACTACTTTCAATGTATCAAAGGTTAGTCCAATCACTCAATAAAAAGTGAGAATAAAACCAACACGTCAACTCTCACCACCATATTAGTGGCTTATGCTTCGCAACCCCTTGTTTTAAATTATAGTCTTAGCAAAAATGTTGGTTGAAAATGAATTTATGCATGTCATTATCCTTAACTTCCCCAAGTCGATCGATGCTTCACTAAAAGTCTCAGTACTACTGATTTACGTGCATAACTTAGGAATAACACTGATTAACAAAGAAAATAAAGTCATGTTACTTGAGAAAATTAAATGCTAAGCCCTGTTACTTTGGAAAATTAAATGCTAAGCCATGTCAGTGTTTTAAACAACCAGGGAAAGAAAGGAAAGAGAATCATTTGTTGAGGAAGGACATGCACTTTGTTGAAGATTAACCCAATTCAAGAAATTAACTACCGTGCCGTGCGTTCTTCTAAACCACGGAAAGAATAACAATAAAAACATCCATGGAAATTATTACCCTATAGGCTTTTTTGTCCGCCGTTACCCCTTGCTCCAGCTGCTTAAATGGCTGCGGGTGAGTCCGCATCAACTTCAATTGATCAATCGGATCAACAAATGGTACTGGAACGGAGTATGGAACCGGAGAATCCGAGATTCGATCCGGAACTATTATTACCCTATAGGCCTTAGGAATTTATATTTTATTGAATGTATATTTTCAATAAAATAAATGGACAATATTTCAGTTATTTAAATTTTTTTATTTATTAAAAATAATTTGTGAATTTATTAAAAAATTAAATAAAATTTAATTAAAACCTAAATAATAAATAAATTTCTGTGATTATAAATAATATATATATTTTTAAGTATAAATTTAATCAAGAGATGTGCAAACCACCTATAAATAAATTTCTGTGATTATAAATAATAATTTTTTTTTTAAGTATAAATTTAATCAAGAGATGTGCAAACCACCTATAAAGAGAATCATGCAAACCACGTATGAAGAGCATTATGTAGGAAATTCATAAAGGGCACGGTAGAGCAAGTGAATGAATACAATGTGTCCTGAATGAATGTAGATCGTAATAGCAACGTTTGCATGATAATGCATGTGGTAGTTAAACATCAAGTGAGTTATGAACAATACACTAAAATTTTTATGGAACAAATAATTAATACTAATGTGGTTAATATAAGTTAATAAATATTATTTTTTATTTTTACAAATTTATTAATATATTTGAATTAAAATTATTATAAAACTAACACAACTACGTAAAATCTAATATTATTATAATTCTAAAATAATAAAATTCAAAATAACACAATACACTAAAATTTTTATGGAACAAATAATTAATATTAATAAATGTGATTAATATAAGTTAATAAATATTATTTTTCATTTTTACAAATTACATTTATTTGTATTAAAATTATTATTATAAAAGCTAACACAACCACATTAAAATCTAATATTATTATAATCTTAAAATAATAAAACTTAAAATAAACCAAACTAACTTTAAATAATAAAACCTAATTATTAAAAATAATAAACAAATAAAACTTAACCTAATAAACTAAAGTAATAAAACCTAAGTAATAAATGAATAAAACCTAAATGAAAGAACGACATGAAACAAAATAAAAACTTAAAATAAAGGAATAAAATAAACCTCAGGATAATAAAACCTAATTATTAAAAATAATAAACAAATAAAACTTAACCTCATAAACTAAAGTAATAAAAGCTAAGTAATAAAGGAATAAAACCTAAAAGAAAGAACGACATGAAACAAAATAAAAACTTAAAGTAAAGGAATAAAATATAAACCTCAGGATAATAAAACCTAATTATTAAAAATAATAAACAAATAAAACTTAACCTAATAAACTAAAGTAATAAAACCGAAGTAATAAATGAATAAAACCTAAAAGAAAGAACGACATGAAACAAAATAAAAACTTAAAGTAAAGGGATAAAAATAAACCTCAGGAAAGTAAAGGAATAAAAATAAACCTCAGGAAAGTAAAGGAATAAACCTAAGTAATAAACCAAGAAAACTTTTACTTATAAACCAAGAAAACTTAAAGTAATAATAAGAGATTAGTTTTTTTAATAGATTTTCCAAAAAGAAACGAACATGACGATTTGAAATGATTTTTAGTGGCTGAAATTGGCATGTTATGTCAAAGTGTTGAAACTGAAACTGAATATTTTTATGATCCATTCATATTATTTAATTGATAGAAAAGAATTTTTTTAAGTTATTAAATTTTAGTTATCTATAATTTTATATATTTAATTTTTAGTTTATTTTATTAAAATATTTTATTTATATAATTATATTAATAAATAGGATTAATATAACTATAAATCTTAATTTATTTAAATGTATAATAACACTTTAGATATAGAGAAATAGCAATGATTAAAAAACAAGCGCTTAACGGGCCGTGATGATGTATTACACAAAAAAAATTAATTTCTTAAAATTAAATCTTGTTCGTTCATTTATTTATTTTTCCCAAAATGTCTGCTCGTTTATATAAAAATAAAAAATCCTTATACCCAATTCCAATACAGATCAGGCGTACAACCTGATTAAAACAAATTATTAAATAAATATGTAATTTAAACTAAAATATTAATAAAAAATATGTGAGTGTGCGTTAGTTTGCTCTCAACTAATCCAATTGAATTAACAGGCCAAGCTCCAGTGATAAAAAGGCAAGCACCTCATGTAAAAATATACAGCCTTAACGAGCAGGAACAGAAAGAATTGAATGCAGAGGAAAAAGCTACTCATGATGGAGTTCAAGGAGTTGTAGAGAAATTTGAGAAATGAATCGAAGTTCTTCGTATTAGTCTTTGAGCAGTCATTGAAAATGAAGATGTTTTTTACATTTGGCAAAATAAACTTGAAGTTGGTCTTCAATTTGTATGGCAGCAAGTATAGCAACCTGCACAGTAGCAGTAAAAACTCAATGACACTTTACATTTACAAGAGAATACTGTCGTACATTATGGAAATCAACGATGCAGGCCTTCAAAAATTTGCAAAACAACTGACTAGACCACATTCAACCTCCATTCTTTAGGACCATGAAAGCAACCTTACAAGTGTGTAACTGCAAAATGAAATATTGTGCGATAACAGGATTGTGGCACACATTGTGCAGAAGGTAGTCTTCCCTCACTTTGAATTCAGGATGATGAATAAATCTCTCAGTAAAGGGGCTGGTCCTTCACTCCAGTGACTTTCAAAAGAGCATTTGAATGACCTTCAAGGAATTTATTTGTAACCTGGGTGCAACCAAATAATATAAGCTCTCGTAGATGTGAACAGGAATCTGCCAGCAGCCCGAGAGCCTCATCTGTCAATTTGCGGCACCAAGATACATCTAACCTTGATAAAGTGTCATGGGTATTGCTCACAAGGGCTAAGACAGTATGATTTGCAACCTGTTTTACATTGTTGAGGGAAAGATCAGATAAACAATTCCCTGAAGCACCAACGAATGCGGCAACAGCTTCATCACTGAATGAACATCTTTTTAACGATAGCGTTTGAAGTGATCTGCATCCATTTGCAAGGTGGCCAAGTGCTGTGTCAGTCAAAAGAGAAAGATTGTCCAGAATGAGAACATTCAGTGCACAACAAACAACACCTATTGCTTCTAGGGCACCATCAGTCAACTTTCCACAGTCTGCTAGAGAAAGTTCTTTCAAGTCACAGCCCAGATAACAAAGCAGTTCACTGACAAACTCATCTGTAACACCTGGTATCCCGGCCAATGACAACACTTCCAATTTCTGCATCTTCTTTAATGCAGGCAGAATCTTGAAGGCTTCTAGCTGCTGGCACCAGTCCAGACGCAATTCTTTAATCAGTGGAGCCAAACTGTGAGCTAGAGTATTAATGCCAGCTTCAGATAATGATGAGCACTGACTCAAATCAACAGTAGTTAGCAAAGGAGCCATCTGCACAAATGATCTCAATCCAACATCTGATAGGCGATATGCACCCTTGAGAGAGAGGCAAGTTAAGAAAGGCAAGCCTGCAGAAGAACGAGCAAAGGTAGCTTGCACTAAACGATCTGAAAAAGCGCGTCCACACATGCCCAATCGTAGTACCTCTAGATTAGTTGTTGAACATTCTGCAATGAGCTTGGTAAGATCTTCCTCTGGTATAAGAGAGCAGTCTGGAATGCAAATTTGTGTTGGAGACCCTGTAATGAATAATCCTAAGGTCCCAGGAGTCAATTTACGCGATGCACAGAGAGAAGTACAGATGTTGTTTTTGGCTGAATCAGGAATTCCTTCCATCGTCTCAATATGTTCAACATATTTGCACAACACCTTTAAACACAAATCATTTAGCGAAGGAGGTATAAGTTGGGCCACAAAGTCTTTGTCCCGGGAAGGCTTCCATTCATTAACTAAAGAAGTAGGGTTGTCATTGCCACAAAGCTTTTCTTGGCGAGCATTGGGGTGGGAACTCTGGTGAGAAGATGATGATGGTTCACCATTTTGAGGATTGAAATATGCAAAATGTGAAGCCCAACTTCGGGCTATCGAAAGAAACCTCTCTCTCGATGTCATAGTTCTATAGTGATACCGAGGAACACCATTGTCGTCAATTACATATTCTACAACGAAATTAGCATCTGGATTCATAATTCTATACTGATACTCAACGAAATTAGCACCTGGATTCACATGTGGCTGAATAGCAGATGGAATTTGATTTAAGTCCATTTGGTCAGAAGATGCTTCCACAGCTACGGGCTCAGCAATTGCAGTAAATTCCTTGTTCTGGATGACTACCTAAAAGGGTCGAAACAATATCATACAAATAAATAGCAAGCATCGCTTATCGCTCAAATTTATTGCATCTTTACAACGTTTCTTTAGACTCTTTAACTAACCCACGACTCCAATGACAGTAGGGTAGCGACCACGTGTCACATTTTTGTGCCGTCCGATCTTGAGAAAGTTGGAATGAAGAGAAAAACGTTGGAACAGTAAACGAGTGGCAAATGCACGATTTCCAGCTGTCAAGATGATTGCCTGAATGGCGCTATTCCAGTATTTTGCGAAGACGGCGGTTTGATGGTTTATATTGCAGGAGGAGGCGGTGTATTTGTGTGTGTATTGCGAGGGTGTTCTTGCGCTATCTTGACGTTACGATCTCCTTTCTTTCTTGATTTTCTTGGAATCAGATTGCGACGTTTCTTGATTTTCTTGGTATCCGACAGCGACATTTCTTGTTATTCTCAGAGATGGCCGCCTCCACAGTCTCCTTTACGTTGCTGGTGCTCTTTCGTGGCCTCCTTGGTGATGAATCTATTCGCAACTTAGAAATTGATGTTGCTCCGGCAAATATATTTGTTTTAGGCATGTACATGCATCTCATTTATACTGCCATGTAATCTTTACCAAAAATTGCCTAGACAAATCAGTGAATGCTATTCTAAGGCTTCAGTCTCCTGTTGACAGATCAGTGAATGCTGCATTTGTAAGGCTTCAGTCTATTATCGGTGGGCAGGACTACCACTCCACCCTCTGCAAAGTTTCTTGCACTTCTCGCCTTTGCAGACTTGTGCATACAGGAAATTATG
The DNA here is from genome assembly GCA_031772625.1 of Pinus tabuliformis. Classification (NCBI taxonomy): domain Eukaryota; kingdom Viridiplantae; phylum Streptophyta; class Pinopsida; order Pinales; family Pinaceae; genus Pinus; species Pinus tabuliformis. Next base: position 209,842,565 of record CM062816.1, on the reverse strand, counting down.
CGGATGGTACCCGAGCGATTGTAGGGATGGAAGTATCAAGTTGTAATTACATGGTATAATTTGGGGTTATCTAATTATTAAATATTTGGGAGGTTTTCAAATATGTTTGGGTAGAATATAATTTTTGGAAAAAGTCCATGTAGCACTCAAGTTATGAAGAATTCACAATTAAAATTTGTATGGGCGTCTCCATTGATGGCATGCCAAGCGCCCAATAAAATCTGTCGCGGGTGAAGTTAAATGGTGGCCATTTATGTTTTTAGGGGAAATTGATAAACTATAGAATTTAATAGATTGAAAAGATTTCTATTAGTAAATGACTGTAAGATTCTGCTTAGTGAATGAGTGTAATATAGATTTTAGATTGTTTTTTCGCACAAAAAATATATATAGTTTATTTTATGAATAGACTGATTTTAGTTACAAAATTCTTGAATATTATTAAGGGTTAAATGTTTTAAAACTTAATGAAATATTTTCATATCTTTTAATTATGAATTTAGCGAATATTATAATAAATCAAATCTGTCACAGTGAAAATCTTTTGATAATCTTTTGCATCATTAAAAAGACTCAATGAAATTAAAGAATGCGGTGAGAAATCGATTCCATAGATTCGTTTTGTGGGCGCAATGGAATTAAATACATGAAAATCACCATGGTAGCTAAAATCGTGAACGACAGGGTAATGACTCGACGTGGGTGGCTTCACATTAATGGTGGTCGTTAAGAGGTTGGGATTACGTTAAGCAGGTTTGAAGTTAATTTTTATTTGGGTTGATATGAGCAAAATTTTCACTTTCACCATAGAGAGGAAAAATTACACATCATAGTGTAGAATGAGTCTCTCTGCTCAATTATATTAAATAATAATAATAATTATATTATTACTATTATATTAATAATAATAATTACTATATTATTACTATTATATTTAATAATAATATACACATCATACTGTAGAATGAGTCTCTCTGCTCAATTATATTAAATAATAATAATTATTATATTATTACTATTATATTAAATAATAATAATTACTATATTATTACTCTTATATTTAATAATAATAATAATTTATGAATTCAGGCTTATGTCATCTATATTATAATATTATTATTTTTAAACTAGTTGTTATAAGAATATTATTTGATCTTAATAATGATTATTAAAAAAATAAAATATAATATATCTTCCTTTTTGATTGCTTTGCTTTAATTTTAGTCTCTTTTAATTATTATTTTTGCTATAGGATCTTGACTCATTAATTAGGTCTTAATATAGTTATTATATTATTACTATTATATTTAATAATAATAATAATTTCTGAATTCAGAGCTTTGTCATCCACAATATAATATTATTATTCTTAAACTAGCCATTATAGGAATATTATTTGATCTTAATAATCATTATTAAAATAATAATAATAATAATAGTTAATATTATTATTCTTAAACTAGCCATTATAGGAATATTATTTGATCTTAATAATCATTATTAAGATAATAATAATAATAATAGTTTTACCCTCCCTTTTGATTGCTTTGTTTTAATTTTAGTCTCCTTTAGTTATTATTTTTGTTATAGAATCTTGACTCATTAACTCTTATTTATTTATTTTATTTTGTTTTTGGTTAACTTGGATTATTTGTTTTTTAAGAATGTTTACATTTTATCTTTCTTAATTAATAATAATAATAATATTATTATTATTATTATTATTATTATTCTTATTATTATTATAAACTATAATATTATTATTCTTAAACTAGTTGTTATATTAGTCATTATAGGAATATTATTAATCTTGATGTCCTAATGATGAACCACATTAGTTGGTTCAAAACATGTTGGAAAAAATTTCTCCTATGTGATTTTTACTGAAAATACTGCTCTTAATAATATAATAATAATAATAAAGAAACAAAGGTAATAAAAATAATTATATTAATAATAATTTTATAAATAATAATGAAGTAATTATGAAATAAACATTTAATAAAAATCAAACAACAATTTAAATATGGTTGATAGGAAATTCAACTTTAAACATTCAAGCATAAACAATTATTAAATGCTAGCCACTTCCAAAACACACCGATCGATGACCACCAATTCAAATCAACAAGATCACGACCATTCACGCTTTCCAACCAATCCATTCTCACATTGTAAGATAATGATCATGGCCATTCAGGCTTTCCAACTAGTCCCTTCTCACATTGTCTTTCATTTTTGCATAATGTTGAAAAGAAAAAGGCAGTGAAATTTGCCAACCAATTATTGATTTCACTCTTGATATAGTTGTAAATGTCAGAGGAATAATATTAAACCCAAGGGATAAATATCATAAACCCAAAGTATAGAAACTCTAAGATAAATAATATAAACCCTAAAGCAATTATTGATTTCACTCTTGATATAGTTGTAAATGTCAGAGGAATAATATTAAACCCAAGGGATAAATATTATAAACCCAAGGTATAAAAACCCTAAGATAAATAATATAAACCCTAAAATAAACATGCTTGACCATGATTTACCATCATTGATTTTCATACTGAGATGATGTTTGTCACAATGTGATGTTGGACCATGGTTGAACATGATTGATTTTCATATTGAGACAATCTTTGGCACATTGTGACATTGGACCATTGTTGACCATTGATGACCATGATTGTCAACCCAAAATATTTATATTAAACACTAGGATTAATATTATAAACCCTATTAATAATATTGTACCCTAGGAATATGAACCAAATAAACCCAAGATATTGATATTATAAACCCAAGGGATTAATAATAAAAACCCAATGGATTGATAATATAAACCCAGGAGAATAATATTAAACCCAAAAGATTAATATTATAAGCCCAAGATATATAAACTCTAAGACAAATATTATAAATCCAAGGGAATAATATTAAACCCAAGGGATAAATATTATAAACCCAAGAAATATAAACCTTAAGATAAATATTATAAACCCTAAGATAAATATTTGTCACAATGTGACGTTGGAATATGGTTGACCATGATTGATTTTCATACTAAGACAATGTTTGTCACAATGTGAATGACTGACCATCGTTGACCATGGTTCATCTCCATATTGAGACAATCTTTGTCACAATGTGACGTTGGACCATGGATGACCATTGTTGTGACAATGTGATGTTGGACCAAGAGATAGTCTTTGTCACAATGTGACAATGGTTGACTATGATAGAATCCAAAGGTATTATAAACCCAAGAGAATAATATTAAACCCAAGGGAATAATAAACCCAACAGATTAAATACCCAACGGATTGATAACATAAACACAGGGGAATAATATTAAACCCAAGGGATTAATATTATAAACACAACGTATATAAACACTAAGATAAATATTATAAACCCAAGGGAATAATAAACCCAAGGGATTATAAACCCAAAGGATTATAAACCCAAGGGAATAATGTTAAACCCAAGGAATAAATATTATAAACCCAAGAAATACAAACACTAAGATAAATAATATAAACCCTAAAATAAATATTTGTCACGATGCGACATTGGAATATGGTTGACCATGATTCATTTTCATATTGAGATAAATAAACCCTAAAATAAACTTTGTTGACCATGATTTACCATCATTTATTTTCATACTAAGATGATGTTTGTCACAATCTGATGTTGGACCATGGTTGATTATGGATTTTCATATTGAGACAATCTTTGGCACATTGTGCATTGGACCATCGCTGACCATGGATGACCATGATTGTAAACCCAAGGGATTTATATCAAACCCCAGGATTAATATAATAAACTCTATTAATAATATTATACACTAGGAATATGAACCAAATAAACCCAAGGGATTAATACTATAAATGCAAGTTATATAAACCCTAAAGGGACTAATATTTTTTTTGTGTAAGTCAGATAGATATATTATGAAACAAAAATATTGTACAAAAAATCTGCAGTGGCAGATCGAGACCTGATGAAGACAGTACAAAAGACACAAGACACCAGCCCTGAGACAACCAGAAACTATGATATTTCAAAATGCTAACCGCACACCGCGCAGGGTGGCCTTAGCCATTTATCTCCTACGCATATCTATAACATAGATAATTCTTGAACTGCATCACTGTAACTAGCACACTATCAGGATAAGACAAAATTACAGTTCAAGACACCAGACAGACACCAGACAAAAGCCATAGAGGCCTACAGAAACAGACAACAGACAAAGCCAGAGAGATGGCACAAACATGACAGCAGACAAGGCCGAAGAGATGGCACCAACAAACCCGATTCACTGCGGGGGCATTCCGAACCTACTTGCAATGTCCAAACCCTGTTCCAGGACATGCCTGTCCACTCTTTCCAGCAGGGATCGGTAGTTGTGAATTTCCTTCGGCGGTGCTTGTTGCTTGCTATCAAAACTCGAGGGATCCGGACTTAAGGTCTGCCAGAGAAGTCTAATAAGCAGTGTTAATTTCTTATTGACAGTTTCCGCCACATCATGCATAGCTGAAATTTTATTGTCCAACGCTCCGTAAATCTCCATTAGACTATTTAGTTGGGCTTCAGATATATGGTTTTCCCCTTGAGAGTTCTAGTTCCCAGCATCCATGGAATCCAGAGCTTTTGCCAAAAGGGTCTTGATCCGCCAGCTTTCTACTTGTGTGTGCACGAATTGAGTGGCGCGCCTGGATGCAGTGCCTGGATCGATCAACCAATCTACCTCCCTTGCGATTTCCTCCTCATTGCGCGGCTGTTCCTCCTTCTTTACCGCAACCTCCATCTCCGCAATTCTTCATTTGTTTCTTGTAGTTGTTCGAGTTTCATATGCGCTCCTTGCAGCCCAGAGCTCCTGGTTTGCGTTGATGCTCTGACAATTCCCAGTATCCATATCGTCTCTGTTACCCGTCGCTTGAATAGCAGCTCAGACTCGAGAACAATTGTAACCCAAAGTAATGCCTTTAGAAGTAGTGAATGAAACGTTGCTCCAGCAGTTAGTTAAATAACTCTTCGCCATGAGGTTTCCCACGCTAAGCCTCGCCTCTCGAAACATCGTGGGAGTACTGCTATCATAGTTCCTGTGGGTGGCCGTGAATGCTGCGTGATGTCACCTGCTATACAAATAAATGTTTCTCATGCCTTGATGAATATACTCGTGCCAAATGTGGATCCTGCTGAGGGGGAAACTGCAGTAGTCTCTTCGAAATATCAACTTGAAGATGTGATATCTGTGCACCCTTTGTTGCCATGAATGCATACGCCTAGCTTGTCCTTTCGATCTGTGCCAACCTTCTCCACTCATATCGTCTCCCGAGTATTTTATCATGAGGGACCGATATAGTCTGCCACTTTCCGGTTAAGCCCGGTTTAAATTACCCACGTCCTCTCTTGCCAGCTGTAGGCATATTTTCTTAAGGTGAGGACATTCCACTTGCTGCCAACATGTGTCCCATCCCTTGTCTTGGTTGTCAATACTGTAGTTTGCCAAGTAATCTGCTAGCCCATTTACCTTACGCCTGACCGATTGAAAGACTAAACCTTTCATTTCGCCGATTAATTTTGCAATGTTCTCCGTCACCTTGGCGAGCCTCCAGTGTCTCGTGGCTTTGCATGCCTGAGTGCCTCCCTGAATTCTCTTTGCGACCGAAATAACCAGGGACGAGTCGCCTTCTACCACTGCATTGCCTGTCGGTAGATTCCTTAGAATTTTCAATCCTTGTTCTAATGTCACGAACTCCATCTCATTGTTCGTGCCTTCCCCCAACTCTCTGCAGTAAGTATGCACAATTTCTCCTTTTTGGTCTCTGATAACACCTCCAATGCCAGCTATCCCGGGGTTGCCTCTAGAGGCACCATCAAAATTCAGCTTCAAACCTCCCGCTGGCGGACAAGTCCATCTATCGGCCTCCGAGTTTGGTTGTTGCTGGTGTCTCGGCGTTGCGATGCTGTGGTTGATTTCCAGTTGAAAGCACTTCAAGATATGTAAGTCTCGATCCGAAGGCTTTTCGTTGGGATCTGTCTTGCACTTTGTCTGAATCAATTGTTTAATATTTGTAAGAATAGTTACTTTTGAATGCTCAATACTCCTGTTTTCATCCTGAAATACCCTCCTGTTGCGCTCTTTCCATATTGTCCACAGTACAAAGCCTGGCATGGCTTTCCATATGTTATTGACTCTCTGGTTTTTGGAGAAATTGTTTTGCCAGTTTAAAATCGTATTTTGGATGGACTCTCGGTCTCGGTCTGATTTCCGCATAATTCCCTCCATCCAGTTCCATAGATGGTTTGCCCAATCACACGAATTAAATAGGTGGTTTATGGTTTCTTCTTCACCTGAACACATCGGGCATCTGGAAGGCCCTTCGAACCCTTTCCTTCGTAGATTGTCCCATGTCAGGGTTTTGTTCCGCATTAGTAACCATAAAAAGGTCTTAATTTTCGGCCAAAATAAGTTGTCCCACACTTTGTTGCACCAGGGCATTGCTTCCTCCTGTTCTGCCTTTACTAACAGTTCCCTCGCTTCTTTTAATGAGAAATTCCCATTTCCTGTCATACCCCATCTGAGCTGATCCTCTTCCTCTGTTTTCCTTATCCTTCTCTTACAAATCTGACTGTTGAGTTGTTTTATGCTTTCATTTCCCTCAATGTTGTTATCAGCGTTGAGGTGTATCCATTCTCTCCAGTTTGCATCTCTGCTGCTCAAGTCCCAGTAATGGCAGACTCTGCTTCTGCCTTCGAGCTGGCTGAACTGTTTGAGATGTGCTAACTCTGGGGTGTCTAATTTGGGGAATTGTTGCCATGCATCTTCCCAAAACAGGGCTAGCCTGCCATTGCGTATTTCCCAAAAGCTATTTTCCTGCACTAGGCTGCGGTTTTGTCTTGCAAGATTCCATATGGGCGAGCCCTCTGGAACCTCCTGCAATCTTATGAGATCTTGATGATTGCAGTTAGGGATGTACTTGTGTTTCCAATGTCTGGCCCATGGCAGATTGGGCTCTTTAATCCATCTCCACCATAGCTTTGCTCCACAGGTTATGTTGATCACCGCCGGATCCACAAGATTTAGTCCCCCCAAATATTTCGGCTTGCATAATTTGTTCCAGGCTACTAACGCCCATTTTCTCTTGTCCCCATTCCCACTCCATAAAAAGGATCTCTGTATCGCTCTGATTTGTTGAAGAATCCCTTTGGGGGCCGGTAGCATGGATAATAAGTACTGCGGTATAGACTGTAACACAACCTTTGTGAGGATTAATCTTCCTGCAAAGTTAAGCGCCCTGTGTGTCCAGTGTTTGCATCTGTTTTCCATATTGGCTATGATCTTTTCCCAGTGCACTTTCTGCCAAGGCCGCAGAGTAAGGGGAGCTCCTAAATATCTCGAAGGTAAACTGCCTATCCGGAAGCCTAGAAGTTGAGAAAGGTGAGCTTGAATAGCATGATGAGTGTTGAAGAAGAAGATCGTAGATTTGGAGAAGTTGATTTCCATCCCTGAGGCTCTGCTAAAGAGATCTAAGATTTCCTTGAATGCCAAGGCCTCTTTCACTGTGGGGCTGCCATGTAACATAGTGTCGTCCACGAACTGTTGATGAGTAGTAGCATGAATAGTTGGGATTGGTTGAAGACCCTTAATTGCCCCTTTAGCTTTCTTCTTGGCTATAGTTCTGCTGAGACCCTCCATGAGGATAACGAATAGGAAAGGGGATAAAGGATCGCCCTGTCTTATTCCTCGCGAAGGTGAGAATGGTTCAGAGGGGGCCCCATTGACTAAGATCGAGAATCTCGCGGATTTGATGAGGGCCAGAACCCAGTTAACCCAATGCCTGTTGAAACCGAAAGCATCCAAAATTGCTTCGAGGTATTTCCATCTCACCTTGTCATAAGCTTTTGATAAATCCAGTTGCATTAGCATCCCTGCTTTTTTCCTCGTATGGAGAGTGTGGATCATCTCTTGAGCAAGGATAATGTTGTCTAATATCTGCCTTCCCTCTACATAACCTGATTGCTCTTCCGAGATGATCCCCGAGAGAATGGGCTTCAGCCTATTGGTAATAACTTTTGATATTATTTTATAGATAACATTACAGAGAGCAATAGGTCTGAACTTTTCAGGTGTATTAGCTTCCTCTACCTTTGGAATTAGCGCTATAAAGGTCGAATTAATGGATTTGAGAATGGTTCTAGAGCGCCTGGAGTCCTCTACGACCTCCCAAATATCCTGCTTCACAATGTTCCAACAGGCCTTGTAAAAATTGATTGTGAACCCGTCCGGCCCAGGGGCTTTATCGTTTGACATTCTTCTTACAGCTTCCTCTACCTCTTCCAATGTGATTTCCCTATCAAGGGCCCAGTTTTGCTCAGAGGTTACAGCTTTAGGAATGGCTTTTAGAAGTTCCCTAATGGCTTCTCCTCTGTTTGACTGCGGTTCCTGTGCTATGGATCTGAAGTGAGCTGTGAGAAACTCTGATATGTCATGGTGGTTCTTAACTGACTCCCCATTTTCATTCCTCATCTCAAGAATTTTGTTTGAACTTCTGTAATCTAGAGCATATCTGTGAAAAAATTTAGTATTCTGCTCTCCCTCCTTTAGCCACTGAATCCTTGATTTTTGCCTCCATAAGGTTTCTTCATGCCGACATCGACTGTGCCACTGTTGAGTTAGAGTCTTTTCCTCACTGCTTTGTCCAGCTGCCCATTCTATGTGAATTTGTTCCAGCTGATTTTCTATAGAGGTTTTTTCCTTGAAAATGTCCCCAAAAACTGTTCTATTCCACTCTTTTATCTTATCCTTAGTAAGTCTTAATTTCTTCTGCAAATTGAACATTTTAGAGCCTTCACCCTCCCTAGGTTCTGACCACCATTTTTCAACCATCTGAAGGAAGCTAGGATGATCCAACCAAAATTTTTCAAATCTAAATGGTTTATTCCTTGGTGTGTCATGAACATCTGCTATGAGCGATATTGGCCAGTGGTCCGAACCTCCACTGGGAAGGATATCTGACTCTACAAGGATACCATCCATTATGATGCTCTCGGAAACCAAAAATCTGTCCAAGCGAGAGGCTATCATTCTATTTCTCCCTCTTCTATTGTTCCAAGTGAAATTGCCACTCTTGGTGTGAATGTCAACCAATTTAGCATTCTCAATGAAACTAATGAAAGACTCCGCATCCCTATTGAGTTTCCTAAGACCCCCTTTCTTCTCTAGAAGGGTTGTTATCATATTGAAGTCACCCCCCATAATACATTTGGACATTGGGTGCCTGCTAATAAGCCTATTTAAAGAATTCAGGAAACTGATTTTGTCCTCTATCTTCTGAGGTCCATATACATTTACACATAAAAAAAGATTCAGAATTACCTGTGGGTTGAGCTTCCACAGCAATGAAGTTCTTGTTCGCTTCTGCAAATAGTATTTGAAGTTCTCTTGTGTCCCATAGGGTTGCCAGTCCTCCTTCTCTGCCCTGACTTTCAACTTCTAGAAAATTTATGTGCCTTCCTATCTTCTTGGTTAACCTTGTCATGTTGGATCCATTGCATTTTGTTTCTTGTAAGAACATGATTTCCGGTCTATATTTCTGGAATTTGCGTTTCAACATTCTGTGCTTTGCTTAGCTGTTTAGCCCTCTTCCATTCCAAGAAATTATCTTCATGATAAACTTAAGAGGTTATTGAAAGGACTGGAAGGCACTAAGAGCCTTCATTTTTCCTGAGTTGATCATTATCATTCCTAGCTCCTGCAGAGCTTCATTGCTTGTCTTTCGGCCCCTTTTCTTCTTTTACCGTGAGCTTGATGAGTTCCAAAGAAGAATCTTCGGGTGGAGACTATTACCTCTTGCTATGCCTAGCTTTCTATGTTGTCTTTCTAGAGCTGCTTTCTGCCTTGCTGTAAACAGATCACTGATTTTTTTTATTTCTTCTTCTGGTACCATTTCTATACCTTGATTTTTCCAATTCTCCACTATGGCAGGTAAATTCATCCCTTCCCGGGCTAAAAATTCCTCCAACTCAATGTCCTTGCTCCCTTGATCTGAATATGAAACTACTTGAAATTCGTTTGCAAGGTATTCAATTCAGAAATAAACATATTTAAAAGCTTCCCATGTCTTGCAGAAATGAAACACATGAATATTTTAGCTGATTACAACCCATTTAAGCATAGCAGAATTATTTCCTTTTACTGTTTAACACATAAAAACGAATTTGTTCTGCAAAATAAACCAACCACTTATGCACAAGAAGTTGATAAAGCAGTTCACCCCCTCCAGGGCTACGTCTGCTGGGTCCAAAGCCTCCAAATGGGCTTGTCCTTGTTTTTATTAAATGCTCAAATTGAAAATACAACTGAATAGAAGCATCTACAGGAGAAATAGATGGTAGAAATGGATTCAGAACACATGAATCCTTCAGGATTGACTATTGGATCACCTCCAATGGATACCTGCAACCCTGTACAGTCTTCCCAATACTGGCCCCTGGTGGCTCCTAGAACTTTCACGGCTCCAAAACGTATGCAAATGACCTCTGATGGCTGTAAGACCTGCACCAATGGCTTCAGAAGGTCGCAATTACCCAAAAACAAAAAAAAAATCGTCCAAAACCGACTTTCTGGGCCAAAGTTATGGCCATTTACTCCAGACTGCCAGTTTCCCCTAAAAGAACTCCAGCTAACTTTAGTTATGGCCAGATAAGTCCGCCAATTATGGGGCCGCCGCCAAATTTGGCGCTCCGCCAAATAATCCGCCCTGCTAACTGTAGTTACATTAAATGTTTTCATCGGAGTGCGTGCCCGGCTGTTTTGGCTGGCGGTTAGTGGATAGGCTCCTGGTTCCCGGGCCGCGGTCACATGGAGTATGGGGGCTGGCCCTTAGGGGCTGGCCCCCTTTTGTTTTCCCGCTGAAACAATTTAAACGTTAATTAAAGTTGGCTCCGCCCATTCATTAACAAAAGGAAGCGTGGGACAATGGTAAAACATTGGAGTAATAAACCGGAGGTCTAGTGTTCGAAACCCGCCGATGCCCAAACAATATTTTTAAAATGCGCCCAAACAATCTTGCTGACGTCATCATGGGGCCACGTGGCGCCCTCCGTGCCTGCCACGTGGCGCCCTCCGGACCTGCCACGTGGTGGCCTGTGATTGGCTGCTGCAGAGGGAATATTCCCTGGAATATTCTACGGAATATTCTTTTTTAATTTTTTTTTAAAAATTCAAATTTTCTAATGTTTTGGGCAAAATATTCTTTTGGCCATATCTCCCTCATACGGCGACCGTTTTCCGAACCGTTTGCGGTGCTGGAATCGAGAGGACGAGCACTTTCCAGTCGTTTAGCTGTGAACTAGTTCTGAGCAATTTGAATTTTGAGCATTTTTACAACACCTAGGACTTGAGCACCTGATCACGCCTCCCCATTGGGAAGCTTTTGGACCCCAAAAGCCTTCAATTACCTGTTAAAGAGGTGAGGGTACAGCTCCCTCACTCTGTCCACCTCCATGCATTTTGCCTTGTTCGGTTTGCTGCCTTTGAAACCAACCCGAACATAATCTACATTGCCCCTCCTTGAAGTGCGTGTCCTTCTGTCAAGGATTGTATCTTCTTTCAGCTCATCTAAAAATTCTGGCGAGAAATCTTCTATAGATGGCAGCTGAACAGCACTTTCATGATCAGCAATCAAAGGATGTTCATACAAACGTAAGTTCTCCACATTGACAACAGAATACATTTGCATGTAGGAAGGCAAATCTAATTGAAAAGCATTATTTCCAACCTTCTTGAGGATTTTGAATGGACCATAACGAATAGGCTTCAGCTTTTTACCTTCTCCTTGCATTCTTTCCTTACTAATGTACAGCCATACCTCATCCCCTTCTTGAAACTTGTGATCGACTCTATGCTTGTCGTGTCTTTCCTTGTACTTGCTTTGACTTTTCTCAAGCTGTTCTTGAATTTGCTGATGTATTTGCTGAATTCTTTCAATGAATGAACGAGCTTTGTCAATATCACTATGTCCCTCAATGGCAACATCTTTCTCAAGAATGAAATCAAGAGGTGATTTTGGAAAGTAACCAAAACAAGCTTCAAACGGTGAGGTGTTGGTGGAGGAGTGCTTGGCACGATTGTAAGCATGATGTATGTAGTGCAAATGTTCATCCCAAAGCTTGGGATGCTTGCTGCAATAAGCTCTCAAGAGGTGCACAATGGTTCTGTTCACAACTTCGGTTTGTCCATCTGTTTGTGGATGGAAAGCAGTGCTTTTCTTCAACTTTGTGTCCATCATCTCCCATAAGTTGGACCAAAAATTCCCCACAAATCTGGAATCCCTGTCACTAATAATGGAAGTAGGCAAACCAAAGTGAATCCATACATGATGAAAAAGTAATTCAGCAGTTTGTTCAGCAGTTATAGTTTTCTTACAAGGCATAAGTATACACATTTTGCTGAAACGATCAACTACTACATATAAATAATCATGCTGCTTTCTAGATGTTGGCAAACCTCCTACAAAATCCATAGAGATGCTCTCCCATGGTCTAGAAGGTACCGGCAAAGGAGTATACAAACCAAGCTTCCTATTGCTAGGCTTGCTTGTAGCACATAATGAACAACCTCTTATGAACCTTGAAACAGAATCTACCATGCGAGGCCAATAGCAATACCTCTGTAGATGTGCAACTGTTTTGCTCACACCAAAGTGGCCAGAAATAAGAGAAGAATGAGCTTCTCTCATGACATTTATCCTCTCCCCCTATGGTATACACAACTTGCCCAAATGAAACAGCAAATTGTTATGCATGTGATAATCATTTTCCTCTACATGATTCCCTTTACTCAAGTTAGCATACACATCTTTAAAGTCATCATCAGATGCATATTGTTCTATGTAACTATCATGTACAATGGAATCATTCTTAAGTAAAGTAACAGCACCAATAATAGGCCTTGAAAGCATATCAACAACCTTATTCAAAGTACCTTTCTTGTACCTTATTACCAAATGGAACTGTTGCAAGAAGCCCATCCATCTGAAATGTCGTGACTGTTGTAACTTGCTTTGTGATTGCAAGTACTGTAAGGGCTGATGGTCGGTATGTATAACAGTTTCTTTGCCCATCAAATAGTGTTTCCACTTTTTGACGCTTTGTACCAACGCATACAACTCCTTATCATATGTAGGATAATTTACAACAGCACCATTAAAAGTTTCAGAATGAAATGCAATAGGCTTACCATGCTGTAGAAGAACTGCACCCATAGCATAATCACTAGCATCCGTTTGTATCTCAAATGGCTGTCTCAAATCCGGTAATGCAAGGACTGGAGCTGAACTAATCTTCTCTTTCAAAGATTCGAAAGCTTTTTGCTGCTTGCCTCCCCATTGGAAAGCATGCTTCACACTTGTCACTGCATGCATAGGAGCTGCTATAGAAGAGAAGTTAGAGATGAACTTCCTCCAATATTGAGCTGCACCCAAAAAACTTCTTACCTCTGTTATGGATTTGGGATTAGGCCACTTCACAATAGCCTCAATCTTAGCAGGATCAATTCTCAAAGCACCTCCTCCTACTATGTGTCCCAAATAAACCAAAGAAGTCTTTCCAAATTCACACTTTGACATTTTAAGAAATAACTGATTCTTCTTCAAAACATCAAGTACTTTTCTAACATGCATGACATGATCTTCTCTAGACTTGCTGAAAATTAAGATATCATCTAAGTAGACAATAACGAAATCATCAAGAAAAGGACGCAAGACATCATCCATTACCCGCATGAAAGTTGCAGGTGCATTGCACAAACCAAATGGCATCACAAGCCACTCAAAGAGTCCTTGTTTGGTTTTAAAGGCTGTCTTCCATATGTCACTTTCTTCAATTCTTACTTGATGATATCCACTACGCAAGTCTAACTTAGTGAAATATCGAGCATCTTTCAGCTGGTCTAGCAAATCATCTATCCTTGGGAGTGGGTAACGATTCTTTACCGTTATCTTGTTCAAGGCCCTGAAATCAACACACATACGCCAAGTGCCATCTTTCTTTGGAATCAATACAATCGGTGACCCACATGGCGAAGTACTTGGCCTTATGAAACCCTTGTCCAACAAGTCCTTGATTTGCTTCTTTATTTCAGCATTCTCCATAATAGACATGCGGTACATGCCTATGTTTGGAAGAGGAAAATCTGGATGCAAATGGATTTCATGCTGAATCTCCCTCTTAGGAGGCAAACCTGTTGGCTCCTGAAACATCTCATGATATGCATCAACTACATCATACAGATCTGATTTAAGTTTTGGATCACAATTGTCAAATGACTCATGATTCACATCAACCTTGGGCTTAATCATAAGAAGAACAAAATTCTTACTTGAATTGACCAGCCTTTTTACCTGTCCTGCATTCACCATCGCTATATTTGTCTTCTTGCGATGAGCTCTAACAATGAACTCCTTGCCATCTTTGAACATATGATATTTGTTTTCATGGCGATGAAAGATAGCTTTCCTGTCAAACAAGTAAGGACTTCCCAAAACAATTCCTGCTATATCAAAAGGTACCACATCAAGTTCAACTGTATCAATAAAATGTGCAGTAATTGCAAAGCGCAATGTGCACTTTCTTGAAACTTGTAAATTTGCATCCTTGCAAATCCATCCAAGTGGATATGGCTTCGGATGTGGAACGGTCTCAAGTTTAAGCTGCTTGACCAAGTCCTCTGATATAAGGTTTGATTGTGACCCACTATCAAAAAGTGTGTCAATTTTAGTATGTTTTGAAATCACCCTCACATGAAACAGTTCAATTCTTTCTTCCTCATTAGGAGCTTGTACATGGCAGTTTGAGGTACTAGTGCTGGCTTGGGTTTCAATTTCTTTTCCCTTCAAGTTTTTCAAACCCATGGCTGCAATTTTGGTTTCATCACCTGAATCTTCCCCTAAATCTTGTGGTCTAGATGTAGCAGCAGCAGTTTTCTGTTTCCCTTTG
Organism: Pinus tabuliformis; assembly: GCA_031772625.1. Taxonomy (NCBI): domain Eukaryota; kingdom Viridiplantae; phylum Streptophyta; class Pinopsida; order Pinales; family Pinaceae; genus Pinus; species Pinus tabuliformis. The sequence continues at coordinate 209,827,553 of CM062816.1, read as the reverse complement.
GATTTGTTAGATTGAGGTCTTTTTTCAGGATGTAGTTTCCAATAGTTTTTCTCCTCATGGCCTGGTTTAGAACAGTGTTTACAGATCACTTTTTCACTCTCCTGTTTAACAGATGCATTCTTTTTACCCTTTCCCTTGGAGGTTTTCTCTTTGCTTTTCCCCTTGGGGGGCTTGTTTCTACCCTCTTCAAATGTGTTTTTTCCCCTTGCCTCTAAATGGGTAGCTTGGACACAAACCTCGTCCAGGCTAGTAGGGTTAAACATCAAGATGGTGTGTCTAAGGTAGCTATGCAAGCCACCAATGTATTTCAGCAAGGTTTCCTAGGTCTGCAAATCTACCCCTAACAAGAGAGCTCTTCTCCTGAATTCTTGGGTGTAGTCTTGGACACTCTGACCCTTAAGTTGTCTGAAATTTTGCCAGTTCATAATGGCTTTCTGCATGTGAGCAAGAGGATAAAACTGTTTTTTAATGGCTAACAGAAATTCAGGCCATGTTAAGGTAACCTTACCAAATTTCTTGATCTCCTCTTTAGTCTTGGCTTCCCACCAGACTAAGGCTGCTCCATCCATTCTCAAAGAAGCCAACTGAATCTTTGTGGCATCATCATGCATATTTTGGATCCTCAAGTAAACTTCCAACTGCCTAATCCAGTTGTCAAGCTTTTCTGCATTCACTTCACCATTAAACATAGGTAATTCGAATTTTACATCAAGCTTTAAAAAAGGACTTTTTCCAGAGGATCTATGCTTATGAACAGAAGAAGACAAAGATGAAGAGGAAGAAGGTGAAGATGGGGGTGGTGGATCACCATTTCCTCCATGTCCTTTCTTGGAATGATCATCATCCTTCTTACCTCCTGAAGAGCCTTCTCCTTCAGGTGGATGTTTGGACCCTTCTCCAGCCAATTTCTCATTTCTTTCTTGGTACAATATCCTCACCATTTCAGTGAGATCTAAGAAAGCCTTTCTGAAGATTCTTTCTTCTTCTCTTGGATCTGTCTCTAGAGGAATTTCTCCTCCATGCTCAGACATCCTTGAAGCTTCTGCTGAGACTCTTGAGGGTGAAATTGAAGGTGGAGGTGATGGCTCTCTGGCCCTCCTTGACTGAGGATTCTCTCATTCTCTAGTCAACTGTCCTTCCCCTCTTTTAAGTTTCAACCTGGTAAGCATCAATACTTGCAAGACAATTAGAAGATCTTTGCACAAAAACCCTGAGCTCTGATACCAACTTGATCTGAATATGAAACTACTTGAAATTCGTTTGCAAGGTATTCAATTCAGAAATAAACATATTTAAAAGCTTCTCATGTCTTGCAGAAATGAAACACATGAATATTTCAGCTGATTACAACCCATTTAAGCATAGCAGAATTATTTCCTTTTACTGTTTAACACATAAAAACGAATTTGTTCTGCAAAATAAACCAACCACTTATGCACAAGAAGTTGATAAAGCAGTTCACCCCCTCCAGGGCTACGTCTGCTGGGTCCAAAGCCTCCAAATGGGCTTGTCCTTGTTTTTATTAAATGCTCAAATTGAAAATACAGCTGAATAGAAGCATCTACAGGAGAAATAGATGGTAGAAATGGATTCAGAACACATGAATCCTTCAGGATTGACTATTGGATCACCTCCAATGGATACCTGCAACCCTGTACAGTCTTCCCAATACTGGCCCCTAGTGGCTCCTAGAACTTTCACGGCTCCAAAACGTATGCAAATGACCTCTGATGGCTGTAAGACCTGCACCAATGGCTTCAGAAGGTCGAAATTACCCAAAAACAAAAAAAAAAATTCGTCCAAAACCGACTTTCTGGGCCAAAGTTATGGCCATTTACTCCAGACTGCCAGTTTCCCCTAAAAGAACTCCAGCTAACTTTAGTTATGGCCAGATAAGTCCGCCAATTATGGGGCCGCCGCCAAATTTGGCGCTCCGCCAAATAATCCGCCCTGCTAACTGTAGTTACATTAAATGTTTTCATCGGAGTGCGTGCCCGGCTGTTTTGGCTGGCGGTTAGTGGATAGGCTCCTGGTTCCCGGGCCGCGGTCACATGGAGTATGGGGGCTGGCCCCCTTTGTTTTCCCGCTGAAACAATTTAAACGTTAATTAAAGTTGGCTCCGCCCATTCATTAACAAAAGGAAGTGTGGGCTAATGGTAAAACATTGGAGTAATAAACCGGAGGTCTAGTGTTCGAAACCCGCCGATGCCCAAACAATATTTTTGAAATGCGCCCAAACAATCTTGCTGACGTCATCATGGGGCCACGTGGTGCCCTCCGGGCCTGCCACGTGGCGCCCTCCGGCCTGCCACGTGGCGCCCTCTGGGCCTGCCACGTGGCGGCCTGTGATTGGCTGCTGCAGAGGGAATATTCCCTGGAATATTCCAAGGAATATTCTACGGAATATTCTTTTTTAATTTTTTTTTAAAAATTCAAATTTTCTAATGTTTTGGGCAAAATATTCTTTTGGCCATATCTCCCTCATACGGCGACCGTTTTCCGAACCGTTTGCGGCGCCGGAATCGGGAGGACGAGCACTTTCCAGTCGTTCAGCTGTGAACCAGTTCTGAGCACTTTGAATTTTGAGCATTTTTACAACACCTAGGACTTGAGCACCTGATCACGCCTCCCCATTGGGAAGCTTTTGGACCCCAAAAGCCTTCAATTACCTGTTAAAGAGGTGAGGGTACAGCTCCCTCACTCTTTCCACCTCCATCCATTTTGCCTTGTTCGGTTTGCTGCCTTTGAAACCAACCCGAACATAATCTACACTGCCCCTCCTTGAAGTGCGTGTCCTTCTGTCAAGGATTGTATCTTCTTTCAGCTCATCTAAAAATTCTGGCGAGAAATCTTCTATAGATGGCAGCTGAACAGCACTTTCATGATCAGCAATCAAAGGAGGTTCATACAAACGTAAGTTCTCCACATTGACAACAGAATACATTTGCATGTAGGAAGGCAAATCTAATTGAAAAGCATTATTTCCAACCTTCTTGAGGATTTTGAATGGACCATAACGAATAGGCTTCAGCTTTTTACCTTCTCCTTGCATTCTTTCCTTACTAATGTACAGCCATACCTCATCCCCTTCTTGAAACTTGTGATCGACTCTATGCTTGTCGTGTCTTTCCTTGTACTTGCTTTGACTTTTCTCAAGCTGTTCTTGAATTTGCTGATGTATTTGCTGAATTCTTTCAATGAATGAACGAGCTTTGTCAATATCACTATGTCCCTCAATGGCAACATCTTTCTCAAGAATGAAATCAAGAGGTGATTTTGGCAAGTAACCAAAACAAGCTTCAAACGGTGAGGTGTTGGTGGAGGAGTGCTTGGCACGATTGTAAGCATGCTGTATGTAGTGCAAATGTTCATCCCAAAGCTTGGGATGCTTGCTGCAATAACCTCTCAAGAGGTGCACAATGGTTCTGTTCACAACTTCGGTTTGTCCATCTGTTTGTGGATGGAAAGCAGTGCTTTTCTTCAACTTTGTGTCCATCATCTCCCATAAGTTGGACCAAAAATTCCCCACAAATCTGGAATCCCTGTCACTAATAATGGAAGTAGGCAAACCAAAGTGAATCCATACATGATGAAAAAATAATTCAGCAGTTTGTTCAGCAGTTATAGTTTTCTTACAAGGCATAAGTATACACATTTTTCTGAAACGATCAACTACTACATATAAATAATCATGCTGCTTTCTAGATGTTGGCAAACCTCCTACAAAATCCATAGAGATGCTCTCCCATGGTCTAGAAGGTACCGGCAAAGGAGTATACAAACCAAGCTTCCTATTGCTAGGCTTGCTTGTAGCACATAATGAACAACCTCTTATGAACCTTGAAACAGAATCTACCATGCGAGGCCAATAGCAATACCTCTGTAGATGTGCAACTGTTTTGCTCACACCAAAGTGGCCAGAAATAAGAGAAGAATGAGCTTCTCTCATGACATTTATCCTCTCCCCCTGTGGTATACACAACTTGCCCAAATGAAACAGCAAATTGTTATGCATGTGATAATCATTTTCCTCTACATGATTCCCTTTACTCAAGTTAGCATACACATCTTTAAAGTCATCATCAGATGCATATTGTTCTATGTAACTATCATGTACAATGGAATCATTCTTAAGTAAAGTAACAGCACCAATAATAGGCCTTGAAAGCATATCAGCAACCTTATTCAAAGTACCTTTCTTGTACCTTATTACCAAATGGAACTGTTGCAAGAAGCCCATCCATCTGAAGTGTCGTGACTGTTGTAACTTGCTTTGTGATTGCAAGTACTGTAAGGGCTGATGGTCGGTATGTATAACAGTTTCTTTGCCCATCAAATAGTGTTTCCACTTTTTGACGCTTTGTACCAACGCATACAACTCCTTATCATATGTAGGATAATTTACAACAGCACCATTAAAAGTTTCAGAATGAAATGCAATAGGCTTACCATGATGTAGAAGAACTGCACCCATAGCATAATCACTAGCATCCGTTTGTATCTCAAATGGCTGTCTCAAATCCGGTAATGCAAGGACTGGAGCTGAACTAATCTTCTCTTTCAAAGATTCGAAAGCTTTTTGCTGCTTGCCTCCCCATTGGAAAGCATGCTTCACACTTGTCACTGCATGCATAGGAGCTGCTATAGAAGAGAAGTTAGAGATGAACTTCCTCCAATATTGAGCTGCACCCAAAAAACTTCTTACCTATGTTATGGATTTGGGAGTAGGCCACTTCACAATAGCCTCAATCTTAGCAGGATCAATTCTCAAAGCACCTCCTCCTACTATGTGTCCCAAATAAACCAAAGAAGTCTTTCCAAATTCACACTTTGACATTTTAAGAAATAACTGATTCTTCTTCAAAACATCAAGTACTTTTCTAACATGCATGACATGATCTTCTCTAGACTTGCTGAAAATTAAGATATCATCTAAGTAGACAATAACAAAATCATCAAGAAAAGGACGCAAGACATCATCCATTACCCGCATGAAAGTTGCAGGTGCATTGCACAAACCAAATGGCATCACAAGCCACTCAAAGAGTCCTTGTTTGGTTTTAAAGGTTGTCTTCCATATGTCACTTTCTTCAATTCTTACTTGATGATATCCACTACGCAAGTCTAACTTAGTGAAATATCGAGCATCTTTCAGCTGGTCTAGCAAATCATCTATCCTTGGGAGTGGGTAACGATTCTTTACCTTTATCTTGTTCAAGGCCCTGAAATCAACACACATACGCCAAGTGCCATCTTTCTTTGGAATCAATACAATCGGTGACCCACATGGCGAAGTACTTGGCCTTATGAAACCCTTGTCCAACAAGTCCTTGATTTGCTTCTTTATTTCAGCATTCTCCATAATAGACATGCGGTACATGCCTATGTTTGGAAATGGACAATCTGGATGCAAATGGATTTCATGCTGAATCTCCCTCTTAGGAGGCAAACCTGTTGGCTCCTGAAACATCTCATGATATGCATCAACTACATCATACAGATCTGATTTAAGTTTTGGATCACAATTGTCAAATGACTCATGATTCACATCAACCTTGGGCTTAATCATAAGAAGAACAAAATTCTTACTTGAATTGACCAGCCTTTTTACCTGTCCTGCATTCACCATCGCTATATTTGTCTTCTTGCGATGAGCTCTAACAATGAACTCCTTGCCATCTTTGAACAGATGATATTTGTTTTCATGGCGATGAAAGATAGCTTTCCTGTCAAACAAGTAAGGACTTCCCAAAACAATTCCTGCTATATCAAAAGGTACCACATCAAGTTCAACTGTATCAATAAAATGTGCAGTAATTGCAAAGCGCAATGTGCACTTTCTTGAAACTTGTAAATTTGCATCCTTGCAAATCCATCCAAGTGGATATGGCTTCGGATGTGGAACGGTCTCAAGTTTAAGCTGCTTGACCAAGTCCTCTAATATAAGGTTTGATTGTGACCCACTATCAAAAAGTGTGTCAATTTTAGTATGTTTTGAAATCACCCTCACATGAAACAGTTCAAGTCTTTCTTCCTCATTAGGAGCTTGTACATGGCAGTTTGAGGTACTAGTGCTGGCTTGGGTTTCAATTTCTTTTCCCTTCAAGTTTTTCAAACCCATGGCTGCAATTTTGGTTTCATCACCTGAATCTTCCCCTAAATCTTGTGGTCTAGATGTAGCAGCAGCAATTTTCTGTTTCCCTTTGGATTTGTTAGATTGAGGTCTTTTTTCAGGATGTAGTTTCCAACAGTTTTTCTCCTCATGGCCTTGTTTAGAACAGTGTTTACAGATCACTTTTTCACTCTCCTGTTTAACAGATGCATTCTTTTTACCCTTTCCCTTGGAGGTTTTCTCTTTGCTTTTCCCCTTGGGGGGCTTGTTTCTACCCTCTTCAAATGTGTTTTTTCCCCTTGCCTCTAAATGGGTAGCTTGGACACAAACCTCGTCCAGGCTAGTAGGGTTAAACATCAAGATGGTGTGTCTAAGGTAGCTATGCAAGCCACCAATGTATTTCAGCAAGGTTTCCTGGGTCTGCAAATCTACCCCTAACAAGAGAGCTCTTCTCCTGAATTCTTGGGTGTAGTCTTGGACACTCTGACCCTTAAGTTTTCTGAAATTTTGCCAGTTCATAATGGCTTTCTGCATGTGAGCAAGAGGATATAACTGTTTTTTAATGGCTAACAGAAATTCAGGCCATGTTAAGGTAACCTTACCAAATTCCTTGATCTCCTCTTTAGTCTTGGCTTCCCACCAGACTAAGGCTGCTCCATCCATTCTCAAAGAAGCCAACTGAATCTTTGTGGCATCATCATGCATATTTTGGATCCTCAAGTAAACTTCCAACTGCCTAATCCAGTTGTCAAGCTTTTCTGCATTCACTTCACCATTAAACATAGGTAATTCGAATTTTACATCAAGCTTTAAAAAAGGACTTTTTCCAGAGGATCTATGCTTATGAACAGAAGAAGACGAAGATGAAGAGGAAGAAGGTGAAGATGGGGGTGGTGGATCACCATTTCCTCCATGTCCTTTCTTGGAATGATCATCATCCTTCTTACCTCCTGAAGAGCCTTCTCCTTCAGGTGGATGTTTGGACCCTTCTCCAGCCAATTTCTCATTTCTTTCTTGGTACAATATCCTCACCATTTCAGTGAGATCTAAGAAAGCCTTTCTGAAGATTCTTTCTTCTTCTCTTGGATCTGTCTCTAAAGGAATTTCTCCTCCATGCTCAGACATCCTTGAAGCTTCTGCTGAGACTCTTGAGGGTGAAATTGAAGGTGGAGGTGATGGCTCTCTGGCCCTCCTTGACTGAGGATTCTCTCGTTCTCTAGTCAACTGTCCTTCCCCTCTTTTAAGTTTCAACCTGGTAAGCATCAATACTTGCAAGACAATTAGAAGATCTTTGCACAAAAACCCTGAGCTCTGATACCAACTTGATCTGAATATGAAACTACTTGAAATTCGTTTGCAAGGTATTCAATTCAGAAATAAACATATTTAAAAGCTTCCCATGTCTTGCAGAAATGAAACACATGAATATTTCAGCTGATTACAACCCATTTAAGCATAGCAGAATTATTTCCTTTTACTGTTTAACACATAAAAACGAATTTGTTCTGCAAAATAAACCAACCACATATGCACAAGAAGTTGATAAAGCAGTTCACCCCCTCCAGGGCTACGTCTGCTGGGTCCAAAGCCTCCAAATGGGCTTGTCCTTGTTTTTATTAAATGCTCAAATTGAAAATACAGCTGAATAGAAGCATCTACAGGAGAAATAGATGGTAGAAATGGATTCAGAACACATGAATCCTTCAGGATTGACTATTGGATCACCTCCAATGGATACCTGCAACCCTGTACAGTCTTCCCAATACTGGCCCCTGGTGGCTCCTAGAACTTTCACGGCTCCAAAACGTATGCAAATGACCTCTGATGGCTGTAAGACCTGCACCAATGGCTTCAGAAGGTCAAAATTACCCAAAAACAAAAAAAAAATTCGTCCAAAACCGACTTTCTGGGCCAAAGTTATGGCCATTTACTCCAGACTGCCAGTTTCCCCTAAAGGAACTCCAGCTAACTTTAGTTATGGCCAGATAAGTCCGCCAATTATGGGGCCGCCGCCAAATTTGGCGCTCCGCCAAATAATCCGCCCTGCTAACTGTAGTTACATTAAATGTTTTCATCAGAGTGCGTGCCCGGCTGTTTTGGCTGGCGGTTAGTGGATAGGCTCCTGGTTCCCGGGCCGTGGTCACATGGAGTATGGGGGCTGGCCCTTAGGGGCTGGCCCCCTTTGTTTTCCCGCTGAAACAATTTAAACGTTAATTAAAGTTGGCTCCGCCCATTCATTAACAAAAGGAAGCGTGGGCTAATGGTAAAACATTGGAGTAATAAACCGGAGGTCTAGTGTTCGAAACCCGCCGATGCCCAAACAATAATTTTGAAATGCGCCCAAACAATCTTGCTGACGTCATCATGGGGCCACGTGGCGCCCTCCGGGCCTGCCACGTGGCGCCCTTCGGACCTGCCACGTGGCGGCCTGTGATTGGCTGCTGCAGAGGGAATATTCTACGGAATATTCTTTTTTAATTTTTTTTTAAATATTCAAATTTTCTAATGTTTTGGGCAAAATATTCTTTTGGCCATATCTCCCTCATACGGCGACCGTTTTCCGAACCGTTTGCGGCGCTGGAATCGGGAGGACGAGCACTTTCCAGTCGTTCAGCTGTGAACCAGTTCTGAGCACTTTGAGTTTTGAGCATTTTTACAACGCCTAGGACTTGAGCACCTGATCATCCCTCCATCACTGGTCAACATGTCTGTGTCCTCCTCTGGCTCTTCTGGTTGCTCCCCCATTTGGACTTCGTTGTTGTTGTTGTTCTCTTCCTCTTCTTTCCTGGTTCGTTCCTCCTTGTCTCTTGGCTCCTTAACTGTTGCTTTGGTTTTCTGTAACTCCTCTGAGTCTGTCTCCAGATCCAAGAGCTCAAAAGTGTTGCTGTTGTTGTTTCTTTCTATTCCTGTTCTATGTGCCCTTCTTCTGTTGGCTCTCTGCCTTGACTTCGGGGTTATAAAGTTATCTTTGCCTTTGTTTGCTGGTTCTATTTTAATGTCCTCCTCCTTCTTGTTCATAGGGCATTCCCTTATTAGATGTCCGTGTTCATGACATTTCCGGCAGCGAAACTGGATCTGCTCATAGTCTATTGCCTGAAAATAATCCTCATCCCTGTATTCGAGCCATAATCCCTCGTACAGTGCCCCTGATACATCCATTTCCACGCATATTCTTGCGTAGGAAGTGTATTTCTTCTGCAATGTTGCCTCTGAGGCTTTAACAAAAGTCCCCAACTGGTCTCCAATCTGCTTTAGAGCATTCAAACCCCAATAGTCTATCGGGAGAGAAAACAAGCAGATCCACACTGGAACCTGAGTGAAGGATTCCTTCTCCGGAACAAAGTTCGGTTTCCCTGGTCGTATGTATAAACCAGCTGAAGCCATGAAATACGGGCCTCCATCGAAAATCATGTCCTTGTCTTCCAGGTTAGTGAACACAACTGTAAAGAAACCTTTGGCTCCCAAATGCAGTTTGACATCTCCTCTGGGCTTCCAATGCTGTCTGATCCACTGACACAAGGCTCTTTCAGTTGGCCACATTCCCATGAACTTGCAAATGACTGCATGTTCTGTCATGTGCTCTCTATAGGCTTGTATTTCTGGATCCGTTATTACAACTCTAAGACTGTCAGCTTTCCTTGGTTTACAAATACCATTTGCTGTTGAGTCTTTGTTGGGGTTCGAGCTTGTGTCCCCTTCCTTCTCTTTGTTCCCCTGCCTGCTGTCTGTGGGCTCCCCGTTTGCTCCTTGTTGTTTTTCCTTGTTTCCTGTCAGATTTTGTCCTGAAGCGTTTCTGTCTTCATTATCTTCCAGACCCTCATCTTCTTTGCCTTGGTTTATTGTATTACTGCTTGGTTCATTGTCTTCCACCTGTGTTTTCTCCTTGTTTTTCCCGCCGCTCTGCTTGAGCCTGTCATTCCCGGGGATTCTGACTCCCTCCTTTGCTTGTTGTCTCTGTTTCTGCATGATTATTTGTTTATAGGTGGGGGTCCCAATGGACCCCTCTGCACCCATCTGGACAGTCAGCCTTTGTCCCCTTCTTAACAGTGCTGCTATCCGTGATCTGTTCACTTCCAGCTCTGAAACTGTAGCAGTTACTCAGAAACCCTCGTTTCCGCCATGGTCTCCTGCTGCGCTCTCTTCGATTTGATCTATTCAGTTTCAGATACGTGATTAATTAAAGGGACTAATATTATAAACTCAAGGGATTAATACTAAAAACCTAACGAATTAAAAACCCAACAGGTTGATAATATAAACACAATGGAATAATATTAAACCCAAGGGATTAATATTATAAACCCAAGGTATATAAACCCTAAGATAAATATTATAAACTCAAGGGAAAAACATTAAACCCAAGGGATAAAAATTATAAACCCAAGGAATATAAACCCTAAGATAAATAATTGTCACAATGCAATGTTGGAATATGGTTGACCATGATTCATTTTCGTATTGAGACGACATTTGTCACAATGCAACGTTGGATAATGACTGACCATCATTGACCATGGTTGATTTCCATATTGAGACTATGGTTGACCATGGATTACCATGGTTATGACAATGTGACATTAGACCAAGAGATAGTTTTTGTCACAATGTGACCATGGTTTATCATGGTTGACCATGATTAAACCCAAAGGTATTATAAACTAAAGAGAGTTGTTACCAAATATAGATAGATTTCCATGGAGAGGCCGAGTATGAGTGTTTTGATGGAGACTAGTGAGGAGAAGCTAGTGTATATAAGCATAAATTTATCACTTCTTAACATGAATAGCCTTGAGCATAGTGCATGCTTTGGAATGCAAAGTATTGTCAATGCAAAGGATCTAAACACTAATAGGCCAATGATTCAAAGGCTAAAATAAATAATTTCACTTGTTTGAGAGACACCAAGACAAAAATTGGAGCCTATAATGCTAGAGGGGTTGAATTTTGTGTGAATATTGACAACCATATAATGGGTGTTGCCACGCGAGATATTGATAGACCCAGGATTTACTTTGCAATTGGCAAACAAAATCTTCTCAACATCGACCCTTTCAGTAACAACCACAAAGTGGATGAAGTCTCACCTGATATGCTAATGGGTGACTGTCAAAACCAAGTTTCCACAGTTTGACGATATTGTTATTATGTCAAAGCACTAAGCTTTCACTTACAATGTAGGGCTCAAATACCCACCAGATAGACACTTAACTTCCATCATGGGACTACGCATTGCACAAGACCTTTGGACTTGTATGTTCACTAGTTAACAGGAAGGTCTTTAGGGATAGTAGGTTGAGGTCTAACCCTACTTATTCCTCTCGGCATTTACGATGACATCAAAAACACAGGACAACATTTGGTACACTAATGCAATAACACATTAATTCATTACCATATTGTTCCCTAACTTAGTCATTCGAGACATCAAACATCATTAGAACAATGAATTAATATTATGCATATGTTAAACCAATGCACCATAATGAGAGAAAAACAAATATGTGTCAAACAAGATATTTGTAGCAACCCAACCACCCATTCTATTACTTCATTATAAATCAGTAAAGGCGTCAGGCACTACAATGAAAATATTATGTAATTCGGGTCACCAATCATCAGACCCTGTTCAAAGTACAAAAAGGGAAACACATATAGTACAAAACCATCCAACCTTTACTACATATGATTGACTTTACATTAGGGGTTGAAAAGTAGTGATAAACTCAGACGCTAACACTTAAGACAACTGACACAAAATGGAAAAATGCAATACTCTCGTCTTTAACAACTACATTCTGAGTATTCATCATCCTATCATTGAGTCATCTAATCTATTGATCAACCTCTAACATGTCTTGAGCCTCTTCCTTTATTAGCTCCCGATGACTTCCTGAACCTTCTCAGCCTACTCCTCCACTCTTCCAACTGTCCTCTCAGCTAGCTAGCCCTTATGATATTGTCTAACATTCTCCCATAGTTGGCCCATAACATATTAACCGTATGCTATAAATATTTTTCGCCTATTCATTCCACTTCCGTCGACCTTCTTCTTCCTGTAAATATCTCTAAGCCCCCCTACCACAACATCCCTCTCCTCCATCGTCACTACTACATAATCCTAACTACTTGTTAGGATATTCCGACACATAGGATATAGTTAAGTTCAACTTGGTCTAGTATAGAGTTAGGTTAGATTTAGGTAAAGTGTGTTTCTTTACCGTTGTACACTTTGTAACTTACAATCCGACGGTCACGATATGTAGTGATCCGACGGTTCACTCTCACCTCGGTATTACCGACACTTGATCCATGGCTTGACACCCGATTGGTCCATGAGTTCTATTTAAAGCGCATGGAGGGTCATTGTTCGGGTAATCCGTGCATGAGAGAAGCTTATGTAAATTTTCATTCTTTGATTAATAAATTGCCTGTAGTACCCACGTTGGGACAGGCCGTGGACTGTTTCCCTCCTTGCACTTTGAGGGTTTTAACCACGTCAAAAATACTGGTGTATTGATTTGAGATCTGGTTGTGAGCGGTGTCCTTTTGGTATTCTTTCTGAGGAACTTACCCTGTAAATTCCTACGTGGTATCAGAGCTATTTGAGGGCCGCGTCCGTTGGTGATCCAAATCTGAAGCCGGTAGAACTGCATGCGGCTGTCGTTTCCTAGATCTGTTGTTTTTGACTGCTTTCGGGCCGAGAGGACTGCTCTGTTGCGTTCGTAGCATCTGTTCCAGTGAGGAACCCCTTTCGTTTCACGCGAAAAGGTTTCCGGTAGCCCTAGCTGCGTCATTTTTCAGATCGGGAGGTATACAGTGTTTTTTTTGCAGTTCACTGTTATTTTCTCTCTGCTTATTTCGGTCTCAGTTTATTTAGCCTTTTTTTTAACTGGATCTATACCTTTCATTTCTGCGTATGCTCTTTGCCCTGCGACTCTGTGCGATCTGGGCAAATCAGAAACAGAAAGGAAGGATTTTTCTCATGCGTATGCTCTTTTCCCTGCACCTTAGTGTGATCTCGGAAAATCAGAAACATTGAGAAAAATATTTAGTTTTTCGGCTAAAGCTAACCTTGAGATTTTTTATTTTTTTTTTAATTTCTAGTTTTTTGGCTAAAGCTAACTTCGAGCCGCAAGGTTCGTTTTTCTTTGCATATTCGTGTTGGGTTTTCTGTTTTCTGTTTTGTAGGGAAAAAGAGCTTTCTCAAGGCAAGCACGCAAACTAAGGCTCCCCCCCCCCCCCTCTCTCTCTCTCTCTCTCTCTCTCTCTCTCTCAAATTTTTTGTATAGATCAATTGGTTCAAAGCTATTTTAAGAGAGTAGAGGTCTTGGGTTCAAGTCTCCATTTTGTGGGGGCAGATTTTTTCATTCCCGCACATTCCCGCACTTTGCCGGCAACGTCAACAATTTTTTTTCAAAAAGCCATAACTTCTTCATCCGGAAGCCTTTTTCAGAGCTGTTTTTTTTAAAACCGCCTATTTTTTTGAGATCTATCCATTGGAACACTTACTTTCAGCATCTTCAGCTTCAGTTTTTAAAAAAAATGGAAAGTCCATGCCAAGTCATTCTTGACAGCACTAACTACTTCCAATGGGTAGCCTACATGGAAGATTTACTTAGAAGTAAAGGTCTCTACAGAATAGCCACAGACCAAGAGAAGAAACCAAAAGATGAAGACAAGGCGGCAAAATGGGAAAATAGACAAGATCAAGCACGTGGTTTGATAGGGATGTCTATTTCTCCTGATCTTAGATTCCACATTGCAGAACTTGAGACTCCTCATGAAGCATTAGAAAAACTTGCTAAAGTTTTTGGGATTAAAAATGAAATTAGAGCCCATCAACTTGAAAATGAGCTGCTTACTTTGGATCCTAATAATTTTTCTTGCATTGAAGATTTCTTGTCCAAATTCAAGACCCTTAGATATCTCTTGGAAGGTGTTAAAGTTAAGAAAGAAGATGGTAACCTTATTTATTCCATCCTTACTAAGTTGGGACCAACTTACTCTGTATTTGTTTCCACTTTCCATTCTACAAGGGAAGCTTTCATTTGTCAAGGACAAGAATACAAGGCCCCTTCCTTTGACTCCTTTTGTGATTCCTTAATAAGAGAACAAGAAAAACTCTTACACCTTGGTCTTCTTAATCTTGGAAACTCTTCCACGAAAGCATTAGCCGCCCAGCAGCAACCAAATTCAAAGTATCCTAAGAAGTCATATCCTCAAAAGAATGGTCCTAAACCATCTCAGCCTCAAAATGAAAGATCATTTCAGCAAAATGATAAGACCAATAAAAACAAATGGAAGAAGACTGATAGACATTGTAACTTTTGTAATCGAGATGGCCACTTAGAATCTAAATGCTTTAAGAAGATGGAAGCCTTGGAAGCCGCAATGAAGAAACATAACATCCATGTGGAGCCTACTTCAACTTCAACTTCCGGAATGGCACTTTCTGCATGTCATTATCAATCATCTCAGTCTGGTTATGCATTAAATGTATCTTCTTCTCCTTCTCATTCTCATGAGTGGCTCATTGATTCTGGAGCCTCTTGTCACATGGCCAAAAACCAAGCCATGTTTTCTTCTTTAAATGATTGTAACACCAAAAATATATATATTGGTGATGATAGATCTCTTAATGTTGTAGGGACTGGAACTGTTCATCTAGACAATGGTCAGTTTAATGATGTATTATGTGTTCCAACCTTATCCTGCAACCTTCTATCTGTCTATCAGATAACTCATTCAGGTGAAGGTAAAATTGTTGAATTTTCACCTCATGATGTTGTAATCAAGGATCTAAAAGATCCTAAACAGATTCTAGCTACTGGTCTTGCTGATGATTCCAAAAGGTTGTATAAGTTTCACAACTTTGGGTCATCAAATCTTCCCTCAATATTTATTGCTCATAATGATGAAGTGAGCAAACTTTGGCATGAGCGATATGGTCACTTAAACTATCGCTCCCTTCAGCATCTATGTAAAGAAAATATGGTGACAGGTCTTCCTATGGTATCTTGCAGAGATGGTGTTTGTTCCGGATGTGTACTCGGAAAACATCATCGGGACAGTTTTGACAAACGTGCCTCTTGGCACGCCTCAGCCCCTTTACAGCTTGTGTACAGTGATTTATGTGGTCCTCTTCTTGTTGCTTCATTCTTTGGCTGCAAGTACTTCTTAACTTTCATTGATGATTTCTCCAGACGCACTTGGGTATACTTCTTAAAACTCAAGAGCGAAGTATTTAACACTTTTTTGGCCTTCAAAGCCTTTGTTGAAAAACAATCTGGACATCAAATTCTTAAGCTAAGAACTGATAATGGTGGAGAATATGTTAAAAACACATTCATCAACTTTTGCACTGAAAATGGAATTCAAATGCAACATACTGTTCCATACACTCCACAACAAAATGGTGTAGCTGAAAGGAAAAATCGCACATTAAAGGAAATGGCTAATTGTATGCTGCAATCTAAAGGACTCAGTCTTAGTTTTTGGGCCGAAGCAATTAATTGTGCAAATTATATAATCAATCACACTCCTACTAAGGTTCTAGAGAATATCACTCCAGAAGAAGCTTGGAGTTCCATTAAACCAGATGTAAGTCACTTTCGTGTGTTTGGAAGTGAAGCATGGGCCCATATTCCAGATGAAAAGCATAAAGCTTTAGAACCTAAGAGTGAGAAATGTACTTTTGTTGGATATTCTGAAGATGTAAAAGGTTATCGACTTATTCCATTTAAGTCCAAAAATGTTATCATTAGAAGAGATGTAAAATTTGATGAAAATAAATCGGCCTGCGAGCCTAGTCCGGCGGATGTGCCACCTCTTCCTATCTCTTCCACCTTTGAAAACATTTCTTCTTCAGATGATGAAAGCGAGGATGATAATCCTCCCCCACCTTCTCAGGATCCTCAACTTCCAAGATGGGTCCGTGCTACTCGGGATGCAGCAGGTGATCTTGCCGGTGATCCTACAGATCAGCGACGTACACGTTCTCAGTTTGAAAGAGCCTCTTATTTACTGGCTCAAGCTCCAGTAAATCATGATCCTGACACTTTTGCAGAAGCTTCAGGCCATCCACATTGGGAAGCAGCTATGAATGAAGAATATCATTCATTGATGACAAATGATACATGGGATCTTGTTCCTCTACCAAAGGGACGCAAACTTGTTAGATGTAAATGGGTTTACAGAACCAAGTATGGACCAGATGGGAAAGTTGATAAACATAAAGCTCGTCTCGTTGCTAAGGGCTTTTCACAGGTTCAAGGCATTGACTACACTGAAACCTTCTCCCCTGTTGCCAAAATGAACTCTATCTGCCTTGTTCTTTCCCTTGCTGCCTCTTTAAAATGGGAAGTCCATCAGATGGATGTTAAATCTGCCTTCTTGCATGGGGACTTGCAGGAAGAAATCTATATGGAACAACCCATTGGCTTCATACAAACAGACTCCAGCCTTGTTTGTCGACTTAAGAAATCCCTTTATGGCCTCAAGCAAGCTCCTCGGGCTTGGTATGCCAAAATGGATAGCTTTCTTTTAGAATCTGGCTTTTCTAGGTGTCATTCTGACAATACTGTCTACACCAAGAAAGTGGGCAACTCTCTTATCATCCTTGTTCTTTATGTTGATGATCTTATTCTTACTGGTAGTGATCCCAACCTTATAAACCATGTGAAGTCCAGCCTTAAAAGGAAATTTGAAATGACAGACTTAGGACACTTACACTATTTTCTCGGTCTTCAAGTCTTGCAATCCCAGGAGGGTATTTTCCTTTCCCAGTCCAAGTATGCTTGTGATATTCTTCGTCATTTTCACATGGAAGACTGTAAGCCAGCCCCTTCTCCCTTTCAGTCTGGAGTCAAACTTTCAGTCTCTTGTACTTCTCCTGAAGTTGATGCTACCTTATACCGTCAACTTGTCGGAAAACTCTTGTATTTAACCCATACTCGTCCTGATCTTTCCTTTGCTGTTGGCCTTGTTGCTCGTTTTATGCAAAACCCCCGTGAAAGTCATTGGAAAGCAGCTAAAAGAATACTTCGTTATGTTCGAGGTACAATACAGTTTGGGATTCATTACAGTGCCAAAGCAGCTCCTCTGTTAGTTGGTTTCACTGATTCTGATTGGGCTGGTGACCATGATGATCGAAAGTCTACTGCCGGTTATGTCTTCACTCTTGGTTCAGGACCTATTACATGGGCTTGTAAGAAACAGGCTTCCATTTCTCTTTCGTCAGTAGAAGCAGAGTATCGTGGTGCCGTGGAAGCTAGTAAGGAAGCCTTGTGGCTTCGTCAGATTCTATCAGAGTTTGGCTTTGAGCAGCAGCATCCAACCACACTTTGGTGTGATAATCAAAGTGCCATTCAGCTATGCAAAGATCCAGTTCAGCATCAGCGCAGCAAACACATTGAACTACACATGCACTTCATCAGAAAGCTCATTCATGACCATGTTCTTGAAGTGCAATATTGTCCAACAGATGATCAGGTTGCAAACATCTTCACAAAGGCTCTCACAGAGGCGAAGTTCACTAAACTTCGATATATGCTTGGAGTTCAGGAAGTTGTCACTAAGGGGGGATAGGCTCTAGTGCCTCCTTCCTTCTCCTATTGTGTCATATTTGTAAATCCTTCAATCCTATCCCAAGTTGTTCTTAAGGGGGGATGTTAGGATATTCCGACACATAGGATATAGTTAAGTTCAACTTGTACTAGTATAGAGTTAGGTAAAGTGTGTTTCTTTACCGTTGTACACTTTGTAACTTACAATCCGACGGTCACGATATGTAGTGATCCGACGGTTCACTCTCACCTCGGTATTACCGACACTTGATCCGTGGCTTGACACCCGATTGGTCTATGAGTTCTATTTAAAGCGCATGGAGGGTCATTGTTCGGGTAATCCGTGCATGAGAGAAGCTTATGTAAATTTTCATTCTTTGATTAATAAATTGCCTGTAGTACCCACGTTGGGACAGGCCGTGGACTGTTTCCCTCCTTGCACTTTGAGGGTTTTAACCACGTCAAAAATACTGGTGTATTGATTTGAGATCTGGTTGTGAGCGGTGTCCTTTTGGTATTCTTTCTGAGGAACTTACCCTGTAAATTCCTACACTACTTAACTTTATTCACACACGTCCCCACTCTTCATACACTAAAATCTTCTTCCTTCATGGTACCTCCTATGTCGTGCCTCTTCCTCCTACATAAGCTCCCTCTGTTGTGCACTGTCTACTCTATTCTGCACCCCTCTATCGTCCTATGTGGGTTCCTTCTTAACAAAAAATTAACAAAAAATTGATGGCTTCCAACAGGGCCCCAACAAAAATTTGTGTCTCGTCCCAAGCCACTCAATCCTTGTTCCATCCCCATGGATTTGGTAACCTTTGCTTTACTATGGTTTTCTTCTTTCTTATAGTACAACATCTTGCGGGGGTGATCAGGTGGTCAGGTTATCCTGAAACTCTGGAACTGAATAAGAGGGGAGATTCATGTTCCATCTCTCCATCTTGGTGCTCTTGGAAAAAGAGCTTGAGTCACCATTGTTGCTCTAAGGCTGAGCTCTATGTTTGTTCATGACAGTTTCCCTCTTCTTGTTGTTATACCTTATCCTTCCTTTGGCAAGTTTGGAAAGATTTGACCTTTCTTTCCTCCTCCAAGATACCTCGAGGGTCAGCGTGAAGGGTGGTTCATCATTTTTCAAATGGTTACGCATGCACCCTAAAAGTGATTCCACCTCCTTCTACCTGCTAAAGGAGGGGTTCTTCCCTAAGTGTCCATGTGCCACCCCTTCATGCATAGGGACAAACCCTCATCCAAATGCTAAAACCCACATGGTGGGGGATGCCTCGACACTCGCCTATTTAATATAACCATAAGGCCCTCCCATAACCCATGTTGGTTTAGACTAACTAGTATAGCTAAGGGGCCCTCCCTTATCTGAGCCACCTAGCACAACTTAATCGCCCCCCTTGGATGAATTACCCAACTATTTGTTTTCCATCTCAGGATCTCTCAATGCAGTTTTCTCTTCCATACTCATGTCACCTTATATCCATCAACAAATTGGACAATTTCTCTTAGCATTTTCTCAACCCTCCTTAACTCTCCAACAAATCCCTCTATTATTATCGTCACAATCTTTATCCTTTGTGCCATCCTCATGCTACTTCTCTATCTCTGATTATCAACTACAATTCTCCCATTTATTCTCTTAATATCTAATATATTTCCTAGCAATTCTTCTTCTTCTTCTTCGTCCCCTAGGGGATGTCTTATAGTTCTTCATGTTCGCCACTCCTCCTCCTGGATGATCATGATATTAATTCAATCATTATGGTTTATAGATCCAAATAATTGTAACTATGCATCGAACAAGTGTGAAATATTCTTTCAGTTCAGCTTGAAAAGATGGTTTACATGTGCTACTTCTCACATTCAAGCTAGTCTCAGCGTACTTTATGAATTTACCACAATATTATCCCTTTTTAGTTTCATTATCCTGATAATACATGGGTTGAATTGACCACTCGCATGCTTCTTACTACAGCAAAAATCATATTCGACAACATTTCCAACCTTTTTCTTTCACTTCAGTTGTGATTACTGTAGCGTTGTTTTAATCAATCCTAATTGACTTAGACTGCAATATTTAATTGTCAACCCATAGTAGGTCTTGTTTTTTCAATGGAGTTCACACTGTCTGTGCTGATACTCTACATCCAAGAATGAAAAAAATGAAGAAAACAGTAAAATATGTTGCTGAACCAAATTTCTGAATCAAACCATTCATGTAGACATAAAAACACTCTACAAAATTGAATCACAGTTCACAACTATGAAAGTAAAGGCACACCACACAGTGACTAATATCTACTCTAGTTGGTTACTACCATTTTATCGATTAACTCAATGTAACAGCATAATGTAAATTGAAACAACAATGAATGTAACCAACAATTTGTACATCAACAACAAGAAACCATAAATCAATTAGCTAAACTAGAATGTACACTACCTCTACCACTGCAGTCCCTGCCAAAGAGGAGGGCCCTTCCTCCTCAATAGGGCACAGGAATAACACAAAAGTAATTAATGAATCAGCTGAAGAGCAGTAACAACATCACTGTGCTAATTAATATTAAAAATAATTTTAGAGTTACAGAAGCAGAGTAACAGTACTTTTCTATATGATGTCTCTTGTACATGGCAAATCGAGTTCCTTTATAGTCATTACATACCCGAAATTAGAAACAGATCAGTCATGAGAATCTCATGATTCTCATGCTGATAAAAAATAAAAGTAGTTACAACCTATTTCTAAATACAAATATACATTAGTTAGGATTGCAATCGCTTGGGTTTGTTGCTTCCAAAATAAATAATTCCTACTGCTGACAGTTGTTATGTGGAATAATACCCACATTTTTCAGCTTTGGTGCAACAACATCCTGCAAGTGAATAGCGGTTCGAGATGTTATGGAAATCACTGGCGACAACACCCTTGGTGTAACAGTAGACCTTTGTATCAACGCGTAGTGTAACAACATCTTGTAACAACATCCAATGTGTAACAACAACCTGTAACAACATCCAATGTGTAACAGCAACCTGTAACAGCATACAGGGTGTAACAATGAACTATTTTACCCTTCTCTATAGTTAATCCGCGCTGCCTGTCTGCTCCATAACCTTGTTCTCGTGAGAAACACTTGAAAAGGAGAAGAGCTTTCCAAAACACTTCTTCAATGCTCCCGCAGTTAGCCACAAAAAGGAATAAAGCATCGTATTATTTAGTAAAATATGGAAAATTAACATGACATAGAATAGGTTATAAAGGTGAGAAAACAGGGGAATTAATCATGCAAACTCATAGTCTTGGAGGATAAAAGGATTAAAACTGGGGAAAGAAGGTGTAGAAAATAGGTAAAAGGCCACACCCAACATCTCCCCTCGAATGTAGCAACTGCATGTCCCCATGCAGAATCTCAGCTTCTCCTACTATACCCCCAATGCAAGTATGTGAAATTGTAGGTGCCAGCAGTGTCTTCACCCGGAGCTCTGTACCCTTGAATAGCCATCAAATGACGTGGCCAAGATTCTTCTTCATAGTCACATAGGTGGTAGTCCGACTGATACTCTTCTACTAGCAACCAAATCAAAGGAAACTTACATCTGAGCCCAATCCAGAATGCCCCCAATGTCTTCACGATCCAAGCATACTCGGGTACTCGTGTAACAACAACCAGAAATTTCTTGTACTTAAAAGGACCCCCTTCTTGTAACTTAGTGCTACAGGCCTCGGTGTGTTTAAGACATCCTGCTAGCACTCGACTTTTCATTTGTGCATATAGGTTGAGGCAGATCCTCACAATCCTTTTCCTATAGATGACCGACTGTTCCTTGATCTCTGGAGTGCTCAAGAATAGCTTAAACTCACGCCTGAGTTCATAAACCATCCCTGGTTTGGCTCTGACCCACAATGATGTTCTCTCTTCGTTAGATTTTGCTGATTTCATGGCCAGATGCCACTCAATCTGCTTCCTCATAAATAAAAGGAAGGCCCACAAATGCAAATCTCCCATATAGGAGAAGACACTTGCTACTATCTTCGTGCTGACATACTCACACATGATATTATGCAAAAATAGCTTGCAAAGCAAACTCTCGTCATCAAAGTCGCAGGAGCGAAAAATCTCAAGAAAAGTATAGGTTGAAGAACCCAAATAAGACCTATTCTCAAAAACTGCTTTTAATTGAAATAAATAATATCATTCCCAAAGGAACACTGGATACGACGGGGACGGCCTCCTGCATGCCAGTAGGTTTAGGGAAAGGTCACAGAGCTTGGTCTTGTCATCCATTAGGTCCAAGACCTGTCGATTTAGCTGATATAGCTGTTCATCTTTCTTCTTCATAGCTTCCTTGTGCCTCTGTGCTTCCCATTCTCTCTCCCGTTCTTCCTTTAGCCAATTCTCCCTAAGGGAATCCATCATCCTTTTACGTTCCTTGAGCAAGATCACCCCTCTTGTAGAGATGGCACCTGCAACTTCCATTTTTGTAGCTTTGGTAACAACAACATCTTTTCA
The DNA here is from genome assembly GCA_031772625.1 of Pinus tabuliformis. Classification (NCBI taxonomy): domain Eukaryota; kingdom Viridiplantae; phylum Streptophyta; class Pinopsida; order Pinales; family Pinaceae; genus Pinus; species Pinus tabuliformis. Next base: position 209,805,351 of record CM062816.1, on the reverse strand, counting down.
GAACACGATCCTTCATCAGGACCCGGTGTTCTCCCACATGTACTATCAATTGAGGTTGTAACAACCTCCTAAGGGTGAAACTGCTCCACTTCGGCTGCTGGTTCTTGTGTAATAGCAACATCATCAGTGGATTCTGTTATAGTTTCCTTATCTCCTTGGTCATCTTCCATTCCCACTGCTAGTTCTTGTGTAACAGCAGTGTCATCAACAAAATTCTGTATATCATTTTTCCCTAGGTAGGCTTCTATCTCAACTACTGGTTCTTGTGTAACAGCAGTGTCAACCATAGGCTCATGGATGTTAGCTTCTCCTTCCTTTCCTTGGCTGACTTCCGTCTCCACCACTGGTTCTTGTGTAACTACAGTGTCAGCCAAGGGTTCCTGTGTATCCGCCATCCGATCACTTTTTGTGTACTGTGTCATCTCAGTTGCTTGTTCTTGTGTAACAATAACTTCCTCAATGGGTTCTTGTGTGTTAGCTTCCCATATTTCAGTTTGTGTTTCCCTCGAGGTGGTGTCTATTGCATAGAATTTGAACCCTACTGCCACTAGCTTCTTAGCACATGCCGCGCACATAGTGCCCGACATCTCCCCTTCTGGCCCTGTCCACGACCTCAGCCAAAGTGTCTAGCCCTGGGGCTCTTGCCTCTGCCTTTCCCTTTGCTAGTTGTTCCCTTAGCTCTCTATTTTCTTTTAACAATGTAAACTTTGAAATAGGAACTATAAACTCAAAACGGGAACTCTGGCCCAAAAACCCCCAAAAAAACATGAAAAACAGTGCTAAAAACGAAAAGTGTGTATACAGGAAGGATGATTTTTTTTTTAAGGGTCAATTTTGAACATGTTTTAAAAATGGCAGTGAAAACGATTTTTTTGTGGAAAAATTGTGCAAAAAAACACCCTGAAAATGAAAAGTGTTGATACTGGAATGATGGCTTTTTTTAGGGTCAATTTTCAACATTTTTAAAAAATGCGAGTAAAACCAAATTTAAAATTTAAAATTTTGATTTAATTTTTTTTAAGATTGTTAAAAAAAATAATTTTTATTTAAAAAAAAAAAGACTCACACTACCCTATAAAAATATAAATATAATTTTCATTCAAATTAAAAAAATTAAAATTAATTTTTTTTTTGTTTTCTATAACGCTCATAACATATTTCATTAAAAATACTTAAAAATATTAACATTATGTGTATGTTTTTTAAATTGAATGTTTTAGTTTATATCCATACATCATACCCATATATATATATATATATATATATATATAGATATATATACTCTTTAACCATTTTATTTAATAGATGAAGGAACAATATACCAATATAAATATAATTTTGATTTAAACTAAAAAAATAAATTTTAAATTATTTTGTTTTAAATTTAAATTTAAAATATTTTATTTCAAATTTATTATAATATAATAGTAAGTTTTATAAATTGTTATTATAATCAATATAATTATTTTCATAAATATAATATAGTAATCATAATATTTTATAAAATCATAATTAATTTTATAATATTATTTTTTATAGCTATGTGAATTTTGATTTTGGTTAATAGTGATATGTTATTTTTTTTTGGAAAATATAATACATATCATTTTAAATGAATTTACAATTTAAATTAATTTTGTTAAGTTATTAAAATCATTATACTTTTATACTTATAAAGTTTTCTATTAATAATATTTAAAAATATTAATTTTTTTTTTTCTAAATTAGATATTTTAAATTATACCTATACATCATATAATTAATTTTATATGATTAACGCAAAATTAAAAACAAATATATTTTAAAATATATATAATATTACTTAAAAAAAAAAAAATTATGTATTTACAATTTGAAAAAACAACTTTAAAATTAAGAAATAAAATAGAAAAATTAATAAAAACCTTAACAAAATCTAAAAATAAATAAATTAATTAAAAACAAACTAGATTTAAAAAAATAATTAAAAAATAAACATTTTTTTTTAAAACTACTAAAATAAAGATTAAAAACATTTAAAAAAAAACAAATTAAAACAAAAATATATTGAAATTATTAAAAAAAACCAAAAAGCATTTAAAATTTAAAAAAACTATATGTATTTGCAAATAAAAAAAATAAAAAATAAAAAAGCATTTTAAATTATATATTAAAAAATTTTAAATTTTATATTTGCATTTGAATTTTTTTTTACATTTGTTGGGACTCAGAAATGTCATATTTTCATCCGCCTTTTTCTTCACTATTCCTTACATGTCATCATCCCATTAACCTGTTATCATATCACTTTCATACATACATTTGGGTTTCACCTTCCTATTTTCCATTTTATTCATTTTTGTATTATAAGTGAATTCATGATTAATTATTAGAAAATGTACATATTTTTATATATATATCTCAAGAATATGTGAGTTTTGTGATGTAGAAAATATGTGAAGAATTAATATCTCCTCCACCATATCAAGGAGATAATTATGCAAGCCTCTTTCTATTGAGAAAATCATGGAGGCATATCGAGAAAATCATGGAGGCATATCTTATCCTAAGGAGAAAATCATGAAGACATATCTTATCCAAGATATGAGAGATTTGTGGGATCATGTTGAGAGATTTGTGCGATGATATCTTGTAATAATGGGAAACTAGTTGAGAGTGCTTGAGAGAATATTTGAATGTAATTATGGAAAGGTTATCTTCCTCATGTATATAAGAGAGTGCTCTCTCTTCATTGTGATGGTGAATAATGAATAATAGAGAATGGAGATTAACTTTGACTCTTTCTTGATTTGTAATTTAGTTATTGTAATATAGTTTGACATAGTTTTATTGTCATGAGCTCATATCTGTTGTTTGCCATTCACTTCTTCACATGTTGTATTTATTTTCCTTCATGCAATTTCATGCTTTCCTAGTTAGTGTTTCAATGCTTTAATTTGATTTCAGTAATTTAGATTAGATTAGATTAGATTAGTTCCACTTCAGTCCTGCATATACAGTGCATGTGTCTCGTAAGTCTACGGACCTCGGATTGATAAATTAAATAGTTGGGTAAGTACTACAACGGAATTAAACGAACATAGTTTCACCCAACATTTTGGCGCCGTTGCCGGGGAGGCACGATGGATTGAAGTTTAGTTTGATTTTTCTGCAAGTGTGTTTAGACATGTTCCTAACTCCGAGGTGTTAAATGCGGTAAGACGTGGGGAACAGCCTACGCATCGCATTCAAGATACCGTAATGGGCTCGACCTCTTATGGATCAGGGCATGTAGGGTGTGTTTACATTTATGCAAGTGTGAATTTTGATTTCTGCAGGTGTGTTTGATTTTCGCAACTGTGAAGAATGTGTGATGAATTCATGGTTCATGGTTATAATTGAAACATTCAATTACTCAATTAATGTGCAATACTTGTAAGAGGGTTTAATTGAAGTATTGAATTCAAGATTATTTCTGTGGTCCTTTTTGTTTTTAGTGTGCTGATTTTTTTAACATGACTTAACAATGAGTTTCAGCTTGGAACTACTCACTCAGATCCTAGCAGAAGTTGGGATCTCTTCTTCCTTGGAAGAGGAGATCTTAACAAGAATTAAAGGTTCAACTACTCCCCAAGAAATAAATGAAGATTCAACATCTGAAGAATCCTGCGTATCTGATGGCGAACAACCATTCGAACAGGAGATCAAAGAAGAAGAGCAGCAAATTGGAGAAGAAGAACAAAAGTTACAGCATGATCTGAGTGAGAGAAACTGTGCATATCAAAGCTTCATCGAACAATGGTTCCAGGTAAGTATTAGATTAGATTCATCTTTTAATTTTTTTGATTTGTAGTTACAGCAACCAGGCTCATTCACTGTCAAATATTTTCATCCATCATTTGAAAACTTGCTACTGAATCTATTGTTGTCACTGCTACGTGAATGGCTTCATTGGAAGTTTAACTACACGTAACTAATTTGTAAATTCTAATTAGTATAGAGTAGGTAGGCTTTTAGATTTAGCTTTTGCTTTCATTTTCAGTGCTGCTTTTGCTTAGAATAAGTATGCTCTCCTCCTGCGTCTTTGTACGATCTCGAGGATCAGAAAATAGGTTTCAGTTTTGCTTAGAATAAGTATGCTCTCCTCCTGCGTCTTTGTACGATCTTGAGGATCAGAAAATAGGGATGATTTAGGCAACCAATTTCAGGAATAAATAAATGTTTTGCAATATGCTTCATTGAAAATATCTTTCAATATGCAAATCTTTGCGTCCATTTGTTAAAAAGAAATTTAAAACTAACCATTTTTTTGTTTTAAAGATAGAATTAATTTCATTTTCTAGACTGTTAATAATAAAAATAACAAAATAAAAAAAAATAACAAAATAGTTGTTGAATGCCCACTCAAATCCGCCATTCAGGTAGTCCTTTCTCCTCTGTAACACCCCTTCCCACCTTTTGACTCGCTTTTATTTGTCTTCACACTGACATCTCTTCCTCGCAATTCGATCTACCAACAGCTGACTCGCTTTTCTTTATCTGCACAAACACATATTCCTAAATCTTCACCTCTGAAACTTCAAACCCATAAATGAGGGAAAGCTGCAAATGAAGCAGAGCAAACACAATTTACATCCCAGTATCCGCTTTGGATAACCAAATTAAAGGCACGGTGGCTCCGACGCCTTGCTAATCCAGCTGTTGTTCATCAGCAGCCGGGGAGTGCCACGATTGTTTACACCATACCCCCTGAACTGCCCTTTTGGGACCAAGACAAACTTAATTGAAGGCGGTCCCGACTCCCTGCTGTAAATTTACTATTCGGAATGGATGATTGCAGCCACATGGTTGTGATTTCTCTTTGTATAAAAGCTCACATTCCTCTGACTCGCGATCCGATTTCAAGATTTTCTGTGAGAAGTTTGCGCTTGGCCTTAGGACGGGACGGACGTAGAATTGTTATTTAAGCCCAATCTGGCAACTTTTGTGGAGAATCCTTGCTTTCGTTGCGTGGACAATGGCAGGGGAGAACAATAATACTTTGGAGGCCGAGGAATCGATAATAAAGCCACGGCCTTTCCCACTCTTCAATTTAAAGGGATCTCTCCATGAAATCCTGGGACCAGGAAAGGCTCTTGATTTGATCCTTTGGAGGAGAAGAAATATTAGCAGTGGTGTCATTGCAGTTGCAACAACAGTATGGTTCTTGTTTGAGCGATGTGGATACACTTTACTGTCTCTTGTTGCCAATGTGCTCATGCTTTTGATTACAATTTTGTTTCTCTGATCAAATTTTGTTTCCTTGAACTTTTCATCCAGAAATTCTTCATCGATTCGTACAAATGGACGGAAAATCGCTCTGTTGGGTACTTCTGGTTTTCGTGGTGAACTCTTCGTTGATTTCATTAGCAAATGCGGCAGCATCGGAGTCTACTTATTGTGATTTGGATACCAGCTACCCGGTGAAGGTTAAATCGGTGGATATCAATCCTAATCCAGTTGTGAGCGGTGCTCCGGCCACATTTAAGATTTCTGCAATTTCGGACGAGGCCCTTTCTGGTGGACAATTGCGTATTGATGTATTTTTTTATGGAGTACTGTCCATACGAAAAGTCATGATCTTTGTACCAAGACAACATGCCAGGATTCACTCCACCTGGCTCATATACGCTCAAGATGAAGCTGATTGATGCCGATGACAATCAATTGACTTGTGTTAATGTCGGCTTCCAAATTGTTCATGGTAGCCTAATTGACCAAATCTGAGGCACAGTGACTACGGGACTGCTAGAGACAATTTGATTACTTATTGCTGAATTCTGATCTGAAATTTTCGATTAGTTTTGGATCTCAGAATGTATTGGTTATTTATTTGACTTGTATGCATCTGATTTCCTGCGACATCATTATAATTAGAATGTATCCTTTGGTTTGTGTTACATATCCATGGAGAATTGATTGGCAATATTTTGACTGAGACTGTTATGGCTCTGGATCCTCCCTCCACGTGTTGATCCTCTTGCTTATGCATGGTACAAATTGTAAATAAAAACATGTCATAATTTCTTGGAACGGCTTCGATCCCACGACCTCCTGCCCGAGTCATGTAACACACGGTCCTTTTCGGCCAATCCCATCATTTCGCCGATAACAGGTCCTTCACAAAGCTCCGATGGTTGCCTTGCTTCAACAATTAAACCACCAACATAAACCTGTTCTCTATTGTTAACCCGCCTAACATGACTATCCCTCCTATTCTATGTTGATGATGCCCTCAGTCTCTTCTCCAATCGCTCCCGTGCCTCCAGTATAACCTCATTGAGGAGATCATTATCATTCTGTCCTGTCTGGTATAGGGTTATAGGTCTTGTCATTGGATTGCTTGTAGCTCCGCGATCAGCAAAAGGCACGGCACACCCTGTCTTTCCAGCGGCCCCAGAATTCTGGCTATGATTTGAAGAGACAGCTCTGAGATAAGACCATCGACGAGCGTGCGCTGCTGGCAGCATTCCCGTTACTGGAATTTCAACCAAAACAACTGAAAATTCACCTGAAGTAATGTGATCGGAATGTCAAGACTGTATCAATCCCCTGCCTTCCTAAAACTCTCCTCTTCCAGAGCCTCTTATTCAATTGCATCTTTCCTATGACCTCCTGTGGTTTGTAATGGGGAATTTTTTTTTTGGGCCATATGTGTGTTCTATAGTTATGCAAGTACTTTCTTTCATGGGTGTTTTTTTTAATCAGGGTTAATTTTTTTTTTATTCTTTATTAGTTTTGTTTTTAATACATAAAATTAAAAAAATAAAATAAAAAAATAAATAAAAATAAAAAAAATCAATTGCCCTCATTCATTCATAAACTAACTATTTGTTCCCTCAGAAATACAACAACATTTTTGAATGTTTTCAGTCAATTTTCCTGCAAATCAATAAAAACATTTTGAAAAAGTGTTGCACAATCAATGAGTAAATTGCATGAGGACATGCAATAATTTTAGTTGGGGGGAAATCAAAGTATGTTGGATTTTTTTGTGAATTTATGGGCAAAAGTTAGGATGCATATACTAACAAGTGAAATGAGATTGGTGTTATGTGTAGGACAACGAGAAGCTTATGCAGAAAGCTCAACATTACGATGCGACACCTTTTTCATCCACAATTAGAGTTATTTCGGAAAATAATTAAAAAAAAAATGGACATTTTGTAAATTCTTGAAATGCGCTAATTTGTTTTTGAGTCACTTCATACAGGAATGATCGATGGAGATGGCACACGAAGATGACAATTTTTATGCAGGAATGGTGCTAAGTTTTTCAGAGTATGCAAAGTGATTTTTCCAAATCACAATGAAACATGCATCATTGGACGCTTGAAGGAACAAATTCTTCACTGCACATATCATGACATTTTCCACTACACACCTTTTGCGTCATGACTATTCACCATCCTTGTGTTGTAGCCCATCTTCCATTTCCTTATCTTTCACGACTTCATGCACGCCTATTTATCTGAATCGCATACATCCATTTATCCTTTTCAGTTTGCCTTTTGAATAAAACTCATTCCCTTTCCATGATCACATTACCTTGATTTCCTATCCATGCTAATCCACACTGCTTGTCCGTGAGTTTTTTCCATTTATAGTCCTACCAAATCTTTTTGTACAAACTCGCGTTGACTGATGTGGGATTCCTTAAGGCCCACCTTTCAACAAGTCTTGCCCCATCGACATCAGCACCTTATCTGGGAAATAGACTAGAGTTCATTTTGAGTACCTAGAGGCTTGCATGCCTTAATGGCAAGCTCTCTCGCTGGCGATCATGGGAATACATCAATGTCCCTTGATCTTCAGATCTTGCAAGTGGCTCAACCTCGACACATCCATTCGCACTTCGCAAGATGTACTCCGGTACCTTGGCACTCATTGACATCAATGGTGAGTTGCCTCACATTGGTTAACGGCATACATCAATGGTCGGTAATCCAATGATTTCTATTCATGCTCGACATCGACACATTCATTCGCATGTTTAGAATTGTACCATCGGGTTTGTAGCGGGTGAAGACTATACACTTTTTCATGACTCCCTCAGCAGTTACAGCAGTATGCATTCTGATCTATGAGAGTACCATAGTACCACTCTCAACATTTATCTTTTCCATGATTCAGCATCAGCAGTTCAGATTCCTTCATTCTCTAGGATCCGGTTACATCAGTCACATTTTCCTGATCCAGCAGCAGCAGCAGCTACATTCCTATTGCATACTTCATCATTCTTGGGTAAGTAGAGGTATGTTGTTTTCTAATCTTTAATCATGCAATTCCTTATATGCTAACTTGAATATTTTGGAAAATTCCCTCACCATGCTGCATTTCCTTTCATGCGCCATGTTAAGTTGCATGAGGACATGCAACAAGTTCAGTTGGGGAGGATGTTGGGACTCAGAAATGTCATATTTTCATCCACCTTTTTCTTCACTATTCCTTACATCTCATCATCCCATTAACCTATTATCATATCACTTTCATACATACATTTGGGTTTCACCTTCCTATTTTCCATTTTATTCATTTTTGTATTATAAGTGAATTCATGATTAATTATTAGAAAATGTACATATTTTTATATATATATCTCAAGAATATGTGAGTTTTGTGATGTAGGAAATATGTGAAGAATTAATATCTCCTCCACCATATCAAGGAGATAATTATGCAAGCCTCTTTCTATTGAGAAAATCATGGAGGCATATCGAGAAAATCATGGAGGCATATCTTATCGTAAGGAGAAAATCATGAAGACATATCTTATCCAAGATATGAGAGATTTGTGGGATCATGTTGAGAGATTTGTGCGATGATATCTTGTAATAATGGGAAACTAGTTGAGAGTGCTTGAGAGAATATTTGAATGTAATTATGGAAAGGTTATCTTCCTCATGTATATAAGAGAGTGCTCTCTCTTCATTGTGATGGTGAATAATGAATAATAGAGAATGGAGATTAACTTTGACTCTTTCTTGATTTGTAATTTAGTTATTGTAATATAGTTTGACATAGTTTTATTGTCATGAGCTCATATCTGTTGTTTGCCATTCACTTCTTCACATGTTGTATTTATTTTCCTTCATGCAATTTCATGCTTTCCTAGTTAGTGTTTCAATGCTTTAATTTGATTTCAGTAATTTAGATTAGATTAGATTAGATTAGTTCCACTTCAGTCCTGCATATACAGTGCATGTGTCTCGTAAGTCTACGGACCTCGGATTGATAAATTAAATAGTTGGGTAAGTACTACAACGGAATTAAACGAACATAGTTTCACCCAACAACATTATTAAAAAAAACTTATTTTAAAAACAAAGAAAAACATTTTTTTTTTTTTAAATAAATATTATTTGTTTGAAAAAAATAAATTCATTTTTTAAATAAAATATTCGGTTTTTTCCTAATATCAATTTTTTTTTAAATGAGCGAGGCTTACAGCCACGCTGCCCAGGGCCACGCCCCCACGAGCGGCAGGGCGGCGGCGGGGTGATTCCGGGAATCGCCTGGCCACCGCCCGGCCGCCCATGGGGGCGTGGCCTTGTGCGGCGTCGCTGCTTGCAGCTGCGCCGCGCCTCCACGGGCGGTAGTGCGGCGGTCGAGCGATTCTGGGAATCGCCCGATCGCCGCCTGGCCGCCCATGGGGGCGCGGCCTTGGGTAGCGCCGCTGCTTGTAGCCGCGCCGCCCAGGGCTGCGCCCCCACGGGCGGCTGAGCGGTGGCCAGGCGATTCCCGGAATCGCCCAGCCACTGCCCTACCTGTTAGGACCTGCGGTCCATGCGACGAGTAGGGCGACTCCACCATGCGAAGGATGTGCGAAATATGAAACGAAACGAACCTTGGACGAGTTTATAAGGTGTTGGGCAAGCGATGAGGGGCAGTCCCACGAGTTGGGCAGCCGACCTACCTCATGGGTGAGGGTACGCATTATGAACGAGTCGGCTGGGCGTTTGGTGTGGGTCAGCCAGGTGACACAACCCGCCACCCGCCCGTATATATTGGAGGGTGTTTGGAGGCAAACGACCATCATTCGATCAACACGGGTTTGAACAAGGAGTTCTGCAATGCGTGGATGAGCCCGCACGACAGGCGGAACTCGGGTGGAAAACTCTTTCAAGAATTCGTTCGAGGAAGTCGTTCAAGAATTCGTTCGAGAATTCGTTCGAGAAAGTCGTTCGAAAATTCATTCAAGGAAGTCGTTCGAGAATTCGTTCCAGAAGGTCATTCGAGAATTCGTTTGAGGAAGTCGTTCAAGAATTCGTTCTAGGAAGTCGTTCGAGAATTCATTCGAGAAAGTCGTTCAGAAAAGTCGTTCAGGAATGTCATTTAGGAAGGTCGTTCAGGCGACCCGGGCAAGGTCATGTGGCGACCCGGGCAAGGTCGTTCGGGCGAGGTCGTGTGGCGACCCGGGTGAGGTCGTTCGGGCGAACCGGGTGAAGTCGTGTGGCGACCCGGGTGAGGTTGTTCAAGCGAACCGGGTGAAGTCGTGTGGTGACCTAGGTGAAGTTGTGTGGTGACTCGGGTGAACGAGCTTGGGTAAACGGGTGGATGTGCGGATGGGTGGCTGGGCGAGGGCGTGATGTGCACGCCGAAACGAAGAATCGTGCGGACGAGCGACCGGGTGAGAGCGCACCGTGCATGACGAAGCGGTGGAAACGGTGAAGTGTTGAGATTGTGAACGGAGGTGTGACTCGTGCGGAGGCGCCCGTGTGTGGCGACTTGGTTATGACGAGACGCGCCCAAGTTGGGCAAACAACACGATCGTGCGACGAGGTGAACGAAGGGTTGGTGAGTCGTGCGGCGACCGTGTGGAGGCACCGACGAGCTGGGCAACCGAGTTTGCCGAAGTTGGAAAATTGGCTAAGTGTAAATTTGGGGTTTCCCAAGATTTAACTTGTACTTGTAAAAGAAGATTATATGTATTGATTCGGGCAAACTCTTATTGCAGGGAGTTTCCCCTCCCTTTATACTATTGTGCATTTCTATTGTATAATGCTGTTTATGTGAATATTATGGGCTTTCACTTATATAAAGGATAAAAATAATACTTGGTAATGAAAAATAAACTAAGTATGGAATGTTAGGCGTAGTCTACAATCGTAAGTATTGGTGAAAAGAAAACGGTTGGTAGTGCCACACCTCACTATAAGTGGTTGAAAGACTACCGCAGGTGTAGGGGCGTGACAATTGGTATCAGAGCTAGTGCCTGGGGAGCTGGTGCTGGTGTTGAAGCATTGAAGCTGATACACACCTGCACTTCGTGACAGGTGGTATCAGAGCTGGTGAACTGAATCAAGGAGCTGATTCTACGAAGACCGAAGACTTGAAAGGGAGTTCAAGTTTTGCAGGTAACAGGTGGAATATCAGGGTGATTCAGGTGAATGGTGAAACAGGTTAGCAGAGGAGAAGCTTCGTGCTTGGACCAAGCTGAACAACAAGGCATGGCAGGTTTGGAAGAATGCGAAGGGAAGCTCTTGCTTACCTTATATAGGTTGAAGCGGATGAAAGAAGAGAATCCCCGGATTCGAAAGGAAATTGAAGTCTTGGAAAGGAATGTTGAAGACGAACTTCTTCAACTTGGTTGGACAATGGAGCAAGATGAAGTTGTAGATTGTGTTGACAAGGAAGAGGAAGCCGTGATGATTGAGGATGTTGCAGATGTGACAACGATGGAGGATGAACTTGAGATCGATCAAGTTGAACCAGGATCGTGCAATTTGCAGACATGGATGGATGAGGATACTCACATGGAGGAACCTCATGGTGATGAAGAAGGATACTTGTGTTTCACTTGAGCATTCGGTAGATGGACCGTATGCAGGGAAGGGCAAAATCAGTTTGCCAATGCTGGGGAGGATCTTACCATGGATGTCTATGATGAGACCTTGTATGGAGAAGCAAGGATTGTTGACTGTTGCAGGACTTGTTGGGGTTGTTTGTGACCTTATGATGGAAGGTGCAAAAGCCCGTGACAAGGGAGGAACATGATGATCGTTGCGGAGAATTGGGTCATGCTTTAGCCACATGGAGAATTGGCTAAGTGCCCGACATGACTCATGGACAAATTGGAGGGCACACTCTTGAGGTATGATGATACTTGGGTGGACTTCTCATGGCCGAGACCAAGAGAGGAAGCCTTGGTGGAACCTTTAGTGGGGGAGCTATGATGGAAGGGACTCGTGATGATTATGATATGGTTGGGTGACCGAGTTCACTAGACTGAAGATTGCAGACTTGGATGAGGATGACTGATTGTTGTGATGGGTCTACTTGGTTGACTACATGGGCAACTTAGTCATGGACATCAGGTTGGAGACATGGAGCATGGCAATCTTATGCAGGGACATTATACAGGAGCACTTGTAGAGGTGTCACTTATGGGCATCCAATGAGGAGTGCAAGGCAGGGATGTTGTGCAGGTGGGTTTGCTAATGTGACATGGAGATGTTTTATTTATGAGCCGATGGAGAGGTTGTGAACTCTTGTACAACAAGGCCATGGACATGGATGGAGTTTTGAGTAGGCTATGGAGCATTCCTACTACATGGAGAGCTGAGGCATCTTGCAGAGACCTTTGGGCCGAGACTTGTATGCTTGCTGAGATGTTGGTTGGAGATGACTCATGGAGCTCATGATGACATGAGGTTGTGACTTTTAGGGACTTCATATATGGTGGACTTAGAGGATCTGATGCATTGAGGAGTTGAGGTCAGAGACTTTGATGCAGGATGGGGTGCATACTTTCAAGTACATGTATGGGAATGGCTTGAAAGAGTGACTTGATGTGGAGGATCGATACGAGACACTTTGGAGTGATGGAGTTACGATGATGATGATGCCTTGGTGGTAACACTTGGGCATGGGTTGAGCCGAGACTTATCCACCTTCGACACATGGGAGCTTATTGATCTGTGATCATGGGCAGCACACGGATAGATGAGACAGGTATATACTTGTTTCTATGGCAGACTTGAAGGATGGCACATTCTAGATATGATGGAGGTTGCTTCATGGACTTGGATGTGGCACATTGAGAGTTTGAGTTTGATGAGATGATCTCTTCACTTTGAGGAGATGGATGTTTTGCAGATGGATGGATGATGTTGAGATAGATGCGGCTGATTTCATGCAGCACATTAGTACCAAACATCATGGATAGCATGTTGCAGATGAGATGAGGGCTACTTCATGGACCTGAGCATGGCTTACACTTATATGGATATGGATTCTTGATCGAGTTGAGGATGTGATGAGATGTTCTGAGAAACAGCTGATGATGGCATGAGGATGTTCACTCTCATGGTTTGAGCATGACAGTTGGATTAATCACCCGACTAGTTCAAACATGGGGTTCAGAAGTGTACAGAGATGCGTTAGCATATGTTGGAGTATCATGGCAGCAGTTCACACGAGGACGACACATGACGGGGTCGACACGAGATGTTGCAGTGGGCATGTAGCTTGAGATGGAGGGACTAGCCTTCCACGACGGGGAGCAGCATGTGGAGATTGTGACAGGGTAGTCGATGGTCATGGATTGAGATGATTTCTGATGTATGACATACTGATGGGGTGTATACCTTGGTATGGTGATCTTGGTGACAGATGGTTGTTGGGATGAGATATTGTCGAGGACGACAATGACTTCCAGTGGGGGAGGATGTTAGGACCCGTAGTCCGTGCGATGGGCAGGTGACTCCACCGTGCGAAGGACGTGCGAAATATGAAACGAAACGAACCTTGGAGGAGTTTATAAGGTGTTGGGCGAGCGATGAGGGGCAGTCCCACGAGTTGGGCAGGCCGACCTACCTCATGGGCAAGAGTTCGCATTATGAACGAGTCGGCTGGGCGTTTGGTGTGGGTTTGCCAGGTGACACAACCTGCCACCCGCTCGTATATATTGAAGGGTGTTTGGAGGCAAACGACCATCATTCGATCAACACGGGTTCAAACAAGGAGTTCTGCAGTGCGTGGATGAGCCCGCACGACGGGCATAACTCGGGTGAAAAACTCGTTCGAGAAGTTGTTCGAGGAAGTCATTCGAAAAGTCGTTCGAGAAAGTCGTTCGAGAATTCATTCGAGGAAGTCGTTCGAGAATTCGTTTGAGGAAGTCGTTCGAGGAAGTCGTTTGAGAATTCGTTCGAGAAATTCGTTTGGAAAAGTCGTTCAGGAAATTCGTTTGGGAAGGTCGTTCGGGCAACCCGAGCGAGGTCGTTCGGGCGACCCGGGCGAGGTCGTGTGGCCACCTGGGTGACGTCGTTCGCGCGACCCGGGTGAAGTCGTGTGGCGACCCGGGTGATGTCGTTCGGGCGAACCGGGTGAAGTCGTGTGGCGACCCAGGTGAAGTCGTGTGGCAACTAGGGTGAACGAGCTTGGGTGAATGAGTCAGGTGAACGGGTGGATGTGCGGATGGGCGGCCGGGCGAGGGTGCGTCGTGCATTCCGAAACGAAGAATCGTGCAGACGAGTGATCGGGTGAGGGCACGCCGTGCATGACGAAACGGTGGAAACCGTGAAGTGTTGAGATTGTGAACGGAGGTTGGACTCGTGCGGAGGCGTTCGTGTGTGGCAACTTGGTTACAACGAGACGCGCCCAACTTGGGAAAACAACACGATCGTGCGACGATGTGAACAAAGGGTTGGTCAGTCGTGCGGCGACCATGTGGAGGCGTCGACGAGCTGGGCAACCGAGTTTGCCGAAGTTGGAAAATTGGCTAAGTGTAAATTTGGGGTTTCCCAAGATTTAACTTGTACTTGTAAAAGAAGATTATATGTATTGATTCGGGCAGACTCTTACTGCAGGGAGTTGCCCCTCCCTTTATAATATTGTGCATTTCTATTGTATAATGTTGTTTATGTGAATGTTATGGACTTTCACATGTATAAAGGATAAAAATAATACTTGGTAATGAAAAATAAACTAAGTATGGAATGTTAGGCGTAGTCTAGAATTGTAAGTATTGGTGAAAAAATAATGGTTGGTAGTGCCGCACCTCGCTATAAGCGGTTGAAAGACTACCGCAGGTGTAGGGGCGTGACACTGCCGCTCGTGGGGGCGTGGCCCTGGGCGGCGTGGCTAGCCATGCACCTAATGCACGCTGCATCTGACAAAGATCTTGCAGTTTGCTGGGTCATAGGAAGCAGATGCAATATACCCAAAGTTTCCTCACAAGCCCTGAACTTTTCATTCTCACTGTCGTCGCAGCAAGACGAATTTATCAGAGATGCAAGAACGATACTCGAACCGGCCGCCGCCATGCACCTTCTGTTTCCCTCGCTCTCTCGCGCAATGGACCGCAATTTTTTCAATGCACTGATGCGTTCCACTGCTGGAGATCTGAGTGCAGCTTCAAGTAACGCGGAGATTTGATCGGAGTCGACGGGCGCCCGGGGAGTGGTGATTTGCTCTACGCCCTTGGAGCTGTTTGCAAGGCACCATCCTTTAGCCGAACCGCACAAGGCGATTCTGGGAATCACTCGACCGCCGCCTGGCCACTCGTCGGGTCGTCGGGGTGCAGCCCTGGGCGACGTGGCTGGCCGTGCACCTAATGCAGGCTGCCTCTGACAAAGATCTTGCAGTTTCCTGGGTCATAGGAAGCAGATGCAATATACCCAAAGTTTCTTCACAAGCCCTGAACTTTTCATTCTCATTCTCGTCGCAGCAAGACGAATTGATCAGAGATGCAAGAACGATACTCGAACCGGCCGCCGCCATGCACCTTCTGTTTCCCTCGCTCTCCCGCACAGTGGATTGTAATTTTTTCAATGCACTGATGCCTTCGACTGCTGGAGATCTGAGTGCAGCTTGAAGTAACATGGAGATTTGATGAGAGTCGACGGGCGGCCTGGGAGTGGGGATTTGCTCTACGCCCTTGGAGCTGTTTGCAACACACCATCCTTTAATGAGGCGACGCAGCATGTGGTTTGGAGTTAAATCGAAATTCTCTAGCGGCTGCATGGTAGCAGGACATGTTTTCTTGTTGCACGAAAAAATCCAGTGCTCTATGCTTTCTCGATCATACAGTTACGGGGTCTCTCATAAGCTGAAGTATGAAGGCACCTCCACCTCCGAACAATCATGTGGTGAGTTATTGAAGCTTAACATAGTAACGTTGGTATCAATACAGCGAGATAACCAGTTAATCAGATCGACGAGATTTCAGTTATTAAATAAGGAGACGTTGTAAGGCTTGAATGCCGACCTGAGCTATTCTCGAACTCACATAATTGAAGCTTAGCGTCTATGAATATGTAGTCTCTCTTGCTGCACAATTGTAAATGTCAACGCACTCGCTCTCTCAAGGTTAGGTTTTACAGTCAACTGTCAGGCGGTCGATTCCTGTAGTCTGCAATTCCACTGTACGAACGTTCCAATTAGCAGACTCTTTCAGCTTTCAACGCAAACACTAATGGTGGTAATATTTTGATCCAGTCCATAAGCCACTGTAACCACACATATGAGACTATTGACTTTTGAAAATCTAGAAAGATGGAAACAGCGGAAAAGTCATCATTAAAAGCCCATCGTATCGCAATGCAGTGTTTAAAACGATTAAAGGGCCGAGATATTCGAGCTTCGACTAAATCTCTATTTATGAGCCAGAGAGAAAGCAGAAGATTGATTTAATAGTCAATCTTTGTACGTCCACGTTTATATACTAGTATACTAAGATATTTGTCACTTGAAAAGTAAGTTAAATGTGGAAAATTCAACATTCTAGTGTTCAAGCATTTTAATTTTGATTTAATAGATTTATTTCAAGTTGTAATTTTATTCCATTGCTACAAATTTTGACGGTTACCTATATCAGTTGGTATAGTACTTTATGGATTAGAAAGTAGTGGGATTTATTTGGGAATTTGTTTTTAATGTAAAATTAATAGGATCTTTGAGTTTTAATTTTATGCAGTAGTCTTATTGTTTAATTGTTTTATTTTTTTAATATATATAGATATATATATATTTTTTTCCTTTAAATTTTGATAAAATTTTGTTGGAATTATTAGTTTAATTTGTAGCTTCTTTTAATAGAGTATGAGTATTTTAAAGATTTCATGGTATCGAATTTATTTAGACATTTAAAAAAGCATTTTAAATCAAAATACACGTTTTCATTATAAACAAAAATTTTATAACATATAATAATTAAATAATATATATTTTTATTACAGGAATACAAATTTTGGTAAAACTTTTTAATACAATTTTAATGTCAAAACATATAAGAATTAAATAATAGATAACTTTATTTGTTGAATTTACTTTTTGGTAAAAATATTTAATACAATTTGTTTTCCTGAGATATTTTTTATAAATTTGTTTAATTTAAAATGTAGTAGTATAAAAAAACCAAATGATATAATGAGTTGGGTTGTCGTATACAAAATGGATGAGATGTCTTTTACTCATAAATTAAACAAAAGGGACTGCAGGGTAGCAAGTCCTTGCTATGGATTTTGAATAGGCTATCATATCTAGCACACAGTGAACTTGGTTCCATCTTTCAGAGCATTCGCAAGCTTGTTCAAAAAACTTTTTGTTCATGTCAAACTGGAATTCGATATCTTGACCAACTCGTTTAACCTTTCTTCTATCTTGGGTGACTATCATGTAGTTTAACATTTTCCCAACAGTACATCCAATGAAAGTCACTTCACACACTATGATGTTCACTGTATAACATATTTCTTCTCATACTTCTGTCACATAGGTGAGGCACTTCGACCTGCTTTGATTGCTATGGAAGGTCCTCACTGTCTTGACATGAGCAACAAGAATGATTAGATCTATCTATATGTACCAAATTCCCATCATGATACCCTCTCTCAAATCGGGAACCCATCTTCTCAAAGATCACAAGTCTTTCAAAACATCCATCACGAATTTTATGATCCAATCGTCGAATGGGTGGAACAATCCTACTTGGCAAGTCGTGTTGCAGGTAACAACCTTCAGTCCTTCCTCACACTCGCTAAGAAACTTGGTGCATAACAAAACACACTTGCAAGAGGCCTCCTAGGTTTGTTGAAAAACGATAGTCATTGAAGAGGTAAGCATGTGTTTTGGGTGGTTGTGACACATATTTTTTCCCACAGGCGAGGCCTTCTCTCCCGTATCCAAGTTTGTCACGTTTTTGTATTTTTTGTTGCACACTATTGTCTATCTATCTTAATTGCTTGTATCTTCGTGGTTTGCAGGTCGTGTATGCCTATAGTGGCTTCACTGGAAATTTTATTTCACATAACCCTAACTATTTAGCGTAGGAGTAGGAGTAGTGTTTTCTTTCTTGCTTGCCTTTGCTTTCTAGTGTGCATGTTTTTTTCTTGCTGACTTGGTTTAGTTTGTTTGCTTGCTTGTTTTCTTTTCCCTTGACTTTGTTATTTTTTCTTCGTTTTGTTTTGTTTTCTTAATATCACACTATTTTTGGTTTTTCCAATAAGTGTTTCCCTCTACTAAGTTCTGGCTTTTGAATGAGTATGTGGCTAAGATCCAAGGAGTCTTGAAACATTGTAACACTTGGCCGGTCATGTGTCCATTTTCTCTGTGCTTGGTTGTAACCTTCGGCCGATGAAGTCTTGACGGAAAACACAAGCCGTCTGGAAGGGAAGCTCTGGTCCAACAATGAACATGTATCCACACTGCGAAAGCCCATGCCTATACTCAGTCTTCTGCTATGTGTGTTCAAGCTCATCCAACTAGTAGAAACGCAAAAGGGGAAAATCTAAATGAGCAAACCTATATCAGAGTTCTTACATGCTTCTTTGAAGGAACAACCTCTTCTACTCTCAATAAGTCAAGATTCCTCTTCTGCCCCAAAATTAAATAAGTGCCTATGCACAGTCCTCTTTTAAAAAATACAAAGTCGAAAGAAGAGAAAGGCTTCCTACACAGAGAGATGAATCATGCACCTCCACCAGGGTACTAAATAGGCTCACTGGCAGTAGAGCAATGCGTGTGTTCCTGTGTGACTCTGTCGGGCTACTGTATAGGCCTACTGGAAGTGAAGCAACACCAGAAATGAAAACTTACTCTGAAAATTTTAAACACATGAGCCAAACTTCCCTTCCCGATTTTCAAACACCGTGATCAAGTTGAAACTTGTTGTTGTGTTTGAATGAGTTGGAAAAAGGTGAACCATGCTTGTCCATCGAGTAAGTGGGAAAGCCGAAGTAACCTACACAACGATTCAATACTCCCTGATAGACCAAGGCCCTGTGCTGTTAATGGACCAAAACAAAGAAGCTGGGATTCAACCAGTGTGTCACCAAGTGTTGTAGCGGCTACAACACCCTCCAAAATTTTTGCATGCATCCAATTTCGAACCCTTCCTTGTTTTTCTTTGATATTTGTAAACACTCGATCTCATCCCATGAGCTCGTTTCGAGTCTTTTCACTCTCTTCGCTTAACCGTTCATCGGACATATTTTAGCTTACATGTCACAATGTCATGCTTACCGTCATGTTCTCACTATGTTGAAGGTATGTCTTCGTGTGTACAAGTTGTGCTCGCAATGTAAGCATATGTCACACTCACACACAAAGTTGTATTGAATGTCATGCAAGTGTAGTCACGGTCGTTCAACGATCTATCTCAAGTTTCACACTTGTTGCTCATGCCCATTGGTTAGTCACACTGAACATGTTGTCTTGTTGGTTTGAGGTGTCTTGTCGTCAAGTTCTGTTGAGTGTCTATTCACAAGGTCATGCATGCACAAGTTCGCTCACTCATACACTTAGTCATTTTTTCTGAAACCCTATCAACCGAACAACCCTCCCATAGTCGGACCTCTGCTCAATTGCACTGCGTAGTCCCATCCCTCAGTGATCATGTACTGCTGCCCATAAGTGCATAGAGCTTGAGGCTGCCTCCCAGGCAGTTTGCACTGTGAAATCCTAGAATTGGCCTAACTGGTTGTCACCCATAACAACGCAGAATTTTCTCAGCAATCCATCTCAATCTGCATTGCCCACAATCAAATCTATCAAACTTCCCACAAGTCAACCGGAGAGTTTGATTGGGCAGTGACCCCGGGCTTCACTCCACCAAAAAATTGCACTGAAGATGCCAACATCGCCACCTCCTCTGAATGAATAACTTGCATGGACATGAAGGAAAAACACCTGTTGCATGTCACTGCATTGTCCCTGAAATTTGCGCAGTTGTGTCAGCCAGTCCCCTTGTCAACTAGCCTGCTGCTCCTCCTGAAAAATGTGCAATTTTCTTGGGCTATCCTCTAGTTGCCTGACATCCCACTCAACCCAGAAACTATGTAGAAATGTCTTGTAGGCCAGCCTCCCAGTTCTTCACATTTTTGGCCAACAAGCTCCCGTGGCCCGTTATCAACCTCCTTGGGGAATCTACACAGCTTTCACTGCTAGTATCCTCCCTATTACTTGCACTGCCTCCCTTGAAAATTTGTGCAGTTTTTCCCTCCAGCCAAGCCAGATCCCGCAGATGGTCAATGTGTTCCCAAATTCTCATCTCAACCTCCCATTGACCTCTACGCAATTTTTCTTGACAGTTCCTCGGATCCTAAATCCCGACCTAAAATGTGCTCTACGTAATTTCAGAGCCTTGTCCTCTCTCCCAGTCACCTGCACCCGAAAATGAAAGATTATGCATCGTGGTAGACTAGGAGATTTTTGTATATTATGTCGTCTCATCATGAGTGATAGCAGATATAGGTACATGGATGAGACATGGTGCGATGATGAACATGATGAACAAGGAGTGCATGATAGGAGACTTGTTCGCGAACGGATGAACACATGAAGCATGCCAAGTGAAAGTGAAGGGGATACATGCACATGCAACATAAAGTGAACACCAATACCATCAAAGACTCTGCACACCTTGCCATGTGGAGGTGAAGTTGTGATACACCAAGTGTACACTCATCACTCAATAGCACTACAGCTCGACATGGACACCGCCATCAGCATGAACATCCCAGCATTGTCGTGTCGTGTCATGTCATGAGTCATCTCATCCACATCACTACTATGGGCCATATTGTTGTAATAAATGTAATGTAATGTGGAAGTCCAAGAGACCCACATGTAAAGTTGAAGATTCATGTAAAGTTGAAGAGTCATGTAAGTCAAATAGTCAAGAGGGAATTCAAACAGTCACAAGAATCAGATTCACCCCTTGGCTATATATACCCCTCATTTGTAAATGAAAAATAATTTTCACCTTGGCTCCTCCCACATATCCTTGAGAGTCTGTAGTCTCTTCTTTGAGGAGTGAGCAGTGGCTCCAACGCCCCGTTATCAGAGTTAGTGATGTAATGGTGTACCAATGTGTCTTGGAACTTTTGCTTAATTCAGAAGCCTGTTAACAAGCCATCACATTTTCACACATGTATTGTATTTGTTTGTAATATTATTATTTGGAAGCTTGTAATGCGTGCTTATTTAACCTGTATTAAGACAGTTGAACTATTTCAGTTGTTTTAGTATATATGCTCTTGGAAATGTGTTGTATCAGTTGTTGACGTTGTCTCGCCTGTGTGGATTATTTTGTTGGACACTCAGAAAAAACATTTTCATAAATTTGTTATAACGACCGTCACACTTGTGTGGACTATTCTGTTGGGTGTTGCATGTTATATCTGTTCACCTTGTGTTTGTGACTTTTGCATCCGTGTGGACTGCTCCGCCGAAAGTTGCACATGTCCTTTTGTGTTGTGTGTCTCTAACAGAGTTGGGACTATTCCCTTTTGACTTGAGACTCACTCTCACCCTCTCCCTCTGTAGTGAAATAACCTTGACATAAGTGAAACTAAGCACTCACCAAGCATGTGAACCTCATTGTTCGAAGACAAATAAAACCACTCTCATGTGCTAACATGCAAGAGCTCAGGCAAATATTTAAGATAATGGAAATCGGGCCATCATACAGGATGGGACTCCTACACCAAATGGTGTGAGGTCTAGTTGGGACTTCATACCGAGGAGATCCCCTGAATGTTGGTGGATCCAACACTATCAACAGGTGGTTGATTCGATTGAAAACCTCAAGTCCTAGAGGAAGAGTTGATAAACAACATTTAGGAACCAAAATTAGGATGATTAAACCAAAGAAATATGAATACTACAATCATGCCTTGTAGAACCTAAATGAGAGAACACAAGAAGGTAAGAGTATATAGGGGTGCCAATGAGACCTAGGAAGGAGTAGTGAAGAAATCCTCCTTAACCACACTGAAAAATACCATTTTCGTTGTGTAGTTACAAGACTATGGTATCCCATAAATGAAACCTTGATTTTATTTTCCTTATCAACCAATAGACAGACAAAATCCAACAAACCAATAGAATTAGAGAATGCCAAAAAAAGTGGGGAAAAATTAATCAATGTAAAAACAATTGTAACCTTCAAACACCAAAGGAAAATTGAATGGAAAGGTTGAAGGTACAACTTAATGGAAAGAGGTATGACAAGGAAGCAATTCCAGTAAATCTCCCTCCCAAATAAATAAAGTTCTATCATGCTCAAATTTCCAACAACTTCTTAATTTCAGTCTAAATTTGAAATAATATAGGAGAAACAGACTTATTGTGCTTTCTAAACTATCACCTAGCTATTCAAACCATACAAATAGGATCTTTTAGGGGAATTATTTCGAAAACAATGTGAATTTACATTCTTGCTCCCACCCTTTCTTATCACCTCCCACTCTTGACTCCATCTTCCCTTTCATCACTGATATGGCATCACTATAAGTACCAACACTCCAGGTTTTAAGCACTGGAGAGACCATCAAATCGCTTAACCAAACTCCATTCATCCTAAGAACCATCATCAAAGCATCTGCGTGAATTGTTTTTCCTTTCGAAGACCAAGTGTGTAAGGTGTTATTTCGCTAAACACTTCTCCTTGCTATTTAATGAGATATGACATCGCCATTTTCCACCCCTAATGGGAAATTTTATTATTTTGTAATTATTTAATCCTATTTCAAGATTATTTTTAACAATTATATTTTCATTTAATTTATTTTCTAACATATTTCTTTTGTAAAGTAAATTTATATTTCCATAAATTAAGAGACACATCAAAATAAAGTTAGGTATGTCATGTTCTCCCACTCGAGAAACTAGACTAGAGATATAACTAAAGTTTTAGAAACATCCAAAAAAATAGTTTACTTAGTCACATCAACATGGAAAAAAAATTATTTGTAGTATATCTCCTTTAGGGGCATAACCATATTTAACTAACAGAACCATAGAAAGACAATTTAGAAACATAAATGACATAAATATTGATTTCAGGCTTTTGTGATCCATATAGATTTAGAGAATGTCTTTCATATTAATCACAGTATCATTTTTTGTTCTATGTTTCGAACCATCTAATTTGGTTCATCCTTGAGGATGAACCACTTGGATGGTTCAAAACGTCCAACAACAAATGATAATGTGATTAATTTGAAAGACATTCTCTAATACATAAAGATTTCCAATTCGACTTATCGAAGTTGGAGACCTCCACTAGAATAGGCTCCTTGCTCCTATCATGGGAGTAGTCGAGGTCAAGGGGATGCCTAGGTGAGCCTCCACACAATCCAGCCTATGATCCATAGAGCTCAATATGAAATGCATCTCATCCAATGTTAATAGAAATTCTTCTTTTACCTTATTCTTGTTACGCAAAACTCTATCCAGCAATAGCTTCAAGTAATAGTAGATGCCCATTATGTACATATACTAGTTGTAGCATCCCTAGGTGTGGTCCATATTCAACACCCAGTCAAAAAATTTAATTAAAACCTATGTATTCATTAGAAAATATCTTTCCTTTGCATTTCCTATTTTCATCATCTCTATTTCTTCTCAGATCAGCTTAGGAGTATGCTCTTTGTATTGATGATAGATCTCTTGATGCTTTGTTGGGCATAAGAGTCTTCTTGCTATCTATAGCATGTCAGACCTTTCCCATTGCATGCTTGTTTTTGGGGGCATGGTGGATGAGTACCAACAAATACCTTATAAATTACTACTCAAGTAGAGCATGCCCTATGAATTGGTCAAGGGAAATCTATTAAGATGAAAAAAAATGATTAAATGGAAGGGATTGGGATCCTAATGAGAATTCGATTAACAAGGGAGAGGACAAGCATCAATAGTGAGGAAGGGAGACATGGGAAAATGGTAATAAAGGTGAAGCCAAATGAGACAAACCTAGAAGTAAAGCCTAGCCTTTGTAACTAGTAAAGTTGGGGCTCAATAAATGAAAGAAGAACTTGAGGACATATCAAAGAACGAGGAGAGCTACAATAAAAAAATCCATAAATCAAGAGATATAAATAGAATGACCAAGAGGTTACCAACATAGGACCCAACTGTAATGAGTTGAACGGAGCCATCATGTAACATAATTTGGCCTTCAGATTACATTTATGTTAACTGCGAAGCCACCCATCGTGCAGAGAATTGGCACCATGTGCCATGAATATTTTCCCTGCCATTAAAGGACGATAACTCTTGGAGAGACCAAATAGGAGTGGAGTGAGCTGCAATAAAGGACAAACTAGCATTCAGGGTAGTGATATAAGGAAACAACTCTTTAAACTCTCATTAATTTAGTACTAGAGCTCCCCTCGCCCATAATTAGATAGTGTTAACCTCCATAAGAAGCCATGCAATAGTGCATGTTGACTTGATTATCAAGGGAGAAATGGATTTCAATTTCCTCATCTTAAATGCTTGGTGGGAAAATGGCAACACAACCCTCAACTATCTCCCATCAAACACTCTATCGAAAAATATATTTTCTAATAATTATATTTTATATTTTTTCTCTTTTAGATTTTATCACCAATTTCTTATATTATTATTAAAGTTTTTATTGTTATTAATAATGGATAAAGTATTCACTATAAATGTTACTTCGAAAAAATAATTGAACACAATATTATCTAAAACAAGAGCCACGTGGTGGCATGTTACTGCTTATTTGTATACATGAATTGTGTGCATATAGTTTTTAGTTTATTTGTATGCAATGTCATGTGGGAAAATTAAAATATTTGAAAAAAAAATCATTGAAAATTTATATATTTAAAATTTCAATTATATTTTTATATTAAAAATTTTGATCAATTCAAAAAGAAATAGTTATAGTTGAGTTAGAAATGAAATCATTTGAAAATTATTTTAAATGGCTGACTAGTTAAACTTATATAATTTGGCTAGCCAAATATAAAATCAAATATATCCTTAACTAAAGGTTTATAAACATCTATATAACAAGAAATTTTTGTGGAGTATTTATTTAAAATATCTAGAAATGCCATGACCCAATTTTCCCAACTAGAACATTTTTATAGTCATATCAATGTTCCATTCAACAAAGCCTAAGAGACTAAAATTGAAACATGAAAGAAGAAAATGAGTTTTATAATTTACTTATTAGCAATAATAGGTATAATCGAGTGCCATATTGGACTAAAATTTTCCACTTTCTATAGCAAAATAATAATACAAAAAAGCCTTTGCATCACTCTACATTTTTAGAGGTTGATGCTACATTAACAATAATTTTGAGATAGTCAAAATTAAACCCCCAAATATGACATTGCTTATTATTATTACATTTTTATGTGTAATTGAACAGTATATAGTTTTCAAGAATTCCAATAATTGGTGCTCAAATTCTACATTTCCAATGCTAGTATCCCATAGAAATTTAAATGTTTTTTTTGGTTGGTGGTCCACGATAAAATCCTCACAACGTCAAATCTGCTCAAGAGAGGATTTCATGGGCCTGGAAGATGTGCTCTTTGTCAGATATCTTCGAAATACATAAACCATATATTTCTTATGTGCCCTTTTGTTGTTGTTGTATGGAAAGAAGTCCAAGATATTCTCCATATATATGCAGTGTGGGAAAAATCCTCAGTGGGTTCTTACCTATCAAAGTGGTCCATGGAGTAGAAGGAATATAGATCTCTTCCATTCTACATTATTTGGGGAATTTAGAGAGTGAGAATGTAATGCCCTCCTCCCTTATCTACCCAAGTAACCGGCCAACGGGGGTACATGTGACGAGAGGCTACTATGAAATTATTCAACCTCCTAGGTATCCTTAAGGAAGTGGAATCAATGGAAACCCATCGAAAATACCTTCCACATCAGCAACAACACTCCCAGGAGCCATCCCAACCACACAGGTATCATGTCGCTGGGTCCCACTGAGTTTTTAAGTTATTAAACCTCTCGACGCTACCATGTTATGGGCATGCCATCATTCGGAGAGCTCTAGATGCTCCCACAAGCCTACATGCATGCATCCATGGACTATTTGTAGTAGACATCTGCCAGAGTCCATCGAATTTAAGGAACTTTTCAAGCCAAAAATTCTGGCCACTTCCCAGAACTTTTTGTAACTTCTGAAATCCATTAAACACATGATGACAAGACTAATAAACCAAAAACTAACTTGAGGACTAGGCCTGACCATCGCCAACTGGGACTAACATTATATCAAACACTTGGCATCAATGCAATATACAGGTCTAAGATACAAGAGAGAGAATGAATGTCTGAAAACTCTTATGAGACATGACAAGAAGGATCACCACCTTCTCCCTTGAACTATTTCCTTGGTAACTCGCCAATACTGAGGTAGATGAAATCTACCGCAAGGCAACAAAAATCATCATTCCAATTGAAGAGCGGTGGGATAAATTGTGTGAATTTCAGGACTAAAGAAAAGATCAGCTACACCCAACGCGACACCCAAATCGTGGCAACTCAGCAACTATTCTCCACCAAAATAGTGCCAAACCTCCAAATCACTTCACTAAATTCACTTCTTTTCGTCATATTAGTCAATTCTTTTAGTTTGAAGTTAATAATAGAATGCCATGTCGATGCGGAATTGATTGTAATATTTTTTGTGAATTTTGTTTAAATACTTCATTCAGTCGAAGTATTAAGGGTTGGTTCCTGATCATTGTAACTCTTTTTATCAAGCATTGTACTTTTCCCACGCTGCTGGAGCATCATTAATAAAAAGACTCTTCACAGGATTCTTGTGTTGCGATTTATTGGTGATGTTTTTCTTATTGTAATTGTTGTTTTCATTGTTATTCTCTCCATGTTAATCATCTGAAATCTAATTGTAAAATAGGAAATGTGAAAAATAAGATTTGTTAATTGAACACCTTATTTGGACTGCTTTTACAATCTGTATGTTTTCTTTTGAAGTCTGATTGAAAAATTCTTAAATGCTTTTCAATCACTACTGAATCACTCTTTTTCTCCATTTCATAATTCAATTTAAAGATCCAGTAAATGTAACTAGCTTGCCCTGTGATTACTCTTTTAAACATTTGGTGCAACATCCAACTTTATTTGACTCCATAGACCAATGGAAAGAAAGTAATTTGATTAGATCAACCAACCAAACCAATCAAATAAATTCAAACAACAAACCAAGCATAATCATAATTAGGCTAAAATCATCTTAAAAAATAAAGTTAAATCATAAAGAGAGATCCCAGCTGCAAA
This sequence comes from Pinus tabuliformis, assembly GCA_031772625.1. Lineage (NCBI taxonomy): Eukaryota > Viridiplantae > Streptophyta > Pinopsida > Pinales > Pinaceae > Pinus > Pinus tabuliformis. The sequence goes on along the minus strand of CM062816.1, from coordinate 209,777,802 downwards.
AGTGGTTTGATGTTGTCCCCTATAGTTATTCTCCCAAATCTTAAAATTATAGAACGATAACATAGTGGCGACAATATTGGGGACAATATTTTATCTTCCTCAGAAAAGTGTATCAAGTTCTATATCTGTTTTTTGATGGTGAATAGTGATCAGACATAAGAAGGCTAAATTATTCACCTGGAAACTCCATGTTCAAAGTATCCAGAGCTTCAAAGTTTTCGGCGTGACTCCACTATCAAAGAATCCAGATTTTAGAGCATTCATGGTGAATTCACTACACGTTGATAAGATTTCTTGCTAAACAAGATGACAGGGTATATGGAAAATCTTCTATCTTGTGAAGTTTTAAAAGGAATCAGGAATGAATTAGTAGAATTTCAAATTGATGAAGCTTTTTTAACGGTCGTGTTTCATCATTTGAAATCGAGCAAATATCCTTCTAAAAGTAAAATTTGTTTTCTTGAGTTAGTTGCTAAAAGATTTGAGAAGGATATTGAACTTTTGGATCTTCAGATTTAGTCCTATAGTTTCCAAGATCCTCAAAAATTCTTGGAAAATCTTCCTTCTCCAAAACAAGAGGAGATTCTATTGCCTTTTAATTTGTAGATTTATCAAAATTTTGTTTTACAATATGTGGCTGAAAATGAAGAGTTGGAATTAGGGTTTAATGTTGAGGATACAAAGGATGAGATCATCCATGATCTACTGGTCATTGAAGGCCTGCAAGGTAAACTAGTTAATCATGCCTTTATTGATCATGTAGCAGACTACATGGAGGTTCTTTTCAGCTTAAGTGTTCAACCATGTTTTCATTATAAGAACAAGATCCATCTATAGTTTCCATTACATATTACAGCCTTGATTTTGGGGACAAAAAGTCAAGCTATCCATTTGTTTTTGCTAATAGGCAGTCAAGCAATCCACTTGTTTCAGCAACTACTTGACTGGCTTCATTGGCATTTTTGTATTATTTGAGTCAGCATGATTTTCAGCAATGTAGGGTAGGTAGCAGTGTGCAAATAAGCTCAGTACTTTGAGCATTTTTCCAAGCATTCTTTCCAGTTTCAGTTTCAATTCAATGTGTTTCAGATTTCAGTTTGTAGAAAAGGTTTGATTTCAGTTTGATATTTTCAGTCATAGAGATTTTATGGCAAAGCATCTTGCAAATTTGGGATCAACCCAAGGGATAAGTCTACTAGTCTACGGTGTTCTTGACACTTCACCAGGAAGTGTCATCCCTAGCTGGAGCCACTGTTAGGGTCCTATAATTATTATAGGGTCACTTGACGATGATTATTATATTTCAAATGTTGTAAATAATATTCCATATTGTAAATTATTTCCAAAAAAGGTCAAAACCTTAAGAAAAATAAAAAAATATGCTTGCAAGACAAAATGTAGCATTAGAGGATAATTAAGTATGTTTAGATTAAATTAATCACATCATTTAAATGTGATTAAATAAAACTGTAATAAAGGCCTTGGTACTATAGTTTGATTTTATTGTAAGGTTGAAAACGACAAAAAGGGATTTTGTCACATGGGGTTAAACAGTTGCATATTTCCCGCTCCATAGATAGATGGCTCACAATCCTTTTCGGACCCCCTTCTCCATCCTATATTTACCACCAGGGGGAGGAGGGGGGTGTCCAAAAAGGAAGTTTTACCCCACCGATCCCACGCTACATGTATTCTCCCTCTGTGTTTCGCACCCCCCCTCACGATACCGCCTACCACTTCGACCCCCCTTGAAAACTTCTTACCACTGTCCTTTCCCACCATATTTCCCACACACTCATGGTTATGTTACCCTCTATTCCCCAACTGCCATGTCACCTCCTGCATCCACGTCATTCATTTGTCTCATGATAAGTTGAAACTATGCTTTATCCTATACGCCACATTTATTTCAAACGTGGTTTCCAAACTAATGAGGATGAATTTTTAGAAATGGAAAGAGGTTTTTGCTTCCAACATCCTCACGTATAGAAACCTCTCTCATTTTTCTAACATCTATTATGGTTTGTGATATTCAGATGAAGCTTTGCAGACATATTTTCCCAAAGTTTCCTATTTAGTCATACTTTTGAAGATCAGATTGAGGCCAATCTTAGATGACTTTTGAGAAACTGGAGGAGGTTGGGGTTCCTAAGATGCCAAATTACAATAACCTGCTTCATATTTTACACATATATTATAGAATGACAGATATAGTTACATCTTTACAACTTTTTTTCGGACTTTGCAAAGTCCTGTTTTAGACATATTCTTGCAGAGAATATTGGGTACAACTGGAGCTGCATTTTGGGAACTTGAGAGAGGCTTATCTCAAGAACATATTTATCTATGATAACCTCTCTCACTTTTTACATATATATATCGTATTGTGATATAAAAAGGGATGATTGGACCCTATTTTTCATAAATTTGGGAGGAAAATGCTCAAAGACAGTTATCCACCTCATCAACTAAGAGTTGGAATCAAATTTGAATTTCTCTTCTTTGTCAACATAAATCCATAATGATGGTGCCAAGTAGATATATTAGTTTTGAATTTCCTGAATTTCATTTCTATTTGTGTAAAATAGTTTAAGATATTTGAAAAAAGATCTTGAGATTTTTATGAAGATATTTTAGTTAAGAATTTGTATAAATACTTCATCATTTGAAGTAAGAGATGTTGGGATTTGTAATGAGAAAGACTACCATTCATTCTAAAGTTGTTCACTGAGTTCAAGTGACCTTTTGCAGTAATACAAGACAAGTTGTTTTAGGATTCCTGTGTCATATCTATTTGGTGAAGTGCATCTACTGTTCTTTGTTTATTTTCTTGGTCTATCATGCTTATGCATTCTCTATTCTTAATTGTTAAACAGAAAGTATAAGTTCATAATTCATTTCTTAACACTATGTACTTAGCGTTGACAATTCTAAATGTTTTCCTCTGATATCAAGTTAAAGAATGCTTAACTGCTCTTTAGCTTCAATTGAATCTATTTCTCTTCTTCCACTTCATTTCATTTAAATCTAAGAGATCCAATAGTATGCCTACCTTTCCCTGTTTCACTTAAGCTTGATACTTTTGCAAATTGATCACCCCAAGCTCTTTTGACTCCATTTCCTAATGGCCTTCCCTTGTTGTTCCAACCAAACCAATTCAAAAACCAAACTCTGAGCCCAATAACTAGCCTAAAATTATAATCAAAACAAAGTTAAATTTGATAGAGAGAGCCCTCTCTGAAGCTGGTAGGGCTAGATCCCAGCTTCCAAAGTAGGTTTGTGGTTACCTCTACAATTATTTCTCAGCCTTATTAAATTACAGAGTGCTAACACATCATGTATAAATATATCACATTAGGTTAGCTCAAAACACAACCATCATAGAACAAAATCATAAATCACATGTAACCAGCATAAACCATAATCATAATTCACATGCATAATAAAACTGAAATAAAACACAAATAGTTATCCTTTAATCAATCCTTAGCTTCTACCTTTGTCTTTATTCTATACGCACTCCAGATCGGTTTCCACACCCGAAAAACACCCAGTTCCTTCTCCTCAACCATGTGCACATACACATAGTGTGCATCACACACATACAACCACTCATGGCATACAACACCATGAAATACATGCACCTATACCTGAAAAACAACACATACACCTACATCCAGTGTACAACACAACACAATACATACTCCTACATCCATTGTACACCATAATAGAATACATATACATACACAGAGTACAACACAATGAATACACATGTCATGATACCACGACTACATAATGCTACATCTACACAACACAACATGTATGACATGCACATAATACCACATGTACACCAGTACTCCATGTACAACATGTACACAGTACCACCTATACACAGCACCACCTACATCACATGTACACAACATCACATGTACACAACACCACCTATATAATGTGTACACAATGCCACATGTACATTGTACCACCTATACAAAGTGTACACAACACTAGACGTACAGAGCACAACATGCATGGCATGTACACGACACCATATGTACACAGTACCATATGCACGACATGTACACAACACCACCTACACACAGTACCATATGTACAACATATACACAACATCACATGCTCACAGCACCAGATGTACAATCATGCACACAACACCATATGTACAAAGCACTACATGTACAACATGCACACAACACCACATGTACATACAATTGCATATCCAACATGTACATATCATTGCATATCCAACATGTACATAGCATCATATGTACACAACACTGCATATCCAACATGAACATATGATGCTATGTACATGTTGGATATGCAGTGATATGCGAACAACATCACAGATGCAACATGTATAATATATATAACATATGCACAAGAGTAGTACCACACCTCCAAAACCACACTATCCCTACCAAGCAACCTTTCTTACAATGTCTCTTTGTCATCCATGCTTATCTTAGCATGTCATGAGTAGATTTTTTTCATTCTACTGATGTATCCTTTAGCGTTACCTATCATAACATAAACATAGGCATAATACAAGCATACGACATCGATTCATATCCACATGATATTTACCTCGTATATTTTTCATGACTACTCTCCCCACTTGATTCCCCATAAGACTAGGAACCTTGTTATGTCATTCACCTATATAAGAAATCATTCTTGCACAAGATGTTAGAAAATTATATATTACAAAGCAATGAAACACATAAAATATTGCAGAAAGAAAAACAAAAAACAAAAAAACAAAAAACAAAAACAAAAACAAACAAACAAAAACAAAAACAAACAAACAAACAAACAAACAAACAAAACAAAAAAACAAAAAACAAAATAACAAAACAAAACAAAAACAAAACAAAAAAACAAAAAAACAAAAAAACCAAAAAAACAAACAAACAAACAAACAAAACAAAACAAAACAAAACAAAACAAAACAAAACAAAAAAACAAAACAAAACAAAAAACAAAAAAACAAAACAAAAAAACAAAAAAACAAAAAAAAAACAAAAAAACAAAACAAAACAAAACAAAAAAAACAAAAACAAAAATGCATAAAACAAGGGAGATACATATATACGTGGTTAACCCAATTTGGGCTATGTCCATGGAGAAACAACCATTCCTTTATATTATCTAGCAAAATGAAGAGATACAACCTACAACAAATCTGTTGTATTTTCCTCTTCGCTCTCACACAATCTCCTCTCTCTTTTGTCACTCAAAATACACATCTACATAGTCACAATACAATTACCTCATATATAGCGAGGGGTTGCCTTATAGGGAAAAAATCCCTAAATTAAATATAACTTCTACCATCAGATCATCCACCTAATGAATGGCCCATATTAACTATGAAATTATAATATTTTATAGGGAAATTCTACATCTATTCTCGAAAAATCGTCATCACCCCCCTTGGCGGCAAAAAGATGGGCAATTTTGCCACCCCATTATGAACTGGGGTCCAATGCGGTGATACCTCTAAATAAATAAGATAATCAGGCTCCACACCCAACAATCTCCCACTTAGAGACTGATTATAGCAACTCCACTACTGCTTCATTTTCTAGACAATGACTCCACTTTGGACCTGGTTTTTTCTCATCTTCATCATCATACTTGAAGGCCAATTAAAACTAAGCAGAATCTCAGTTTCTCCCTATTTACAACTTTTGTTAACATAACTGCAGGATTCTGGCTAGTGTGTATCTTTTCCAACTTCAATTGTCCATCTTCCAACACTAATCGTATGAAATGGTACTTTATTTGTATATGTTTAGTCTTGGAATGAAATGTAGAGTTATTTTCAAGATGAATGACACTCTGGCTGTTACTGTATAACCTGCCTAACTCTTGCTTCTTACCCAATTCATCCAGAAACCTTTGTAACCAAATCATTTCTTTACGAGCCTCTGTAGCAGTAACATACTTTGCTTCCATTATTGAGAGTGCAACAACACTTTGCAATTTTGAAACTCAATTGACAGTTGTTCCACCTACAACAAACACATACCCTGTGGTGCTCCTCTTGTTATCTCTATCAGTTGCCATATCTACATCAACATATCCCTATAGAGAAATGTTTGAACCACCAAAGCGTAATTCTTGATATGTAGTACCTCTCAAATACCTAAGAATCCACTTCACTACCATCCAATGTTCTTTTCTTGGATTTTTCATGTACCTGCTTACAACTCCCACTACATGTGCAATATCAAGCCTTGTGCAGACCATTACATACATTAAGCTTCCAACTGTTGATGCATATGGAACTTTAGACATATAATCCATCTATTCCTGACTCTTGGGATACATCTCCTTCCTTAGTTTGAAATGGCTAGAGAAAGGTGTACTAACTAGCTTTTCATTCTACATATTAAATCTTTCAACACCTTTTGTATGTACTCACTTTAAGACAATGCTAATATGCGACTTTTCCTGTCTCTACTTATTCTCATACCAAGGATTTGTTTTGTAGCACCCAAATCCTTCATTACAAATGAGTTTGTTGATTTTCTTTTGAGCACATTTATTTCCTACATGTTAGAACCTACAACAAGCATGTCATCTACATACAATAACAATATAATATAACTTCCATCATTTTTCCATTTGAGATAAACACAATGATCAAAGTGACATCTAGTATAACCTTGTTCAGACATAAACCTATCAAATTTTAGATACCACTTCCTTGGAGTCTGTTTTAATCCATACAAGTTCTTCTTCAACCTGCACACTAGTTTCTTCTTCCCTTTGCCCTCATTTCCTTGTGGTTGTTGCATATAGCTATCTTCCACCAAATCCCCGTAGAGAAAGGTTGTCTTTGCATCTAACTTCTCAAGATTTAAATCTTCAGCTGCTACTAGACTTAAAATAGTTCTGATTGAAGTCATTTTAAAAACAAGAGAAAATGTCTCATCAAAGTCTATACCTTTTTTAGGTGCAAACCCCTTCACCACAAGTTTAGCTTTATACCTTTTTATACCGCCATCTTATTCCTTCAACCTATAAACCCATTTATTCTACAATTTTGTTTTACCCGTAGGTAACCTGACTAAGTCCCAAGTCTAGTTATGTACCAAGGAGTTCATCTCTTCTTTCATGGCTAGCTCACACTTCTTCCTAGTATTTACCTGCACTTATTCTTCATAACATTTTGGTTCACCAGAGTCAGTCAACAATAAATATAATGAAGGGGAGCATCATTCAGGGGGTCTACTTATCCTGGTAGATATTCTAACACCACTTTCAGGTATTTGAGGTGCTTGTTGTTGTTGTTGTTGTCTAGTTGTTGATCATTATGATTTTAAGGAACCTTTACTTTTTCTATGATCTCATCAAGCACTGTGTATTCTATGTTTTCTTTTTCTTGTTTCTTTTCCCGCATTTGATCCTTATACAAAACCTTTTCATTGAATATGACATCTTTGCTCCTAATGATTTTATGATTTTCATAATCATATAAGCGATAACCAAAATCATTAACACCATTTCCAATAAAGGTACATTTCTTTGATTTTGCCTCAAGCTTTGTTCTACTTTTTGTATTAATGTGGACAAAGGCTTCACAACCAAAAGTCTTTAAAAATGAATATCTTACCTTTTTACTTGTCCATGCCTCCTCTGTAATACCTCCATCCAAGGAAATTGAAGGCCATCTCTTTATTAGATAAACAACAGTATCTAGAGCACCTGCCCAAAATTGTAAAGGCAATCCTGCATGCAATATTGTGCACCTTGCATGCTCCATTATTGTCTTGTTCATCCTTTCTGACACACCATTTTCTTGTGGTGTTCCTAGAACTGTCTTCTGTCTACAAATTCCATGCTCTCAACAGTACTTATAAAACTCTTTTATGCAATATTCACCTCCATTGTCTAATTTGAGACACTTCAACCTTTTTCCTATCTCATTCTCAACCAAAGCTTTCCATTTCTTCAAAGTATCAAATACATCAGATTTATTTCGAATATAATAAATCCAGGTTTTTTTGGTTGCATCATCAATAAAAGTAACATAATAGTGAGAGCCACAGAGACATGATACCTTAGCAGGTCCCTATACATATGTATGCACAAGTTCTAATTTTCCTCTCTTCTTTTCTTTCCCAACTCTGAGGAATCTGACTCTCTTATATTTTCCATAAACATAATTCTCACAAAATTCCAAATCAACATGCTTCAAACCTCGCAACAAATTTCTTGAGTGAAGAATATTCATCCCCTTCTCACTCATGTGTCTGAGCCTATGATGCCACAATGTTGCATTTTCTCTTGTAGAGGTTAAAGGATTAACAGAATTAGAAATACCATTGCATAAATACAATGTACCAACCTTTTCCCCTTTTTTTATTACCAGGGCTCCTTTAGTGACCTTCCAAGTTTTATATGTAAAAGTAGTTACACAGTCTTCACCTCCCAATTGCCTTGTTGAAATTAGATTTTTCTTTAGATATGGAATATGCCTTACCTCGTTTAATAGCCATTGGTTTCCATTCTTCTGTTTTGTGAAAACTTTACCCATTCTAATGATTTTATAGGGTTTATCATCACCCAAACGAACATGTCCAAAATATCCTTGAACATAAACATGAAAATGTTTCCTATCATGTGTGGCATGGAATGAAGCCCCTGAATCTACCACCCAGGCATAAATAATATTTTCTAATGAAATAATCAAAGCATCTTGCAACACATCAATTGTCACAATAGCTTCATGATTGTTTTCTTGTTGTGCATCTCCTTCTTTTTCCTTCCGAGACTTACAATATTTCTTCAGATGTCCTTTCTTCCCACATTTCTAGCACATTATCCTCGATCTAGACTTGGATCTACCTTTCCTTGACTTACTACGATATCTTGGGCTCTTTCGTCTTTCCATTTTTCTTCCCCTAGTCTTTGCAGTCAAAGCATCACCCGATGTCTCACTGGATCTTTTCCATAACTAAACCATTCCAACTTCTGGAAATGAGCACAGAAATAACAGAGCCCTAACTTCATCATCAAAAGTTACCCCTACAGAACTTAACTGTCTGGTAACCGTACTAAATTCATTTAAATGATCAACAACAGATCACCTTCTGAAATTTTCATATCAAAAAAAGGCTTCATAATAAATACCTTATTTGAGGCCAAGGGTTTTTCATATAGTTTGGCCAATGCCAACATTAAACCCTTTGTTGTCATTTCCTTTGAAATATTAAATTCTACCAACACCGCTAGGAACAACCGTATTGTTCTAAGTTCCTTTATGTCGAGAATATCCCATTATGTGTCTTTCATACTCGTTGGCTTCTTTGTCTTTCCACACAATGGTAGGTACATATCTTTCTGATACAGATAATCTTCCATATGCATCTTCCACAGCTGGTAATTTTCATCGTTAAATTTTTCGACCCTAAACCTACCATCTCCCGCCATTGCTCCCACTCGAACTAGAAACCCTTCTCTCTTGCCATTTTATCATCCAAATAGGCCTTTGGCTCTGATACCAGTTGTTAGAAAATTATATATTACAGAGAAATGGAACACACAAAATATTGCAGAAATATAAACACAGAAACACATAAAACAAGAGAGATACAACCTACATCAAATCCATTGTAATTTCCTCTTCGCTCTCACACAATATCCTCTCTCTTTTTTCGCTCAGAATATACATATACATAGACACAATACAATTCCCTCATATATAGCGAGGGGTTTCCTTATAGGGAAAAAAACCCTAAATTAAGAATAACTTCTACCGTCATATCATCCGCCTAATGAACAACCCAGATTGACTACGAAATTGCAATATTTTACAAGGCAATTTTACATCTATTTTTAGGGGGGCTCTAAAAATCGACGTCGCCCCCCTTGGTGATGAAAAATAGGTGATTTTTCTACCCCATTATGAATTAGGGTCCAATGTGGCGATACCTCTGAATAAAGAAGATAATCAGGCTCCACACCCAACACAATAATGATCCTTGAAAACCCTCTCAGATAGTGACATAGATACATAGAGACATGGATATATATACATAAACATTAACATACAACCATCATGATCCTCTCATACTACGATATGCATACACACACATATACATATAAACATTAGCATTAACAACCAGGATCCATGACGACCCTGTCAGACATGACATACATACATACATACATACATACATACATGTATACATATATAAAAATAAGCACAATCATGATCATAATGTAATTACCAGATAACATAAGATCAAGGTTAAGAGTACACCCTTTATCTCTGCACACCACGCACAACATTAAGAACAATCGTTCCCAACATAGCCAAGGCATTTGATGTCTCGGATCCATTTATTTCACCTTTTCTATTACCTTTCTCATGATTGTACTGCCACTTTCCATTTATACCAATGGACTGAACCAAAACAACTAATTGTCATATTATTACCTTCAATTTCCCTTAATCATGCATCGAGATTCATCTGGGCCTTACATCACCGGTTGGGTACTACACAAATATCACCGAACTCAATTAACTTCCTCCTTCCCCAACCAATTCCCAAGATTCTCAAAATAATATAGGCAATACCGAGAAGTAAACAAAAAGAAACCAATGGCAAACCAACAATAATATGACACCACAAATAAGGTGCCATGGCCATGCACAAGATGCAAACAAAACTGCAATCAAGCACAACAGATCACCAAAAGACCAAAAGCACAAGACTAGCAACAAACACCATGACTTCATCCCCATGGTTCCCAAAGCCTCCAAGGGAAAGCTCAACCTGAGCCTTCTTCGAGATTTCATGGAAGCCTCTTTTCCATTCAATCCCTTGCATCATACTGCCATCAACACATAAATGTCAGTGCATAAATAAATATAACAATATACTAGTTATCTTATCATGTTGTGCCAAGCAAGTTGTTTGCAACTAAACCCATGCACACCATCTCTAAAGGAACTCCAATTTCCTTGACAAATGTAGCTATAACTAGACACCATCTGTTATACATGTCAAATACATGTCCATGAACATATCACATATCCACATAATTACAAAAAAATTATGGTTAAAAAGACTTCCTATATGCGAAGCACTCATTCGTTTGAAATTAGGGTTTCCAAACATAGCCAAGAGAATTCTTGCCCAATTCCTTTCTTTAACCTTTTCCTTGCTGCAATTGAGTGTTACTATGCACTATCACATCACCCAACTAGTAATTGTATAAACACATCAACTATTACATTGTCATACTAATACCAAGCATGTTTCCTGCACTTTTACACATGTCAAACACATGTTCCAAATATCAGGACAGTCATATCTATCAATTTGAAATCAATCTTTACCAAGATTAGAAATCATGTCATAATTTATATTCATTGCATGTTCATTAGACATAATACTACGACTGTCACCTATTACACTCAAGTACATGTTAGCTATATCAACACATATGTGTTAGTACAATCATCTTAAAACAAGATTGTTCATTCAGGCAATCTTACAGACACATACTCATATCATGCAAGTAATCAAACATTCAGACAATAGATAGGTGGCATAATAGACACCAACACTCAAACACCAATTAAACAACATAATCAAACATTCAATCACAAATTAGATGACATAAGCAAGTTCATACCTTAATGTATCTCAGGGGAGGCTATGTTGTCTGCACAATCAATCCAGATTAGCATGATATAACTTCATGACATATCAACTCAAAAATAAATAAGGTCATGATACTCATAACAGTAACTAACTAACATGTTCACACCATAAGCTCATAACAATTGTCATTCACACATAACAATCACATATGTATGATCAATTTAGATTAGTACAACAAAATGTCACAAATAAGTCGACTCATACTTGAATGTCATAACCTTAACCATCTACATAGGCCAATCCAATTTAGCATGATACATATAACATCAAGATCCTAATGCAATAACCCTAATCATCAAGTTAATAGCATACAACAACAACAAGTTATATATCATGCTCATCAACAACATATAACCTAATCATTAAGCTAACTATCATATAACAACAATAAGTTAACCTATAACATATTCATCAACAACATATAACATAATCATCAAGTTATCTAACATAAAACAACAATAGAAATGCATACAACCACATGTTACTATCATTCATAACTATCTGACACATATGCATATGACTACACTAATCAACTAGCATCTATCATGTATGTAACCATAACATCAATAGACATGTACATAAACCTAATGCATATAACCCTAATGCATACAAAAATCCATTATCTAATATACCTTCATGCCCAACATCCAAACCTATATGATGACATGCTCCTGCCTCAAGGTCCAATGTTGCAACTTCACTTTAATTATCTGCATCTCCTACTCTTTCTCAGCCAACACATCAGCATCATAACAACCAACAACATCATGATGACCAAAGTGAATACAATGACCTCACAATGAATGTCTAACCTACCATACATGCATAACAAATGCATATACAACTATACACTCATGACAACACTTCCCACAACAACGCCCTCAACCTTCACATGGTGACATCACTACAACCATGATCAACACCATGTAAATGCAACACGCATATGGACTACAAGCATAAGCAACACATATGCAACCGACATGAATGCATGGCCAACACAACGCCCATCTAGTCCAAGGGGTGAACTATTCTCTGATACCACCCTGTGGTATCACATATGACCCAAAGAAATCACAACCCACTCTGATACCACGCTATGGTATCAAATATGACCCAAATAGAGTGCAACCTACTCTAATGCCACTCTATAACACCCTCCTCCCATATCTATCCAAGTAACCGTCAAATCAGGGTAAAAGGGTGACGAGAGGCTACTATAATATGATTCAACCTCTTAGGTATCCTCAAGGAAGTGGAATTGATGGAAACCCATCCAACATACCTTCCACATCAGCAACAACACTCCCAAGAGCCACCCAAACCACACAGGTATCATGCTCTGGGTCGCACTGAATTTTTAAGCTATTAAACCTCTAGACGCTCCCATGCTATGGGCATGCAAACGTCCAAAGAGATTTGGATGCTCCCACAAGCCTCCATGTCTATGTCCAAGGACTATTTCCAGCAAACTTGTGCCAAAGTCCACGAAATTTAAGGCACTTTTCAAGCCCAGAATTTCTGCTACTTCCCAGAACCTGATGTAACTTTCAGAATCAATTAAACACATGATGACGAGACTAATAAACCAAAAACTAACTCCAGGACTAGGCCTAACCATCCCCAACTAGGACTGACATTCTGTCAAACACTTGGCATCAATGCAATATGCAGGTCTAGGATACAAGAGAGAGCATGAATGACTGAAAACTCTTATGGGATATGAAAAGAAGGATCACCACCTTCTCCCTTGAACTGTTTTGATATCAATTAGGTCTTGCATCCATCATTTTAACAATTATAAGTAAATACATGAAATAACCATGACATGAACCAGTCAATTAACCATGCTTATAACCAACATAAAACCATGGAAATAATAGTGAGATAATAACCATTAAATCCACACATAAACAAGTACAAAATCAAGAGAACTTAGATTTTATTAAACATAAGCAAATTCGACCAGGTTCAGGACTTCCACATACCACTCGACTGTAGACATTGCTGAACCAAATATTTCTTTTAGCCAGTCACCCCCATGCCATACTCCAAGCATGAGTGTGGGATCTCATGGATAAAACAATCCAAAAACACCCAAGGGAATCCAAAGGTTAAACCACCTCCACCCTCACCAAACTGTGATAACACCCAAACCGGTTCTGTGATCACAAAATCAAACCGAACTTGGAATGCCATCAGGAATCCATCACTATCCTTGAGGAATTTTCCATCTCCTTGTCTCTCAGGCTTTACCATAGTCCAATCTCGGATCACTAGGCCCTAAATTGAGACACCTCCCTCGAGATTTACCGTGTATTCTGCCAAAACCAGTCGAGGGATTCCTAGGCCTTTGGGAATGAACCTTGAGACCACCTCTGCCTGAGATTCCAAAATCCATTTGGCAATTCCAAAGCTCAAAATCGAGATCAAAATCCCAACACACCATGGCATCCAGAAAAAAGGCAAGGCTAGGCTAAAAACCATTTTCATAACTCAACAAAACCATGCCACCAACAACAAGAGAACCATACACCAACATTCAAAACCAGCTAGGAAATTAGACATGCAACATGTTACCTGCAATTATTCCTCCTGAGTTTCTTGATCCTGCTCTTCCTTGCTTGCTCCTTTCTTTCCATCCTTTCCCTTTGCTTGTGTTTCCTTCCTTGCTCTGAAGCTAGAGTGCTCTGAGAAAATTCTAAGTGTCCAAGAGTGAGAGAGAGAGAGAGAATAATGTGAGAGCTCAAAATTGATCTGACCAAGCTTACACTAACCAAGCCAGAACAAAATCTTGCGAACTGATCCTCAAAAGCCTTTTTATTCATGAGGCCTCTGTTTTCTTCAATTTCCATTCTTTTCCTTCATTGTCCTCCTCACATGCAACCTGTGACCTTTCACCTCCTTTTTCTCCTATTTTCCTTTATTTTCATATATAAATGTGCAAAAAATGCCTTTTTGCCTTTTTAATGCCTTTGCCTTTGCCTTTGCTAATTTCCTTTAGCCATAAACACATCAAGTGATGCCTATTAGGATATATTTGCCCAATATTCAATTTGGAATAAGTGTCCCTTAACCGTGGTCTTATTTTTCCTTTATTAACTTTTACATGGAATTTTCACTCGGGTTGTTACAGAGAAAAGCTAATAATTTTGACCAAAAGGAGTAGGATGTGAGGGTATCTAACATTAAGATCTCTATCTTATTTTTAATGAAGGGTCTTGTTATTGTCAAGAATCCAAAAAGATGCATTATTATGAAGGTTATTTGGAGTAGGTTCCTGGTTGGCTTATTTGATGGAGAATCATCTTCAAGGAGATGTGGCAATGGGATGATGATTTTCATGAGGCCTGGTGAATTTTACATGTTTAAATGGTACAACATAAGTGGTTCTAATATTAGAGCAGAGTCATTGGCATTATGGGGAATCCTCTATTATGCCAAGTGGTTGGACATTGTTGATATTGTTGTGTTTGGAAATTCCAAGGCGTCACTAAGTGGGCTAATCAACGATCCACTTTATAGGTACCAACCTTTTCACACTGGATGAATAGGATTAGGCATTTGATGTTGTCTTTCCTTAGAATTTTGGTCTCACACATATTCCAAGAATAGAACGTGGTGGTCGATTAATTGTCAAAAGAGGGTGCAGTGAAATCCTCGGCAAGATATGTTACCACGTTTTCTCTAATGACACTTTTCAAAGGCCTGGTCAAATAGAGATATGAGGGTAGTCTCTTTGTATTTTTTGTCTTTTTTATGTTGTTGGGGCTCAACCCTATCTGCATCAATAAGTTGAAAGTCATTTTTCTTTTTATTTCTGGATACTGTTTCAAGATCTATCATAGTTTGATACTAGATAGATTAGCAAATGTTTTTAAATATCTATAGATGGAGCATCAAATATTTACAAGTCTCTCGTTTTTTATTTACAAGAAAAAGGGTTCATGGTGGGAAGGATATTACTGAAAAAAATCATATGTATTTGTAAAATTCATTTTTTAATGAAAAGAGAGTTTGTT
Organism: Pinus tabuliformis; assembly: GCA_031772625.1. Classification (NCBI taxonomy): domain Eukaryota; kingdom Viridiplantae; phylum Streptophyta; class Pinopsida; order Pinales; family Pinaceae; genus Pinus; species Pinus tabuliformis. The sequence continues at coordinate 209,762,081 of CM062816.1, read as the reverse complement.
TTTTTCTTTTGAAAAATGTATCTACTCACGAGACCCATTTACGGAAATAGAAAGCATTATAATCCTTTAGTCAACAACTAAAGAAGCTCTCCATTGTCTTCCATCTCAACTCTCAGTAGCTGTGGTCAGTTAAATTGTTAATTTATATGGTCTCCACTGTATACATTATATGCTCATCTATATTTAAACATGTACCTAAACAAAAACAATTGTTACTATATTACTTGATGAAAATGTCAATGATGCATATTGTAGATCAGTCAATTGGATGATGGATTGGCGTATGTGTAGCAGTGATCTAACCATGTTCTGCAGCCATTGCCCATAAAACAATCATTGTTTCTTATCATGAAAGGAGTGTTTTGTCTCCCCGATATACAGAAACTTCCCAAATGTGTGGCTAAGAGAGTTCAAGGTGTCGTCAGACCAGTTAGGTTTAAACATCAAATATTATAAATTGTGAACTGACAAATGGGACTAGATTGATGCGAATAGGAACAAAAAGCAAGTGTCATCATCCCTCGACTATTGGAGTCGCGACGCAGCAACGAAATGATGACAACTAAAAATTTATATACACAACCAATATCAACTTTGTAAGAAACCAAAAAAACTTACATCCAAGTAAAGTAATACCTCCTTATCAATCCTAAATGTCACAAAGTGACATAATAATTGAATTTCATAAATACATATATTTATAAAATTTGTGAAATATTTAAATATATGTCAAAATAAATTTTATAAAATTTGTTCGTTGTGTTCACATGAACCAAATGCTTAATTTTTGAATTTCACGCCATCATTTCATTTAAAATATATGAAGACAAACTAAATTAACAACATCAACAACGTTCATTCAACAATTATCAATGAAAATATAAACAACAACATGTGTACTATGTTGGTGGGCCATTGTCTCGTGGAATGTACAATTAACTTTCACATTGCGTTGTGGAATTTTGACTTGTAACCCGGTAGGGAGACCGTTACACATAAAAAGAATTTCCGTAACTGCATGGTTGTCCCTTGAAAAATTGAATCTATCATTACATTCACTTTTAATCCAATGTTTTTAATTTTAAAAATTCCCCCTCTTTCTTTGCCATAATTATAAATACAATTCGGTTGGATTGAGTTATTTTTGTAAAGTATTTATTTTATCAGTAAAAATATTTAACTTTTTATATGGTTGGTTTTAACTTTTTATAGGTTAAAATATTTAATTTTTTTATGTTAGATATGTTGTAGTGGTTATAAATATTATATAAAAATGAAAATAAAATTAGTTATTTGTAATTATGAGGTATAGATTAATTGGTTTGTGTGGGGTTTAGTTTATACTAAGTTATTGGTTCAACTTTTATGGAGAGCGAGAGGGGTGGAAGTTACTTTTGGAGAAAAGTAGTTAAAAACTTTCATGAGGGGCGTCCAGGGTCAGACTTCGAGCCTCATACAAACCTAGTGAATAGCATCCCATTAGTGAGTAAATCCTTCATTCTTATGAGAAAACTCACTGTGACCTAGGCTTGGCCTAGTAAAAAAAAAGAATTATTTATACAAGTGTGTGGGTTAACTTAACTTTTTTTTGATAGAGGTGGTTTAATTAATAAATGAAATGGTTTTTTTCACTAGAATTTGATGATGAGAAAATTTGTGATTTCTTGCTATTTAAAAGTGTTTTTAAATGTATAAATAAATTTAGTGCCCTAAAAAACATCTGGATTAGTGAAACTTATGATTCTTAAAAATCTTCATTGGATTTCAAACAAAATTGACCAAAAAAAACTCAAAAAGGACCATTTACTCTATTAGATAGATCATGCTGTTATTGATATGGGATTTTAATAAAAATGTGATATTTAGCTAAATACCCACACTATTGGTAGAAATCAGTCCATGGTGTTATATGCAAAGTTGGAACATTATATATTAACATCATATGAGTATCAAAGTCAATATCAACTATTTGTAAAACCAAGCACTTAATCAAACTATTGTAATATGGAATTGTAATAGAGATATAATAGGGAATTTCTTAGGGTACAGGTGTATTGGTAGAAATTTAACAAATAAAATTTATGTGGAATTGTAATGATGCATGAGTGTGGGGATTGAACTTAAAACCAACCCTTATTGATATGAATATGAATCTTAAATCAAAATATTAAATCAAAACATTTAACAAAGTAGCTATGTTATTTATAAAAATTCAACGAATGATATTTTATGTGATGTTATCATGATACACTAGGACCGAAAAAATTAAGTATCATATACAGATTTATGACCAACTAATTACATATGAATCTCAATCTTAAACTAAAATGATAAATCAAAACATTTAACAAATTACCTATGTTATTTATAAAATATTGATTAATGATATTTTATGTGAAGTTATCATAATACACTAACATTGAAAAAATTAAGATAAAAACCAATTCCTTGTAAAATAACTAAAAACATTTGAGAAAATATTGATGTTGGATTTGTAGTAACCCATAAACATCCTAAAAATATTGAACTCGAATTTGAGATATTTAGCTAATGAAGAGGGCAAGACACTTTTGTTATTAAAAAATTAATATTAAAGAAATATTAGAAAACTATAGTTATGTAATTGTATAATTTTATTTTAATAAGTATTATATTTATTTATATTTTTATAAATGAAATAGGTATTTAGTTTTGTTTTTAAATTGTATTTTGAGTTGGAAAAATAGTCAAAATCACTTATAATTTGATTTTAAAATATTAAATTTTGAATAAATCATTGAAAATTTTCAAAAAAAACTTATTTTTATAAATTATAGAAAATATCAAAATCTACTATATTTAAATTTGGAAAAAATAATAAAATTAAAAAATAATATACAATAAAAATATTTTAAAAAATCGAATAACTTCAAGTTAAAAAAAAAACTGTCTTTGTTTTAAATAGTATAAAAAACAAAAAAATTATTATGAAAATAATAATGAGCCCTCTTGAGTTTTTTACCAAAAAGAAAAAAGAAAAAAAAAGATGTTTGATAATTCTTAAAACATTAGTGAGTAAAAAAAATTATATCTCTGAAACAAGAAAATGATTGATAATGAAACACTTTATAAATACACATTAAATTTTAATTTCAAAATATTATTAAACTTAACATTTTAATTCATTGAAATTACAGTGTTATAAGAGTGTTTTTAATTTTTTTATAAATGAAATTTTAAAATAAATTAAATCACATCAATTTTTGAAAAGCTTGATAAATTAAATTTAATCTCAATAGTTATTAATTTTTATTTTATAATTAAATAAAAAAGTATATTAAACATTTTAATTTTTTAAGATAAATATGCAGAATGACTAGCAACTGAAATTTCGAATTTCGATGACTCAGTTGACGGCCAGGTTTTAGTTGGCTCTCAACTACTCCACTTAAATTAAGTAAAGAGATTAGAACAATATTATAAAATCATATAAATAAAACGAGTCAGCCTTTAGTCGCAAGTATCGCTAAGCTGGCGGTTGTGATTCACCGCTTTGCAAATCCAAATTTAGCGCATTTACAGCCGTTTTCAGACTAGTAGTTATCCCATCAAAACTGAACATTAAATTAAATTAAAACACGAAAAGCAGAATATACCTCGCCCACCCCTGACAACTGGGTGCGTAATTATTCAAATTTCTTTGCCCTATCGACCACGTGTTGATGAAGTTGGAATGAAGAAATGAACGTTGGAATAGTAACCGTTGGCAGACGCAGGAATTCCAGCTGTCAAGAATATACATTAAAAAATAAAATGAGAACAGCTAATGGGAAGAAGGCCACATGAGTGCCTGCCTGCAAACAGAGAGGCATGGCATCCATGCACCCCATTCCAGATGCTCTAACGAATACACAGCTGGCACGCGGACTTACAGAACCCATCTCGCTGGGTCTGACATCGTGGGTCTGACACGTAAGCGTGTGAGGGAAGATGATTGCGTGAATTGCGCTGTTCCAGTATCTGGCCAAGACGGCAGTTGGATGGTTTATATTGCGAGAAGAGGCAGCGTATTTGTGTGTGTTTTGCAAGGGTGTTCTTGCGCTCTCTTGGCGTTGGGATCTTCTTTCTTGATTTTCTTGGTATCCGATAGCGACATTTCTTGATTTTCTTGGTATTAGACAGCGACATTTCTCCTTATTCTCAGAGATGGCCTTCTCCAGAGTCTCCGTTGCGTTACAGGTGCTCTTCGTGGCATTCTTGGTGATGAATCTGTTCGCACCTTACGGCAATGCGCAGGCTCCCGCCCCTGCTCCCACGTCCGACGGTAACATCTCGCCCCTCCATTTTATTTCGACAATGTGGCTATTTACGGGATTCGTTACGCGATCTTGCGATAATTTAACGGATGTATCTTGTTGTTGCAGGCGCCGCCATCGACCAAGGGATAGCGTACGTGCTCATGTTCCTGGCGCTGGCTCTGACGTACCTCATCCATCCCCTGGACGCCTTCCCTTCCAATATCTTCTGAGCTGCTGGCGAACCGTTATCCGTTTCTCGACAGAGAAGGGGAAAGGGCCTGGCCCTTTGTATTATAGATGGAACCATGAGCACTGGATTTACCCATCGATGTTGTGCCCGGCTGATCCGACGGATTGATTTTTTTTATTTTATTTTTGCCATTTTTATTTGTTTTGCGTATGTACATGCATCTGATTTAAACTTATTTTTCACATTGCCATGTAATCTTTACAAATTTTTGGGCCAGACATATCAGTGAATGATATTCAAAGTTCAGTCTTCATTTACTGCGGCTATTTCGCAGACGTGTTAAATTATTGATACATGATTATAATAAATCCTGTGCAGTTGTTTGGATACGTGTATTTCGTAGACATGATAAATTATTGATGCGCCATCATAATAAATCCTGTGCAGTTGTTGTGATATGTGGCATATAGATACGTCAGAAGTTGAGAACTTTGGAAGAATATTATCGCTGGGCACGAATGCCACTTTACTCTCAGAATTGTTTCTCTCGAATTTTGTATGTTGGTTTATTTAAGTAGTCTAACTATACTGTTCTTTTCCCCAAAACTCATATAAATTCCTCCAGTATTTTGATAAAATCGGGCAGGATAATTACATAAATTTTTTTCTGGAAAATAATGTAAATTCTTGTAATATTTTGATAAAATCAGGTAAGATTTTTTGTAAATCCAGGTTACAGCTTTTAAATTTTAAGATTTTGCGTGCATCAGAGGTTTTTGATGGTGCTGAATCTATTTCCACCATCAAAACTGCAAGAGTTTGGGAAATCCTCGGCGTTAGTAGACCAAGTTGTTTTTCTTCCCCAATTTAAATTAAGGTTAAGAAGGGTTAGCCCTAATGCTATAAATAATAATAATAATGTGAATTGTTGTTGTAGGGGTGTATAAAAGGTGGTTTAATTTATAATTATTTAAATTAATAAAAAAAAAAAGATAATTTTTCTTAAACAATGGGAAAATCTATTATAATTTAGTAGTCATACTAATAGTATTTCTTATTAGTAAATGTAAATTAACTTATCACTATTATTCAAGAGACAAGCTTTCACTCTTACCAAATGAAAAAAAAAAAACCTTTTAAGTAAGCAAAAAATAATTTTAAACCTATAATTTAAATACTATAATATTTAAAACAATATAAATAATTAGTGCTATATAAATCATTTTAAACCATATTCTAAAATTAATTTCAAATTAAAATAATCCAATAAACTTAAATACAACCTTAATTATAAATTGATAAGTTTAAAAGTGTGAACCTCTCACACACAACCATATTTAATTTTTTATTTTTTTGGGGAAATAAATAGCCTTTAATTTCCAACCTAGCAAATTAAATAATGATATGTGTAATGCCTATTTTTTTAAAAGTTTAAACACTATGTTTTTAATTTGTAAAAATAAATTCATTAGGATCTAAATAAATGGAATGGGATATTTCAATTTTTCATATTTTATTTATTATTTGTAGAAAAATATTAAATTTATTGTAAATTTTTTATAATAACAAAATTATAATAATTTTAAATAAACTTATCATAAAGATGAAGATGTTGAAAGGAGACCTGCCTTAATTTAAGAGGCATGGAATAATTTTAGCAATTTTTATCTAATGCAATCTAGGCTTGAAGAGTGGAAGTGAAATTGTTTGTAAATATGTAATGCTTTGAAAAAGGGTATGAAGAGAATAGTTTAGACCCTCCTTTAATAAATAGCCAAATCAGAATCTCTAAAAAATTTAATGGAATTTAGGTTTATTTTCTTTTGCTATTTCAAGAAGTAGATGAAAGCTCATGAGCTTTTCAAAGTTATATTGAAAAGGAACTCAATATAGCTGAAAATTATATCAAATAAGATGGAATAAAATATTCATTATGATCTAAATAAATGAAATGGGATATTTAAATTTTTCATATTTTATTTTTTATTTGTAGAAAAATAGTTGTTGAAAGGAGACATGCCTTAATCTAGGAGGCATGGAATAATTCTAGCAATCTCTATCCAAAGCAATCTAGTTTGAAGAGTGAAAGTGAAATTGCTTGTAAACATGTAACCCTTTGAAAAAGGGTATGAAGAGAATAATTTAGACCCTCTTCCAATAAATAGCCACATGAGAATCTCCAAAAAAGAATATTGGAGTGAAGGCCTTTTTCTTTTGCTAATTCAAGAAATAGATAAAGGCTCATGAGCTTTTCAAAGTTATTTGAAAAGGAACTCAATATAGCTGAAAATTATATGGAATAAGATGGAATAAGAGTTAGAACAAAAAAGGGGTTCCTTGAGCCACTCCATTAAAATAAGAAATGACTCTTGGTTGGGAGGAGAATAAGTGGACATTTCTTTTGCTAATTCAAGAAATAGATAAAGGCTCATGAGCTTTTCAAAGTTATTTGAAAAGGAACTCAATATAGCTGAAAATTATATGGAATAAGATGGAATAAGAGTTAGAACAAAAAAGGGGTTCCTTGAGCCACTCCATTAAAATAAGAAATGACTCTTGGTTGGGAGGAGAATAAGTGGACAAAACAAGGGACAACAGCAAACACCAAGTGGGCCAAGCAAGTGACCACAAGTGGATCGTAATGTGAATGGGAGAAACAAGTTTACCCTCAAATAGAATGAGATTTATGCTAGATGAGACTAGGGGAGAGCCTAATACTAATCTTTTTCCAAGCAATAGAAAACCAATTTTGAAGAGCCATCTCAATAAAATCTCATTTCCAAGCTTGGACCTTGAAATGACCTTTCTTGAAGAAATATCCTAAGTCATGGATTTGTTATTAATCAGTAGCCACATGAACATTTTTGTTTTGGTTGGACAACTTAGTTTCCATAATTTTTAGCCCTGTAATGGAAGCAAACTAGGATCCAAATCTTGAGCAAGGGTCCAACTTTTGGGGAATAGTTTCCAAATAGGTTTTGAATTTTGTAGGCGCATGATGTAAGAGTCCCAAACTTGTGTGAAGACACCATCAAGGTGTAAATCAATTTATTTTTTTTATAGTGAATGAGTGACACCAAATACAAAATCATGTCTCATAACATAATTGATAAAATATTAAGCATCTAAATGATTGGAGGAGAAAGGAGATGTTGATTTTGACATCCATTCCATGATTCCTTGCCTAATAGGACTTGTGAGACATCTCCAATTCATTAATATGATGATTGGATGGAAAGTTTAGATTATGGCTTTCCAAATAATAGAACCATTTTATGATCTTTTTTGTTAGTCCCTTATGTAGTCCCCACAATAGACGTGAGAAAGGAGATGTTGATTTTGACATCCATTCCACGATTCCTTGCCTAATAGGACTTGTGAGACATCTCCAATTCATTAATATGATGATTAGATGGAAATTTTAGATTATGGCTTTCCAAATAATAGAACCATTTTATGATCTTTTTTGTTAGTCCCTTATGTAGTCCCCGCAGTGAAAACATTTTTCTTTTGTAACATGTGCCTAAAGACCACAACCCTAAATTAACCTCTAAATGGTTTTCACAACTAGGGTCTTGGAGAATAGGAAAATGTTCTTCAACCCCCATCCACATAGAGCCTTTAATTTGGCTAGCCTTTTCTAGGAGGCGAGCACCATGATTTTGTGAAAAGAAGTTTGAAATATAATTATTGAATTTTCCCTAAAATGCCTTTAGGAATCCAGGTCAAAGAGGTATAATAAACCAAAATAGCTTGAAGAACCATTTTTACTAATACCAATTTTCTTTCCTTGGAAATCCATTTATGACACTGGTGCAATTTTCTCTTTCAAAATTCTTTAACATTCAGAGCCAATAATTCTTCCTCTAGTCATTTGGAGTCATTCGGCTCTAAAAAGAATACCAAATACTTGAAGCTAGAGTTGATATCCATCGTAGGGATGGAGAATCAACCAAAGATACAAGAAATGTCCAAATTTGACATGCCCTGGGAGACCATGGAAGTTCTGTTCATGTTAATACTCATATCAATGGCTTCACAAAAAATATTGAGAAACTCCCTTAAGTGTTCAATACAATGAATGTTGACTTCATAAAAACTAAAATTTCATCCACAAAACGAAAATGGGAAATGAAGGAGGAAGGATTTATAACTATACCTTATATCCTCAGCATTAAAGGAGGAGGAAGTAACTCTCTTATAAGAATACTGATTGAGGTAGAGGATATAAAACTCATCATCCAAGATACAAACTAAATTATAGCAAAAGCCAAGATGAATCAATAATGGTCTAATATAGAGTTGATTGACTATATCAAATGCCTTCAAGAGTCCACCTTAAAAACCACTACTTTTTGACATGCCTTGTATGGATGGAATTAAGGTCTTCTTGGGAAACACTTATCAGTCAGGTTATCAAATTTTCAGATCAAGGAAATCAATTTGGAGTTGAGAATCATCAAATTCCATCTTGAAGACCTAAAGTATTCGACCACAAATTAAATCATCCCCAAAAACTTGAAGAAATGGATATAAAATTACACTGGAAAACTATCAAGGCTTGATATTTTATCTGTTTGGAAGCTATGGAGGATGTCATAGAACTCATCGTTTGATATTTCAACCATTAGCTATTACTTTCGATCTTGGTTAAAAACTGTTGAAGAAATAGAAACCACCTTTAAAATGGCCTCAATATTTTCCTCGATGGTATTTATCACCTTTCTATGATTGGAATAATGATGAAACAAAAGTTTTCATTCCCCACCTAAAGCAAAATTTTCTTTCTTTTCATTCTCCATTCCTTTTCGCTTAGGAGAAAGGAACAATGATGATCTTTCAGTGATTTTAGAAGAATATATTTCTAATTAGAAAGGAATCTCGTACCTTCACTAACTAGATAATTTTGAATTTGGGCTTGAAAGTCCAAGAAATAGCTTTTGCCCATTTTATATTTTTCCCTAAAATTGTAATGGGGGGATTTTGAGCTTGAAATCTCCAATGGTCTCCACACATCTTTGATATCTTAAGTGAAAGAGAGATCCTTCAACCATTTAGGGTTCATTTTGAAAAGGGTGGGTGGTTGGGCTAGAGTACGAGCCAATTCATGTATAATTGGGCAATGATTTGACTCCTCCCTAGAAGAAACCCATTGTATAATCCTCAAGTTCTCCAAAAAAGAGTATGAAATGAGAAAACGATTGATCCTTTTGGTCACCCTAGCATCACCAACATGTTGGTTTCTCAATTTCAAGGATAATTTTACAGGCTAGACATCAACTAAACTAGCGTGATCCTATCAATTCAAGAAATAGTCAGAAAGATTGTCAATCTACGTTAGTGGACCCCATATTTCAGTATACCCCAAGGAGAATTTTAGGTCCCCTCCAATAACTAGTCTGATCATAGAGAAGAGGGGATTTTGGAATGAACTATCCCAAATCTTTTTTTTTTGGGTCAAAGTAGGGGCTATAAAGATTTAGGTAAATAAACCTAGAGTCCAATTCCTTTGAGTGGAGGGGTACCATGAGGCCATAATGGGTAGAACACAAATTTGAGAGCTGGAAAAGATTGAAGCACCTATGGCCAAGAAATAAAAACCCAAAAAGAGGGAGGAAACCAAATTTACAGCTCTATCCTTTTCCGTCATAATTTCTTAAGTAAGAATAATGAATGTATTATGAGAAGAAACCAACCTTCTTATGGCAAATTTTTTGAGGTGTTGGACAAACTTCTATAATTAAGGGACAAGAAGAGCATGGAGAAACCATGTTAGGGGTATTTTCTCTAAGGGCCACAAAAAGAGGTTTTTTCTTCTTGGATTGGATTTTAGAATTTGCTTCGAACTGGAACAAATGGATATGGGTTTTCCTTCCCCTTTGAGAGGAATTTTTAAATGTGTCCTCTTGGGGTCTAAGGCCTCCCTCAAAACCCATGTTCTTGTGAGACATATTTCAAATTGGAATGAAGAAAGTAATTTGGCTTAGGAGGAGGAGGAGGGTCAAGTGGGATTGGGTTAGAGTAGGAGGGGGGAGAATAGGTGGGTGGGTGAGGTGAGGAGAGGTGGGGGGAATAGGAAGGCCCATAATCATAAGGTAGGGATAAGTGATAGAGGGGGAATCATGATGAAAAAATATAGAGGGGAACTTGATAAACTATAAATACTAAAGAGGAAGTCGTGACAAACAGAAGGGGACAAGTAATGTATGGAAAGAACCAAGTTTCAACAATAAGGCTATAATTATTCAAAGATCCTTCTTCGAGATTTCATGGTAGCCTCTTTTCCATTCAATCCCTTGCATCATGCTGCCATCAACACATAAATGTTAGTGCATAAATAAATATAACAATATACCAGTTATCTTATCTTGTTGTGCCAAGCAAGTCGCTTGCAACTAAACACATTCATGCCATCTCTAAAGGAACTCCAATTTCCTTGACAGATCTAGCTATAACTAGACACCATCTGTTATACATGTCAAATACATGTCCATGAACATATCACATATCCACATAATTACAGAGAAATTACGATTAAAAAGACTTCCTATATGCGAAACACTCATTCATTTGGAATTGGGGTTTCCAAACATAGCCAAAATAATTCTTGCCCAATTCCTTTCTTTAACCCTTTCCTTGCTGCAATTGAGTGTTACTACGCACTATCACATCACCCAACTATTAATTATATAAACACATTAACTATTACCTTGTCATACTAATACCAACCATGTTTCCTGCACTTTTACACATGTCAAACACATGTTCCAAATATCAAGACAATCATATCTATCAATTTGAAATCAATCTTTACCAAGATTACAAATCATGTCATAATTTATAGTCAATGCATATTCATTAGACATAATACTACAACTGTCACCTATTACACTCAAGTACATGTTAGCTATCTCAACACATATGTGTTAGTACAATCATCTTAAAACAAGATCATTCATTCAGGCAATCTTACAGACACATACTCATATCATGTAAGTAATCAAACATTCAAACAACAGATAGGCGGCATAATAGACACCAACACTCAAACACCAATTAAACGACATAGTCAAACATTCAATCACAAATTAGATGACATAAGCAAGTTCATACCTTAATGTATCTCAGGGGAGGCTATGTTGTCTGCACAATCAATTCAGATTAGCATGATATAAATTCACGACATATCAACTCAAAAATAAATAAGGTCATGATATCCATAACAGTAACTAACTAACATGTTCACATCATAAGCTCATAAACAATTGTCATTCATGCATAACAATCACATATGTATGATCAATCTAGATTAGTACAACACAATGTCACAAATAAGTCGACTCATACCTGAATGTCATAACCCTAACCATCTACATAGGCCAATCCAATTTAGCATGATACATATAACATCAAGATCTTAATGTAATAACCCTAATCATCAAGTTACTAGCATATAACAACAACAAGTTATATATCATGCTCATCAACAACATATAACCTAATCATCAAGCTAACTATCATATAAAAACAATAAGTTAACCTATAACATACTCATCAACAACATATAACATAATCATCAAGTTATCTAACATAAAACAACAATAGAAATGCATACAACCACATGTTACTATCATTCATGACTATCTGACACATGTGCATATGACTACACTAATCAACTAGCATCTATCATGTATGTAACCATAACATCAATAGACATGTACATAAACCTAATGTATATAACCCTAATGCATATAAAAATCCATTATCTAATATACCTGCATGCCCAACATCCAAACCTATATGATGACATGCTCTTGCCTTCAGGTTCAATGTTGCAACTTCACTTTAATTATCTGCTACTCTTTCTCAGCCAACACATCAGCATCATAACAACCAATAACATCATGATGACCTAAGTGCATACAATGACCTCATAAGGAATGTCTAACCTACCATACATGCATAACAAATGCATATACAACTAAACACTCATGACGACACTTCCCACAACAACGCCCTCAACCTTCACATGGTGACATCACTACAACCATCATCAACACCATGTAAATGCAACACGCACATGGACTACAAGCATAAGCAACACATATGCAACCGACATGAATGCATGGCCAACATAATGCCCATCTAGTTTGAGGGGTGAACTATTCTCTGATACCACACTATGGTATCAGATATGACCCAAAGAAATCACAACCCACTCTAATACCACTCTATGGTATCAAATATGACCCAAATAGAGTGCAACCTACTCTAATGCCACTCTTTAACATCCTCATCCCATATCTACCCAAGTAACGATAAAATTAGGGTAAAAAGGTGATGATAGGCTACTATAATATGATTCAACCTCCTAGGTATCCTTAAGGAAGTGGAATTGACGGAAACCCATCCAACATACCTTCCACATCAGCAACAATGCTCCCAAGAGCCACCCAAACCACACATGTATCATGCTCCTAGGTCCCATTGAATTTTTAAGCTAATTAACCTCTGGATGCTCCCATGCTATGGGCATGCAAACGTCTGAAGAGATTTGGATGCTCCCACAAGCCTGCATGTCTACGTCCAAGGACTATTTCCAACAAACTTGTGCCAAAGTCGGCGAAATTTAAGGCACTTTTCAAGCCCAGAGTTTCTACTACTTCCCAGAACTTGATGTAACTTTCAGAATCAATTAAACACATGATGACGAGACTAATAAACCAAAAAATAACTCCAGGACTAGGCTTGACCATCCCCAACTAGGATTGACATTCTGTCAAACACTTGGCATCAATGCAATAAATAGCTCTAGGATACAAGAGAGAGCATGAATGACTGCAAACTCTTATGGGATATGACAAGAAGGATCATCACCTTCTCCCTTGAACTGTTTGATATCAATTAGGTCTTTCATCCATCATTTTAACAATTATAAGTAAATACATGAAATAACCATGACATGAACTAGTCAATTAACCATGCTTATAACCAACATAAAACCATGGAAATAATAGTGATATAATAACCATTAAATCCACATATAAACAAGTACAAAATCAATAGAACTTAGATTTTATTAAACATAAGCAAATTCGACCAGGTTTAGGACTTCCACATACCACTCGACTGTAAACATTGATGAACCAAATATTTCTTTCAGCTAGTCACCCCCCATGCCATACTTCAAGCATGAATGTGGGATCTCATGGATACAAAAATCCAGAAACAACTAAGGGAATCCAAAGGTTAAACCACCTCCACACTCATCAAACTGTGATAACACCCAAACTGGTTCTTCGATCACAAAATCGAACCGAACTTGGAATGCCATTAGGAATCCATCACTGTCCTTGAGGAATTTTCCATCTCCTTGCCTCTCAGGCTTTACCACAGTCCAATCTCGGATCACTAGGCCCTAAATCGAGACACATCCCTCGAGATTTACTGTATATCCCGCCAAAACCAGTCGAGGGATTCCTAGGCCTTTGGGAATGAACCTTGAGACCACCTCTGCCTGAGATTCCAAAATCCATTTGGCAATTCCAAAGCTCAAAACCGAGATCAAAATCCCAACACACCATGGTATCCAGAAAAAAGGCAAGGCTAGGCTAAAAACGATTGTCATAACTCGACAAAACCATGCCACCAACAACAAGAGAACCATACACCAACATTCAAAACCAACTAGGAAATTAGACATGCAATATGTTACCTTTAATTATTCCTCCTGAATTGCTTGATCCTGCTCTTCCTTGCTTGCTCCTTTCTTTCCATCCTTTCCCTTTGCTTGTGTTTCCTTTCTTGCTCCGAAGCTAGAGTGCTCTGAGAAAATTCTAAGTGTCCAAGAGTGAGAGAGAGAGAGAGAATAATGCGAGAGCTCCAAAACTAATTTGACCAAGCTTGCACTAACCAAGCCAGAACAAAATCTTGCAAACTGATCCTCAGAAGCCTTTTATTCATGAGGCCTCTATTTTCTTCAATTTCCATTATTTTCCTTCATTTTCCTCCTCACATGCATCATATGACCTTTCACCTCCTTTTTCTCCTATTTTCCTTTATTTTCATAAATAAATGTGCCAAAAATGCCTTTTTGCCTTTTTAATGCCTTAGCCTTTGCCTTTGCTAATTTCCTTTAGCCATAAACACATCGAGTGATTCCTACTAGGATATCTTTGCCCAACATTCAACTTGGAATAAGTGTCCCTTAACTGTGGTCTTATTTTTCCTTTATTAACTTTTACATGGAATTTTCACCAGGGTTGTTACAGAGAAAAGCTAATAATTTTGACCAAAAGGAGTAGGATGTGAGGGTATCTAACATTAAGATCTCTATCTTATTTTTAATGAAGGATCTTGTTATTATCAAGAATCCAAAAAGATGCATTATTATGAAGGTTATCTGGAGTAGGTTCCTGGTTGGCTTATTTGATGGAGAATCATCTTCAGGGAGATGTGGCAGTGGGATGATGATTTTCATGAGGCCTGGTGAATTTTATATGTTTAAATGGTACAACATAAGTGGTTCTAATATTAGAGCAGAGTCATTGGCGTTATGGGGAATCCTCTATTATGCCAAGTGGCTGGACATTGTCGATATTGTTGTGTTTGGAAATTCCAAGGCGTCGCTAAGTGGGCTAATCATCAATCCACTTTATAGGTACCAACCTTTTCACACTGGATGAATAGGATTAGTTATTTGATGTTGTCTTTCCTTAGGATTTTGGTCTCACACATATTCCAAGAATAAAATGTGGTGGTCGATAAATTGTCAAAAAAGGGTGCAACGAAATCCTCGGCAAGATATGTTACCATGTTTTCTCTAATGACACTTTTCAAAGGCCTGGGCAAATAGAGATATGAGGGTAGTCTCTTCGTATTTTTTGTCTTTTTTATGTTGTTGGGGATCAACCCTATCTACATCAATAAGTTAAAAGTCTTTTTTCTTTTTGGATACTGTTTCAAGATCTATCATAGTTTGATACTAGATAGATTAGCAGATGTTTTTAAAAATCTATAGATGGAGCATCAAATATTTACATGTCTCCCGCTTTTTATTTACAAGAAAAAGGGTTCATGGCGGGAAGGATATTACTGAAAAAAATCATATGTATTTGTAAACTTCATTTTTTAATGAAAAGAGAGTTTGTTTTTTTCTTTTGAAAAATATATCTACTTACGAGACGCATTTAGGGAAATAGAAAGCATTATAATCCTTTAGTCAACAACTAAAGAAGCTCTCCATTGTCTTCCATCTCAACTCTCAGTGCTGGTGGTCAGTTAAATTGCTAATTTATATGGTCTCCACTATATACATTATATGCTCATCTATATTTAAACATGTACCTAAACAAAAACAATTGCTACTATGTTACTTGATGAAAATGTCAATGATGCATATTGTAGATCAGTCAATCGGATGATGGATTGGTCTATGTGTAGCAGAGATCTAACCATGTTCTGCAACCATTGCCCATAAAACAATCATTATTTCTTATCATGAAAGGAGTGTTTTGTCTCGCCGATATACAGAAACTTCCCAAATGTGTGGCTAAGAGAGTTCAAGGTGTCGTCAGACCAGTTAAGTTTAAACATCAAATATTATAAATTGTGAACTAACGAATGGGACTAGACTGATGCGAATAGGAACAAAAAGCAAGTGTCATCATCCCTCGACTATTGGAGTCCCGAAGAGGCAACGAAATGATGACAACTAAAAATTTATATACACAACCAATATCAACTTTGTAAGAAACTAAAAAAACTTACATCAAGTGAAGTAATACCTCCTTATCAATCCTAAATGTCACACAGGGACATAACAATTGAATTTGATAAATACATATATTTATAAAATTTGTGAAATATTTACTAAAATATAAGTCAAAATAAATTTTATAAAATTTGTTCGTTGTGTTCACATGAACCAAATGCTTAAGTTTTGAATTTCACATCATCATTTCATTTTAAAATATATGAAGACAAACTAAATTAACAACATCAACAACGTTCATTCAACAATTATCATTGAAAATATAAACAACATGTGTACTAGGTTGGTGGGCCATTGTCTCGTGGAATGTACAAAACTTTCACATTGCGTTGTGGAATTTTGACTTGTAACACGGTAGGGAGACCGTTACACATAAAAAGAATTTCCGTAATTGGGTAGTTGTTCCCTTGAAAAATTGAATCTATCATTACATCGACTTTTAATTCAATGTTTTTAATTTTAAAAATTTCCCTCTTTCTTTGTCATAATTATAATACAATTCGGTTGGATTGCGTTATTTTGTAAAGTATTTATTTTATCAGTAAAAATATTTAACTTTTTATATGTTAAAATATTTAATTTTTTATAGGTTAGTTTTAACGTTTTATAGGTTAAAATATTTAATTTTTTTATACGTTAGTTTTAATTTTTTAGAAGTTAAAATATTTAATTTTTAGGCCGATAGGCTTTCCTTTGAAAGGGACCTTTCGTCGTCCTTCTTATTTTGACGCTGACACCTGGCGAACGCGAGTTTTTCAGTCTTTCAGTCTCGTGCTGATAGGTGGCATCAGAATAGAGCGGGATTCAGTTAAGTTCTTGTTAAGTTCTTGGAACGGATTCAGTGTTCTTATGCCTTTAGCGTCCTGTGGCGTCAGAATAGAGCGGGATTCAGTTAAGTTCTTCAGTGTTCTTATGCCTTTAGCGTCCCGTGGCGTCAGAATATAGCGGGATTCAGTTAAGTTCTTGGAACGGATTCAGTGTTCTTATGCCTTTAGCGTCCTGAGTTCCTTAGACTTCTCATTGTTTATGTTCTGACTCGCTTAAACTTCTACTGTTCATGCCTGCAACTTCCTGAGATATGTTAGGCACTTCTGCATTGACGGTATTGTTTAATGTGCTTTTGAGTGTAGTCATTTGTGGATAGTGTCTTTCTTTCTGAGCTCCTTAAAGTTATTTCCATGTCTTGAACTCTGTGAAGGATTTCAATTTTCCTCTTCAATTCTTGCAGGAAATCAGGACTTCTGATGGTATAATTTCCCTCTTTTTAAGTTCTCTAAAGCTGTTGCCACGATTTGAACTTTGTCAAGGATTTCAGTTTGCGTTTTCAACTCTTCGGCATACTAGACTCTTTCCAATATTTGATTTTCAAAACCTTTTCTGATAATTAGATGTCATAAGAGCAGTTTGGACTTTGACAACAACCATATAATTTGAAACAGTGGGATAATGAGATAACTGGTGGTGGGTATTTCTTGCTTTATTTACTTGGCTACTTCATCTTTCTGCTGCTGCAAATCACCTGTCTTTGATTTTCTCCAGGCTGAGTTTCATGCGTTCCATGCAGCTATTCACTGTTGGAGCCAATTGCATCACCCTCGGACCACTGGCTGTAGCCATGTCAGGCTTTAGCCATTCAATACAGATTGCTTGGCTATCTTCATTCAATTCTCTATCTGATTCAATGGTTCTTCTTCTCTGTGGGTTTCACCAGCTTCTGCATGTTGTTGTGCAGCTTCTGCATGTTGTTGTGCAGGTCATAAAACTGTGAAGCAAAACCTACAAATAAGTCCCCCTATTCTTCTCTCATCTCAGCCATGGCTCACAAGACTGAAACTGTTCCTGTGATTCCTCTATAAGGCATATTCTTTATCCACACATCCTGCCCTTTCTTCCCTTTTTCTTGAGCTTTTTAATGAAGCACACCGTCAAGAGCATTGGAATTTTTTGCCTTGTTTTTTGTGCTCAGGAGCAGGGTCATCAATGCGCAGATCAAGCCCCCGTCGTGAATCAGCATAGTCGGCGACGACGTCATGAGGTTCTTGAGCCACAGGATCAAAGAGTTTTCAGTGCATGCTCCACCATGCTCGAATGATGACGAAGTCGTGCTCACAAAAAATGACAATGCAGGGTTGGGCTGGTAGGAAGGCATCGAGCTCGGGTGATAAGAAGGCGTCGGGCTCGCAAAAGACGACGATGCAGGGTTGGGCTGGTAGGGAGGCATGGGGCTCGAAAGGCTCCCGGAACTCAATCTTGCGACCTCTATGCGCTCTGTTGGCTTGAATCCCTGCATAAATAAGAAAACCAGGGATCGTGGCCACAAAGTGGGAGTGGGATGTCATCATCAAAACCTTACCACTTTCCATTTCCTATTCTGCATAGTTATCTCTATACTCTTCGAGTTCGTTGTGCAAGGACATTGGGCTCATCGGCGATTCTCCACGTTTTCCCTTTGCAAGGAACTTGTTGACACGTTAATACGTCTTCCCACCTCCTCCACAATAACTGACTCTTATTCCTACAATCGTGCATTGTTTTCATTCATTAAAAATGAAATTTACTATATGGTTCATCCATTTTCCATGTACTCAAAACATCCGTCGTCGCTCGACGGTTCAAGTCTCCCCTTGTAGCTATGAAATATATGCGGTTGACAGTTCAAGTCCCGAGAGACAACTATTCAAAATGCGAGTTGGTAGCGATAATTTATCCACAATCTTTGAATTTTAATGCTTGGCAGTTGTTGCCTGAAAGCCGCAATGTTGTTTATGATAACTAATGACACGTTCGCATCCTAACGGCATAGATACACATACTGATTTGTTTTAGTAGAACTGGCTAAAAGCGAACGTTGGGATTATGAAGTGAAGTTGGGATAATGAATTCGCTCATAAGAGTCCCCTTGCTTCCAGTTAAAGCTATCGCTCGATGGCGGCCCTTTCTACCCTTCTTACGTAGAAAGTTAGGGCTTGGTCTTGCTTGCTGGATGGGACGGAGTTTGACTAAGAATTCTCTAATCAACTCCGTTCTCGTCTCCTCGCTCCGAAAGTTAAAAATGGAAAATTCCCACTGGATTACATTTAGTGACTTTTTCCCGTAAAATTAAAAAGAGATGTTTCCATATTACCTTGAAATTAAGGAAAATCCTCGAATTGGCGAGTTACACTTGTATATTAATAAATTTAAAAGTGAAAACCAGTATGATTTGATATTATCTTAGATTTATTGAAATTAAATCGAAAACCTTTGAATAAAGATGATGGAAACAAAAAATCTTGAGAATGAAAGGCTTCAATACAAACCCTTACGCAAATCCACAAGTGAAGGAAGATGAAACATATAATATATTTAACCTAGCAATATCTTTGCATGAAAAGTGTTGAGATTGCAACAAGATGATGGAGCTTAGTGAAAAGAGTCGCCTTCACTAAGTGGGCCCGCAGGCTATTTTTGGCGCAAGTCTATTTTTAGACTATGTCTATTTTTAGACATATGGATCATGTCTATGTTTATGGATGATTGATCAAGTTGGGAAAAATAGATGGACTTCTATTTTTGATGAAAGTGTGAGTGATCACAGTGTGAGTGATCAAGTCTATTTTTAGACTGGCTGTCAAAAAATAGAAAAGTCAAATATTATTATCTCACAATAATATTTGGACTATAAACTTAATCTTATTCTCTTGGAGCACTTCAGTTTGAGCTACGGAAGTGGCACATGCAGCTGTCAGAAGGAAATTCGTTTTTCTTATGAGTCAGTTGAGTTGTTGCATGCATGACTTCAGTTAGAACTCAAGTGAGTTGAGTTTAGTGGACTGGAGGTACAGTTGATGGAGTTGTGTTCAGTTTAACTTAGTTAAATTGGTTGTAGTTAGTCTAACTGCAGATAGACTAATGATGAGTTGTTAAACTAATTATTAACTCATAATACAACTAAAGAATACATCAGTTAACTCAGTTGCATGTCAGTGCATGTTCAGTTCAACAGGGACAGGTGGTAGAGAATCAGATTGCTATCAGTTGTGACTATAGTTGTGCACCAGATCTTGCACAATCAAAGGATTGAGTATGCCAATGAGTTTGCTCACGTATTTGGCCCGCATTTTAGCCTTTGCTCACGTCCACAAAGAGTGAGTGACTATTTTGCAGGTGAAAATCGAGTTTGGGAAGCAATTCTCATCAGTTCTTGAGCAGGTATTGAGCAGTGGAGGCAGGCAAGCAGTGGAAGAGATTTGGAGATCAGATCTGAGCTGTATTGTGTGTAACAGAGGTGGAGATACTTGTGAGAAGTATTATGCTGTGTAATGTTACATGACTCAATCATTAATATACAGATAGTGTGGGGTTTTTAGCGAGATGCTTTCCCCGTGATACATACTGTGTTAATGTGTGAATGCTCTTGATGTTTTATTGTTATTGATGCTGCTATATTCTTGATCAACGTAGAGGAGCTTATGTATTGTGTATGTTTTCCGCATTAGTACATGATCAGGATAATCTCCATTGAATATGTGTTAAATTATTCAACATTTCTACATGGTATCAGAGCTAGATGATTTGTAGAAAAAATTTCTACATGGTATCGGAGCAGCTTGATTTGTAGAAGAGATTTTTACAGGATATCAAGCGAGGGTTGATCGGAAGCAGTTGAGTTGGTTGCTGGTGGAATTCGAATTTGCAGTAGTGTTGTTGAAATGTCTTTCAACGGATTGCAAATGTTATTCCAAAGCAAGAGCGACCTCGCGCTCAAGGATAAACTCAGTAACAATAAAGGTGAGAATGGATCTTCATCAAAGGTATCTGATGAAGAGAATTGTGCTTTGGCTGCCAAAGCAAAGAAAGGGAAGAGCAAGAAAGCTTCTCAGTCTGGTGCGAAAGGCAAGAAGCAAGATATGTCCAAAGTGAAGTGTTTTCACTGTCACCAGCATGGACACTATGCCACAAATTGTCCGCAGAAGAAGAAGAACAAGCAAGCTTCTGGATCTGCAGGGGGAGAGGCTTTAGCTTCTCAGTTTGAGCTTGATTTTTCATTGATCGCATGCTTGGTTTCAAGTGTGATGGGATCAATGTGGTTCCTGGACAGTGGTGCGTCTTTTCACATGACGGGAGATAGAGATTTGTTCTCTGATCTGGAGGACAAAGATCTTGGAGTGCACATCGAGATGGGCGATGATGGTAGATACAGTGCGACCGGTATCGGTACCATTTCCTTTGAGAGGGAGTCTGGTAAACCCTTTGTATTGAAGGAAGTCATGCATGTTCCAGGATTGAAGAAGAATCTCATCTCAGTGGCGATGTTAGAAGACAAGGGGTATGATGTTGTTTTCAGCGAGGGAAAGGCCTTCCTGCGCAGCAAGACAACTGGTGAGACCCGGAAAATAGGGGTTCGAGTGAAGAACCTTTATCAGTTGCATGTAGATGGATGCGCAGCAATGGCAGGCAAGGCAGAAGGATTGGTGAGCCGGGATGATGGCGAGTTGTGGCACAGGAGATTGGGTCACCTTCACCATGGAGCCTTGAAGATACTGTAGCAGATCACTACAGGGCTTCCTAAAGGCACACTTGCGCAGTCAGATCAATGCAAGGGGTGTACTTTGGGGAAGTTTGTGAAAGCCACCTTTCACGAGAAGGATAGTCGCGCCACGACGATCCTTGAGAGAATTCACACAGACGTGTGTGGACCTTTCTTAGTTGCTTCGACAGAAAAACACAGGTATTATGTGATTTTTGTTGATGATTTCTCTCGTAAGTGCTGGATCTTCTTCATGCAGAAGAAGAACGAGACATATTCAAAGTTCTGTGAATTCAAAGCACTGGTCGAGAAGGAGTCGGGGAAGAAGGTGAAGGCTCTTAGGAGCAATAATGGTGGTGAATACATCTCGGACGAGTTCAAGGATTTCTGCAAGGTAGAAGGGATTCGTAGAGAGCTCATAGCTCCCCATAACCCACAGCAGAACGGGGTAGCTGAGCGGAAGAACAGAACGATTGTGGGTGCTGCACAGGCAATGTTGCATGATCAGGGCCTACCCCTTCACTTGTGGGCGGAAGCATGCAATACAGCAGTTTATGTGCAGAACCGTTGTCCTCATAGGATACTTGGCATGAGTACACCCGAGGAGGCTTATTCTGGTAAGAAGCCTGATCTTTCTCATTTGAGGATTTTTGGTGCTAACGTTTACATGCATGTGACGAAGGATGCCAGAAAGAAGTTGGAGCTGACTGCAGAGGTTGGGATATTTGTGGGGTACACTGATACGCCCCACAACTATCGTGTGTATTTGCCAGACAGTGGTAAAACTGTTGTGCGACGGGATATAAAATTTCAAGAGGAGAAAGCCATGAAGTGTTCGCTTGAGAGGGAGCTACACTTGCATGCAGATGAGGAGCTATTAGTTCCTAAGGATGAGCTTCAGGACGTGGATCAGCCACAGGACAAGGTTCATGGAGTGGAAGAGACCACTTATGCAGCGCCAACCATCAGAGGGCGAAAGCGCTTGACAAAAGCTGAGCGACTGGCTCAAGATGCAGAGAAAGTTGTAGGACCACCTACAGCCCAACGCAGGCAGAGACAGTCACCTGATTGGTACACTGGATACATGGCTCTTATGAGCAAGTGTGTTGTGACTGAGCCATCCTCTTTCGAGGAAGCTGTGGAGGATCCCGCATGGGTAGACGCCATGGTGGAAGAGTATGATTCTATTGTCAGAAACAGTGCATGGGAGATTGTTCCTAGACCGGAAGGGAAATCAGTGGTGGGTTCGAGATGGATCTACAAAGTTAAGCAGGCAGCTGACGGGAGTGTGGAGAAGTACAAGGCAAGATTTGTTGCCCGAGGCTTTTCACAGATTGAGGGGATCGATTATGAGGAGACCTTTGCACCTGTCGCAAGGTATTCTTCCATACGGACGATTCTTGCTCTCTCAGCGCAGATGGGATGGCACATTCATCAGATGGATGTGAAGACTGCGTTCCTCAATGGAGTCATTGAGGAGGAGGTGTACATTGAGCAACCCGAAGGCTTTGAAGTCTTCAACAGCGAGTCGCATGTGTGCAGGCTCAAGAGAGCGCTGTATGGGTTGAAGCAAGCACTACGTGCTTGGTACACACGGATAGACAGCTATTTCACAGGACTTGGATTCTCCAAGAGCGAGGCGGATCCGAACCTATACCAGATTGTGGTGGAGGGTAAGTTGCTTATCATTGTACTGTATGTTGATGATTTGATTCTAACGGGTGATGAGCTGTTGATACTGTCATGCAAGAAGGATCTTGCTACAGAGTTTGAGATGAAGGATTTGGGCCTCCTTCACTATTTCCTAGGATTGGAAATATGGCAGCGCAGTGGTGGACTGTTTGTTTCTCAGGGCAAGTATGCTCAGGAGATACTGGAGAAGTTCAACATGCATGGCTGCAAGCCTGTTGATACTCCTCTTCCTGGAGGTTGGAGGAAGGAGGATGCCACTTCGGGAGAAGAAGTGGATGCCACTGTTTATCGACAGTTGGTGGGGTCGCTGATGTATTTGGTCAATACACGACCTGATATATGCTATGCAGTTAACCAGCTTTCACAAGCTATGGTTAAGCCTACCAAGCTCTTCTGGAAGGCGGGCAAGCATGTATTGCGCTACTTGAGAGGCACATCGGGATATGGTTTGTGGTACAGACAGGAGGATGAGGTGAAGCTATGTGGCTTCACGGATGCAGATTGGGCAGGGAGCCCAACAGACAGAAAGAGCACATCAGGAGGGGTCTTCAGTATCGGATCGACAACAGTTTCTTGGTACAGCAGGAAGCAGAGATCCGTGGCACTCAGTTCAGCGGAGGCCGAGTATATGGCAGCAAGTTTGGATGCATGCGAGGCTATATGGATGAGGAAGATCCTGGTTGGTTTGTTCGGTTCTCATTTGGATCCTACTGTGATTTACTGTGATAACCAGAGTTGCATTAAACTCTCGGCTAATCCTGTATTTCATGATAGATCTAAACATATTGACATCAGGTACCATCATATCAGAGATTGTGTGCAGCGGAGGATCATGTTACTTTCGTACATTCCAACGGAGGATCAGGATGCTGATATTCTGACGAAGGCTCTCACCAGGAGCAAATTCGAGTACCACCGAGGCAGGATAGGGGTTGCTGATAATCCATATCTTGTCGAGAGGGAGTGTTGAGATTGCAACAAGATGATGGAGCTTAGTGAAAAGAGTCGCCTTCACTAAGTGGGCCCGCAGGCTATTTTTGGCGCAAGTCTATTTTTAGACTATGTCTATTTTTAGACATATGGATCATGTCTATGTTTATGGATGATTGATCAAGTTGGGAAAAATAGATGGACTTCTATTTTTGATGAAAGTGTGAGTGATCAAGTCTATTTTTAGACTGGCTGTCAAAAAATAGAAAAGTCAAATATTATTATCTCACAATAATATTTGGACTATAAACTTAATCTTATTCTCTTGGAGCACTTCAGTTTGAGCTACGGAAGTGGCACATGCATATGTCAGAAGGAAATTTGTTTTTCTTATGAGTCAGTTGAGTTGTTGCATGCATGACTTCAGTTAGAACTCAAGTGAGTTGAGTTTAGTGGACTGGAGGTACAGTTGATGGAGTTGTGTTCAGTTTAACTTAGTTAAACTGGTTGTAGTTAGTCTAACTGCAGATAGACTAATGATGAGTTGTTAAACTAATTATTAACTCATAATACAACTAAAGAATACATCAGTTAACTCAGTTGCATGTCAGTGCATGTTCAGTTCAACAGGGACAGGTGGTAGAGAATCAGATTGCTATCAGTTGTGACTATAGTTGTGCACCAGATCTTGCACAATCAAAGGATTGAGTATGCCAATGAGTTTGCTCACGTATTTGGCCCGCATTTTGGCCTTTGCTCACGTCCACAAAGAGTGAGTGACTATTTTGCAGGTGAAAATCGAGTTTGGGAAGCAATTCTCATCAGTTCTTGAGCAGGTATTGAGCAGTGGAGGCAGGCAAGCAGTGGAAGAGATTTGGAGATCAGATCTGAGCTGTATTGTGTGTAACAGAGGTGGAGATACTTGTGAGAAGTATTATGCTGTGTAATGTTACATGACTCAATCATTAATATACAGATAGTGTGGGGTTTTTAGCGAGATGCTTTCCCCGTGATACATACTGTGTTAATGTGTGAATGCTCTTGATGTTTTATTGTTATTGATGCTGCTATATTCTTGATCAACGTAGAGGAGCTTATGTATTGTGTATGTTTTCCGCATTAGTACATGATCAGGATAATCTCCATTGAATATGTGTTAAATTATTCAAAATTTCTACAAAAAGCTTCAATACAAACCCTTACGCAACTCCACAAGTAAAGAGAGATGAATTAGATAATCTATTTAAGCTAGCAAGATCTTTTCACATTACGTTGAAATTAAGGAAAATCTTTGAATTGGCGAGTTTTTCTTGTATATTGATACGTTTAAACATAAGAACCGGAAGATTCTTTCCTATTTGTCTTCTTCCCATTTGTCCTTCATTTAGAAATTTTATACAACATTACTTCTCATTGCACCAACGAGCTTGCTGGAAAAAAAGATACAAAGAGACATGCTCTACTAAGTGTTAGACAGACGTCTGTAATTTGATGGCTTTTGGAATTTGATGGCTTTTGGTGGAAAGCACTGTTGTAACACAAAGGGGTTTCATCCCTTGAGTGGAACACATTTTTATGTAATGTACTGGAGTTTTTATTCACGATGAGGGTTTTCTTGAGTTTAAAACTGTGTTGTGTGTCTGCCTGTTGTGGGTTTAGAAATCTTATGCAACATTACTTCTCATCACACCATAATGATACAGAGAGACAAGCACACGATGTCAAACAAACATCTGCAATTTGATGGCTATTAGTCAAAATCACTGTTGTGAGATAAAGGGGTTTTATCCCTTGAGTGGAACACATTTTTTATGTAACATACTGGAGTTTTGTTCCCAAAGAGGGTCTTCTCAAGTTTAAAATTGTTTGTTGTGTGTTTGCCTGTTGTGAGCTTAGAAATCTTACGCAACAGTACTTCTCATCATACCAATAAGTTTCCTGAAAAATTTGACAAGAGGGACAAGTCACACATCAGTGTCACAGTCAGACAAATTTCTGTAATTTGATGGCTATTGATGGAAATCACTGATTGTAAGATAAGTGGTTTTTATCCCCTATCTACAAATCAGTGATTTTGGGATCAAATCCCACAAGCTTTTGAAAGCAAAACTAATGAATTATCAATATAATTTTACCATAATAAAAAAACAATTAGAAGGCGTTTAGCGAGCTCAAATTGCGCATCCGTTAGGACTTGAATCAACATCTCTTCTAGAGAAATTCAACAATTCTAATTTAATAATCCTATCGGCCTATCTTTGTACCTTTTGGGACAATTGCTAGTTTTATATGTTAGATATGTTGTAGTGGTTATAAATATTATATAAAAATGAAAATAAAATTAGTTATTTGTAATTTATGAGGTATAGATTAATTGGTTTGTGTGGGATTTAGTTTATACTAAGTTATTGGTTCAACTTTTATGGAGAGCGAGAGGGGTGGAAGCTATTTTTGGAGAAAAATAGTTAAAAACTTTCATGGGGGCGTCCAGGGTTCGACTTCAAACCTTTATACAAGCCTAGTGAATAGCATCCCATTAGTGAATAAATCCTTCAATCTTATGAGCAAACTCACTGTGACCTAGGCTTGGCCTGGTAAAAAAAAAAGAATTATTTATACAAGTGTGTGTTAACTTAACTTTTTTTTGATAGACATGGTTTAATTAATAAATGAAATGGTTTTTTTCATTAGAATTTGATGATGAGAAAACTTGTGATTTCTTGTTATTTAAAAGTGTTTTAAATGCATAAATAAATTTAGTGCCTTAAAAAACATCTGGATTAGTGAAACTTATGATTCTTAAAAATCTTCTTTGGATTTCAAACAAAATTGACCCAAAAAAATACTCAAAAAAGACCATTTACTCTATTAGATAGATCATGCTGTTATTTATATGGGCTTTTAATAAAAATGTGATATTTAGCTAAATACCCACACTATTGGTAGAAATCAGCCCATGGTGTTATATGCAAAGTTGGAACATTATATATTAACATCATATGAGTATCAAAGTCAATATCAACTATTTGTAAAAACAAGCACTTAATCAAACTATTGTAATATGGAATTGTAATAGAGATGTAATAGGGAATTTCTTAGGGTACACATGTTATTGGTAGAAATTTAACGAATAAAATTTATGTGGAATTGTAATGATGCATGAGTGTGGGATTGAACTTAAAACCAACCCTTATTGATATGAATATGAATCTTAAATCAAAATGTTAAATCAAAACATTTAACAAAGTAACTATGTTATTTATAAGAATTCAACGAATGATATCTTATGTGATGTTATCATGATACACTAGGACTGAAAAAGATAAGTATCATATATGGATTTATGACCAACTAATTACATATGAATATCAATCTTAAACTAAAATGATAAATCAAAACATTTAACAAATTACCTATGTTATTTATAAAATATTGATTAATGATATTTTATGTGAAGTTATCATAATACACTAGCATTGAAAAAATTAAAGTAAAAACCAACTCCTTGTAAAATAACTAAAAACATTTGAGAAAATATTGATTTTGGATTTGTAGTAACGCATAAACCTCCTAAAAATATTGAACTGGAATTTGAGATATTTAGCTAATGAAGAGGGCAAAACACTTTTATTATTAAAAATTTAATATTAAAGAAATATTATAAAACTGTAGTTATGTAACTGTATAATTTTATTTTAATAAGTATTATATTTATTTATATTTTTATAAATGAAATAGGTATTTAGTTTTGTTTTTAAATTGTATTTTGAGTTGGAAAAATAATCAAAATCACTTATAATTTGATTTTAAAATATTAAATTTTGAATAAATCATTGAAAATAAATAAATAAAAAAAAAAAAAAAAAAAAAAAAAAAAAAACTTATTTTTATAAAGTATAGAAAATATCAAAATCTACTATATTTAAATTTGGAAAAAATAATAAAATTAAAAAATAATATACAATAAAAATATTTTAAAAAATCGAATAACTTCAAGTAAAAAAAAAAACAAACAAAAAAAACTGTCTTTATTTAGATAATCTTCGGCAAAATCACATAATCAATCTTTTGTCTTTGTTTTAAATAGTATAAAAAAAAAATTATTATGAAAATAATAATGAGCACTCTTGAGGTTTTTACCCAAGAAAAAAAAGAAGAAGATATTTGATAATTCTTAAAACATTAGTGAGTAAAAAAAAATTATATCTCTGAAACAAGAAAATTATTGATAATGAAACACTTTATAAATACACATTAAATTTTAAATTTCAAAATATTATTAAACTTAACATTTTAATTCATTGAAATTACAGTGTTATAAGAATGTTTTTAATTTTTTTATAAATGAAATTTTAAAATAAATTAAATCACATCAATTTTGAAAAGCTTGATAAATTAAATTTAATCTCAATAGTTATTAATAACTATTTTTATTTTATAATTAAATAAAAAAGTATATTAAACATTTTAATTTTTTAAGATAAATATGCAGAATGACTAGCAACTGAAATTTCGAATTTCGATGACTCAGTTGACGGCCAGGTATTAGTTGGCTCTCAACTACTCCACTTAAATTAAGTAAAGAGATTAGAACAATATTATAAAATCATATAAATAAAACGAGTCAGCCTTTAGTCGCAAGTATCGCTAAGCTGGCGGTTGTGATTCACCGCTTTGCAAATCCAAATTTAGCGCATTTACAGCCGTTTTCAGACTAGTAGTTATCACATCAAAACTGAACATTTAATTAAATTAAAACACGAAAAGCAGAATATACCCCGCCCACCCATGACAACTGGGTGTGTAATTATTCAAATTTCTTTGCCGTATTGACCACGTGTTGATGAAGTTGGAATGAAGAAATGAACGTTGGAATAGTAACCGTTGGCAGACGCAGGAATTCCAGCTGTCAAGAATATACATTGAAAAATAAAATGAGAACAGCTAATGGGAAGGCGGCCACATGAGTGCCTGCCTGCAAACAGAGAGGCATGGCATCCATGCGCCCCATTCCAGATGCTCTAACGAATACACAGCTGGCACGCGGACTTACAGAACCCATCTCGCTGGGTCTGACATCGTGGGTCTGACACGTAAGCGTGTGAGGGAAGATGATTGCGTGAATTGCGCTGTTCCAGTATCTGGCCAAGACGGCAGTTGGATGGTTTATATTGCGAGAAGAGGCAGCGTATTTGTGTGTGTTTTGCAAGGGTGTTCTTGCGCTCTCTTGGCGTTGGGATCTTCTTTCTTGATTTTCTTGGTATCCGATAGCGACATTTCTTGATTTTCTTGGTATTAGACAGCGACATTTCTCCTTATTCTCAGAGATGGCCTTCTCCAGAGTCTCCGTTGCGTTACTGGTGCTCTTCGTGGCATTCTTGGTGATGAATCTGTTCGCACCTTACGCCAATGCGCAGGCTCCCGCCCCTGCTCCCACGTCCGACGGTAAGATCTCGCCCCTCCATTTTATTTCGACAATGTGGCTATTTACGGGATTCGTTACGCGATCTTGCGATAATTTAACGAAAGTATCTTGTTGTTGCAGGCGCCGCCATCGACCAAGGGATAGCGTACGTGCTCATGTTCCTGGCGCTGGCTCTGACGTACCTCATCCATCCCCTGGACGCCTTCCCTTCCAATATCTTCTGAGCTGCTGGCGAACCTTTATCCGTTTCGGGCCTGGCCCTTTGTATTATAGATGGAACCATGAGCACTGGATTTACCCATCGATGTTGTGCCCGGCTGATCCGACAGATTGATTTTTATTTTTTTTTCCATTTTTATTTGTTTTGCGTATGTACATGCATCTGATTTAAACTTATTTTTCACATTGCCATGTAATCTTTACAAATTTTTGGGCCAGACATATCAGTGAATGATATTCAAAGTTCAGTCTTCATTTACTGCGGCTATTTCGCAGACGTGTTAAATTATTGATACATGATTATAATAAATCCTGTGCAGTTGTTTGGATACGTGTATTTCGTAGACATGATAAATTATTGATGCGCCATCATAATAAATCCTGTGCAGTTGTTGTGATATGTGGCATATAGATACGTCAGAAGTTGAGAGCTTTAAGGAAGAATATTATCGCTGGGCACGAATGCCACTTTACTCTCAGAATTGTTTCTCTCGAATTTCGTATGTTGGTTTATTTTTAAGTAATCTAACTATACTGTTCTTTTCCCCAAAACTCATATAAATTCCTGCAGTATTTTGATAAAATCGGGCAGGATAATTACATAATTTTTTTTCTGGAAAATAATGTAAATTCTGGTAATATTTTGATAAAATCAGGTAAGATTTTTTGTAAATCCAGGTTACAGTTTTTAAATTTTAAGATTTTGCGTGCACCAGAGGTTTTTGATGGTGCTGAATCTATTTCCACCATCAAAACTGCAAGAGTTTGGGAAATCCTGGGCGTTAGTAGACCAAGTTGTTTTTCTTCCCCAATTTAAATTAAGGTTAAGAAGGGTTAGCCTTAATGCTATAAATAATAATAATAATGTGAATTGTTGTTGTAGGGGTGTATAAAAGGTGGTTTAATTTATAATTATTTAAATTAATAAAAAAATAGATAATTTTTCTTAAACAATGGGAAAATCTATTATAATTTAGTAGTCATACTAATAGTATGGGTAGCTATCATAGCTCTTCTTATTAGTAAATGTAAATTAACTTATCACTATTATTCAAGAGACAAGCTTTCACTCTTACCAAATGGAAAAAAAAAAACCTTTTAAGTAAGCAAAAAATAATTTTAAACCTATAATTTAAATACTATAATATTTAAAACAATATAAATAATTAGTGCTATATAAATCATTTTAAACCATATTCTAAAATTAATTTCAAATTAAAATAATCCAATAAACTTAAATACAACTTTAATTATAAATTGATAAGTTTAAAAGTGTGAACCTCTCACACACAACCATCTTTAATTTTTTTTTTTTTTTGGAAATAAATAGCCTTTAATTTCCAACCTAGCAAATTAAATAATGATATGTGTAATGCCTATTTTTTAAAAAGTTTAAACAATATGTTTTTAATTTGTAAAAATAAATTCATTATGATCTAAATAAATGGAATGGGATATTTCAATTTTTCATATTTTATTTTTATCTGTAGAAAAATATTAAATTTAGTAATTTTTTATAATAACAAAATTATAATAATTTTAAATAAACTTATCATAAAGATGAAGATGTTGAAAGGAGATCTGCCTTAATTTAAGAGGCATGGAATAATTCTAGCAAGTTTTATCTAATGCAATCTAGGTTTGAAGAGTGGAAGTGTTTTGAAAAAGGGTATGAAGAGAATAGTTTAGACCCTCCTTTAATAAATAGCCAAATTAGAATCTCCAAAAAATTTAATGGAGTTTAGGTTTTTTTCTTTTGCTATTTCAAGAAGTAGATGAAAGCTCATGAGCTTTTCAAAGTTATATTGAAAAGGAACTCAATATAGCTGAAAATTATATGGAATAAGATGGAATAAAATATTCATTATGATCTAAATAAATGAAATGGGATATTTCAATCTTTCATATTTTATTTTTTATTTGTAGAAAAATAGTTGTTGAAAGGAGACATGCCTTAATCTAGGAGGCATGGAATAATTCTAGCAATCTAGGTTTGAAGAGTGAAAGTGAAATTGCTTGTAAACATGTAACCCTTTGAAAAAGGGTATGAAGAGAATAATTTAGACCCTCTTCCAATAAATAGCCACATGAGAATCTCCAAAAAAAATTATTGGAGTGAAGGCCTTTTTCTTTTGCTAATTCAAGAAGTAGATAAAGGCTCATGAGCTTTTCAAAGTTATTTGAAAAGGAACTCAATATAGCTGAAAATTATATGGAATAAGATGGAATAAGAGTTAGAAATGTGGATGATCCCCTCAACACCTACAACAAAGGGGTTCCTTGAGCCACTCCATTAAAATAAGAAATGACTCTTGGTTGGGAGGAGAATAAGTGGACAAAACAAGGGACAACAGCAAACACCAAGTGGGCCAAGCAAGTGACCACAAGTGGATCGTAATGTGAATGGGAGAATGAAGTTTACCCTCAAATAGAATGATGGGCCAAGCAAGTGACCACAAGTGGATCGTAATGTGAATGGGAGAATGAAGTTTACCCTCAAATAGAATGATGGGCCAAGCAAGTGACCACAAGTGGATCGTAATGTGAATGGGAGAAAGAAGTTTACCCTCAAATAGAATGAGATTGAAAGAAGTTTACCCTCAAATAGAATGAGATGGGGAGAGCCCTAATACTATTGTTTTTCCAAGCAATAGAAAACCAATTTTGAAGAGCCATCTGAATAATATCTCATTTCCAAGCTTGGACCTTGAAATGACCTTTCTTGAAGAAATATCCTAAGTCATGGATTTGTTATTAATCAGTAGCCACATGAACATTTTTGTTTTGGTTGGACAACTTAGTTTCCATAACTTTTAGCCCCATAATGGAAGCAAACTAGGATCCAAATCTTGAGCAAGGGTCCAACTTTTGGGGAATAGTTTCCAAGAAGGTTTTGAATTTTGTAGGGGCATGATGTAAGAGTCCCAAACTTGTGTGAAGACACCATCAAGGTGTAAATCAATTTTTTCTTATAGTGAACAAGTGACACCAAATACAAAATCATGTCTCATAACATAATTGATAAAATATTAAGCATCTGAATGATTGGAGGAGAAAGGAGATGTTGATTTTGACATCCATTCCACGATTCCTTGCCTAATAGGACTTGTGAGCCATCTCCAATTCATTAATATGATGATTAGATGGAAAGTTTAGATTATGGCTTTCCAAATAATAGAACCATTTTATGATCTTTTTTGTTAGTCCCTTATGTAGTCCCCACAATAGACATGCAGTGAAAACATTTTTCTTTTGTAACATGTGCCTAAAGACCACAACCTTAAATTAACCTCTAAATGGTTTTCACAACTAGGGTCTTGGAGAATAGGAAAATGTTCTTCAACCCCCATCCACATAGAGCCTTTAATTTGGCTAGCCTTTTCTAGGAGGCGAGCACCATGATTTTGTGAAAAGAAGTTTGAAATATAATTATTGAATTTTCCGTAAAATACCTTTAGGAATCCAGGTCAAAGAGGTCTAATAAACCAAAATAGCTTGAAGAACCATTTTTACTAATACCAATTTTCTTTCCTTGGAAATCCATTTATGACACTGGTGCAATTTTCTCTTTCAAAATTCTCTAACATTCAGAGCCAATCATTCTTCCTCTAGTCATTTGGAGTCATTCGGCTCTAAAAAGAATACCAAATACTTGAAGCTAGAGTATACCAAATACTTGAAGCTAGAGTTGATATCCATCGTAGGGATGGAGAATCAACCAAAGATATAAGAAATGTCCAAATTTGACATGCCCTGGGAGAACATGGAAGTTTTGTCCATGTTAATACTCATATCAATGGCTTCACAAAATATTGAGAAACTCCCTTAAGTGTTCAATACAATGAATGTTGACTTCATAAAAACTAAAATGTCATCCACAAAACGAAAATGGGAAATGAAGGAGGAAGGATTTATAACTATACCTTATATCCTCAGCACTAAAGGAGGAGGAAGTAACTCTCTTATAGGAATACTGAATAAGGTAGAGAATATAAAACTCATCATCCAAGAGACAAACTAATAGCAAAAGCCAAGATGAATCAATAATGGTCTAATATAGAGTTGATTGACTATATCAAATGCCTTCAAGAGTCCACCTTAAAAACCACTACTTTTTGACATGCCTTGTATGGATGGAATTAAGGTCTTCTTGGGAAACACTTATCAGTCAGGTTATCAAATTTTCAGATCAAGGAAATCAATTTGGAGTTGAGAATCCTCAAATTCCATCTTGAAGACCTAAAGTATTCGACCACAAATTAAATCATCCCCAAAAACTTGAAGAAATGGATATAAAATTACAATGGAAAACTATCAAGGCTTGATATTTTATCTGTTTGGAAGCTATGGAGGATGTCATAGAACTCATCGTTTGATATTTCAACCATTAGCTATTATTTTCGATCTTGATTAAAAATTGTTGAATAAATAGAAACCACCTTTAAAATGGCCTCAATATTTTCCTAGATGGTATTTATCACCTTTCTATGATTGGAATAATGATGAAACAAAAGTTTTCATTCCCCACCTAAAGAGGGCAATTCTATTCCCTTAATGACCTAGATGAAGCATATCTATGCCCTCTTAATTCTGACGTCATGGAATCTAGCTATATCTAAGATCAGATAAATTTATTAATCGTACAAGAAGACTTTATTAATAAATCTAGGGACTTCAAGTTCTGATGTGTAGTGATTTCACATCTGCTTAATAGGGAACTATTTCAACAGCTCTTTGAAGTTTATAGAGATTTGGTGTCTTTATCAATCAATAATACTTGATACCCCAATTGGGTTTGATACATGTATGCTTTATGATTATTATTGCCAGGTCTGAAGGCTTAAGTTATGAAATCATTCATTTTAACTGTCGTCCGAGTTGGAATCTAAACATGAGTGGAGAGGTTCACTGCCCTACTCAGATTTTGTGGCAATTCCTGTTACTTTATGCTCATCCTTCAATAGTACCTATTCTGTAGATGAGCTACTTTCACACATATATTATAGCTGTTATCAATCAAATTGTGCACCCTGTTTAAGTTAAGACAAGACAATCAGTTAATCACTTTGAAGTTTGGAGATATCAGAAAATGTGATTTCTATAAAACACTCACAACAATAAATAGGATACCCTTCATGGGGTTCATATTAAAAATTGCATCCTGAAAATTTCACTTAGCATCTCCAGTCAAGTTAATAAATCATGTCAACCACATAAAAACAGGCTGGCCAGTAATCCCTTGATAATCCGTGAAGGTCTAAAGGTTCTAAGACCATCAGATTGTAATTACATTAAAGCATTTAACCATTATCTATGAAAAGGCTAATGGGGTTGTGGTTCAGCGGTGAAGAATGTGGCATGCCAGACCACACACCAAGGTTCAACGGCAAAGACAGCGACATGTCACAATGACTTTTTGGATGTGCTAACGTGAATCTTGATACTTTGAAGATTCAAGAACTATTGAGTCAAGAACTAATTGTTATTCTTGCGCAAAGACATTAAGTACCATGTGGATCAACTAAAATAGGAGTAAATGACGAGTTAATGGCAAATAATGGCATTGGTTGCATCTCATTTTTTAGAATCACTAAAGGTAAGTATGTAATTGACTAGATGAGGGCTAGTTGCTACCAACAATGCCATAGGTAGTGTTCATCCACGGCCTTCTAGTAGCCAGCAAGCAGAATGCCAGTTATCGACAACATTGGTTGCCTTAGCCTCATTAGCTGCTAGAAGCAGAGTACTAATAGCCATCAAGGTGTGGGGGGATCTGTAAGAATGCTATTGACATTAAATAGAATCTCTTTATGATTTGAGTTCAATTTTGAGCTCATAAGCCAAGGGCTCAAATGTAGCTCCATTCTTATCAAGCACCGACATTCTCACCTTGGCTTTGGAGGTCAGTACTAGCCATTTATGAATTTTTCATCGCAGTTCACTCGCTCAAGCTTTTGCTCATAGTAGTCCTAGGGTCATTCTCTAAATCAATTGACTTGGCAAAGACCATAATAGGAAACATTATTGGTGGATATGATTCCACTAGAGACATGTTGATTCATAATGAAAAGGAGTAGTGATGAATAAAACCCACGATAGCCTGACCTGATCCCTCTTATATCCCTTACTCCATACCAAAACTAGAGACCAATTACAAGCTCTCTGATGACTGTGTTAACGCCAGGTGATAACCTCCCACATGTAACAATGGCAGCATGGACTTCATCAGGGCTAAAACGTATCTCAGATCGACGCCCTGCTCTGTGATATAGTACTTGTGTTTCCCTTGACATTGTCTAGATATCCACGACAATGTCCTCCATTACCATATAGTTCTCAGTCACAAAAAACCCTTCAATGGGGCGAAAATATTGGTTATGCATAAGAGGATTTCCAAAAGTGGGTACATCCTGTAAATATTCTCTCAAGTGGGGAGTACCCTGAATCCTCTTCTGCGCATGACATTTGATGACAGCCCCTGCTGTTGATGGCTTCCTTACTTTTCATTTGCATTGCAGATATCAGGAAAGAATGCAATGAAGACAGAAACAGAAGATTTTATAAAATTCAAAGATGATGATAACGATGAAAACTATTAAATCACTCACAGATGGTAAGGAATGAACACACTATATCATTCAGGCACGATAATAATAATAACAATGTATGTTATATAAATGAAAAGAAACCAGAGAAGATGGTATTCCTAACTGAAGTCACGCCTGCTGTTCGTTAAACTCGTTTCAGAAACCAGAATTAGCTGTTCCAGAAACTAGACTTTAGCTGTTGTAGAATTTATGACCAGAAGAATTGACCGGCTAAGGTCTGGTTGTTCAATTCAGTTAAGGTATATCGCTGATTCTCCGGGTCAGCGATTATGCATTGCAATCTTGGTCAGGGTCTTTCATACAATTGCAACAGGGTTATGATTATGCATTGCAGCGCGCGGGTGACAATTCGAATTGGAACCGGAATAAGGAGCTCCCCGGAACAATACACCGCGGCTGCAATAGCTCGTCCCCGATCGGAGTAGTCTGTCAGGGGATGTCAGGCCCCATTCCCTGCGATCCGAATCCAATTTTTTGTCAGGCCCTGGCAGGGAATGTCAGGATTGCCAGGGGAGGGTGGCGGAGAAGCAGAGAAGGAGGGTGGCAGAGCTAGGGGAGGGTGCGGAGGGTAGAGATATTCCCGGTTGCCGGAGCCGGACGATTTTTCGGCCGATGATGGAAAACGGGCTATTCTACCACCTAGGTAGACTACTCCTGAAGAGAATAATTTAGGCCCTCTTCCAATAAATAGCCACATGAGAATCTCCTAAAAAAATTATTGGAGTGAAGGCCTTTTTCTTTTGCTAATTCAAGAAGTAGATAAAGGCTCATGAGCTTTTCAAAGTTATTTGAAAAGGAACTCAATATAGCTGAAAATTATATGGAATAAGATGGAATAAGAGTTAGAAATGTGGATGATCCCCTCAACACCTACAACAAAGGGGTTCCTTGAGCCACTCCATTAAAATAAGAAATGACTCTTGGTTGGGAGGAGAATAAGCGGACAAAACAAGGGACAACAACAAACACCAAGTGGGCCAAGCAAGTGACCACAAGTGGATCGTAATGTGAATGGGAGAAAGAAGTTTACCCTCAAATAGAATGAGATTTATGCCAGATGAGACTGGGGGGAGAGCCTAATACTATTCTTTTTCCAAGCAATAGAAAACCAATTTTGAAGAGCCATCTCAATAATATCTCATTTCCAAGCTTGGACCTTGAAATGACCTTTCTTGAAGAAATATCCTAAGTCATGGATTTGTTATTAATCAGTAGCCACATGAACATTTTTGTTTTGGTTGGACAACTTAGTTTCCATAACTTTTAGCCCCATAATGGAAGCAAACTAGGATCCAAATCTTAAGCAAGGGTCCAACTTTTGGGGAATAGTTTCCAAATAGGTTTTGAATTTTGTAGGGGCATGATGTAAGAGTCCCAAAATTGTGTGAAGACACCATCAAGGTGTAAATCAATTTTTTTTTTATAGTGAACGAGTGACACCAAATACAAAATCATGTCTCATAACATAATTGATAAAATATTAAGCATCTGAATGATTGGAGGAGAAAGGAGATATTAATTTTGACATCCATTCCACGATTCCTTGCCTAATAGGACTTTGAGCCATCTCCAATTCATTAATATGATGATTCGAACCATTTTATGATCTTTTTTGTTAGTCCCTTATGTAGTCCCCACAATAGACATGCAGTGAAAACATTTTTCTTTTGTAACATGTGCCTAAAGACCACAACCCTAAATTAACCTCTAAATGGTTTTCACAACTAGGGTCTTGGAGAATAGGAAAATGTTCTTCAACCCCCATCCACATAGAGCCTTTAATTTGGCTAGCCTTTTCTAGGAGGCGAGCACCATGATTTTGTGAAAAGAAGTTTGAAATATAATTATCGAATTTTCCGTAAAATACCTTTAGGAATCTAGGTCAAAGAGGTCTAATCAACCAAAATAGCTTGAAGAACCATTTTTACTAATACCAATTTTCTTTCCTTGGAAATCCATTTATGACACTGGTGCAATTTTCTCTTTCAAAATTCTTTAACGTTCAGAGCCAATGATTCTTCCTCTAGTCATTTGGAGTCATTCGGCTCTAAAAGGAATACCAAATACTTGAAGCTAGAGTTGATATCCATCGTAGGGATGGAGAAGCAACCAAAGATATAAGAAATGTCCAAGTTTGACATGCCCTGGGAGAACATGGAAGTTTTGTTCATGTTAATACTCATATCAATGGCTTCACAAGAAATATTGAGAAACTCCCTTAAGTGTTCAATACAATGAATGTTGACTTCATAAAAACTAAAATGTCATCCACAAAACGAAAATGGGAAATGAAGGAGGAAGGATTTATAACTATACCTTATATCCTCAGCATTAAAGGAGGAGGAAGTAACTCTCTTATAAGAATATTGAATGAGGTAGAGGATATAAAACTCATCATCCAAGAGACAAACTAAGAGCAAAAGCCAAGATGAATCAATAATGGTCTAATATAGAGTTGCTTGACTATATCAAATGCCTTCAAGAGTCCACCTTAAAAACCACTACTTTTTGGCATGCCTTGTATGGATGGAATTAAGGTATTCTTGGGAAACACTTATCAGTCAGGTTATCAAATTTTCAGATCCAAGGAAATCAATTTGGAGTTGAGAATCGTCAAATTCCATCTTGAAGACCTAAAGTATTTGACCACAAATTAAATTATCCCCAAAAACTTGAAGAAATGGATATAAAATTACACTGGAAAACTATCAAGGCTTGATATTTTATCTGTTTGGAATCTATGGAGGATGTCATAGAACTCATCGTTTGATATTTCAACCATTAGCTATTACTTTCGATCTTGATTAAAAACTGTTGAAGAAATAGAAACCACCTTTAAAATGGCCTCAATATTTTCCTAGATGGTATTTATCACCTTTCTATGATTGGAATAATGATGAAACAAAAGTTTTCATTCCCCACCTAAAGCAAAATTTTCTTTCTTTTCATTCTCCATTCCTTTTCGCTTAGGAGAAAGGAACAATGATGATCCTTCAGGGATTTTAGAAGAATATTTTTCTAATTAGAAAGGAATCTCGTACCTTCGCTAACTAGATAATTTTGAATTTGGGCTTGAAAGTCCAAGAAATAGCTTTTGCCCATTTTATATTTTTCCCTAAAATTATAATGGGGGGGATTTTGAGCTTGAACTCTCCAATGGTCTCCACACATCTTTGATATCTTAAGTGAAGGAGAGATCCTTCAACCATTTAGGGTTCATTTTGAAAAGCGTGGGTGGTTGGGCTAGAGTACGGGCCAATTCATGTAAAATTGGGCAATGATTCGACTCCTCCCTAGAAGAAACCCATTGTATAATCCTCAAGTTCTCCAAAAAAGAGTATGAAATGAGAAAACTTTTGATCCTTTTGGTCACCCTAACATCACCAACATGTTGGTTTCTCAATTTTAAGGATAATTTTACAGGCTAGACATCAACTAAACTAGCGTGATCCTGTCAATTCAAGAAATAGTCAGAAAGATTGTCAATCTACGTTAGTGGACCCCATATTTCAGTATACCCCAAGGAGAATTTTAGGTCCCCTCCAATAACTAGTCTGATCATAGAGAAGAGGGGATTTTGGAATGAACTATCCCATATCTTTTTTTTTTTGTCAAAGTAGGGGCTGTAAAGATTTAGGTAAATAAACCTAGAGTCCAATTCCTTTGAGTGGAGGGATACCATAAGGCCATAATGGGTAGAACACAAATTTGAGAGTTGGAAAATATTGAAGCACCTATGGCCAAGAAATAAAAACCCAAAAAGAGGGAGGAAACCAAATTTACAGCTCTATCCTTTTCCGTCATAATTTCTTAAGTAAGAATAATGAATGTATTATGAGAAGAAACCAACCTTCTTATGGCCAATTTTTTGAGGTGTTGGAAAAACTTCTATAATTAAGGGACAAGAAGAGCATGAAGAAACCATGTTAG
The DNA here is from genome assembly GCA_031772625.1 of Pinus tabuliformis. Lineage (NCBI taxonomy): Eukaryota > Viridiplantae > Streptophyta > Pinopsida > Pinales > Pinaceae > Pinus > Pinus tabuliformis. The sequence goes on along the minus strand of CM062816.1, from coordinate 209,721,528 downwards.
GGGTATTTTCTCTAAGGGCCACAAAAAGAGGTTTTTTTCTTCTTGGATTGGATTTTAGAATTTGCTTTGCACTGGAACAAATGGATATGGGTTTTCCTTCCCCTTTGAGAGGAATTTTTAAATGTGTCCTCTTGGGGTCCAAGGACTCCCTCAAAACCCATTTTCTTGTGAGACATATTTCAACTTGGAATGAAGAAAGTAATTTGGCTTAGGAGGAGGAGGAGGGTCAAGTGGGATTGGGTTAGAGTAGGAGGGGGGAGAATAGGTGGGTGGGTGAGGTGAGGAGAGGTGGGGGGAATAGGAAGGCCCATAATCATAAGGTAGGGATAAGTGATAGAGGGGGGAATCATGATGACAAAATATAGAGGGGAACTTGATAAACTATAAATACTAAAGAGGAAGTCGTGACAAATAGAAGTGGACAAGTAATGTATGGAAAGAACCAAGTTTCAACAATAAGGCTATAATTATTCAAAGAAAACTAGAGGAGGAAGGAAAAGGCCTATTCTAAAGAGAATCTAAAGAAAATGGAGGAGCTTTCAGTGGCTTGGAGAGTGAAGGAAGCTCTGATGAACATGCAAAATTTAGATCAGAGATTTCCACCTAGGTCTAAGGTGGTAAAGATAATTATATAGGATCCATTGGTAGAGCCTTAAATGTTGTAGCTTTACTCATTGAATGCACTACAATTCTAGTGGATATAGGATTGGCAACTCTCATAATTGAAATGAATTCCATTGTAATCCACCTCTTGGCTATAAACCAAAGAAGTTGTTGTAGCGGCTACAACCACCCTCATAATTTTTTCTTTAGATTCATTTTGGAGCCTCCCTACCGACCATCTTCAAGAGCATGTCTTGCACTATCAAGTACACAAGCTTCAATGGTTTTCTAGCAGATTCCCAGCCTATGCATGATAGCTTGTTGCATCCCCCTCATAGGTCGCTTCTTTGCAATTGGTCCAGCTGCAGGCTGAGCAGCACCCTCAAGAAATTGCGCAATTTTGGAGGGGAACCAACCTTCCCTCCAGAAATTGCGCAATCCTGACTACCAGCCTCCTAGCCTCCAAAATTGCACAATCCTGCCTGTCAACCTTTACTAGAAAAACTATGCAATCCAACCCAGTAGGACTGCTCAACCCAGAAATCGCGCAATTCTGGGCAGTAGTTAGCTGCTCAGCCCAGAAATTGCGTAATCCCTCTGGGATAGTGTTGTGGCTAGCAACAACTCCCCTTCTTATTTTAGTTTTATTACTAATACTAAATAAGTGGGGACCCTTCATCTAGAAAATAAAAAATAAATTAAAACTTGTATTCCCTTTTTGAATAAATCTTACTATCATAAACTTAGGAGAATACCCGCAAAAATCCAAAAGGACTTAAGTTTTATGATAAGTTCGAACAAAATCTTTCTTAAAAAGCATCGCATCACAAAAAGGTAATTATGACACCACATAAGCAAACTTCTAAAGATTGCGAAATCGCGATGCGAGATCGCACATCGAAGAAACTCATCGCGCATCGCAGTTTCCATATGCCTCAAGTATCACTTAAGGTGAAATACCTCAAATCGGCGATATGCAATAACGCGTCTCGCAAATTGCATTTCGCATAAACACATGGTAATGAATGATTGTCAAAACACAACGGATTAGCAATATTACGATCTGTGATATTGCAAAGCAAATCGCAAAATCACTTTATTGTAGATCTACAGGGCACATCGTTCCAAAACGTTTTTCGTAATCCGATCTCAAATTATGCGCATTAATGTTAATTTAATAAGTTAGTTGATGATAATTAATGAGATAAGGTTTCGATCTGATCGAAAGGTCATTTCACATAAGGTGGTGTATTTTATATGATTTCGGCATTTAAATCTTTCCCGTCACCTTATTCTTATCATTACTCTTTTCTTATTTCCAAATTGCAGCAGCAGAAAGAAGAAAGGTATACGTAGCAGTGGTATGGGAAAGAAGGAAAAATCTTCGATTTCTGAAGTCATCTAACAAGAACACACAAGAGGCAAAAACTAGCACCAGGGAAGCCCGGATCAAGAAACAGAGGCAGTTTTCGATGTGCAATTAGCGTTAATAGCGCATTGCCGAGCAAAACCCCTTGAGAAGGAAAGCCTCTGAGTGTTCAATAGCCTAAAAGCCTGGAAAATTGTAGGAAAAAGTGCTAAAGGCTAAAGGAAAAACTCGAGCTCTTAAAAGCAGTGGTATTTATCAGAGATATCCTTAAGTGGTATGTAGATTTATCCCAAATGCACAGCATCTATAGGCCAGTTGGAGGCAAAAGGCTGAAGAAAGGGCAGAGTCTATCAAGAGGTTAACCAAGTTGAATTGGAATTCTTGCTGGAAGTGGTTGGTTAAACCACACAGTCAATGCATGACTCTCAAATGCCTCACTAACTCTGTCGAGAAGATAGCGCTAGCACTTGCCGATTCTGTTTTTACAAGGCAACTAAAGTCAGAGGTCGGCCAACCAACTCTCCTCAAGCCAATGCTGAATGCTTGTGACCATAGAGAATAGATACATAGATAGTAATTTCCAAATTTAGTTTTAGTTTTAGTTTTTCCTTAGATGAGGACAGTCATTTAAACCTCCTCCTATATTTTTGTAATAAACTATTTTTAGAATTTAGCTAGTAGTATTTCAACCCTTCTCATGCGTTTAGAGAAGGGTCCTGAAATTTGTCAAAAACATTTCCTCAGAACATGCACTTCTGCACCCTCAGAGGAGGTTTTGATGAATGAATGGAACAAGATTTATTGATATCTGTGTTTAATATCTAGTACTGAAATTGCACTTTTGTACTCTTACTAGATGTTGAATTAAGAAGAGATAAATCATTATTGCTAAAGTTCATGAGTAGAACTTGTTATCAATGGTACTTTTATCTCTTAACGATTTCTGCTTATGTGTTTAAGTGACATTTATGTTCAGTTATTTATATTTGAATGCTTGAATGTTTGAGTTATCATTTGGCACTTTTATACAGTGATGACTATTCTATTTATGCTTAATATATGAATGACTAATTACGCGATATGCTTTTCACAATTGTTTCGGCTAACTTTTTATACGAAACGGTTCGTCTTTATTGAATTGTTTTCTCATAGTGATTGAATGATCTTTATTACCAATTGTTGTTAGAAATTATTTTAGATCGCATAATTGAAAGATTAAATCCTAGGTTAGTTTTACAATTAGATATTTCTATTCATTAGAATACATTTGCATGCTATTAAATAGATTTAGAATAAAAACATTTTACTTAGGAATTATTAGAAAGGAAATATCAATTCTCAACACACACACACAAATTAGGAAACTGGTCCCATTATCCCCAGTCAGACCCACCATCCCAAATGGAAAAGGAGCTGCTAACCAAGTTCCGGACCAGGTGGGTATCCCTCTTGTTGTAGACCTGATTTTCGGGGCTTCAACATATTTGGCGCTAGAAGGAGGGCCCGAAATATGAATGGATAGTAAATCTAAATATAAATACTATTCTGAGAGTAAATCGCCCTCAACATCTCCCCTAACTTCTCCATCGCACTTAGAAACTATAAATATTTAGCGAGAAGTCGATAAAACTGTTAGCTACCTATACCAATAGGTTTGATATTTCATGATTGACAATGAAAAGTTCCAAATATGCTCTGCTTTGATCATGCAAAGATCACATATTTCCTAGAGAAAACAATCTGTGTATATAGCTTGATGTTGTCTCAATTTTGATGGATGGTCCAACAGCCTAATCTGGATCATGCCATGTTTTGAATTTCCAGTTGTAGAATAGAGAAAGAAGTCTGTCCAAACTGTTTAATCTTGGCAGACAAGTAGTCTAGGTAGAGAAGAAAGGCTCCCAACTGCTTAATCTGGGACCTTGGAAGAAATAAGGGTAGAAGTAGATAGAAAAACAAAAGAAAAAGCCAGAGAAAAGAAAAGGCAAATAAGGGTCTGCAAGTCCAAGTGCACCCTCCAAGAAGAAACAAAAAATGCTAGGCAAATAGATGGGTAGGCAGATGAGGTTGCAGAAATATCATTCCTTGCAAATAAATGTGTGTTGAAATGTTCACAAAGCAAAATCAATGAATTGAGAAGGTGTTCTTCTCCATCAGGTGGCAACAAAGCAAAGAAGCATGTCTAACCTCCCTTCTTCCCCTCTACCCATTCATTACTAACATCCTATCATCAGTTGAGATTCATGGAAGAATTGATTGTTTTATGGTGGTTCTTAGTCCTTTAAAAGCCACATTTCTTGTCTAAAACTCTTTTCATTTTTCTCTACTCCCTAAACTAAGCTATTTTCAAACAAACTTAGTGGTATCTCCCCTCATCCACCCTTTTTCATCCATATTAACCCTTAACTCTATTTTATAATTCCCCTATGTTACCCTTTCCCTATTATTATAACACCATGGTGTATAAACCCCAAACATTGTATAAATATCTCTCCCCTTGGCATTATAGCCAAATAAGTTGTTTAGGGAGACTCCAGTCCACCAGGGGCTGTGGTCAACCCTGTCTTGGGGCTGCTCTAACCTCTGGTTATGAGCAACAACCTTTCCCCTAGGCCCTCACCTTTCCTCTGTTCAAAATGTCACAGAAAACCCCTTTCCCCCTGCTAAACCCACTCCTAAACCCCTTTTTCCTTATAAAACCCTTGAAAAACCCAAAAATCCCAAAACACATGAAAAAACCCCTAACCCTAAGGTTCTCCGCCCGAAAAATATTTAATTTAATATTTTAATAGGCTAGCGGGACCCCCCAACCTGCACGATCCGTCGGAGGGCCCGCCAGCCGTCGATATTCCGCCACCCATGATCTAACGGTGGGCGGGTATTCTTGGGCCCGGATCTGCCGACCTTTAGCGTCCGGGGAAAATGGTTTTCTGCCCCGTACAGGGATGCGTGGCAGGCGGTGGGGTTGTTCGGAGCCCCCTCCCCAATACCGCCTTTGGCCCAAAGGTGGTGCGGGGAACCCGCTTACCGCCTCCCCATTACCACCCATCCGGCGCACGTTACCCTCACGTCAGCCTGACGTCATGTCGCTTCCGCCCGCCCCCGCGTCCCGTGGCCCTCCACGTAGCCCTGCCACTGCATCTACCTGCCACCGTGTCCTGCCACCCTGGCCTACACCTCAGCAGCCACGTCACCTCCGTACCCGGGCCCCACCATGACATCATGCTGACGTCATCGGCGGAAAAGCGCCAATGGCATGTTTTGTCCAAATTTGTCATTATAAACGACTAAATTAGCCGTTTGTGGTCATTTTCACGCACAAACGACGTAGCTGTTGTCAACCAGCTGCCGCGAAAATTCGTTTCCAGCCATCAAATTCAAGATTCAGACCACTACAAGTCAAGAATTCAGCTACATTGAGCCTGCACAGTTCGGCCCGTAGGCCTGTCAAACGTTTTTCCAGGTATTTCACCAGATTTCCCCATTTTGCCCATGCATTCCATTTCTCTATAAATTCACCATTGAAGACTGGTCAAAATCCACAGTCTAGCTCTGTCTGCTAACCAAGAGTCAGCTAAAGTAACTTGCATTGCCCCCAGAACTAAAAATTGACATTAAAACAGTCGTTCCGCGGGCCAGAACCATAAAATTTTCCTCGAGGTGCTCGGCATTGTTCCCTTTTGCCGAGTACAGGCCAGTTGCAATTGCTACCAAAGGAAACCTCATACCCTCTGCAACTTACCCTTAGCAATTCACATCCCTGTGAATTTGCAACAAACTACAGAAACCAGCTTGCATTTTCCACTGAGAAAAACACTTCAGACTTGGTCTACATTTGGCCTATTACTTAAGCTCTTAAAGAACTTTGCAAACCATTGCCATCACCTTATTTCAAAATCAAGTTTTACAATGGCTGCTTCTGCATCCTCATCCCTCAGTGTAGCTCCATTAAATCCACCAAATAAAGAGCTGGAGGCCTTGGCATTTGCTGACAAGGACTATCTTATTGAAGACTTTGAGGGTAACAGGGACTTCTTGCAGACCTTCTATCAATTAAGAGAGGACTATAAGGATGGTCATGGTACACATGGGATATGGGAGTCAAACCTACCATACTATTGTCTCCCAGCTGTAAATGTCTTCCCTGAAATCATTCACCTATGTGCTGAAAACTATGATGTGCAGCACAGAGCTATTAGCACTCCATCTGGGACGATCCTTTTCTACATTAATGCTGAGTCCATCAACAAAATGTTACATTTTGATCAGACAGAGTTGCTAATCCCATTTTCCATGAACTATTTGCTAGACACTGGTGCCAAGATGACCAGTGAGGAGATTCAAAAGGTCACCAGGACATTCATGAGACCTGAGTGCCAGCCTACAGGGCCACCTCCCTACCTGGATGTCCATTTCAATGATGTAGGCAGGCTTTTACTGGACATGATTGCCTATGTGTTGGGATACAAAAACAATGAGCATGTGGATAAAACAATGCTGGTATTGCTATCTTCTTACAGCCCACGCCAACCCCCTGCCCGCAAATATAACTTTGCTAAGTTCATAGCTAACAAGATTCATGATCAGTTGAGCAGAGTGGACAGATAGGGGGTCTTCAAGTACTCGGCCTATATTTACCACCTGTTCATGTACTATCATTCTGAAGCCTTCCCATGCTACATCAAAAAGCTGGATCACAGAGGGGAAAGAAGATCTGTCATCTTCTGGACATCTGTCTATCACAAAGTCACAAATTCACCCTACACCTACTGTGAATTTGTTGACCAATTTGTATACCCAGTCTCTTGCCTGTTGATGAGGTCCCCTCCTCCCAGAATATCAAATGAGATAAAGAAAGCTCTGCAGCTTTCCAAAAAATATAAAATAGGTGACTGGTACCTATATGAGAACCATACTGTCATTAGGATCTATGGCTGTGAGCTCTGTCCATACAGGCTCCCAAAATATGTACCTATGAGGTTATTTGCCTTGGAGTATTACAGGCAGTTGATTCAGTCCGACCTCACCCATTTCCACAGCGCCAAAAAGAAGGCCCACCTCAAGTTCAAACACCAGTTGGGCCCCTTCATCATGAACAAGAAAGAAGGGTGGGAAGATGCAGACCTAATCCTTAAGGATAAATACAAGCTGTCCTATAGTTTTCGGTGGGTCCATTATGACCCTGAAGGTTTCATCACTGCTAGGAGAAACAAGTATAGGCTTATAGGCATTAAGCATTGCCAGTACCCACACATTGAAAAATATGCCAACCTGCAAGAATGGCAGATGGATACTCTAGTTGAAAATCTAACTGAGGAAGAGTCAATGCTAAAGAATGTGAAGGAGCTTGAAAAAACTATTGACCTAGACTATGTGCAGGAGGTACCTTTCAGACCGCCTTATTCAGTGGGAGAAGGGACCTCAGCCTCAAGGACTGCACCAGTAATAAAGGCATCTTCCACAGCAGCACCAGTGTTAGATAACGGCAAAGGGATAATGGGTGCAGAAGAACAAACAATGAAAGAAAAGTCTGCCCCTTCAGGTGAGCAGCAGCAAGAGCAGCAACAAGAACAGCAGCAAGGGCAAACTGTCCTTCCACAAACTGAGCTACCAGCAGCTCCAACACTGCAAATTCCACCCCCACAAACTGAGCCAGTAACTGCCCCAATTTTACAGACCCCAGCACATGAGGAAAGGGGGACAAAAAGAGATAGAGAAGAGTCCACTCCTCTCAGTGGATCCTCCCCAAGGATAATTTTAGGGGCGAATGTTCGCCCTTTGGCGAAATTAAGGGGTTTTAAATTTTTAGTGGGCGAATATTTTGTATCATAGTACATTTTTACAAATCACCTCAAATAGCCCACCTTATTTTAAGGGAGAGGGTAAAAAAGGTAAATTTAGCCCTTGAAATTAGGACTTACAACCTTCCATTCGCCCATTTTCAAGAATAGGTTTTATTTAAGTGAATCCATTCGCCCATTTTCAAGAATAGGTTTTATTTAAGTGAATCCTATGGGCCAAATACCATATTTATAAAATAGGTATGGTAAATTAATAAAAATATAAATAAATGAGAGGTATGGTAAATAAATAAAGCATTTTTTATATTTACTCCATAAGTCACCTTATATACATGTAAGGGTGTAAACAAATAAAAATATAAGTAAAGTGGAGGTATGGTAAATAAATAAAACGTATTTTTATACTTACTCAAAAGGTATGGTAAATAAATAAAAATATAAATAAATTAGACCTATTGTAAATAAATAAAACCTCTTTTTGTATTTAGTCCATAACCCTCGTTCTATTTATGAAGGCTCAAGAAAGAGGTTTTATTTAAGTGAATCCTATGGGCCAAATACCATATTTGTAAAAGAGGTATGGTAAATTAATAAAAAATATAAATAAATGAGAGGTATGGTAAACAAATAAAACATTTTTTTATATTTACTCCATAAGTCACCTTATATTTACAAACACTAAAAAAATGGGTTATATTTAGGTGAAACCTATGGCCAAAATACTATGGGACAAATACCATGGACTAGATTGTTATTAATACCATGCAAAAAACCATTATTAACCCTAATATTAGAATTAATAAAAATAAAAATGGCACATGGTATTGACCCATGGTATTCACCAAAATGGCACATGGTATTCACCTGGAATGTAGCCTATTTAAATGGGGGAATTAAACCAGCATGTAGCCTATGCTAAGATTCACTAGGACTTTACAAAGTTTTATTATTTAGTCAAAGACTCGCCAAGATCTTACAAGATTTTATAATTGAGTAAAATATTCTAATAAAAATAAAAATGGCACATGGTATTGACCCATGGTATTCACCAAAATGGCACATGGTATTCACCTGGAATGTAGCCTATTTAAATGGGGGAATTAAACCATTTAAATGGGGGAATTAAACCAGCATGTAGCCTATGCTAAGATTCACTAGGACTTTACAAAGTTTTATTATTTAGTGAAAGACTCGCCAAGATCTTACAAGATTTTATAATTGAGTAAAATATTCGCCATGCTTGGTGAGAGATTCGCCAAAAAATTATATATACATATTATATTATTGATAAAATCGCCTTCCATTTTTCCTATATACCATGGAGATTCACCCATTTATTATATTTATAAATTTACGGGGGGTTCTTAAAATTTTCCCTGATCCTCCCACCAGCCAGAAGCCAAAAGGCAAAGAGCAGACTCCCCAGAGGTAGAAAACATTACTGAAGATGTCTTGGATAGTGGAAGAAAAGACAGGGAGGGCAGTCAGCACACAGGTACAAGCTCCTTTCAGCAGGAGCAAGGTTTACAGCTCGGTTTGGAGGTGTCCTCTTCTTCCCAACAAAGCAAGAAGCCCAAGAGCACCAAGGCTTCTTTCAAACAAATAAAAGCTCAGAATGAGCTGCTAAGGGCTGAGGTCTACAAGCAATTCATAGATGCAACACCAGCCCAGCAAGAAAGGCTAATGTCGGTATATGACATTCAGGAGGAAAAATTGCTCCTCAGCCACTTTAAGCCCAAAGGGCCGCAGCCTAAGACAATTGCAGATTTTGTAAAGACAAGGGTGGAGGTCCTAGCCAGAGATATACATCCCATGGACCAGATTGAACTCCATAAGCAAGCTGGGGAGATGGTCTATGCAACCTTGGTGGAGAAGGCCACCATGGCACATGAGCTGAAAGAGTCCCTCAAAAACACCAATACCCAGTTGGACTTTGAGAGAATGTCCTCTCTGGCCAAAGACAATAGAATAAAGTCTCTGGAGGAGATCATCATTGATCTAGGACATGATCCTAGTGATCCAAAGGGTGTGAAGGCCCTTATGAAGAAGAAAGATGATGACCTCAATGCCTTGAAGAAAAGATTGAAGCTGCAGCCCACAGAGCACCCTCAAACAGCAGAACTTCAAAAGCAAAAACAGGCTGAGGACCAACTGGACCTCCTAATGCAGCAAGACCAGAGGATCAGGGAATTGGAGAGAGAGCTGGAAGGAGCATTACAAGATAAACAGGCAGAATCCACTTCCCAAGCTCCTCCAACTACTTCAACAACAGCATCAGCTCCAGATGCCAGCCCAAGTGTAGAGGAATTGACCAAGGCCGTCAAAGCAATGGAGCTCCAGGCAGATGAAATAAAGAAGGCCAAGGAGAAGTTGGCAGAACTGGATGCCAAGTATGACAAGTCCAAAGTGACTGTAGCAGAACAGGGCAGAGAAATAAAGGCCCAAAAAGAAAAGATAAAGGCCTTAGAGAAAGAGTTGAATCTAGAGACTGCTATGGCCGACATAAAGAGAATCCTATGGGCCAAAATTGGCCAATCCATCAAACAGCAATGGAGGTCAATAAAAATAATGCATGAGCAGATGGATTTAATGGGTCAAGCTCAAGCAGAAATTCAGAAGGCCAAGACAGTGCTAGGGAACAGAGCAGAGCAGGCAAACAGAATGATAGACTTCCTGAACAGGCAAGAAAGGGAGGAATTGGCAGCTATAGGCATTCCCAACAGAACAGAGGCTGTCCTCTCTGCCAAGAAGGTACTAACTCTCAGGGACTATATACAAACAGTGGAGAGGAAGTACTATGAGATGCAAGCAGATGTGGAGGAATACAAAGTTAAAATGGGAGTGCTGCAAGCAAAAGGCCTGCCCAACTTACTAAGTGGTGCAGGAAAACTGATCTCTCCAGATCAAATGGCCAACAGAATTGCAACCACTATTGAAAATCAGATTATTGCATCTGGCAGTTCATCTGAACAAGCAGGGCCTCCCACAGGGCAGAGCTTATATGACAAACTTGAAGGCCTGTTCTTCATTGAGAATGAAGTGAATCACCTGTTTGAAACCCCTCCCAATCTTTATAGACATACAGAGGCCGAGGAAACATTGATAAAGATGCGCAGAAATCAAATGCCTAAGGAGGATTGGTGGCAATTTATGCTTCAGATTTTGCCACGGTAGCTTCAGTCATTCGGCCACTGCCAGCTCCAGGTCACTACAAGACAAATAACATGACAAATGTCAGCAGTTAAAGCAGCTAAAAAAGTGACTCATCACATAGACAATGACAGCTATCCAAGTTTCAGACAGCACATCTCCAGCCGACTCTAACAGCCATAAAGTCCAAATATCTTCTGACTATTTTGACAGCTGAGGCATTAAGGAATTACTGCAGCATTCACTCCTTCAGCTACTGCATTCCAGAGATTAGCATATGATAAATGAGATATTAACTCATTCGCTGATATTTTTGATGTAAATTTTGTATATATATACTCCCCTGAGTAACTCATAAGGGGTTGGTAATTTTCTCTATGAGAGAAATGTATTGTACACTTTCAGAATTATCTAATACAAAGGGCTGGATGAGCTCAGTGATTTCCTGAAATATTTGATGTCTGGATGATGCTACATGTGCTGATGCAGAATTCCTGTGCTGTCTGATGAAATAACAAGTTTTCCTCAAATATCTGTTTATTGTGTTTATTGTTTCCTTATGTTTATCAAACCATACTCATATTGTATTAAGCTAGCAGTGAAGAAAAAGACTAGTACAGGATTTGTTTTATTACACCTTGTGCTCAATTTTTACTGCTGTAAATGTTTGTCTTCAAGATTAACGATGTACATGAATTCTTAACTGCTCATGTGTCTGTTAATGCTATATGTGAATGTTAACTAGAAATTCTTCAGTGCTTCTAGATTAATATTCTCGCTGTCTTTCTTTAGCAGTTTACTGTAAGATTCTTAATTGCCTTGCCTAAACTGGATACACCCCACCCAATCACTATTATAAACGTTTTTTCTCAGACACTAATCTGGCTCTGCAGCATCACTACAGTATCACACAGCACCTCAAAATAGCTAAAGGACCACTGACTCCATTGCCCAATGACATATGACATTCTAGTGCTAGCATACACACCTTGACTGAAACATTTTCCAACCAAATACAAAAACAACTCTTGAACATCATAGCTAGCCTAACATACTATCAGAACAGAGACAAATCATAAAGAGAGAGCCCTCTCTGATTACAGCCTGGCTAGAAGCTGTAATCCAAAGATTGGTTAGTGGTTACCCTGGCCGTATTCCCTTAGAGTCAAAGGGAACAACCTGGGTGTTAACATAATTGGCGACTCCACTGGGGAGTAAGCAGTAATTTTTAAACCGTTGTCTGTCCATAGACAGTGGTTCTAAAAGGCTTAAACAATCCTGAAAAATCTTAGAAAATACCAAAAAACAAATTTAGAAGCTGGCTCCTAAAAGGGAAACCAGGCACACTAGGTCTAACCCTGACCCAAATCCAGCAGTTTTTGAGAATCCTAATATAATCCCTAGAATAATTAGGAAGCAACAAAGGCAGGAAAATCCTAGTGATTTGAGTCCTGAGATAGCCCACCCTGAACTAGTTCCTACCCCTATCAAGGTTCTATTTCGCTCTACCCCTGTCTCCCCCAGTTCACCATCCACATCTCAAAGCCCTCCTTACACATCTTCACCCACTGCACATATCCCCTTGAACAACACCCTAGGTGCTACTACACCTGTTACCCCTGTAGTACACACCATTCCTCTTATCCCAGTTGCCCCTGTAAATCCCCCAAATCCTGTGAATATGGCTAACAGATATGCACCCTTGCAAATACCAGCTAATGCTGCAGCTCTACCCCAAGATTACCAAACCAAAATCTCATATTTTGACTCCAATGGCCCTTTGACAGTTGTCCAGCATGCCAAAAGGATGCAAGACCATTTTGAGACCTATGAAATAGATGATGACAGTGTGAGAATGAGGATGTTTGTTCAAAGCCTAACTGGGGATGTAAGAACTTGGTTTAGATCCCTGAATGCAAATTCCATCACAACTCCTGATGAGCTTTATCAAGCCTTTACTAGCAGATGGGAGAAGAAGAAGGATCCTCTGCACATACTTGGTGAATACGACACTATCAAAAGAGGTCCCCAAGAGACTGTTTTGGAGTATTGTGCAAGATTCAACAATGTATATAACGCAATCCCACAAAATTTACGACCCCATCCTGATTTAGCCTTGTACAAATTCCCTGATGGTTTTGACCTTGACATGGCCTATCAGTTAAAGGAAAGAGACCCTCAAACCCTTGCAGAGGCCCAAAGGGTTGCTGTCACAGTGGAAGCCAACCTGATTGCCAAAAGAAACAGAGCAAGGTTGGAAAAGAGGACTGTTTTCAAAGAGGAACCCTCTGCTTTTGATCAAAAGCTTGATGCAATACTCAGTGGAATGAAAAGATTGGGTGATAGAGTGGAATCGGTTGATAGAAAATCATCATGGGAAGCACCACAAAACAACCCTCCTAGGAATCCAAATTTTAGGAGAACTCAAAACCCAGGCATTGGCAAGCCCAGTGCTGACCAAGACATAAGGCCCCCTTTCCAAGAAAATTATGCAAAGACTTCCACATCAACTGAACCCAATGAAGATCCTCAGATTAATTTAATGGGTCTAGATGGTGAAAGTCAAGTCTTTTTAACACAAGAAGACCATGAGGATGATGAAATCAAACTGTTCCAAACTAAATCAGGTGAATCCTTTGACTTTAAACAAGGCTATGACACTGCTGTTTATGAAGTCCATAAACAGTACAAGCTAAGGAGCAGAACTGTGAATGTAAATCAGCCTGAAAAGATAAAGGAGAATCAGCAGCCTAATAGAACCATAGTCACAGAGCCTAATGACAAAACAAATTCACCTGCAGAAGAAGTAATTATTGAAGAGATCACTGAACCATTCTCCTTAAAACAGCAGCCTCTGGCTACTTCATCCTCTCGCCCTAATGTAAATGTTACTCCCCAAGAGATGAGTAAAAAAGACAAGTCCCAAAATCAAGATAAGAATCAACAAGAAGATTTAGTGAACAAGGAAAGGACTGTTATCCACAACCCTAAGGCTCAATCTGAAAAACCCTTTGACCTAGAAACTGAAATTGGCAAACTAAAGATAGCAATTCCTCTCTCAGAACTAGCCAAGCATGACATCTATAAACAACAGATCAAGAAGTCCCTTCGACTCACTAGCAACAAAGATGATGTTAATGTGTTGGATGACACCCCAGACTTACTGTTTGGCCCAGAAGTGGATGGAAAAACAGTAGTCACAGGGGTATTACCTTTTTATGTCAGCTTACATATTCATGATAAAATATTACATAATGCAATGTTTGACTCAGGTGCCTCTCACAATCTCATGCCAAAAGCAGTCATGGAGAGATTGAATCTAGATATAACCAGACCATAGAAGGACCTGTTTTCTTTTGACTCCAGCCAAGTCAAGTGTTTGGGTCTCATAAAAGATTTATGTGTGTCTCTGGTACAATACCCAAACAAGACAATTCTAATGGATGTTGTAGTTGCTGATATCCCACCGAAGTATGGGATGCTGTTATCAAGATCATGGGGAGCTAAACTCCAAGGTTCCCTACAATTAGACATGTCATATGCCACCATCTCTGTTTTTGGGCAACCAAAAATACTATACAGAGAAACACTCATGAAATACATGGTCAGCAGTGAAGAAAAGCCTCAAAACTTTCCCATATATGTTGTCCATTCAGACATAGACTCATACATTCTCTTCAATGACAGCACAACTCCCTCAAAAAATGAGGTTGAAGCCAAGATACTCATACAAGAGGAAGACTCTAATGAAAGAACTATCACCCATGAAACAACAGTCAATCAATCACTAGACACTGCTGCCGCTCTAGTTGTAAAACATATTCAATCAAATGATGAGACTGTCCTAGAACACAAGCCAGATGAAAAACCAGAACTTCAACCTACATTGCCAGCACATGAACAGATCATTAAATCTCCTTCACAACAAGATATTCTATGGTTCCTTGAATTTGATGGCTCAGTCAACAAATTAGGGGCAGGAGCTGGAGTTTGGGTACACAATAAAGAAAACAGTCATGCAGAAGGCAGAGCCTATAGATTAAACTTCAGATGTACTAATAACATGGCAGAATATGAAGCTCTTTTACTAGGCCTCAAGTTAGTAAAGTTCTTGCAAGCTGCCAGGGTTTCAATCATGGGTGATTCAGATTTAGTTATCCAACAAGTGAAGGGAAATTTTGTCACCAATGACAAAAGACTAAGGTCTTATAGGTCTGCTGTTGCTGAGGTACTAAACTTTTTCTCTGAATTCCAAATCACTAAAATTCCTAGAACCCATAATCTACATGCTCATAGTTTGGCCACATTTGCTAGTACTTGCAAATTACCATTGGAACCTAACAATTGTTTCACAGCTGAGATAAAACACAGACCCTCCATTCCAAACAATGTTAAAGATTGGCAAGTATTTGAGGATGATATGCAAATAAACAATTTTTTAACGCTGCAACAAGAGTTTGCAGGATTAAATATTGACATTGACAAAGCAAGTCAATCACAAATACTTGAAGGAGCAAGTCCATCACAAATACAGTTTCAACAGATTACTCACCCAATATCACCTAGAACAGCAAAACAAATGCTAAATCCAACTATTTTCAACAAGGAAAACATTCAGCAAATTCAACCAATCAGTTGTGAAGAAGTGGCCAATGCTGAAACTGACATCATAGAGCTGAAAGACAATTTTCTACCAACAGGCCTAACTCCACTAGAGGACATCTTTGATTCAAATGATATTCCCAGAAAACCAAAAATGCAGCCCTTAAATGCAGCCATTGAAGAATGCAACATTGGTACCATTGACAAACCCAAAATAATAAAATTGTCTGCATCTCTACCTCCTGATCAAAAGCCTAAATACATTGACCTCTTCAAAGAGTTCCAGGATGTTTTTGCATGGAGTTATGAGGACCTAAAGTCCTATGACACCTCTGTTATCCAGCATACTATCCCTCTCAAGACTGATCAAAAACCCTTTAAACAAAAATTAAGGAGGATCAATCCTATGCTTCTCCCAGCAATGGAACAAGAGGTACAGAAAATGTTCAAGGCAGGCATCATAGCACCTATCAGATTCTCTGAATGGATTTCAAACTTAGTTCCCACAAGAAAGAAAACTGGAGAAATAAGGCTGTGTGTGGATCTAAGAAATCTGAACCAAGTATCCCTCAAAGACAACTATCCCTTACCCAAGATGGATCACATTCTCCAAAGAGTGGTAGGGGCCTCAAAGATCTCATTACTTGATGGATTCTCAGGATTTAATCAAATCTTAGTACACCCTGATGATCAAGACAAAACTGCATTCACAACTCCATGGGGAACGTTCAAATATGTAAAAATGCCTTTTGGGCTGAAAAATGCAGGGGCTACTTTTCAAAGAGCAATGGATATTGCTTTTGCAAAGGAGATTCATGACTTTTTAGTTATTTACTTAGATGACCTCACCCCTTTTTCAAAATCTGACCAAGAACATTTAAAGCATTTGAGACAGATCTTCCTAACATGCAGGAAATATGGAATTTCATTGAATCCTAAGAAATCCCTGTTTGGTTTAGAGGAAGGTAAGCTGTTAGGACATATCATTTCAAAGGATGGCATAAGAATCGATCCAGATAGGATACAAGCTATCCTACAAATGCCCCACCCAAGAAATATCAAAGAACTGCAAGGATTCTTGGGAAAAATCAATTTCTTGAGAAGGTTTATCCCAAACCTAGCAGAACTAATTAGATTACTAAACAACATGCTAAAGAAAGATTCAAAAGTGAAATGGACAGTTGAAGAAAATCAAGCCTTTGAAGGTATAAAGCTGGCCCTTACCCAAACCCCGGTCTTGACCAATCCTCAATTTGACAGAGAATTTATCATTTTCTCTTTTGCCTCCCAACATACTATTGCTGCTGTTTTGTTACAGAAAGATGACCAAGGAAATGAGAAGCCAATTGCTTTCCTTAGCAGAGCTCTTAGAGATGCTCCCCTAAAATACCAAATCATGGAGAAACAAGCCTATGCTTTGGTCAAGGCCATCAAAGACTTTAGGATTTATATCCTTTATTCACATGTTATAGCCTATGTACCAAGTCCTATTGTAAAAGACATACTCACTCAAGAAAACCTAGAGGGCAGAAGAGGAAAATGGATTGCCAACATATTGGAATTTGATATTGAGATAAAACCTACAAAACTAATAAAAGGGCAAGGTTTGGCCAAACTAATGACAGAAGCAAACTTCCAAGCCTTAGACATCAACCAGCTGGACAGTGAACCGGAGCTGGCGACTCCAAAGATCAATGTAGCCTTTGAACAATCCCCTTGGTACTCTGATATATGTTATGTATTGCAAAACCTGTGTGCTCCCCCAGGATTGTCCAGAACTAAATGTAGGTTCTTAAAAATGAAAGCTTCTAAATTCTGTGTTATGGATGGAAATTTATTTTGGAAAAACCATGAAGGGATATTGCTAAACTGCCTAATTGAGAATGAAACTGACAATATCATAAAAGAATTTCATGCAGGTGACTGTGGTGGACACTTGTACTGGAAATCCACCGTGGATAAAATACTAAGGGCTGGTTACTATTGGCCCACCATGTTCTCTGATGTCAAGAAATTTACCACCTCATGTCATAAATGTCAAGTGTTTGAGGGAAAGAGACAGTTGCTGCCACTTCCCTTGAGGCCTATTGCAACAGAGAGACCTTTTCAACAATGGGGCTTGGATTTCATTGGGGAAATTCATCCCTCATCTTCATGCCAACATAGGTGGATCTTAACAGCCACAGACTACTTCACCAAGTGGATTGAAGCTACTTCATGCAGACAAGCAAATGATTCAACAATCATTCAGTTTTTGGAGAATAACATATTAGCTAGATTTGGTTGTCCTGACAAAATAATAACAGACAATGCTGCTGCTTTCAGATCCAAGAAGATGGTGAATTTCTGCCATAAATTTCACATTACCTTAGGCCATTCTACTGCATACTATCCCCAAGGAAATGGCCTTGCTGAGTCATCAAATAAAAGCCTGGTAAACATTATAAAGAAAGTGCTAGAAGAGAACAAAAAGAATTGGCATAAGAAGCTTGTGAATGCTCTATGGGCAGATAGACTAACAACCAAGAGATCAATTGGGACCAGCCCATATGAGTTGGTTTATGGATTAGAAGCCAAATTCCCTTCATCACTAGGGGTGCCTGTTATGAAACTTCTTCAAGAAAGCCAAGCTGAACCAAATGATATGCAAAGAAGGATCAATCAAATAATATGTTTACAACAAACTAGAGATCAAGTTTTCAGCAGAGTTCAAGTTCTACAAGAAAAATTAAAGAAGGACTTTGATAGGAGAACTAAGGCAGAAGATTTCAACATTGGTGACAAAGTCCTCAAGTGGGATTCAAGAAGAGAGGATAAGGGAAAACATGGAAAATTTGATTCCCTTTGGAGAGGACCATTTGCTGTCCAAGCAGTACAAGGAAACAACACTTATTTCCTTAAGAGTCTTAATGAAACTGATTTGGATGAAGGTCCTGTGAATGGCAGGATGCTCAAGCACTATTTCGACTACCACCCATAAGTGCAGCATGAGTTTTCCCTTGTACATATCCAGATGTATATATTATTTTCTGTTAAGATGTAAAAATGCAGTTTTTCAAGTTTTCTTAACTACCAGCAAAAGGTAAATAGGATAAAGAAGTCTACCAAGAAGGGAAGTACACAATTTTGACATTTCAAAGCAGCAAGCTTCAAAATTTTGATAAAGGCAGTCAATGGGCCAAGGCATTCTGACCTGCTGTTCTTGGTCCTTCAAATGAAAAACCATCCCCATGTGGAGACACTGTTAGCTACCTATACCAATAGGTTTCATATTTCATGATTGACAATGAAAAGTTCCAAATATGCTCTGCTTTGATCATGCAAAGATCACATATTTCCTAGAGAAAACAATCTGTGTATATAGCTTGATGTTGTCTCAATTTTGATGGATGGTCCAACAGCCTAATCTGGATCATGCCATGTTTTGAATTTCCAGTTGTAGAATAGAGAAAGAAGTCTGTCCAAACTGTTTAATCTTGGCAGACAAGTAGTCTAGGTAGAGAAGAAAGGCTCCCAACTGCTTAATCTGGGACCTTGGAAGAAATAAGGGTAGAAGTAGATAGAAAAACAAAAGAAAAAGCCAGAGAAAAGAAAAGGCAAATAAGGGTCTGCAAGTCCAAGTGCACCCTCCAAGAAGAAACAAAAAATGCTAGGCAAATAGATGGGTAGGCAGATGAGGTTGCAGAAATATCATTCCTTGCAAATAAATGTGTGCTGAAATGTTCACAAAGCAAAATCAATGAATTGAGAAGGTGTTCTTCTCCATCAGGTGGCAGCAAAGCAAAGAAGCATGTCTAACCTCCCTTCTTCCCCTCTACCCATTCATTACTAACATCCTATCATCAGTTGAGATTCATGGAAGAATTGATGGTTTTATGGTGGTTCTTAGTCCTTTAAAAGCCACATTTCTTGTCTAAAACTCTTTTCATTTTGCTCTACTCCCTAAACTAAGCTATTTTCAAACAAACTTAGTGGTATCTCCCCTCATCCACCCTTTTTCATCCATATTAACCCTTAACTCTATTGTATAATTCCCCTATGTTACCCTTTCCCTATTATTATGACACCATGGTGTATAAACCCCAAACATTGTATAAATATCCCTCCCCTTGGCATTATAGCCAAATAAGTTGTTTAGGGAGACTCCAGTCCACCAGGGGCTGTGGTCAACCCTATCTTGGGGCTGCTCTAACCTCTGGTTATGAGCAACAACCTTTCCCCTAGGCCCTCACCTTTCCTCTGTTCAAAATGCCACAGAAAACCCCTTTCCCCCTGCTAAACCCACTCCTAAACCCCTTTTTCCTTATAAAACCCTTGAAAAACCCAAAAATCCCAAAACACATGAAAAAACCCCTAACCCTAAGGTTCTCCGCCCGAAAAATATTTAATTTAATATTTTGATAGGCTAGCGGGACCCCCCAACCTGCACGATCTGTCGGAGGTCCCGCCAGCCGTCGATCTTCCGCCACCCATGATCTAACGGTGGGTGGGTATTCTTGGGCCCGGATCTGCCGACCTTTAACGTCCGGGGAAAATGGTTTTCCGCCCCGTACAGGGACGCGTGGCAGGCGGTGGGGTTGTTCGGAGCCCCCTCCCCGATACCGCCTTTGGCCCAAAGGTGGTGCGGGGAACCCGCTTACCGCCTCCCCATTACCACCCATCCGGCGCACGTCACCCTCACGTCAGCCTGACGTCATGTCGCTTCCGCCCGCCCCCGCGTCCCGTGGCCCTCCACGTAGCCCTGCCACCGCATCTACCCGCCACCGTGTCCTGCCACCCTGGCCTACACCTCAGCAGCCACGTCACCTCCGTACCCGGGCCCCACCATGACGTCATGCTAACGTCATCGGCGGAAAAGCGCCAATGGCATGTTTCGTCCAAATTTGTCGTTATAAACGACTAAATTAGCCGTTTGTGGTCATTTTCACGCACAAACGACGTAGCCGTTGTCAACCAGCTGCCGCGAAAATTCGTTTCCAGCCATCAAATTCAAGATTCAGACCGCTACAAGTCAAGAATTCAGCTACATTGAGCCTGCACAGTTCGGCCCGCAGGCCTGTCAAACGTTTTTCCAGGGATTTCACCAGATTTCCCCATTTTGCCCATGCATTCCATTTCTCTATAAATTCACCATTGAAGACTGGTCAAAATCCACAGTCTAGCTCTGTCTGCTAACCAAGAGTCAGCTAAAGTAACTTGCATTGCCCCCATAACTAAAAATTGACATTAAAACAGTCGTTCCGCGGGCTAGAACCATAAAATTTTCCTCGAGGTGCTCGGCATTGTTCCCTTTTGCCGAGTACAGGCCAGCTGCAATTGCTACCAAAGGAAACCTCATACCCTCTGCAACTTACCCTTAGCAATTCACATCCCTGTGAATTTGCAACAAACTACAGAAACCAGCTTGCATTTTCCACTGAGAAAAACACTTCAGACTTGGTTTACATTTGGCCTATTACTTAAGCTCTTAAAGAACTTTGCAAACCATTGCCATCACCTTATTTCAAAATCAAGTTTTACAATGGCTGCTTCTGCATCCTCATCCCTCAGTGTAGCTCCATTAAATCCACCAAATAAAGAGCTGGAGGCCTTGGCATTTGCTGACAAGGACTATCTTATTGAAGACTTTGAGGGTAACAGGGACTTCTTGCAGACCTTCTGTCAATTAAGAGAGGACTATAAGGATGGTCATGGTACACATGGGATATGGGAGTCAAACCTACCATACTATTGTCTCCCAGCTGTAAATGTCTTCCCTGAAATCATTCACCTATGTGCTGAAAACTATGATGTGCAGCACAGAGCTATTAGCACTCCATCTGGGACGATCCTTTTCTACATTAATGCTGAGTCCATCAACAAAATGTTACATTTTGATCAGACAGAGTTGCTAATCCCATTTTCCATGAACTATTTGCTGGACACTGGTGCCAAGATGACCAGTGAGGAGATTGAAAAGGTCACCAGGACATTCATGAGACCTGAGTGCCAGCCTACAGGGCCACCTCCCTACCTGGATGTCCATTTCAATGATGTAGGCAGGCTTTTACTGGACATGATTGCCTATGTGTTGGGATACAAAAACAGTGAGCATGTGGATAAAACAATGCTGGTATTGCTATCTGCTTACAGCCCACGCCAACCCCCTGCCCGAAAATATAACTTTGCTAAGTTCATAGCTAACAAGATTCATGATCAGTTGAGCAGAGTGGACAGACAGGGGGTATTCAAGTACTCAGCCTATATTTACCACCTGTTCATGTACTATCATTCTAAAGCCTTCCCATGCTACATCAAAAAGCTGGATCACAGAGGGGAAAGAAGATCTGTCATCTTCTGGACCTCTGTCTATCACAAAGTCACAAATTCACCCTACACCTACTGTGAATTTGTTGACCAATTTGTATACCCAGTCTCTTGCCTGTTGATGAGGTCCCCTCCTCCCAGAATATCAAATGAGATAAAGAAATCTCTGTAGCTTTCCAAAAAATATAAAATAGGTGACTGGTACCTATATGAGAACCATACTGTCATTAGGATCTATGGCTGTGAGCTCTGTCCATACAGGCTCCCAAAATATGTACCTATGAGGTTATTTGCCTTGGAGTATTACAGGCAGTTGATTCAGTCCGACCTCACCCATTTCCACGGCGCCAAAAAGAAGGCCCACCTCAAGTTCAAACACCAGTTGGGCCCCTTCATCATGAACAAGAAAGAAGGGTGGGAAGATGCAGACCTAATCCTTAAGGATAAATACAAGCTGTCCTATAGTTTTCGGTGGGTCCATTATGACCCTGAAGGTTTCATCACTGCTAGGAGAAACAAGTATAGGCTTATAGGCATTAAGCATTGCCAGTACCCACACATTGAAAAATATGCCAACCTGCAAGAATGGCAGATGGATACTCTAGTTGAAAATCTAACTGAGGAAGAGACAATGCTAAAGAATGTGAAGGAGCTTGAAAAAACTATTGACCTAGACTATGTGCAGCAGGTACCTTTCAGACCGCCTTATTCAGTGGGAGAAGGGACCTCAGCCTCAAGGACTGCACCAGTAATAAAGGCATCTTCCACAGCAGCACCAGTGTTAGATAAAGGCAAAGGGATAATGGGTGCAGAAGAACAAACAATGAAAGAAAAGTCTGCCCCTTCAGGTGAGCAGCAGCAAGAGCAGCAACAAGAACAGCAGCAAGGGCAAACTGTCCTTCCACAAACTGAGCTACCAGCAGCTCCAACACTGCAAATTCCACCCCCACAAACTGAGCCAGTAACTGCCCCAATTTTACAGACCCCAGCACATGAGGAAAGGGGGACAAAAAGAGATAGAGAAGAGTCCACTCCTCTCAGTGGATCCTCCCACCAGCCAGAAGCCAAAAGGCAAAGAGCAGACTCCCCAGAGGTAGAAGACATTACTGAAGATGTCTTGGACAGTGGAAGAAAAGACAGGGAGGGCAGTCAGCACACAGGTACAAGCTCCTTTCAGCAGGAGCAAGGTTTACAGCTCGGTTTGGAGGTGTCCTCTTCTTCCCAACAAAGCAAGAAGCCCAAGAGCACCAAGGCTTCTTTCAAACAAATAAAAGCTCAGAATGAGCTGCTAAGGGCTGAGGTCTACAAGCAATTCATAGATGCAACACCAGCCCAGCAAGAAAGGCTAATGTCGGTATATGACATTCAGGAGGAAAAATTGCTCCTCAGCCACTTTAAGCCCAAAGGGCCGCAGCCTAAGACAGTTGCAGATTTTGTAAAGACAAGGGTGGAGGTCCTAGCCAGAGATATACATCCCATGGACCAGATTGAACTCCATAAGCAAGCTGGGGAGATGGTCTATGCAACCTTGGTGGAGAAGGCCACCATGGCACATGAGCTGAAAGAGTCCCTCAAAAACACCAATACCCAGTTGGACTTTGAGAGAATGTCCTCTCTGGCCAAAGACAATAGAATAAAGTCTCTGGAGGAGATCATCATTGATCTAGGACATGATCCTAGTGATCCAAAGGGTGTGAAGGCCCTTATGAAGAAGAAAGATGATGACCTCAATGCCTTGAAGAAAACATTGAAGCTGCAGCCCACAGAGCACCCTCAAACAGCAGAACTTCAAAAGCAAAAACAGGCTGAGGACCAACTGGACCTCCTAATGCAGCAAGACCAGAGGATTAGGGAATTGGAGAGAGAGCTGGAAGGAGCATTACAAGATAAACAGGCAGAATCCACTTCCCAAGCTCCTCCAACTACTTCAACAACAGCAGCAGCTCCAGATGCCAGCCCAAGTGTAGAGGAATTGACCAAGGCCGTCAAAGCAATGGAGCTCCAGGCAGATGAAATAATGTAGGCCAAGGAGAAGTTGGCAGAACTGGATGCCAAGTATGACAAGTCCAAAGTGACTGTAGCAGAACAGGGCAGAGAAATAAAGGCCCAAAAAGAAAAGATAAAGGCCTTAGAGAAAGAGCTGAATCTGGAGACTGCTATGGCCGACATAAAGAGAATCCTATGGGCCAAAATTGGCCAATCCATCAAACAGCAATGGAGGTCAATAAAAATAATGCATGAGCAGATGGATTTAATGGGTCAAGCTCAAGCAGAAATTCAGAAGGCCAAGACAGTGCTAGGGAACAGAGCAGAGCAGGCAAACAGAATGATAGACTTCCTGAACAGGCAAGAAAGGGAGGAATTGGCAGCTATAGGCATTCCCAACAGAACAGAGGCTGTCCTCTCTGCCAAGAAGGTACTAACTCTCAGGAACTATATACAAACAGTGGAGAGGAAGTACTATGAGATGCAAGCAGATGTGGAGGAATACAAAGTTAAAATGGGAGTGCTGCAAGCAAAAGGCCTGCCCAGCTTACTAAGTGGTGCAGGAAAACTGATCTCTCCAGATCAAATGGCCAACAGAATGGCAACCACTATTGAAAATCAGATTATTGCATCTGGCAGTTCATCTGAACAAGCAGGGCCTCCCACAGGGCAGAGCTTATATGACAAACTTGAAGGCCTGTTCTTCATTGAGAATGAAGTGAATCACCTGTTTGAAACCCCTCCCAATCTTTATAGACATACAGAGGCCGAGGAAACATTGATAAAGATGCGCAGACATCAAATGCCTAAGGAGGATTGGTGGCAATTTATGCTTCAGATTTTGCCACGGTAGCTTCAGTCATTCGGCCACTGCCAGCTCCAGGTCACTACAAGACAAATAACATGACAAATGTCAGCAGTTAAAGCAGCTAAAAAAGTGACTCATCACATAGACAATGGCAGCTATCCAAGTTTCAGACAGCACATCTCCAGCCGACTCTGACAGCCATAAAGTCCAAATATCTTCTGACTATTTTGACAGCTGAGGCATTAAGGAATTACTGCAGCATTCACTCCTTCAGCTACTGCATTCCAGAGATTAGCATATGATAAATGAGATATTAACTCATTCGCTGATATTTTTGATGTAAATTTTGTATATATATACTCCCCTGAGTAACTCATAAGGGGTTGGTAATTTTCTCTATGAGAGAAATGTATTGTACACTTTCAGAATTATCTAATACAAAGGGCTGGATGAGCTCAGTGATTTCCTGAAATATTTGATGTCTGGATGATGTTACATGTGCTGATGCAGAATTCCTGTGCTGTCTGATGAAATAACAAGTTTTCCTCAAATCTCTGTTTATTGTGTTTATTGTTTCCTTATGTTTATCAAACCATACTCATATTGTATTAAGCTAGCAGTGAAGAAAAAGACTAGTACAGGATTTGTTTTATTACACCTTGTGCTCAATTTTTACTACTGTAAATGTTTGTCTTCAAGATTAACGATGTACATGAATTCTTAACTGCTCATGTGTCTGTTAATGCTATATGTGAATGTTAACTAGAAATTCTTCAGTGCTTCTAGATTAATATTCTCGCTGTCTTTCTTTAGCAGTTTACTGTAAGATTCTTAATTGCCTTGCCTAAACTGGTTACACCCCACCCAATCACTATTATAAACGTTTTTTCTCAGACACTAATCTGGCTCTGCAGCATCACTACACTATCACACAGCACCTCAAAATAGCTAAAGGACCACTGACTCCATTGCCCAATGACATATGACATTCTAGTGCTAGCATACACACCTTGTCTGAAACATTTTCCAACCAAATACAAAAACAACTCTTGAACATCATAGCTAGCCTAACATACTATCAGAACAGAGACAAATCATAAAGAGAGAGCTCTCTCTGATTACAGCCTGGCTAGAAGCTGTAATCCAAAGATTGGTTAGTGGTTACCCCGGCCGTATTCCCTTAGAGTCAAAGGGAACAACCTGGGTGTTAACAAAAACAACAACCACTGCCACAAACCTGAACATTTCAGGGAAATCGAATATTGAACCTCCTGTAGTTGAATCTTTGATCCATAAATTTCAATTATTTTCTATATCACCCCTGAAATTTGAAATATCTCAAGGTAGTGTGACTTTGCAATATAACCCTTCTCATCCTCTTACTAGATTGCAGAGTGAAAAGTTTGGTATCGAACCCACTGAATTACCTCTACCTAAAAGGAAAATAGCAAGGAAATCACCTGAAGGGTCTAATAGTGAGACTCTTTCATCATCGTCATCCATCTCGACCTCTCCACTACGAAGTCAACCATCCACTCCTCCACTTCAAATTATTGTCCAATAGACTACTGGAACTTCAACATCTCCTTCACAATCATCTAGAACTGTAATATCCTCATCTTCCCAACCGCAAGGAACATCTTCTACACTTTCTTCTGTTAGTAGTTCAACGATGGCCAAAAACCCATGGAATAACCGAGGGGCAGTCTTAATGCCTACACCCTTGAGTCAATTACCGGCCCATCCTGAAAAATCGCTGCCTAAGTTTAATCCTGAAGCAGGCATGCTAGCAGAAGAATGCATAAACAAATTTATGTTATCTATAAATCTCAATGGAGTTACTAATGAAGATGCTGTTGTCCGGCTCTTCCCTTACACTTTGCAAGGAGCATCCGGATCCTGGTATTTTTCATTACCATCCGGATCTATCACTAGTTGGGATATTTTCCAAGCGCAATTCTTGACTAAGTTTGGCGATGATAGGTCTACTGCGACATTGATCAATGACCTGTCCAATCTTAAGACCAAATCAAGAGAACCTATCAAAGATTTTAACTTGCTTTTCAATAAACTCTTGAATAAAATTCATGCCACTTCCAAGCCTAGCGAAGAAGTTTGAAGTGAATGGTACATATCTACTCTACCATCAAACATAGCGATATTTTTCAATAGGGATGCCAAAACAACTTTGGTTAATAATATGAAAGAAGTAATAGCGGTAGAAAAACGTATCATAGCCTTAGAGAAGAAAAACATTGTTGATGAACGAAAATCTAAGAAGGTCACTTTTAAAGAACATCCCAAGAAAAACAACCAAAAGACCCATTTGATTTAGAAGGATTGCAAAAAGTTTTGAAAACCATGTCTAACGAGATGGTTAATATTAAAAAACAGGTAGCAGAGACTTCTTCTAAAAATCCTTACAGGCCTTATAGAAGGAATCCTTCAACTGATTCAAAGCCTCCCAATTCTATTACAAATGCAAAATCAAAAGAAGAAGAAGAGGAAGTTTCTAATGAAGAGCCCACTGATGAAGAAGAAGTTGTAGAAGTGCAGGGAATGTGGGACTTCATTCTCCCTGACGAAGAGGATCAAGAGGCATCACCAGTCAGTACCAGAAGTAGAAATCAACTCGATCCTCCACAACCAACTCCTAAATAGAAGAGCGCAAGCTCGATATCTAAAGATAAA
Organism: Pinus tabuliformis; assembly: GCA_031772625.1. Lineage (NCBI taxonomy): Eukaryota > Viridiplantae > Streptophyta > Pinopsida > Pinales > Pinaceae > Pinus > Pinus tabuliformis. Next base: position 209,694,212 of record CM062816.1, on the reverse strand, counting down.
GTCGCAGGTAAGAAAACGTCACCCAAAGCGACTCAAACAAGCCTAGTCCAATCCGATTCACCAACTCCATCCAAAACATTGATTGTTTCTGATGAGATGGAGTATAATATCATAGAAAGACTATGGCTAACATTACCTTTCATGAATTGAGAAAATTAAAACATCAACAAAAGCTCCTTTTGAAAGAGTTACATGCGATACCTGTTGCACCTCTGCCCACCGCTGTAATCTCACAAGCTTCTCATGAGATGGGAAGACCTCCAACTAATGTGACTAATAAAGTTGATCCAAACGATATTGCTTTAATTGGAGGAAGGTCAAGATCTCATACTCCCCCATTTCTTCTTACTTATGAAGTTTTCAACAAAAACTTGCATAATTGTTTAGTAGATTCAAGAGCTTCATCTAATATCTTACCTAAATCAATATGTGCAAAGTTGAACATTCAACCGCAAAAGTCTGCAGTATGCATAGTTCAGCTAGACCAGTCACAGATTGAAGTGATCGGTGAACTAAATCAAGTTACCATAAGGCTGTCATTGAATCCAAAGGGATGTCAAGTTATTGATATTCTAGTTGCAGACATTCAGAATTTTATGGCTTAATTCTTAGTAGGGATTGGTTTGAAAAGCTTCATGGATACTTTGCTACCAATTGGTCACATATGTGGCTCCCTTACAATGGTAAACTGAATCAGATAAAGGTTGAGTGAGAAAGACATCAAAAATACATAGTAACGGAATTAGGAGGAGAAAATGAACCTGTAGCATACAACAACAATATAATTGGAAACTATTATGTTGATTCTTTCTTAGGAAATTTAAATGTTCATACTTCGCCTTACTTAGAACATTCTGTTTTGTCTCAAGTAGGAACATTTTCTCAAATAGATAGTTCTAAATGTGTTAATTTTATAGATAATCCTGTAAATAAATCTTTATTTTGGAAGTTATTTTTTGACGGTTCAAAGTCTAATGATGGAGCAGGAGCAGGATGCGTATTAGTTAGTCCAGAGGGAAACAAAACTATGCTAACTTGTAGACTTGAGTTTGATTGCACCAATAACACTGCAGAGTACAAGGCTTTAGTCCAAGGATTATACAAGGCAATCCGATTAGATATCAAGTATCTACAAGTCTTCGGAGATTCTGAAATTGTTATTAGACAAGTACGAAATACTATACATTTCCTATCAAGTCATTTAAAGCATTATCAATCTTTAGTGCAAGATCTGACTAAACATTTTATAGCATTCAATATTTCACCAATTCCTAGACTCCAAAATGCTAGTGCTAACCTCTTGGCAAACATAGCTTCCAAGCTCATTCCCTCAGAAGACTATAGCCCAAACAGATTCTCAATCGAATTAATATTTAGAGCCTCAATTCCTGACAATGTTACAAACTGGAGAATTTTCAACGACGATCCTGATATTGTAAGCTTCCTCACATCAGAGGGATCTTACACTAATCAGATAATTGATGAGGACCAACATGACAAACAGTTGCAACAAGAAAGCACTAATAATGCTATGCCAAAATCAGTAGTCAAGTTGGAAGACCTATATGATTTGAAAGACCGATTCAAGAGATCTACCAATTCAAAACTTCAGAGCTCAACCTTGAACTATGAATTAGTAAATCTAGGAACTGATACCAAGCCGCAGAATATCAACCTAGGTCTTGGCCTAACCAAAGAAGAAAGATTAGCTTATGTTCATCTCCTGAAACAATACAAAAGTGTCTTTGCCTAGAACTACGATGATCTAAAGACTTATGACACTTCTATCATTCAGCATACTATCCCAATGATAACCGATGAAAAACCTGTCCAGCAAAAGCTGAGGAAGATCCATCCTAATCTGGAAAACCAGATTAAGTCTGAGCTCAACAAGTTATTGAAATCCAAAATTATTTTTCCCGTTCGACATTCTAGATGGGTTTCTTACTTAGTTCCTGTCAAAAAGAAAAACGGAGACATTAGAATTTGTATTGACTTTCGAAACATGAACAAAGCCTGCCAAAAGGATAATTTTCCCCTACCTCCCATGGAGAAAATATTGCAAGTAGTTGTAGGATTAGAATTAATGTCCTTTTTGGATGGTTTCTCTAACTACAACCAAGTTTTGGTCCATCCCGATGATCAATTAAACACTACGTTCAGAACCAAATGGGGTACTTATGCATATCAAAAGATGCCTTTTGGTCTGATTAACGATGGTGCCACATTTCAAAGGGCCATGGACATCGCATTTAAGGGATTAGTAAACAAATCAGTAGTAATCTACTTGGATGATATAACTGTATACTCTAAGAACCATGGTAATCATCTCGGAGACTTAAAGTAGATCTTCCAACGTTGCCAAAGGTATGGGATTTCACTTAATCCAAAAAAGTCCTTTTTTGCATTAAGTGAAGGAAAACTTCTTGGATTTATAGTGTCAAAATCTGGAATCCATATTGATCCCGATAGAATTAAGGAGATTTCTGAAATACCCTTGCCTCACAACAAGAAAGCCATGCAATCTTAACTTGGCCAAATTAACTTTGTTAAGAGATTTGTTCCAGACTTCTCAAGGATTGTATCTCCCTTACAAGCAATGATTAAAAAGAATTCAATCCTCAAATGGGGCCAAGAGGAATATGAAGCATTCAATATGATTAAGCAAGAGATTGTAAACGCCCCATCCTTAGCAACTCCAAATTTTTCCGATCCTTTCGTTTTGTATACTTTTGCCTCTGATAGATCATATGCTGCGATACTCACTCAAGCAAATCAAGACAAGTCGAAAGCCCCAATTGCCTTTTTTAGTTCATATCTATAAGGGGGCGAATTAAATTATTCTAATGTCGAGAAACAAGCGTATGTTGTTTTCAAAGCGATTAAGCACTTCAGACCCTTCCTGCTTAAAACCCATACAAAGATCATGGTACCATTTCCAGCGGTAAGAAATCTCTTAGTACAAAAAGACGTGGGTGAGAAATGAGCTAATTGGGTTACAACTTTACAAGAATACGATGCTAAAAACCAGTAAATATTGTAAAAGGTCAAGGCTTTTGCAAAATGCTGGCTGGAGCATCGCTTATTTCCGAAATACCATCTTCAAAAGTACAAATGTATGAGGTAAGCCTAAACGATATTGAATCATTATATGCTGATATCATATTTTATCTAAAGAGTAGATATGCTCCTTCAAACCTGGATTATACAAAGAAAAGAGCCCTAAGATTGAAGGCTAAGCAATATCAACTCGTAAACTATGTATTGTTTAGGATGAATTATGATTCTGTTATCCTTCGATGTCTTAAGAAATCTGAAGCTGAAAAAATGTTGCAGGAACTCCATGATGGACCGGCAGGTGGACATTATGCTGGAGATGCTACAACACATAAGATCTTGCGCGCAGGGTACTATTGCCCTACACTATTTAAATATGCGCATAGCTATGTAAGGAAATGTCAAGTTTGTCAAACTGCTACTGGAAGACAAAAGAAACCATCATTTCCTTTGCAACCAGGCAATATCGATCAACCCTTTGATCAATGGGGATTGGATATAATAGGTGAGATCGTTCCTCACTCTTCTAAACAACATAGGTATATCCTTATAGCTACAAATTATTTTACTAAATGGGTAGAATCCATTCCTCTCAAGACAGCTAATGCTGAACACATCATTGATTTCATAGATCAGTTCATAATCACCAGGTTTGGTTTACTCTGTGCTTTATTGTTTGATAATGCATCATATTTTTCTGGCAATGCTATGACTGAATTTGCGCTCAAAATAGGTTTTAAACTTAAATACTCTGCCAATTATTACCCACAGGGGAACGGGTTAGCTGAATCAACAAATAAAACCTTAATCAGAATCATTAAGCGAACCATCGATCAAAATCATAAGAACTGGCACAAATCTTTGATGTATGCTCCATGGGTAGATCGAATAATGCAGAAATCCTCCATTGGCACTTCTCCCTTCAATTTAGTTTATGGGAAAGAAGTGGTTCTCCCAACTCATCTAGCAATTCCCTCTTTGGCCTTAGTTCAATTTATTGACGAAACACCAACTTCATCCTTATAGCTAAGACAACTGCAACTTCTTAAGCTAGAAGAACAACGAGAACAGGCTAAAATAACTCATGCTCATCATCAAGCATTAGTAAAAGCTTCTTTTGATTCAAACATGGTATCCAGAAAGGACTTTCAAATTGGAGATTTAGTTTTTAAATGGGATAAGACTCACGAAGAAAAAGGCAAACATACGAAATTCCAATGAATGTGGCTTGGCCCATTCCAAATTGCAAAAATCATAGGTCCATCCACTTTTTTTTTGCAGGATTTAGCAAAGGAAAAGTGAATCTTTACCTGTTAATAGATAGATCCTTAAAAATACTTTCCATAGAAGATCATTTTTTCTATTTTTGTAGATTAGTATTTCCTTTTATTTTGATAATAAAACTAGTTGTAAATGGTTACATTTGGAATTCACAAAAAAGACTAGTATTTCTTTTAGATTTTGTTTTTTTTCACTTGTATAAATAGAATTGATTTGGAAAATTGGTCTTTACTATTGAAAGCTACAGTCAAAAGCTATAAGCTTGGAAATGATACTAGTTTCAACCTTGCGAATTTTGATAAAAAGCAACCTTTAGTGGGAATTTGTTTTATATCAGTCAATGAAAAGCATCAATAACAAAAAACAAGGATTCTCTGTAGAAAAGCTCTTTCCAAAAAACTCTACAATTGTCATCCCGAGCTATTATTAAGGAATCAATGACTTCCTCCCCACCTAGAGAATTATGAGCTTCAAAGAATAATCCAGTAATACACTTTAAACTTAAAGAATAAGAGGTCTCATCATGAGCCGACTTATCATGATCATAGATATTATAGATTGCTGACTTTGCCAAAACTGCATACCACAACAGGGCAATGACTCAAGATTGTTGCAATCAAAAGACAAGGGGTCTGATCACGAGCCAGCTTTTTTAGCAAAGTTATAAATCAAGTGAGTGGCACTGTCATAATTTGGCTACCAAACCAAGGCATTGTTCTTTAAGAATTAAAAGAAAATAAAAGCAATAAGTGTGGATATGGATTTCCCTTTGAAAATTGTATATTTCTCCAAGTAGGATACAGGATCATTGCTGGGTAACAGGTAACCATGTCGAGGCTATAAACGCCTGCTGGAAGCAAAGGCTCTACCTATGAAAAATGAGCATATTTAAACTAATTTACAGAGGAGACTTTGTTTTTATCTTTACAAACCAAGTAGTGGCTGATGTAAATACAATGACTAGCTTTAGGAAGTAAATAATCAAAGTTAACATAGAAGAAACAAACTAGCATTAACAGCTGAAAGCATGATATACTTTATCTTTCTATAATAAAGTTTGATTTTCCAAAAAACCCTTCTGTTTTGGAAGTTTAGAAAATTCAAAAGAAAATTAGAGATAACTGGTTCTTCCAAGTGAATCGCCAATTGTTGTGGCCAGTAACAACTCCCTTTCTTATTTTAGTTTTATTACTAATACTAAATAAGTGGGGACCCTTCATCTAGAAAATAAAAAATAAATTAAAACTTGTATTCCCTTTTTGAATAAATCTTACTATCATAAACTTAGGAGAATACCCGCAAAAATCCAAAAGGACTTAAGTCTTATGATAAGTTCGAACAAAATCTTTCTCTTAAAAAGCATTGCATCACAAAAAGGTAATGATGGCACCATATAAGCAAACTTCTAAAGATTGCGAAATCGCGATGCGAGATCACACACCGAAGAAACTCATCGCACGTCGCAGTTTCCATATGCCTCAAGTATCACTTAAGGTGAAATACCTCAAACCGGCGATATGCGATAACACGTCTTGCAAATTGCATTTCGCAGAAACACATGGTAATGAATGATTGTCAAAACACAATGGATTAGCGATATTGCGATCTGCGATATTGCGAAGAGAATCGCAAAATCGCTTTATTGCAAATCTACAAGGCACATCGTTCAAAAAAGATTTTCGTAACCCGATGTCAAGTTATGCGCATTAATGTTAATTTGATAAGTTAGTTGATGATCATTAATGAGATAAGGTTTCAATTTGATTGAAAGGTCATTTCACGTAAGGTGGTATATTTTATATGATTTCGACATTTAAAGCTTTCCCGTCACCTTATTCTTATCATTACTCTTTTCTTATTTCTAAATTAGAAGAGTAGAAAGCAGAAAGTTATACGTAGCAGTGTTATGGAGAAGAAGGAAAAAGCTTCGATTTCTGAAGTCATCTAACAAGTACACACAAGAGGCAAAAACTGGCACCAGGGAAGCCCGGATCGACAAAAGGAGGCAGTTTCCGATGCGTGATTAGCGCTAATCGCGCATCGACGGGCAAAACCCCTTGAGAAGGAAAGCCTCGGAGCATTCAATCGCCTGAAAGCCCAGAAAATTGTAAGAAAAAGTGCTGAAGGCTAAAGGCAAAACTCGGGCTCTTAAAAACAGTGGTATTTATCATAGATATCCTTAAGTGGTATGTAGATTTCTCCCAAATGCATAGCATATACAGACTAGTTGGAGGCAAAATGCTGAAGAAAGAGCGAATTCCATCAAGAGGTTAACCAAGTTGAATTGGGATTCTTACTGGCAGTACTTGGTTAAACCACACAGTCAATGCACGACTCTCAAATGCCTCACTAACTCTGCTGAGAAGATAGCGCCAACACTTGCCGATTCTGTTTTTACAGGGCAACTAAAGTCGGAGGTCAGCCAACCAACTCTCCTCAAGCCAATGCTGAATGCTTGCAACCACAGAGAACAGACACATAGATAGTAATTTCCAGATTCAGTTTTAGTTTTAGTTTTGCCTTAGATGAGGATAGTCATTTAAACCTCCTCCTATATTTTTGTAATAAACTATTTCTAGAATTTAGCTAGTAGTATTTCAAACCTTTTCATGCATTTAGAGAAGGGTCCTAAAATTTGTCAAAACCATTTCCTCATAATATGCACTTTTGCACCCTCGGAGGAGGTTTTGATGAATGAATGGAACAAGATTTATTGATATCTGTGTTTAATATCTGCTACTGAAATTGCACTTTTGTACTCTTAGTAGATGTTGAATTAAGAAGAGATAAGTCATTATTGCTAAAGCTCACTAGTAGAACTTGTTATCAATGGTACTTTTATCTCTTAACGATTTTTGCTTATGTGTTTAAGTGATATTTATGTTCAGTTATTTATATATGAATGCTTGAATGTTTGAGTTATCATTTGGCACTTTTGTATGGTGATGGCTATTCTATTTATGCTTAATATATGAATGACTTATTATGCGATATGCTTTTCACAATTGTTTTGGCTAACTTTTTATATGAAACGGTTCATCTTTATTGAATTCTTTTCTCATAGTGATTGAATGATCTTTATTACCAATTGTTGTTAGAAATTATTTTAGATCGCATAATTGAAAGATTAAATCCCGGGTTAGTTTTAGAATTAGATATTTCTATTCATTAGAATACAATTGCATGTTGTTAAATTAGATTTAGAATAAAAGCATTTTACTTAGGAATTATTAGAAAGGAAATATCAATTCTCAACACGCACACACACACAAATTGGGAAACTAGTCCCATTATCCCTAATCGGACCCACCATCCCAAACGGAAAAGGAGCTGCTAACCAAGGTCTGGACTGGGTGGGTATACCCCTTGTTGTAGACTCGATTTTTGGGGCTTCAATAGACAGCTAGCCCAGCGGCTAGCAGAAAAATTGTGAGATGCAGCCTGCTCAGCTCAAAAAATGTGAGATGCAGTCAGATAGGCTTCCTTGAGAAAATTATGAGGTTTGACCTAGGACAGCTACTCAACCCATAAATTGCGCTATCCTGGGAGACAGTCACCTATTCCTCTAAAAAATTATGCAATCTCTCTAGGACAACCATCTCTCCTCAGCCCAGAAACTGTGTAGATTTTCATCCCAGGCTCGCAGACCAATGCATGTGCCTTAAGGTTGACCGGTTCCCTCTAGGACTGAGCAAACTAATTTGCATGCATGGATTGCTTCTCCCAAGGCATCCCTTGATTCAAGGATCTATTTTTTGCAGCTGGAGGTTACATGCAAGGATCATTTCAGAAACCTCCCACCAAGTGTCGCTTTTCCTATATTTGTGGCATGCGCGTTGTTAGGTTCCTATACCAATAGGTGTCATATTTCATGATTGATTGTTAAAATTCCAAATATGATCATCCTTTCCATGCTGCAAAGGTTCCATATTTCAAAAAATAAAAAAAAAAAAATAGGGTATGCCCTAAAAGAAAAATCAAAGGGCAAAAAGAATGAATTGGTCAAAAAGCAAAGAAAATGAACCCCAAAGAAAAGACCAGGAAAGTGTGCTAGTCAAAATGTCACTACTATCCTATTTTTGCAAATAATTTCAAACTGTGCAAACAGTGACTTTGCCACACTTGATGGATGGCCCAACAGCTCAATCTGGACCTCTCCATGTTTAAATTTCTTGTTTAAGAACTAGAGAATAAGTTCTGTTCAAACAGTTTAAGCTTGGCAGATCAGTAGTTAGGTAGAGAAGCAAGGGTGCTCAATAGCTAAATCTGAGCCCCTGGAAGAGATAAGGGTAGGCTTAGATAGGAGGGCAGTTAAAAGAAAACAAAAGAGAGAGGGTTGGCTAGTTCAAATGCACCCAATCAAAAGGAAGAAAAAATGTTAGGTGTATTAGGCTGGGTAGGCAGTTGGATGTTGCAGAAGCAAGTTTGTGATCAGTATGGTCTTTTTGAAAATGATCTATCTCATGGATATCACAAGTGCCATAGCAAGGTGGCTGCAAAATAGTTGGAGCATGACTAATTTCCCATCTCATTTCCCCAAAAATCATTTACTAACCTCCCCACAAGGACATTGAGATCTGTTCATTGTTCCTAGTTCACTTCATTTTATGAGAAAGACTAAGTAAAAATTTGTGTTTACTTAGGCAAAGGAAGCCACATTTCTTGTGTAAAAAAAAAAAAAAAATCCTTTCATTTCCCTAAAAACCTAAGTTTTTACCTTATAAACTTAGCGTTCTCCATTCATAAAACCATATTAACACATTAACTTTATTATATAGCTCCTATATAATGTTTCCCCGCCCCTATTTTATAAAAATATACATAAAAACCCCCAAATATTTAAATATTCCCCGCCCCGGCAATTATAGCCATAAACCATAGTATTTCGGGAATTATAGGTTCACTTGGAACCTTATAATAACCCCTCCGCATACACAAACCATGGAATTTATTTAACACTTGGTTAAATAAATAACCGCGCCTGCAAAACCCCGATAAACCAAAGTTTAATACCCCGAAAACTTTATAAAACGTTGAATTAAATGGGCGGGCCCCGTGTCATAAGCCTCCGCCAACTCAGATCTCCGCTAACCGTTGGATCACGCCCTCGCCATCCAACGGCCCACGTCGATATCGGAAGCCCCCCGATGACCGAACGATAGGCTCCGGGAAATCGGCGGTTTTGCTGTCGTACAAAGTCCACGTGTTGCCTCCACGGTTTATCGCGTCCGCTCCGCCCAAAACCGCCATTGTCCAATAAGCGGTGCGATAAAACCATAAACCACCCTCCTTTCCCGTCGCTAACGTCGTCACCCACGTCAGCACCCATGTCAGCTGCCACCTCGTCACTGTTTCGTCTGCTGTGTCCACCACATCACCGCCAAGTCAGCTTCCGTACCCCCGCTACCCGACAAAGTGACGTCATGCTGACGTCACTCGACCAAAGCGTGCCAAAAACCTGCCAAAATCAATTTTTTTGTTAAAAAGCCGTTAAACATTGTTTTTCATTCATTTCGCTTTGTTTCTTCTGCGTGATTTTTGCATGGTTTTTTACGTTCAAATCGCCATTTCTACTGCACAGTCCGCCACCCAGTGAAATTTGCTCCATAGCTCAGCCCCTTAGCTCGGTCTGCCACCCACATTTCGCACCAGGCGTCCATTAAACAGGTATTTACCCGAATCCTGCTCGTAAACCCTGTTTTTCTAGCTTTCTCTGTAAAAAACGCCCGGATAACCAAAATTCAAATTAAATCGTGGTGCTGCCTTCAAACCTCTGCATCATAGCCACTGTTTTACTCATTTTTTTCCAAAGAAATCCCGTGAACTCTATTTCCCTCTGCAAAATTTCCCATTAAGCTACATTCAAGCTCATTTCGGCCTGCAATTTCCGCAGGAAAGCCCACAAATTATCATTTCACCATACTGTTGCTGCAAAAGGCCTAGCTACAAGTTGAGAAGCCATAAAATAATTTGAAAAATGGAAGCTCCAATGGCCCTGAACGTTTCCCCCTTGAATGCACCATATAAGGAATTGGAATGGTTGCCCCTTGCTGACAGGGATTTCCAAATTAAGGATATGATGGGTGACAAGCCTCACCTGCAAGCCTTTTGTGAAATTAGGAATAGCTACAGAAGCAATACTGATGTCTTTGGAATTTGGGAGTCCAACATGCCCATCTACTACCTCCCTTCAGTAAATGTGCTTCCTGATCTCATCCATTTATGTTGTGCAAATTATGACCCCACACAAAGAGAAGTTATGGCTCCATCTGGGACTATCCTCTTCTATATTACCCCTCAATCCATAAATGAGATGCTGCATTTTAAGCCAACTCAACCTCTGGCCCCTCTCACCATGGAATTCTTGCTTGACCAAGGTGCCAAACTGCCCAGTTCAGAGATAACCAGAATAGCTCAATTATTCATGAGACCAGAAAGCCAGCCCAGGCAGCTACCCCCTTTTAATCAAGTCTGGTTCAACGAAGCTGGAATATTCATTACTGATGTGATTTCCTATATCTTGGGCTTCAAAACCAGTAAGCATATTGATGAAACTGTCTTAGTGTTGATGTCCATATTCACTCCAGGACAGCCCCCTGTTGTCCACTATGATTATGCCACCTTCATAGCGAATAAAATCCATGAGCAATTCATGAGCTTGGATAGAGAAAGAGTGTTCAAATACACATTATACATATATCATTTGCTGTTGTACTATCAACCTGATAGTTTTCAAATTCCTCTTAGAAAGTTGGACCTCAAAGGAGAAAGGAGGTCTGTGATATTTTGGACCTCAGTATTCCATGAAGTCCATAACTCCCCTTATACATATTGTGAGTTTATTGACCTGTTCATATATCCAGCCACTTCTTTATTGGTTACAACTCCTCCTGCCAGGCTCTCTGCTGAAATGCAGAAAATTTTACATCTCTCAAAGGACTACAGTATAGGTGACTGGTATTTTTACCAAAATCACACAGTGATTAGGATTTATGGCTGTGAACTATCCCCCTACAAGCTGCCAAAGTATGTCCCTATGAGATTGTTTGCCCTAGAATACTTCAGGCAATTTATTAGTTCAGATTTGACTCATTTCTATGGCGCTAGGAAAAAGGCACAAGTCAAGATAAGAAATCAATTGGGCCCTTTTATCTTCAACAAAAGGGAATCTTGGGAGGAGGCAGATAAGATTTTAAGGGATCAACTTATGCTGAAACAAATCTTTTATTGGGCACCATATGACCCTGAACATTTCATAAGTTATAGAAAAGTCTAAAACAAGCTTACAAGATATGTTCACCACAAAATCCCTGAAATTCAACAATATGCTAACCAACAAGAATGTGTAGAAGGCACATTAATAGAAGAGATTTCTAAGGAAGAGAAATTGGAAAAAGCAATGAAAGAGCTTGAAAAAACACTTGACCTGGACTCTTTTGGACAGGTCCCTTTCAAATTGCCTCAACACATTAGAGCGGGCACATCATCTGCTACAACTTCACAACAACCTGCCCAAGAAAGTACTCCACCTGCAGGGACATCCAAAGGCAAAGAAGTGCTACATTCAGAGCAACAAGATATAATGGCAGACCAGCCAGATACATCAAAGGAATAAAGCCAAGGGCAAGGTCCTTCAACACAAACAAAGGTACCTGAAATCCCTGTATTACAAACTCCTCTAAATGAGGAAAGAAGCAAGAAAAGAGACAGGCAAGAAGACACACATGTAAGTGGACCAGCAGAACAGCAAGGGGAAAAGAGGTAAAGGTTAAATCCTTACTTAGAAGAGGAACTCTTGGAAGAGACAACAGGCAACCTGAGAGGTGAGGGAAGAACTTAACAGCAGACTCCTCCAATTTTGGAAACATCAACTAGCTCATATCAGCAAGAGCTAGTGAGGCAGCATAATGTGGAGGTTACATCCACCAGGCCACAAAGCAAACAACAGAGCAAGCAAGGCTCGGATATCAAGAAAGCATTTACTGAAATAAAGGCTAGAAATGAGCCAGTAAGGATCCAACTCTATAATCAATTGGTGAGAATGGCCCCCACAAATCAACAAAGGTTAATGGCAGCATACGATATACAAGAAGGAAAAATGACCCTTAGTCACTTCAAGCCTACAATGCGACAATCACAGTCAACTGCTGATTATATCAGGACCAATATGGAAGTTCTCTCTAAAGACATCCACCCAATGGACCAAACTGAATTACATAAACAAACCGGAGAAATGGTGTACTCCACCTTGGCAAACAAAGCATTATTAGCTCACAAATTGCAAAATTCATTACATAATACTTCTGCCCAATTGGAATTGGAAAAGGCTTCTTCTTTGGCTAAGGATAACATAATTAAATCCTTAGAAGAAATTATCATAGAGCTGGGACATGATCCCAAGGATCCCAAAGGCATCCAAGCATTAATAAGAAAGAAAGAAGAAGATATTGCAGCCCTCAAAAAGCAATTAAAGCTGTCGAATACAACGCATCCACAAACCACAGAAGTTGCACAACAGAAAGTAGAGGAGGACATGATGGGCTTACTGATGAGGATGAATGAGAGATTAGCATAAACAAAGCAGGCATTGGAGAAAGCAATGAAAGAGAAGTAGGGAGTGTCAACCTCCCAGCCACCAGAAACAGCTCCTCCTACAACCACAACAGCTGTACCTCCTACTATCCCAGCAACAGGTACATCAGTCACAGATACTTCAGCAGCAACAACAACAACAGTACCAGATACCAGCCTAAGCATGGAAGAGATGATGAAGGAAATAAAAGAATTAGAACTCCAAATGGTAGAGCTAATGGAAACCAATGAGAAACCGGCCAAGTTAGAGGTAAGCTATGATAAATCTAAAATAACTGTGGCTGAAAAAACAAGAGAGGTAAAGGCCTTGGAAAATAAGGTAAAATCCTTGGAGAAATATCTTACTCTTCATAAACCTCTATCAGAAATCAAAACAATTTTGTGGACTAAAATTGGCCAGTCCATCACTGATCAATGGAGATCAATACAGACTATCCATGAGCAAATTAAATTCATAGAAATGGCCCAAGTAGAGATTCAAAAGGCCAGAGCATTATTGGGAAACATGCCCGAACAGGCCAATGGACTAATTCATTTTTTGAATACTCATACCAAAGAACAACTAGCAGCTCTAGATATCAGGAACGGAACAGGTACCATTTTGACAATTAAAAAGGTGCTGACTATGAGGAATTTTATACAAAATCTGGAGAGAAAGTGTCAAGAAATGCAAATAGAAATAAATGCTTTTACAGAAAAGTTTACAGTCTTGCAGCAAAAAGGTCTACCCAGTTTGTTAACCAGCAGTCAGAGACTGTTGACACATGAACAATATGCTCACAGGGTGAATACATATGTTACCAACCAGATCACATCATCATCAAGCACTTCGAAAGACATAGTACCTCCCTCTGGGAAGAGCTTATATGACAAGTTGGAAAATTTGTTCTATATTGAGCATGAAATAACACATCTTTTTGAAAACCAACCCAATTTCTACAGGTATACTGAAGCTGATGAAATATTGATAAAACTACAAAGACACTAGTTGCCAACAGACCAATGGTGGCAGAGCATGTTAGAGGTTTTACCAATGTAGTTTAGGTTCTCTTTTGATCATCTGCATTTAATCAAATTCAATGCACGTGCCACATATCATAAAAATGAAAACAATAGGGGAAGGAAGTCAAGCCAAAATGCATTAAAGTGGAATCAGGCACAGATGAAAGGGTCGGGATAGCAACACAGGAACGCAAAGTAAAGAGACATCTACCAGCCGACTTATTGAGTTAAAAAGTCAAATATATCTGACCACCTAAGACAGCCAGTACAGTGGAAATTACTCCTACATTCATTGCGCTCTGTTTTAGATGGATAAAGTTATTGCTTGATATTTTCTCTATGAGATATTTTGTAACTTTTTTGTATAAATACCTTCCCTAGAGATGTATTGGGTGTTGGTTGGTGAATATCATTTTGGAACTGCGCTGTAAATTTGAGAACTCTTCTGAATAAAGATTGTTGGAATGCCTTGCTAATGAACTCTCTGGTTATGGAATTGATGGCAGAAGCCCATGTTGCAGAATTCTTGAACTATGTCATGGATCGATAAGTCTTTTCTAACTCATGTTTTACTATTTTTATGTTCTATATATCATTTACATATCATACTCTAAATTGCAGGAAAAAAGAATAGCTCAGAATTTACTTAACTGTACTCTGTGTTCGATTCCTGTCATTTTAAATGTTTTCTTTAGGACTAGCATAGGCAAGAATTCTTTAATTGCTCCTGTTTCCCTGGTTCTTGCACCCTGAATATAATTAAGGAATTCTTAACTGCTCCTTGGTAATATTTACCCACTTTCCCTCTGTTAGCATGATGAAAGATACTTGATTGCCTTTCATTCCCTGACTCCATTTCATCTTATTCCAGCTTGAAAATTGTTCCATGTTTAGTTATCTTTCTCTGTTGTTCCTCCGTTTGCCAAAGAAACCATACCCAGAAGTTTATTTTTCATTGACTCCATTAAACCAATGGTCTGAACTTCTCATACTTTGCAGCCCTGTTCTATTGAATGTCACCATCCAAAATTCAAACAAATACTTGTGCTTCATAACTAGCCTAACATATAACAAAAAAAAGCTAAATCATAAAGAGAGAGCCCTCTCTGGCTATAGATTGGCTAGAATCTACATCCAAAAGATTGGTTAGTGGTTACCTCGGCCATATTCCCTTTTCTCAGATCTTTTGGGGAACAACCTGAGTGATAACACACGTCACAGCCTTGATTTTATGAAAACTCATCAATCGGACATTGCAGAGCTCATTCCTCACATCGACCTTGCAGCTCTGACATCCCACATTACATCTAGGAGTCGTCGGCACTGTTGGACGCCTAATCCTCTAAGGGTTGGTGTGGAAGCTGAACAGCCAAAAGGAGTCCAAGGGATCACTTTGAATATGAAACCAAGGGTCACTCCTATGTATTATAAATATGTATAATTGTGAATAAGAAATACAATCTAATGTTTATCTTTCATATTGCCTCTGCCATGTATGTGTTTAACATGGTATCAGAGCTACTACGTTCCTAACCTGCTCAATCTTAAGTGAGCCACTTGTTTTTGTGGCCTTTATGTCTATTCTACTATCAGACCTACGCTGCTCAGAAACACCATTTTGGTGAGCCTGCCAGCACTGACATATAAATTATGTGGCCATGAGTGCTTCTCAATCCTTAACGCTCAACACTCACACACGCTAATTTTTGTGGCCCTTGTAGAATTGAATGCTCCTCCTTGTTGGTTGTGCCTTTCCAAACGTTTGTAAGAGCAGAAGCCTGCTACCCCTCTCTCTGCCCTGGTATTGGTGCAGGTCTGCCCCTTTGCCAACCAAATTTGAGCTTCCCTCTACGACTCAGATCTGTGATTTTTCACCCTCTGTCAGCCAGATTTCAGTTAGGCATTAAAGTCTAAAAAAAATAGCAAAAATGGACGCTTTGAAGAAATAATTAACTTGGCCTATTTGCCTTCTTTACTAGGGCAAGCATTACAATCTGGGGTGTCTGAAGAGTCTCGCTGGATAGGAGAACCGTTAGCAATCTGCTTCCAGTGTTTTGAAACTTATTCGATGTGTTTCTGTTCCTATTATGAAGCCACTGTGGAAATCATGGTTTTCTCTGTCAGGGAACATCCATTTCTTTGAAATCACAGGAAAGTCTTGGCGGATTTGGCAAAAGTGACCAAGATTTCACTGAAAATTCACTAGCCTTTGAAACACCTGAAAATTATGGTCTTTAGTTAGCTATCAGCTAATCTGTAACCAGAAAATTTCCAATTTGCAGCGGTTTACCTTTTGCGAAAATTTTAGTTGGGTGGTGTTAGCACTTGAAATTTCACCTCAGGCTGAGAAAGGTAAACCTCAAGGCTACATCAAACCATTCAGCCTCGTAGCTAGCCCTACGTGGCAGGAGAAGGCTCTCTCCGATCAATCTCGGTAGATCTTCAATGGGATGAGATGACCAACAAGGTATCACTGATATTAGGCTAGTAAACTGATTAAAAAGGTTGATTTGGGGTTTTTAGGGTTTTTGGTGGCAAATTGAGGAATTGCAATTTTGGGTGCGGGGATTGGACACAGTTTCTGCAGGGGGTTCCTTGGGGCGAGGTAGGAAACAGTATTGATGCCTTAACTTGAGATGGATGATCAGGAATGAAAGATGAGGAGCTAAAGAGAGCAAACAATGACTTTGAATTCCCTTTAGACAGTAGAAAACATGGAAATTAAACAAATTTAAAAGTAGAGCATGGCTAGCATGAATTCCTACTTTAACACTTCATTTGTTTAATGTGCAACAGTAAAGAAAGGAAATGAATCACATAACAAAGCTTACAAGAACATTGAGAAACACACCATCAACACATGAGTCCACAAGAATCCCAAAGATGACTGCAAAACCCTGGTCTTCCTTAGCCAAAAATTGCAGAGATACAGTGAAAATATACAATGATAGCTTCTCCCTCAAGAGTCCAACCTTCCAACCCTTGAAAATGATTAAGAAAATACATAATATAGGCAAGCCAACCTCTTCCCTTGCCTCTAGGGGTCGAGCTCATCCTTCTAGGAGCTGTTTGAACCACTTCTAAATTAAGCACTGCAAAATAGGCAGTCAAAACAACTTGCCTCTATAAACTTGGAAACCAGTTCATACATTCAATTTTTTACTCTTTACATGAAAGAAACTTCTAGAAGAGTTAAACAAGAGTAAAAGTATCCAAAAAGTGTCAAAATTACATCCAAGAGGACCACCATCCACCTCAAAAAGTCAAACTGGAGCCAAACTGCGTTTTCTGGGCTGAACTGGTCAAATCTGGCAAAGTTTCCTCAACGGGTCGCGCACATTTCCTCAACGGGTCGCGCACTTTGGAGCTCTGTTTGGAGGCCTTCCCGGTGTCAGAATTAGGTTCAGGATAGCTCGTTGGAAAGGTCTCTGAGTCTACTTTCCAACCCAACTGGAATTTTTGGATTTGGAGGTCATTTGCCCAGTAAAAAGTCAATTCTCCCAAGACTGCTTCTGCAACTCAAAAAAGGGGCAGAAAGTCAAATTTTGCCTGTATTTTGACCTTCTGGAGGCCCAAAACTCCATAAAAACTCAAGTCCATCCATAGGCATATGTAACTTAGCATGAAAAATCTAGAAATGTTGAGTTTTTTCAAAACGGAGCTACGATGACAAAGGGTCTCACCGGGGGTGAGACCCGTTGAGAAGCCAAAACCTGTAAATTTCCCAAAAATACCAAAATTACCCAAAATTCTCAAAAAATTTTGGGATTTGTGCTGTAGATGATGCTAGTGAGTGCCATGATCTTTGAGGGATGCCTCAGCCAAGATACGGGGTGGATTGGTTTTCTTCCTCCGCTTAAGAGCCTCGGATAACCTCCTTTGGAACATTTTCATTTTGGCCTTGCAAACATGCATTCTTGCCCAATAGTGATTCTTCATGTTTCTTAGCAGCTTTTTCTCTTGGTTGGCCTTAGCCAATAGTCTCTCCAAGTGGGCATTCTCCTGAATGAGCAATGACTCTCGGTCAGCAGGCAATGGATCACCGGGCCTCCTACGGTTCAAGACTCGGTCGCTACGAATCCTCCATAGCTCATCAAGTGCCTTCTCCTCCTCTAGCTGTGTGTTCCGCTGCTCCATGTAGGTGATGGTCCATTGGGCACCCTCAAGTCTCCTCTGTAAAACATCATTTTCAGCCCTGAGATGCTGAATGATCTCCTTCGCCTCTTGGCTAGGAGAACTGACCTCAAGATCAATCACCGGATCCTCATGAATCATGGGCTCTTTGCCCCTCTGTAGTACCTGTGCTGGTGAAGAAAGAGAGGCCCCTTCCACCTGATGTGGAGATAACACTCGCTGAGCTAAAGATGAAGGCGAGACCCCTTCCACCTGCTGTGGAGATAGTACTTGCCTAGCTGCTGCAAATAAGGCCCTTAGGCCTCTCTGATAAGTAACCAATGGAGGAGAGCTGACATGTCTGGTCTCAAGAATATCATGCTACTGTGATGGCCTTCCCTCCTCATGAACAACCTCAGGGGGTGAAAGGGATAACCTTGAGAGCAGTAAAACAAAACCCTATCTCTACTTGCATTTTGACATTTTTAAAGCAAATATACATGAACTTCTCATTTCAACTTGATGGCATTAAAACACATTTCCCATGCTCATTTTTCTCTATCAAGCAAAATACTTTGATGATCAGAGGCCTACCTGTAACCTTGAAGAGATTTGGGGTCATTTGGCAGCTTACTGGAAAATTCCTGTGGAGAAATCCCCAACGGGTCGCGCACGTTGATTTTTTGAACTGCAGAAGAGCTCTCAACGGGTCGCGCACCACCCAACGGGTCGCGCTTTTGCAGGAGGCTTTTGGAGGCCTTCCCGGTGTCGGAATTGGGCGCACAATAGCTCGTTGGAAATTTATTTGAGTCTAATTTCCAACCCAATTGAAATTTTTCAATTTTGAGTTGATTTGACCTATCAAAAATCAAATCTCCCAAGACTGGTCAAAAAGTGCCGAATGAGGCTGCTTCAAGGAAGAGTGCTGTTTCAGTCAACTTTTGAATGCCTTCCTCAACCCCAAATTGAGCTCATGATAGCTCATTGGAAAGATATTTGTGTCTAGTTATCATTTTACCC
Source organism: Pinus tabuliformis (assembly GCA_031772625.1). NCBI lineage: Eukaryota > Viridiplantae > Streptophyta > Pinopsida > Pinales > Pinaceae > Pinus > Pinus tabuliformis. Next base: position 209,675,147 of record CM062816.1, on the reverse strand, counting down.
ATCAAGTAAATCATTTGGCTAACCAAGCTAGGAGAAAACTTGATTTTCCCAAGGTCACTTCAGAGGTGTCTTTGATTCTCCTGAGGCAACGGTATTATTGACATTTCTCTCAAAAAATGACACCTGTGCAAAAAGAGAAGGAGGTTTTTCTTCCTTGGCATGTTTTGGACAAAAACCTCTCTCAGTTTCCCAAAATTCATCTTTGATTGCTCTGAAACATCATTTGAGTGAAACTTGTCCCGATGTGTGAAACAAGGAATTTTGTCGAAATGAAGCGAAATGAAGGGGATAGGGGGCTTCTAAATTCTTGGGGAAATTTTTGGAAGTAGGGAGGGATGTTAGGAAGCAGGGGAAAGTGGAATCTCAGAGATTGAGTGAGGGGAAGGGGTCCAAAAGGGAAAAACACAGGCCCAACCTAGAAAATTGCCAGGTTGTAGCTAGAAACTAGGGTTTGTGCAAAAATGAGGAATTTGGCGGATCTAAGGGATGGGAAGTGTTTGATAAGGTATTTTAAGGATAGGGGAAGGTGTATGAACATCTGGATACAAGTTTTGCCGATGATTTGACCGTCCAAGAGAAATTGGCTTCAAAACCCTAGGAGAGGGAAATGAACTTGCCAAAGCACAACTGAAGCATGAACAAGATGTAAAATGACTCATTCGACACTGACATGATAATGAAAACCCTTTGAATGATGATAGGCTCAGCTGAATGATGACATGGACTGACATTTGGGCAAACCCTAGACCTAATGCCTAGTGACCAAATTTTGGCTTGAAGACTCACTGAAATGACAAAATTTCACCTTGACACTCTGAGACCACTTTGTAAGAGCATATTTGATCACTGTAGGAAGGATGGAAAGACTGACACTAACATTGGCTCCAATGGGGATGGTAGCTCCTTGGAGGTGCCAAGAACTTTAGACCTCTGGGAGAGCAGACTAGTGCTTTCATCCATTGGGCAATGGAGTCAAAAACTCAAGCTGAAATGCATGACTGAAAACCGACTCAAACTAACTTAACAACAAGACTGAAAATGGACAAACAAAGGACTCATGACTCAACTAAAAACTGACTCAATACTTAAACACAATCGACCAACTGAAAATGATGCTCAAAGTGGAGCTTATTCATCACAACCTACTCTAATAGTTTCATTCATCACCTGATCAAGTGAAATGAAACAACCAATGTAACCAAGCAAGTATCCGATCTGCTGTTCGAATTCTCCACAAGTTCTCGCTTATGACCAACAAGAGAGAACTAATAAAATGCAACTCCCATGACGACTTAGAAACAGATCCGTAGAATGATATGAATTCTCTATCCACCTCCAAAAACACTACATAAGGATCTCGAAATTCAAGCACACTGGAACTTAGCTCATCGAATGAATTACTTCTCTTTTCCTCATACCATGAATGCAAACTTTGATCTGAGCCTTGTGATGAGACCTCTGCTGAAAATGACGAAGAAACCTGCTGCCGGATCAAATTCATATCAGCACATGTTTCAAGCTCACAAGTATTCAATGGAGAAAGACTTTGACTGCAAACCTCATCCAAAACATCCGTTATTGGATCATGAAAAACTTGAAAAGACTGCTGCAATCCCATTTCTATTGGTTCCATTGTAATTACATGATTTCCTACATGCTGCTCATCTTGTTCTTGAGAGATTTTACGAGAATTCTGCCTTATAAACTGAAATGCTTCGAAACAAAAGGGTATAGAATCTTCCTGCATCATCAAATCATGTATTTCATCTGCCACACCTTCATCTGTAATCTGACCTTCAATTTCATTTGGTAGCTGCAAATCTGATGCTACAGGCTGCTCAAGAATTTTGTCATCTGTCTCATCCTCAACATTTACACTGATAGATTGCTGATTTGTTATAGGCTGTTCATTTGAAGATTTACTATGCAATCTACCCTTCAAAAATTGAAATGATTCAAAACAAAAAGGTAGGGAACTTTCTTGTATCATTTGATCAAATATGTCAGCTTCCCTGCTTTCATCTGCAACTTGAAAACCAATGGCATTTGGGGGCTGCAAATCTGAATATGAGAAGTCTGGAACAAGGTTTTTATTGCCTCCAAGATGGTCTAGATCAAGACTTGTTGACAACTGATTTCTAATTTCATGGAAGTTGTCTTTAATGAACTAACATGAATCAAAACAAAAAGGTAAATATCCTTCACTTACTTCAAACTTTGATGCACTTTCCTCGTCACTGTCATAGCTGATATGTGATGGCTGAACATTGTATTCAAGCTGCTGAAAATGAACTTCTTCCTCCCACAAGCTAGCTGCTGATTTGTCTATAAGATTAGCTTTTGTTTGGAGAACATAATTATCATCATACTCATCAAACCAAGGCAAATCATCATTAAACATACACATCATATCAACAGCTCTCTCTTCTTCACAATGATCTATAAAACAATCACTATGACAACTGGGATCAGAAACAAAATATTTTGAATCAGCAACTTGTTCTTCTTCAATCAGCAGGCCATGATCTTGAACATCATAAGCATTTCTTGTGTTGATCTTGTCCATCATCTTTTCCACTGCACTTACCAAAATGTCAAGCTTCACCTCTAAAGATGTTGATTTTTCCGGATCTATGTTTTTCATCTCTTCTTCTTTCAACCTTGCCCTTCGGATCAGCAGATGAGCTTCTACACTTACTGCATTGTTCTGCATCTCGTGAAGTGTTGCAATATCCCTTTCTCTCAGCTGAAACTCCATTTCCGGATCAAAGGCACCCGGATAGTGCAAGAGAGATGATCTAGCAGTATGCCTTATATCAACTGGCATCGAATAATAAACTTGATTAAATCTGGCCGAAAACTGTTGTACTGTCTCACCTGGTAGTCTTTTCAGCTGGTTGTACTCTTCTATAATCAAGAAAAGATTCTGCCCGATCATCCACCTGTCGAGAAAAACTTTGACGAACTGCTGAAAATCTGAAATGCTTGCATCAGGCAGGGCTTTGAACCAACTCTTCACTTTGGCTTGCAAAGAAAGAGCAAAAAGCCTTATACTAACATCTTCATCATCAACTTCAAAAAGATCTAGAAAATTCTCAAAATTCTGCACATGTTGCTCAGCGTTGACATTCTTACATTCACCATCAAACCTCGACAAGTATAGATCATAATTTTTGGGGAAAGCATGAAGAACAGGAGGTAAAACAAGAGGTTTATACCGATCTGGGATTTTACAAGGTGTAGGGGTATGTACAGCAGGTATAAAATCAGTCTTGGTTGCTTGGGGCTCATCAACTTGAAGATAGCCATCACAAAATTCGGAAAAAGGATCTTGATCAAGCTCAAAGGCATGCAAATCTTCGGTATTCACAATCTTCAAAGGGAAAGAATCAACTGTAGGCCAAGGATCTTTTCTCAAGCATAGTATACTTTGCAAAGCCTTCTTGACATTCTTGGGAAAAGAGAAGAAATAATTTATGACAAAGAACAAAATGTCTTGGATGAAATTCCAACTTGAGTACCTGATCTTGCCATATTCTCCTTTCATGTTTCTGCTGGTCGGGATCATCCTCCAGTGGAGTCTTTGGATCTGATCGCAAAAATGATTTAGAGTCGCCAAGTGAATGATTTCAGCCTTTCAAGTGTCTGATCGTTGTCCACCATCAACCATCAGATCTGAACTTGATACATGTACTGGGGTAAAATGCAAATGAAGTGGTCGTATTCACAAGCTCATGGAAATTGACTGAAGCAGCATTTATCTACTAACGTTGATGTAAAACAAGAGCGTTTTCGAAGGCTACCTGGCGTAACTTCAGGCTCCGTCTAAGACTTATGAAACAAACAAATCAACCCACAAACAAGTTTGTTCTCCCCAGTATGGTCGCCAGTATGTTAGCACTTGAAATTTCACCTCAGGCTGAGAAAGGTAAACCTCAAGGCTACATCAAACCATTCAGCCTCGTAGCTAGCCCTACGGGGCAGGAGAAGGCTCTCCCCGATCAATCTCGGTAGATCTTCAATGGGATGAGATGACCAACAAGGTATCACTGATATTAGGCTAGTAAACTGATTAAAAAGGTTGATTTGGGGTTTTTAGGGTTTTTGGTGGCAAATTGAGGAATTGCAATTTTGGGTGCGGGGATTGGACACAGTTTCTGCAGGGGGTTCCTTGGGGCGAGGTAGGAAACAGTATTGATGCCTTAAATTGAGATGGATGATCAGGAATGAAAGATGAGGAGCTAAAGAGAGAAAATAATGACTTTGAATTCCTTTAGACAGTAGAAAACATGGAAATTAAACAAATTTAAAAGCAGAGCATGGCTAGCATGAATTCCTACTTTAACACTTCATTTGTTTAATGTGCAGCAGTAAAGAAAGGAAATGAATCACATAACAAAGCTTACAAGAACATTGAGAAACACACCATCAACACATGAGTCCACAAGAATCCCAAAGATGACTGCAAAACCCTGGTCTTGCTTAGCCAAAAATTGCAGAGATACAGTGAAAATATACAATGATAGCTTCTCCCTTAAGAGTCCAACCTTCCAACCCTTGAAAATGATTAAGAAAATACATAATATAGGCAAGCCAACCTCTTCCCTTGCCTCTAGGGGTCGAGCTCATCCTTCTAGGAGCTGTTTGAACCACTTCTAAACTAAGCACTACAAAATAGGCAGTCAAAACAACTTGCCTCTATAAACTTGGAAACCAGTTCATACATTCAATTTTTACCCTTTACATGAAAGAAACTTCTAGAAGAGTTAAACAAGAGTAAAAGTATCCAAAAAGTGTCACAATTACATCCAAGAGGACCACCATCCACCTCAAAAAGTCAAACTGGAGCCAAACTGCGTTTTTTGCGCTGAACTGGTCAAATCTGGCAAAGTTTCCTCAATGGGTCGCGCACATTTCCTCAACGGGTCGCGCACTTTGGAGCTCTGTTTGGAGGCCTTCCTGGTGTCAGAATTAGGTGCAGGATAGCTCGTTGGAAAGGTCTCTGAGTCTACTTTCCAACCCAACTAGAATTTTTGGATTTGGAGGTCATTTTCCTAGTCAAAAGTCAATTCTCCCAAGACTACTTCTGCAACTCAAAAAAGGGGCAGAAAGTCAAATTTTGTCTGTATTTTGACCTTCTGGAGGCCCAAAAATCCATAAAAACTCAAGTCCATCCATAGGCATATGTAAATTTGCATGAAAAATCTAGAAATGTTGAGTTTTTTCAAAACGGAGCTACGATGACAAAGGGTCTCACCGGGGGTGAGACCCGTTGAGAAGCCAAAACCTGTAAATTTCCCAAAAATACCAAAATTCTCAAAAAAAATTTGGATTTGTGCTGTAGATGATGCAAGTGAGTGCCATGCTCTTTAAGGGATTCCTCAGCCAAGATACGGGGTGGATTGGTTTTCTTCCTCCGCTTAAGAGCCTCGGATAACCTCCTTTGGAACATTTTCATTTTGGCCTTGCAAACATGCATTCTTGCCCAATAGTGATTCTTCATGTTTCTCAGCAGCTTTTTCTCTTGGTTGGCCTTAGCCAACAGTCTCTCCAAGTGGGCATTCTCCTAAATGAGCAATGACTCTCGGTCAGTAGGCAATGGATCACCGGGCCTCCTACGGTTCAAGACTCGGTCACTACGAATCCTCCATAGCTCATCAAGTGCCTTCTCCTCCTCTAGCTGTGTGTTCCGCTGCTCCAGGTAGGTGATGGTCCATTGGGCACCCTCAAGTCTCCTCTGTAATGTAGAAATTTTGAATAATTTAACACATATTCAATGGAGATTATCCTGATCATGTACTAATGCGGAAAACATACACAATACATAAGCTCCTCTACGTTGATCAAGAATATAGCAGCATCAATAACAATAAAACATCAAGAGCATTCACACATTAACACAGTATGTATCACGGGGAAAGCATCTCGCTAAAAACCCCACACTATCTGTATATTAATGATTGAGTCATGTAACATTACACAGCATAATACTTCTCACAAGTATCTCCACCTCTGTTACACACAATACAGCTCAGATCTGATCTCCAAATCTCTTCCACTGCTTGCCTGCCTCCACTGCTCAATACCTGCTCAAGAACTGATGAGAATTACTTCCCAAACTCGATTTTCACCTGCAAAATAGTCACTCACTCTTTGTGGACGTGAGCAAAGGCTAAAATGCGGGCCAAATACGTGAGCAAACTCATTGGCATACTCAATCCTTTGATTGTGCAAGATCTGGTGCACAACTATAGTCACAACTGATAGCAATCTGATTCTCTACCACCTGTCCCTGTTGAACTGAACATGCACTGACATGCAACTGAGTTAACTGATGTATTCTTTAGTTGTATTATGAGTTAATAATTAGTTTAACAAATCATCATTAGTCTATCTGCAGTTAGACTAACTACAACCAGTTTAACTAAGTTAAACTGAACACAACTCCATCAACTGTACCTCCAGTCCACTAAACTCAACTCACTTGAGTTCTAACTGAAGTCATGCATGCAACAACTCAACTGACTCATAAGAAAAACGAATTTCCTTCTGACAGCTGCATGTGCCACTTCCGTAGCTCAAACTGAAGTGCTCCAAGAGAATAAGATTAAGTTTATAGTCCAAATATTATTGTGAGATAATAATATTTGACTTTTCTATTTTTGACAGCCAGTCTAAAAATAGACTTGATCACTCACACTTTCATCAAAAATAGAAGTCCATCTATTTTCCCAACTTGATCAATCATCCATAAACATAGACATGATCCATATGTCTAAAAATAGACATAGTCTAAAAATAGACTTGCGCCAAAAATAGCCTGCGGGCCCACTTAGTGAAGGCGACTCTTTTCACTAAGCTCCATCATCTTGTTGCAATCTCAACACTCCCTCTCGACAAGATATGGATTATCAGCAACCCCTATCCTGCCTCGGTGGTACTCGAATTTGCTCCTGGTGAGAGCCTTCGTCAGAATATCAGCATCCTGATCCTCCGTTGGAATGTACGAAAGTAACATGATCCTCCACTGCACACAATCTCTGATATGATGGTACCTGATGTCAATATGTTTAGATCTATCATGAAATACAGGATTAGCCGAGAGTTTAATGCAACTCTGGTTATCACAGTAAATCACAGTAGGATCCAAATGAGAACTGAACAAACCAACCAGGATCTTCCTCATCCATATAGCCTCGCATGCAGCCAAACTTGCTGCCATATACTCGGCCTCCGCTGAACTGAGTGCCACAGGTCTCTGCTTCCTGCTGTACCAAGAAACTACTGTCGATCCGATACTGAAGACCCCTCCTGATGTGCTCTTTCTGTCTGTTGGGCTCCCTGCCCAATCTGCATCTGTGAAGCCACATAGCTTCACCTCATCCTCCTGTCTGTACCACAAACCATATCCCGATGTGCCTCTCAAGTAGCGCAATACATGCTTGCCCGCCTTCCAGAAGAGCTTGGTAGGCTTAACCATAGCTTGTGAAAGCTGGTTAACTGCATAGCATATATCAGGTCGTGTATTGACCAAATACATCAGCGACCCCACCAACTGTCGATAAACAGTGGCATCCACTTCTTCTCCCGAAGTGGCATCCTCCTTCCTCCAACCTCCAGGAAGAGGAGTATCAACAGGCTTGCAGCCATGCATGTTGAACTTCTCCAGTATCTCCCGAGCATACTTGCCCTGAGAAACAAACAGTCCACCACTGCGCTGCCATATTTCCAATCCTAGGAAATAGTGAAGGAGGCCCAAATCCTTCATCTCAAACTCTGTAGCAAGATCCTTCTTGCATGACAGTATCAACAGCTCATCACCCGTTAGAATCAAATCATCAACATACAGTACAATGATAAGCAACTTACCCTCCACCACAATCTGGTATAGGTTCGGATCCGCCTCGCTCTTGGAGAATCCAAGTCCTGTGAAATAGCTGTCTATCCGTGTGTACCAAGCACGTGGTGCTTGCTTCAACCCATACAGCGCTCTCTTGAGCCTGCACACATGCGACTCGCTGCTGAAGACTTCAAAGCCTTCGGGTTGCTCAATGTACACCTCCTCCTCAATGACTCCGTTGAGGAACGCAGTCTTCACATCCATCTGATGAATGTGCCATCCCATCTGCGCTGAGAGAGCAAGAATCGTCCGTATGGAAGAATACCTTGCGACAGGTGCAAAGGTCTCCTCATAATCGATCCCCTCAATCTGTGAAAAGCCTCGGGCAACAAATCTTGCCTTGTACTTCTCCACACTCCCGTCAGCTGCCTGCTTAACTTTGTAGATCCATCTCGAACCCACCACTGATTTCCCTTCCGGTCTAGGAACAATCTCCCATGCACTGTTTCTGACAATAGAATCATACTCTTCCACCATGGCGTCTACCCATGCGGGATCCTCCACAGCTTCCTCGAAAGAGGATGGCTCAGTCACAACACACTTGCTCATAAGAGCCATGTATCCAGTGTACCGATCAGGTGACTGTCTCTGCCTGCGTTGGGCTGTAGGTGGTCCTACAACTTTCTCTGCATCTTGAGCCAGTCGCTCAGCTTCTGTCAAGCGCTTTCGCCCTCTGATGGTTGGCGCTGCATGAGTGGTCTCTTCCACTCCATGAACCTCGTCCTGTGGCTGATCCACGTCCTGAAGCTCATCCTTAGGAACTAATAGCTCCTCATCTGCATGCAAGTGTAGCTCCCTCTCAAGTGAACACTTCATGGCTTTCTCCTCCTGAAATTTTATATCCCGTCGCACAACAGTTTTACCACTGTCTGGCAAATACACACGATAGTTGTGGGGCGTATCAGTGTACCCCACAAATATCCCAACCTCTGCAGTCGGTTCCAACTTCTTTCTGGCATCCTTCGTCACATGCATGTAAACGTTAGCACCAAAAATCCTCAAATGAGAAAGATCAGGCTTCTTACCAGAATAAGCCTCCTCGGGTGTACTCATGCCAAGTATCCTATGAGGACAACGGTTCTGCACATAAACTGCTGTATTGCATGCTTCCGCCCACAAGTGAAGGGGTAGGCCCTGATCATGCAACATTGCCCGTGCAGCACCCACAATCGTTCTGTTCTTCCACTCAGCTACCCCGTTCTGCTGTGGGTTATGGGGAGCTATGAGCTCTCTACGAATCCCTTCTGCCTTGCAGAAATCCTTGAACTCGTCCGAGATGTATTCACCACCATTATCGCTCCTAAGAGCCTTCACCTTCTTCCCCGACTCCTTCTCGACCAGTGCTTTGAATTCACAGAACTTTGAATATGTCTCGCTCTTCTTCTGCATGAAGAAGATCCAGCACTTACGAGAGAAATCATCAACAAAAATCACATAATACCTGTGTTTTGCTGTCGAAGCAACTGAGAAAGGTCCACACACGTCTGTGTGAATTCTCTCAAGGATCGTCGTGGCGCGACTATCCTTCTCGTGAAAGGTGGCTTTCACAAACTTCCCCAAAGTACACCCCTTGCATTGATCTGACTGCGCAAGTGTGCCTTTAGGAAGCCCTGTAGTGATCTGCTGCAGTATCTTCAAGGCTCCATGGTGAAGGTGACCCAATCTCCTGTGCCACAACTCGCCATCATCCCGGCTCACCAATCCTTCTGCCTTGCCTGCCATTGCTGCGCATCCATCTACATGCAACTGATAAAGGTTCCTCACTCGAACCCCTATCTTCCGGGTCTCACCAGTTGTCTTGCTGCGCAGGAAGGCCTTTCCCTCGCTGAAAACAACATCATACCCCTTGTCTTCTAACATCGCCACTGAGATGAGATTCTTCTTCAATCCTAGAACATGCATGACTTCCTTCAATACAAAGGGTTTACCAGACTCCCTCTCAAAGGAAATGGTACCGATACCGGTCGCACTGTATCTACCATCATCGCCCATCTCGATGTGCACTCCAAGATCTTTGTCCTCCAGATCAGAGAACAAATCTCTATCTCCCGTCATGTGAAAAGACGCACCACTGTCCAGAAACCACACTGATCCCATCACACTTGAAACAAAGCATGCGATCAATGAAAAATCAAGCTCAAACTGAGAAGCTAAAGCCTCTCCCCCTGCAGATCCAGCAGCTTGCTTGTTCTTCTTCTTCTGCGGACAATTTGTGGCATAGTGTCCATGCTGGTGACAGTGAAAACACTTCACCTTGGACATATCCTGCTTCTTGCCTTTCGCACCAGACTGAGAAGCTTTCTTGCTCTTCCCTTTCTTTGCTTTGGCAGCCAAAGCACAATTCTCTTCATCAGCTCCCTTTGACGAAGATCCGTCCCTGGTACTCTGCCTGATCTCCTCCTGCACAAGATCTGACCATAGTCTTTCCCATCCTGGCAACTTCTCCCGACCATTGATAGAGTCCTGATAGGAATGCCAACTCTTCGGAAGACCAAGGAGAGCCAAGCTCACCAAGTCCTCATCATCGACAGTAACCCCCACACTTCCCAGCTCATCTCGACACTGAGTGAACTTCGTGAGATACTTGGGAATACTGTCTCCCTTCTCGCATTTGATGTTTCTGAGTTTATCTTTGAGCGCCAGCTTCCTCTGATCGCTCTTGCTTTGGAATAATTCTGTTAATGATTTCCACATCAAATATGGAGTAGCCTTTCCATGGAGGCTGGACACAATGTGATCCTTCACGCCCTCCAACAGAATTCTTCGACATTTTGCGATCTTCTTTTGCCAAGCATCAGCTTGAGTAGCATCAGTAGGCTTTGGGATATCCGTATCTATGAATTCCTTCAGCCCGTTATCATCCAATACTGCCTCCATCCTGTCCTTCCATGCAATATAGTTTGAGCTGCCCTCAAGAGCATACTCCAATCGCAATCCGTTGAAAGACATTGCTGCGTTGTCACCAAGAAAACACTGCTGCAAATTCGAATTCCACCAGCAACCAACTCAACTGCTTCCGATCAACCCTCGCTTGATATCCTGTAAAAATCTCTTCTACAAATCAAGCTGCTCCGATACCATGTAGAAATTTTGAATAATTTAACACATATTCAATGGAGATTATCCTGATCATGTACTAATGCGGAAAACATACACAATACATAAGCTCCTCTACGTTGATCAAGAATATAGCAGCATCAATAACAATAAAACATCAAGAGCATTCACACATTAACACAGTATGTATCACGGGGAAAGCATCTCGCTAAAAACCCCACACTATCTGTATATTAATGATTGAGTCATGTAACATTACACAGCATAATACTTCTCACAAGTATCTCCACCTCTGTTACACACAATACAGCTCAGATCTGATCTCCAAATCTCTTCCACTGCTTGCCTGCCTCCACTGCTCAATACCTGCTCAAGAACTGATGAGAATTACTTCCCAAACTCGATTTTCACCTGCAAAATAGTCACTCACTCTTTGTGGACGTGAGCAAAGGCTAAAATGCGGGCCAAATACGTGAGCAAACTCATTGGCATACTCAATCCTTTGATTGTGCAAGATCTGGTGCACAACTATAGTCACAACTGATAGCAATCTGATTCTCTACCACCTGTCCCTGTTGAACTGAACATGCACTGACATGCAACTGAGTTAACTGATGTATTCTTTAGTTGTATTATGAGTTAATAATTAGTTTAACAACTCATCATTAGTCTATCTGCAGTTAGACTAACTACAACCAGTTTAACTAAGTTAAACTGAACACAACTCCATCAACTGTACCTCCAGTCCACTAAACTCAACTCACTTGAGTTCTAACTGAAGTCATGCATGCAACAACTCAACTGACTCATAAGAAAAACGAATTTCCTTCTGACAGCTGCATGTGCCACTTCCGTAGCTCAAACTGAAGTGCTCCAAGAGAATAAGATTAAGTTTATAGTCCAAATATTATTGTGAGATAATAATATTTGACTTTTCTATTTTTGACAGCCAGTCTAAAAATAGACTTGATCACTCACACTTTCATCAAAAATAGAAGTCCATCTATTTTCCCAACTTGATCAATCATCCATAAACATAGACATGATCCATATGTCTAAAAATAGACTTGCGCCAAAAATAGCCTGCGGGCCCACTTAGTGAAGGCGACTCTTTTCACTAAGCTCCATCATCTTGTTGCAATCTCAACATGTAAAACATCATTTTCAGCCCTGAGATGCTGAATGATCTCCTTCGCCTCTTGGCTAGGAGAACTGACCTCGAGATCAATCACCGGATCCTCATGAATCATGGGCTCTTTGCCCCTCTGTAGTACCTGTGCTGGTGAAGAAAGCGAGGCCCCTTCCACCTGATGTGGAGATAACACTCGCTGAGCTGAAGATGAAGGCGAGACCCCTTCCACCTGCTGTGGAGATAGTACTCGCCTAGCTGCTGCAAATAAGGCCCTTAGGCCTCTCTGATAAGTAACCAATGGAGGAGAGCTGACATGTCTGGTCTCAAGAATATCATGCTACTGTGATGGCCTTCCCTCCTCATGAACAACCTCAGGGGGTGAAAGGGATAACCTTGAGAGCAGCAAAACAAAACCCTATCTCTACTTGCATTTTGACATTTTTAAAGCAAATATACATGAACTTCTCATTTCAACTTGATGGCATTAAAACACATTTCCCATGCTCATTTTTCTCTATCAAGCAAAATACTTTGATGATCAGAGGCCTACCTGCAACCTTGAAGAGATTTGGGGTCATTTGGCAGCTTACTGGCAAATTCCTGTGGAGAAATCCCCAATGGATCGCGCCCCTCCCAACGGGTCGCGCACGTTGATTTTTTGAACTGCAGAAGAGCTCTCAACGGGTCGCGCACCACCCAACGGGTCACGCTTTTACAGGAGGCTTTTCGAGGCCTTCCTGGTGTCAGAATTGGGCGCAAAATAGCTCGTTGGAAAGGTATTGGAGTCTACTTTCCAACCCAATTTTAATTTTTTAATTTTGAGTTTATTTGACCTGTCAAAAATCAAATCTCCCAAGACTGGTCAAAAAGTGCCGAATGAGGCTGCCTCAAGGAAGAGTGCTGTTGCAGTCAACTTTTGAATGCCTTCCTCAACCCCAAATTGAGCTCATGATAGCTCATTGGAAAGATCTTTGTGTCTAGTTATCATTTTACCCATCAAGTAAATCATTTGGCTAAAAAATATAGGATAAAACTTGATTTTCCCAAGGTCACTTCAGAGGTGTCTTTGATTCTCCTGAGGCAACGGTATTCTTGACATTTCTCTCAAACAATGATACCTGTGCAAAAAGAGAAGGAGGTTTTTCTTCCTTGGAATGTTTTTGACAAAAACCTCTCTCAGTTTTCCAAAATTCATCTTTTATTGCTTTGAAACATCATTTGAGTGAAACTTGTCCCGATGTGTGAAACAAGGAATTTTGTCGAAATGAAGCGAAATGAAGGGGATAGGGGGCTTCTAAATTCTTGGGGAAATTTTTGGAAGTAGGGAGGGATGTTAGGAAGCAGGGGAAAGTGGAATCTCAGAGATTGAGTGAGGGGAAGGGGTCCAAAAGGGCAAAACACAGGCCCAACCTAGAAAATTGCCAGGTTGTAGCTAGAAACTAGGGTTTGTGCAAAATTGAGGAATTTGGCGGATCTAAGGGATGGGAAGTGTTTGATAAGGTATTTTAAGGATAGGGGAAGGTGTATGAACATCTGGATACAAGTTTTGCCGATGATTTGACCGTCCAAGAGAAATTGGCTTCAAAACCCTAGGAGAGGGAAATGAACTTGCCAAAGCACAACTGAAGCATGAACAAGATGTAAAATGACTCATTCGACACTGACATGATAATGACAACCCTTTGAATGATGATAGGCTCAGCTGAATGATGACATGGACTGACATTTGGGCAAACCCTAGACCTAATGCCTAGTGACCAAATTTTGGCTTGAAGACTCACTGAAATGACAAAATTTGACCTTGACACTCTGAGACCACTTTGTAAGAGCATATTTGATCACTGTAGGAAGGCTGGAAAGACTGACACTAACAGGTGGAATAATTTCTGTAGAGATTCTGAGAAACTTGGCACTTACTCAGTGAGCTGACCCATTAACCTGATCACCTGCTGTTGAGGATTTGTGTTCATGGCTCAGGTTCTCTAGCAGAACTGATTTAGGTCTGATGCTAATTCTGTCAACAGGATTTAGGGATGGAAAGAGTGATTCAATAGTGCCTACTGGTACGTATTTTCCCATTGATTGATGCTTGAAATCATGGTCGAAATCATGGTTTTGGAGAATGGCTTCCTTGTCGAACCTCTGAGTGGCGTCAAACAGGTTATCCATCTGTATGATGACTGCGTGGAGTTCTGAACCTCAAGGTGCTACACTACATGTTGACTGTATCAGCGAATTTTACTAGCCAGGATGTGTTCCAAAACTGAAACGAACAATATATTTTCTCATGCTGGTGCTAGAGTATCATCCACCTGTGTTATGATTGTGTGATTATATTGGCTGCCATCGAACTACTCGGTTATGAATAGTATTTCAGTTGGTGCAGTGAGCGTGGAGACTGAGCAGTGAGCGTGGAATAGTTTGAAAGCTATGAACACTGGTGCATTGAGGATTGACTACCGAAGACTCAAAATAAGGTAATATCGTTCCTCCTACAAGCACAGATTACACATTGTTGGCGTGACTGTGTTTTGTCAAATCCCGTGTCTGAGTCATACATCCCCTCTGTTGAAGAGATGATGCTATCATGACTTTGTATCACACTGCACCTCTCCTTTGTGTGAGCTCAAATAGTGGCGTGACTGAACCACCGTTGTTCTGGCATTGCACTGCTCTTCGCATTGTATTTTGTTACACAGAATTATCCCTACACCTTCCACCCCAGTTCAAATAAAATAACGCCATACCAACAGTCTCCGCTCAGGTTACATTGCCTCCTCCCAGTTTATAACTCCCTCCCTCTCGTGCTATAACCTTTGTCACAGGTTCATAATCCACTCCTGGTTTTTAATATATAACCACACTGGTATATAATGATTTTTGTATAATTCCTCATCCACATTGTATAATGTATAAAGCTGCCTCCTCGTTGCATAATATATAACACCTCCTCCCCGTTGCATAATATATAATGTTGATCTATACCTCCCGACAATTATATATCAGTTTCAAATCACTTACGCTCCCCCACAGATCACTCAAGCACAGTCGATGTATCGAATATTTGTAGTGTTGGAGATGGTATCTCTGCTTTGAATGTCAAGGTAACAATTCATTTGATGTGTATCACTTTATTTTTACTCGAGTCGTATACATATGATTACATAGCTTGTGAATGATTACCTATGGAAGAGGCTTAGTACTTGAAAGTTAATTGGAACAGAAACACATGATCAAATAATCTCTATTTTGTCTTGGAGATGCTCATTCAACATGAGAGTATTCATTGGCAGTGTATGCCTTGAGTTTTTGCAATATGCATGTCGAAGCATTTGCACAGATTTTCCAAGAATATTTTCTTCATGGTCATTATTTGTGAAAACAGAATTGAATTCACAAAATTTGGGTTGAGTCCATTATTTTTTTTAACATTCCATTACATTAAAAAAATCAGTGCTTCACCTATAGTTGTCAAGTTTCAAGATTTTATTTTTTGGGGTTAAAGAGAATACCTTGCAATGACATTGGTTCATAGTTGTGAACCAAATTTTAAAGTCTAAGTTTAAAATTAGAGAAAATGACTCAAATTGGTGAAGTATTAGAGTTCTTGAAAACTCTAATACAATCTACTTCAAATGACACATTCCAAATCAGCAAAGGCTCTCTCTTAGAAATTCAGACTTGTCTACAATATGCACAAGAACATATTGATTTTTTACAACTTGAATCTCAACTACAACAGGAAGAATTATAGCAGTGGAGTTATCATTTTGAACTTGTTTCTATTCAGAAGATTGAAACAGAGTCCCATAAACAGCAAGACAAAAATGTTATAGTTGATTCAGATCTAGTGCCCAATAAAGTCGTAGAGTTACATGCAGATGCAGAAGTTCAGTTTGCACTTCCCAAGCCCATCATCAGACCTTGGGAAGAGCTTATCCACAACAAGCACAGAACTGGTATTGGATATGACACGGACGAGTCCTTTCATATTCCATATTACTCAAAGCCCATCCAGTTTCAGAGTGTTGGATTTCTGCCCCTCTTCCACAAAAACAGCAACAGATTGTGAAATGCCAACACTGTGACCAAGTTGGCCATATGAAATATCATTGCTTTTATCTTCATCCATGTGAGCACTTTCATAAAACCACCCATTATTCACACAGATTCTTCAGAAACAAGTCTACTGCAAGAACAAAGATTCATCTTGGATGGATCGCTTCTTGGCAATGGGCATCAACAGCCAAGAAGATATTTCAGTCATATGTCAGAACTTGTTCTAGAGTATTGAACAATCTTGCAGTTGAATTTTCTCCATCATCTCACCTTGTATCTAACAGGGGGGGAAATGATGTTCATCTACAAGCTTCAAAGCCACATCAAGCGAGTCTGAGCCACAACTTTCCATACCAGATTCAGAGTTGTAGCCAGAGAAAAATATGCCCCTGACCATGCCTTCAGTCAGTGACACCTCTTCAAAGAATTGGCGACACTTCCTCTAGCAGAATACATCAACTTCTTGCCAGTTTCGGAAGAGTTCCAGGAATTGCATTAAGCATTCCAGAGTTGTTGGTCATCCTTAAACCATCACAGGTTGAGACCTCCCTTTTCAGGTTGAGGTTCTCCCTTTTATGTGGGGTGAGACCTCCCTTTCAAGGTTGAAGGTTTCCCTCTTCAAAACATGAGGAGAAGTTCCTGCCAGACTTGGAAGAGTTCTGGGAACTGCACTAAGAATTCTAGTGTTGGTGGTCATCCTTAAACCACCTGCCTTATACCAACATTTCAGAGAGCACATTCAGCCTAGTGCTGCCATACATTTTTGCACATTTTGTATTAGAGCTCTCTTCTTGGACTCATACATAACCCTTTGGATTAAGGGGGGGAATGTTCGACACCTAGTCCTCTAAGGGTTGGTGTGGAAGCTGAACAACCAAAAGGAGTCCAAGGGACCACTTGGAATATGAAACCAAGGGTCACTCCTATGTATTATAAATATGTATAATTGTGAATAATAAATACAATCTAATGTTTATCTTTCATATTGCCTTTTCCATGTATGTGTTTAATAGGCATGTTCAACTCAGTTGTTTCAGGGTAAGCCTGCTTTTCATGTCTACACTGCATTTTTGTCTCTTTTTATATTTTTCTTTATGTGAGTGTTGTCTGCTTGATTTCAGTGAGTGCTTGTTGTCGTTTTGATGTATGTTATCTTGTAGAAGAACTATTTCAATTTTCGTTTGCATCTCACTGTTGTCACATGCATGACACTATTTTTGTACGAACAGTCACCGTTGCGGCAACTCGCTTCACACACATGCATGTTTTCTCATTTTCTGAATCCTGCACTTGCTATTTGCATGTTTGATCATTAACTCTTGTTTGCACTCATCTCATCATGGATTCAGACTTCTCATGTTTCAGGTCACCCATCGGTTGGTTTTGACTGCCTTGGCCCGGACCATGCCTTGCCCAGCTAGCACTGCGCATTTCAAGAAGCAAAGGCTCTACCTTCCCTCCAGAAATTGCACAATTCTGACCCAACACTGGCCTCCAGGTTTCCATTGTGCAATTCTTAGAGGCAGTGTCCTATTGGCCCTAGAAACTACATAATGTAGTTTGCTAGTTGCATGTCATTGCTGACTGAAATTATGCAGTGTGGAGTTTTAGTCCTCAACAAACTAGTTTAGATTGTGCATTGCACTGTTCCAATAGTCATTCAACCTCCCAAAAACCTAGACTTTGCCTTGGGCAGTTTTGGCAGTCAGTCTCCCAACCTCCCGGCAGAAATTACGCAACCTTCACGATCAATCACACAGGTATGTTTCAAGTCAGTCCTCAAGTTTGTTTTGGTTTTCAACTGATAGATTGCTTGCCATGAATGTTGCTATGCCTCTAGGCATCACTGGTGTTCATCTGTCTCTTAGTAGCACAAGTACAATGGCCTTCAGGAGAGCAGAGTCAAAGGACACCATTAAGAGCACAACAGGGGTTGCAGCCAAGCGAGTGTCTTTGAGCTTGCCTATTGATGAAGACATCAAGTTTTTCTTAGACAAGGACATCAAGATAAGATGGCAGCAACATCACAGTGAGCAACACCATTAGCAGTAGCAGAAGGAAACACACTTGCATGCAGCAAGTGCAAGAGGAAGGTTTTTGACAACATAGAGGTGAAGCAAAGCTGCAAGTTCAAAGTAGATCCACTCATGATGAAAGAAGCTTTGGAGAATGGAGTTATGAGGTGGCGGTGCAACAAGACGATCGTGCGAGGGCAGAGAAAAGAACAGGGAAGGAGTTGCAGGTGATGAAGCAGCAAATCAAGGAAGAACAAGAGCTGCACAGACGAGAGAATGAGTTGCAACAGGAACAAGTACAGCAAGGGGCGGAACATGCATAGACGGATGAAACTACACTCGTACAAGTTATAGATCCATCCCAACAGCTGGAACAGAGCAGACAAGGTGAGTAGTGTTCTTGATCGCATGCAAGGGAATTCAGCAGCATGCATGTCATTGTGCGCATGCATGTTATCCAACCCATTTGGCACACTCACCGAGGCAAAGACAAGAAGCAATTCCAACTAGGGTTGAACATACAGTTGACAGTTGATGCGCATGACCACTAACACACACTTGAATATCAACACGAACACTATACATTAGTGTGTTTCCGGTTCGACCACACCCAAGGAAACCATGCGCATGTTATCAGACGAGTTGGATAGAGGATCCATATCAGTGTTCTGCGATGCAACGGAAGCAAGAGTTCGCTTCAACAAGATGTCATCGTTGAGCACACGAACACCATCATGGATGACCAAGCTTGGCATCATCTCACCACCTTCACCATCATAAGCATGTCAAAGAGTTTGTCTCACCATGACAGATTGAGTGTCAGTGATGTCTTGCATGGCTTGCTCAAGCCATTTTGTCTTACATGGGTACATGTGCATTGTAATGTAACATCTTGTCAAGTGGAAGTTCAAGTGTTGATAGTTGAATGTAACAGTCATAGAGTAGTTGAAGAGTCATGAAGGTAGATAAATGGTCACAAAGGGGAATGTCAAGGGTTATCCCACCCTTTGCTATAAATAGCCCCTCATAACTCATTGTAAAGGTTTTTGGTCAGCCAAGCTTCTGATAGGACTATCTTAGAAAGAGCTTGGATAGTATTGTAATGAGCCTTGGCTTCTCCACTGCGTAGAGCTAGTATATCTCTTTGGAGGAGCAGGCAGTTGTGGCTATAACTTTCCACTGTCGGAACTAGTGGTTGGACATGGATGTATTGTATGACTGGAACTTACACTTCTTAATATAACAGAGCCAACACGTTTCATGTATATTTTGTATTCTATTTCATCTATCTGTTTACTCTAAATGATATATGTATCTGTTTTCTTACGCATGCATGTATAGTTATTTATATATATGTATGTATGAACATTTCTAAAATGTGTTGTTGGTTTAACCATCACCTTGGATTGCTAGCTAACTCTCCTTCCATGTTGTGATGTATCTTTGCTCGTGTGTCCCTTCTTAACTCTGTGCTATCATAGGTTTCCAAGGGGCACACTCACATCACCCTCTATGTGTTAGAATTGTTCATACACATTCCTTGGCTTGTTGCATCTGTCACACCCTTGCTACCAACAGGGACATCTTAATTGTCTCTGTGTGAAACTGTGATCAAGGCATTACCATACAACCCACTGATGGGACTCCTACACCAAATGGTATGAGGTCTAATTGGGACTTCTTATTGGGGAGATCCCCTGACATGTTGGCGGGCCCAGCACCATCAAAATTTTGGCACTAGAAGGAGGGCCAAATGACAAGCTGAGTCCTCACATCTATTTTGAATCTCTACATATCTATCATGACTAACTATAGAGTTGATCTTCCGGAGTGTATGTCTTATGGCATCGACTTCATTATCTCAGAAAAGATCTTGGATAACTTGTCACATAAAACATATGATGGTGGAGGCCATGTAGCCTTTCTTAGGCACGTGGTCAGCATTGTAGGCTCATGCGAAAAACATGGAATCTTTGAAGAATACGTGACCTGCGTGTTGTTCATTTACACGCTTCAAGGGCACCCAATGCATTGGTGTGCCATGCTTCCTGAAAATTCTATTCATTCTCTTTCTCATCTAGTCGCAGAGATAGACCGTGCTTTCAATCACTTTAATCATAAATCACTCGATAAAAAATTTTATGGAATCACGAAAAGCACCTGATGAATCCGTTGAATAGTTTTACACAGGCTTTCGTAATCTTTCATACCGATTCCCCGAATATGAAATTGATTGGGAATTTCTAGATAGAATATTTGAGTATCTTCTTCACATATCTGAACCCCACTCAGTACACTTCGGTGATGGAGCTGCGCAATCACAGGCAGGCGCAATTGCTGTCACAAGTGATTGTTCGCTTTCACCTCATCAAATAGCTCCACCACCGTAGAGTGACGTGGGAGAACATGCACACACATCTGTTGAACTATCACATAGATTCGTTCCCTCAACCTCCGTCCCCACGTTCTATTAATCCTACTGATTGTACTGTCTTGTGTTCTCCCATTCCAAACTTCTCACCTACTATGAACGAGGATCAATTTGTTGACGAAGTTGGTGTTATGTAGCCAACCTGCACCATCATTTATGATAAGTGTGTGTGGGAATCTAAAGAAGAACCCGCGGTGAAGGATGTCTCCCTTCCAGCTACGCCTCATCCACTTTATCCTGACATCCCTTGTGATTCTGCCACTGCTGATTTCCCATGTGAAAACTCATTTCCAGATGTTTCTACTTCTGATCATTCATAGGACACATCGGATGTTAGTCTGTCATTACAGTGCAGAGAGGACATGTCTTCCTCTGGAAATCCATCCAATTTGTCATCTATCATTTCTGAAAACGTAGAGGGTGAACATCCTTGCTTCTCATCTACCCCCCTACATGATTCATCAAATCAAGAGGATGTCGACAAACATCTTGAATTTTCTGATCTTGGTTTTCATGATCTCTCCACTTCTTCATCCGATCGCAATGTTGATTCAATCATTATTAATCTCTCTAAGACACTAGTCTACGATGATCTATCTATCGACGAAGTCAAATCCCCCCAGACTGTCAAGGCACTTTAGCCCAAGTTGATGGTTATGTCAGGCCCTCACTGTCAGGAGGATGGTTTCACTTCTGATCAAGAAATTGTTGAAAGACTCAAGGCTCCTCATCACTCTTTGATTTGCATTGAAGATTAACCAAACACCCAGATTTTTCTTCCTCCACTTGAACTACACGATCCCATTGCTCATTCGTTGGAGGAATCTTACATAGAAAGCACACTTGCACAACATAAGTGGTCTACCTTTCTCACGTTTTCTTGCATGTCACTGTTAAGAGAATGCATACACTCAACATTTGCATGTAGTGTAGCACAACACCATGGAAATTCCACAGAGTGCATGTCATGTGCTTTCACTCATTTTCGTTCTGTGGATGCTTGTAAGCTCTAAGTGTGTACGTCTTCATCATTATATATTTCATGCTTTTTGGTTTGCGCAACTGTGATGTTCGTGAACCATGCCTTCACCAACATGGGTCGACCAGTGCGCTGGTGGCTGCAATGGAAATATCACTTCACGTGATCAATCCCATGCATTGTTAGCTTAGGGGTAGGAGTAGTGTTTGCTTTTGCGTTGTTTGCTTGCATGCACGTTTGCTTATTTCTTTGTGTGTTTGTTTTTTTTCTTGTTTGTTTTCTTACTCGCTTATCTTTCGCATTTTCTCTTCTTCTTTCTTTTCTTTTGGTTTTTTTTCTTGTTATCGTCCATAGGTTAGTTTCACATGGATCGTGTGTGACTCTTGAAACAAGTTGGGTAAAGTACAAGAGGGCTTGTACAGTTATCAACATTTGGTTATTTGTTGTCCACTCCCTTATGTAAGAACTTGTTGTCTTCAGTCCATGATACATCAATGGAAAATACATATTGTTTAAAGTGAACCTTAGTGAAAACACAACGCTTGCATGCTAACTAGTATCACTTACTCTAGTCGGTTGTTTTTGGGTTAATCCTTGTCAGCTCAATCAAGTAGAGTAAGGTGAGGAGGAAAACCTTAACAAGCACGTTAGAGGTATATATAAACTACTTCTATGAAGGAACAACCTATTATGCTCTCAATAAGTTGGGATCCCTCTTCTACCTATAAAATGAATAAGTGCTATGCATAGTTCTAAAAATGAAAAATGGAAAAATGAAAAAGTGAAAATTTTCGAAAAAAATGAAAAATGAATGAGGTGAAGGAAGAGAAAGGCTTCCTGCACAAGTAACTCCATCGGGGTACTGACCAGGCTTGCTGGTAGCAGAGCGATGTTTGTGTTCCTGCGTGACTCCGTTGGGGTACAGTCCAGGCCTACTGGCAGCATAGCAACACCAAAGATGAAACTAAGACTCTGATGACTATATTGCTTGTGCATAAATATACCCATCAACCCCAATAAAAAAAACTATGTTGGCTTGGCTTGGAATGTGTGTCGATCGACCAAGGGCTTGGCAGATGCTAAATCTTACAATCAAGAAAGTGTGGAAAACAAGATGAACAAAGAATTGAACAATACTTCTGTAGGTGTTAGACTTGCTTTTCACGAACAAGGCCCATTTAGAGAGATGGAATTCTACCAGTGTATCGCCAAGTGTTTTAGCGGCTACAACCACCCTCCAAAATTTTTCCTTAGCTTCGTTTTGGAGCCTCCCTATCGACCATCTTCAGCAGCATGTCTTGCATTGTTAAGTACACAAGATTTAGTGATTTTCTAGCAGATTGCCAGCTTGTGCATGATAGCTTGTTGCATCCCCCTCATAAGCTATTTCTCCAGACTTGGTCCAACTGCAGGCTGAGAAGCTCCCTCAAGAAATTGTGCAATTTTGGAGGGGAACCAACCTTCCCTCCAGAAATTGTGCAATCTTGATTGGCAGCCTGCTGGGCTCTAGAATTGTGCAATCCTTCTTGTCAACATTCACTGGAAAAACTGTGAAATATAGCCCATCACGACTGCTCAACCCAGAAATTGTGAAATTATGGATAACAGTCAACTACTCAGCCCATAAATTATGCAATCCCTCTGGGACATCCAGCCTAGCAGCTAGAATAAATTGCAGAAATCTATCCAGGCAGCCTGCTTACCTCAGAAATTGCGAGATGCAGTCAAACAGGCTTCCTTGAGAAAATTGCGAGGTTTGATCCAGGACAGCTGCTCAGCCCAAAAATTATGCAATCCTAGGAGACAGTCACCTGTTCCTCTCAGAAATTAAGAAATACCTCTGGGACAACCATCTCTGCTCAGCCCAAAAACTGTGAGGATTTTCATCCCAGGCTCGCAAACTGATGCATGTGTCTTCAAGTTGACTGGTTCCCTCCGGGACCAAGAAAAACTAATTTGCATGCATGGACTACTTCTCCCAAGGCAGTATACAAAGGCATCCCTTGATTCAAGGATCTATTTTTAGCAGCTGGAGGTTACATGCAAGGATCATTTCGAAAACCTCTCGCCAAGTGTCACTTTTTTTGGATTTGTGGCATGTGCGTCACAACCTAGATTTTATGAAAACTCATCGACAAAACACTGTAGAGCTCACTCCTTGCATCAACCTTTCATCTCATACATCCCACATTGCATATAGGAGTCGTTGGTACATTCAGCTCAACTATTTCGGGGTAAGCCTGCTTTTCATGTCTCGCGATGTGTTTCTGTCGCTTTTTGTGTTTTTCTTTGAGTGAGTGTTTTCTGCTTGATTTCAGTGAGGGATTTCTATCATTTTGATGTATGTTAGCTTGTAGAAACACCGTTTCAGTTTTTGATCACATCTCACTGCTGTCACATGCATGACACTGTTTTTCACGAACAGTCACCATTGTGGCGACTCACTTCACACACATGCATGCTTTCTCGTTTTTTGAATCCTACACTTGCTATTTTCATGTTTGATCATTCACTCTTGTTTGCACTCATCTCATCATGCATTCAGACTTCTCATGTTTTAGGTCACCCATAGGTCAGTCTCGGCTGCCTTGGCTTGGACCATGCCTTACTTGGCTAGCACTACGCATTTCAGGAAGTGAAGGCTCTTCCTTCCCTCCATAAATTGTGCAATTTTGGCCCAACACTGGCCTCCAGGCTTTCAATGAGCAATTCTTGGAGGCAGTGTCCTGCTGGCCCTAGAAACTGCACAATGTAGTTTGTTGGTCGCATGTCACTGCTGACTTAAATTGCGTAGTGTGGAGTTTCAGTCCTCAACAAACTAGGTTGGACTGTGAATTGCACGGTTCCAGTAGTTAGTCAGCCTCCCAATAACCCAGGCTATGCCTTGCATAGTTTTTGCAGTCATTCTCCCGACCTCCCGACGGAAATTGCACAACCTTCACGATCAATCACACAGCTCTGTTGAAAGTCAGTCCTCAAGTTTGTTTTGGTTTTCGACTGAAAAATTTCTTGTCATGAATGTTGCTATGTATCCAGGCATCATAAGTGTTCTTTTGTCTCTCAGCAACACAAGTACAGTGGCCTTCAAGAGAGCAGAGTCAAAGGACATCGTTGAGAGCACAACGGGGGTTGCATCCAAGCAAGTGTCTATGAGCTTGCCTATCGATGAAGACATAAATTTGTTCTTAGACAAGGACATCAAGATAAGATGGCAACAGCATCATAGTGAGAAGCACCATAAACAGCAGCAGAAGGCGACACACCTGCATGCGGCAAGTGCTGGAGGAAGGTTGTTGATAGCATAGAGGCAAAGCAAAGCTGCAAGTTCAAAGTAGATCCACTCATGCGAAAGCAGCTTTGGAGATTAAGGCTATGAGGTGATGGCATGAAAAGATGATCATGCGAGGGTAGAGAAGAGAACATGGAAGGAGTTGTAGGTGATGAAGTAGCAAATCAGGGAAGAATAGGAGATGCACAGACGAGAGAATGAGTTGTAGCAAGAATAGGTACAGAAAGGGCGCAACATGCATAGGCGGATGAAACTACGCCCATACAAGTTATAGATCCATCCCAATAGTTGGCACAAAGTAGACAAGGTGAGTAGTGTTGTTGATCGCATGTAAGGGAATTCAACATCATGCATGTCATTGTGTGCACGCATGCGATCCAACCCATTTGGCACACTCATTGAGGCAAAGACAAGAAGCAAGTCCAACTGGGGCTGAACATGTAGTTGATAGTTGACGTGCATGACCACTAGCACACGCTTGAAGATTAGCACGGACACTATTCATCAGTGTGTTGTCGGTTGGGCCGCTCCGAAGGAAACAATGCGCATGATATCAGACAAGTTGGATGGAGGAACCATATCAGTGTATCTAGATGCAACGGAGGCAGGAGTTTGCTTTAGCAAGATGTCACCGTTGAGCACACGGACACCATCATGGATGACCAAGCTTTGCATCAGCTCACCACCTTCACCATCACAAGCATGTCGAAGAGTTGGTCTCAGCACAATAGACCAAGTGCTAGTGATGTATTGCATGGCTTGCTCAGGTCATTTTGTCTCACATGGGTACATGTGCATTGTAATTTAACTTCTTGTCAAGTTGAAGTTCAAGTGTCGATAGTTGAATGTAATAGTCATAGTGTAGTTGAAGAGTCATGAGGGTAGATGAACGGTCACAAAGGGGAATGTCAAGGGTTACCCCACCCTTTGCTATAAATATCCCCTCATAACTCATTATAAAGGCTTTTGGTCAGCCAAGCTTCCAATAGGACTATCTTGGAGAGAGCTTGGATAGTATTGTAACAAGCCTTGGCTTCTCCACTAAGCAAAGCTAGAATATCTCTTTGGAGGAGCAGGCGGTTGTGGCTATAAGGTTCCGTTGTCGGAACTAGTGATTGAACATGGATGTATTGTATGATTGGAACTTACAGTTCTTAATATAACAGAGCCAACATGTTTCATGTGTATGTTGTATTGTAATTCAGCTATCTGTTTACTCTAAATGATATATGTATCTATTTTCTTACACATGCATGTATAGCTATTTCTGTATATGTATGTATGAACCTTTTTGAAATGTGTTTTTGGTTTAACCATCACTTTAGACTTCTAGCTAACTTGCCTTCCATGTTGTGATACATTTTTGCTCATGTTTTCCCTTCTTAACTCTGTGCTATCACAAGTTTCCAAGGGGCACACTCACATCACCCTCCGTGTGTTAGAATCGTTCATACACCTTCCTTGGCTTATTACGACTGTCACACCCTTGCTACCAATAGGGACATCTTACTTGCCTTTGTGCGAAACTATGGTCAAGGCATTACTGTACGACCCATTTCTGGGAATCCTACACTAAATGGTATGAGATATAATTAGGACTTATTACGAGGGAGATCCCCTGACATGTTGGCGGGTCGAGCACTGTCAATAGAGCCCTAGTAGTTGGAGATGGAATTAGGGACACCTATGGAAACATTTGGACCAACAAGTACCTTGGCCACACACAGGTGCCAGAACTACAAAATGAGAAGTATGCATTGTAATAGAACCCAAAGATATCCTTGTTTCCCAAAAAAAGTGTGTAGCCATAAGAGAAATGTTTTATCTTCATTTGACAACTAACCAACTAGAAGCCTAATGATGGTCAATATATAGCATTATGCTAGAGTCCTCCACCCATTGTTCGAGTTAGATCGCTCTCCCATCTAACATTATTCTTAAATGAATGTAGGTGATCTCTCGTCAAGCACTCTGACCATTCTAACAATCATGTGCTTTCATTTAATGTTATGGGCATATTAATATGGCACATGAGGCAAGCTAGATGATTGGGCGATCTCAATTGCATCCTTGTTTCCACACTTCATTTTCACTATTATTCTTTGACACTAGTCCAATGGGACCTCTTTGAGGCCTTAGATTTTATAAGGTCACCAATGGGGAGGCACTAAGTGATATAGCATGTCCAAGGTAATCCATAATTACCACTTTCCATATTTCCTAAGTATCTATATCCACTATTTAGGTTGGTAGTCATTGGTCATTGAGATTGGCACCATACCTTAAGTCAGGGCCAGGAAACTTGGCCCCAAAGGTTGATGCAGCTAAAAAAAATTAAAAGCATATAAAGCCACAATTAGAGAAAATGTAAATAAAACTGGGTGTGAATCTTCTAGTAAAAGATGGAGATCGAGTCAATATGATCTGAGCCATTGATTAGAATTTAACTTGGGTCATTGATTATTCAACAAGATGATTATAAGGACTTTGATGGGCATTTGGAAATTACACTAGGCAGATATTGAGTTGCCCAAGTAGATCGATTTTCTTATTGGCTGAAGTTCGGCAAGAGGAAATCGAATCAAATAGTGAGTTGCAGGTGAAAGAGAGAGGGTATCAGCAATAGTCGAGAGTGCAAGAAATGGAAGGAAGAGGCAACGCAGAAGAGGGACACAAATCACTAGTGCAGAGGCAGTGACACAGGGACAATGTAGTCACTATGTAGAGGGTGATGCAGTGTGGCTTGCGTGAGAGAAGCAGGACCTCTCAGGTGTTAGAAACCCACTATGGAGGGGAGAAATTTGTTTGTAAAATTTCTCTCAATGATTCTTTTTCTATTATGTTATTCATAGATTGTACATGAGATTTTGTTGAAGAATAATAAAATAAACCCTCATCTGCTGGATTGGTTTTCCCACATTGGGTTTTTCCAGGGACAATTGTCCAAAAATAACTGTGTTAATGTATTATTGTTGTGCTATTATTTTCCTTACATTTATTTTATTCAGTAATTAATTTGTGAAGACTGCAATTTATGTATTTCAATATTTTTCATAGACAACTGCAAATAACTTGTTTCGGTAAATTAACAAATAGAAGAAATATTATCAGTTGTTGCAGTAGGATTTGGATTTTCCTGATTTTCACTTAGTATCAAAGCATAGACATGAGGCAAGAGTGATCTAGTGTAGAAGAAAAGGGAGCAATGTAGCACCATGTAAGCAGCTGCTAGAAGTCCCCAAAAGGTTTCGTAGTCCTTGGGCTAGGTAAGTAAGATTTCGAGGGAGAGTTAAGTCTTTGAGTGAGTCAGCAAAGAATCAATCTCGAGATTGAAGGGTTGTCAGAGGCAAAGGGAGTAGCTGTTGTTCTTTTGCAGAGAATATCTCTAACTAAAATGCAATGTCTTACAGTAGTAAGTACAATGTTGAGAGGGAGAATAACACAAAACAACATGGATAGTCAAGATGTATTATCTTCTATATTGGAAGAAGAATTCACATGTTTGTCAAGTTCAGCATCAGCAGATGTTTGGTATATTGATAGTGGAGCTTCAGCTCACATGACTGGAGTACGAGAGTACTTCTCTAGTTATCAAGAAGAGAAGATGGACTTCCAGATCACTATGGGAAACATAACAAAGTGTACTCCAGTAGGGAGAGGCACCAGATAATTTCAGATGGAAGAAGGAACCAACATAAGAGCCGCTAATGTACTGCATGTGCCGAGGTTAGGAATGAATTTGATTTCAGTGTCCCAATTACAGGACAAGGGGTACAATGTATACTTCATTGGAAGGATTGTGTATGTAAAACATCCTAGCTGGAAGAAGATGAGACAAATTAGAGCTCGAAGCAACAAATTGTATAGATTGCAGCTCAAATCTCCAATGGTACTGATAGGAAGTAATCATAATGATGAAAAGGAATTGAATGAAATATGGCATAGGTGAATGGGACACTTAAACCATGGAGCATTGAGGATATTAATAGAGATTGTTACAGGAGTTCCAGTACTAATATTGAGCATGATGATGTATGTAAAGTATGCGCACTAGGGAAATACATTAAGGTAGCTTTTCCCAGAAGTGACAATAGAGCAAGAGGCATGTTAGGATTGATACACTTAGATATTTATGACCCGATGTCCATGAAAGCTCTTAGCGGTGGCGAGTAATTTGTCACCCTTATTGATGATCACTCTAGAAAAACTTGGATCTATTTCTTAAAGACCAAGCATGAGGTCTTTGATCGGTTTAGAGAATTTAAGGCTCTCATAGAAAACATGACAGGGAAAAAGATAAAGTTATTGCATTCAAATAATGTTGGAGAATATATAGATAAAAACTTCACTGATTTCTGTGCAAAGGAGGGCATCAAAAGAGAGTGGAAAACTCCATACAATCCACAGCAGAGTGGAGTAGTGGAGCGGAAGAATAGAACAATCATCGGGGTAGCAAAGACTATGATATATGACTAGGACTTGCGTAGATTCTTATGGGCAGAGGAATTCAACACAACGATGTATATCCATAATATAACTCCTCACAAAGCCTTGGGGAAGAAAATGCCTAAAGGAGTCTTCACAAAAAAAAAAAAGAAAAAAGAAGAAGAAGT
This sequence comes from Pinus tabuliformis, assembly GCA_031772625.1. NCBI lineage: Eukaryota > Viridiplantae > Streptophyta > Pinopsida > Pinales > Pinaceae > Pinus > Pinus tabuliformis. The sequence goes on along the minus strand of CM062816.1, from coordinate 209,645,672 downwards.
CATAGGTGAGTCATATCAGGATATTCAAAAGTGTGGCATATTGTCACATTCCAGACAAGAAATGTAGTAAGTTGGATCAAACTGTAGAAAAGGGGTACCTTGTAGGGTATAGCGAGACCTCAAAAGCATCCATAATCTACATTCCAAGTAGAGGGAAAATTGTAGTAAGACGAGATGTTAATTTCATGGAAGATAGAGCTTTCAGGAAATCTCGAGATATTCCAGTAGAAGATCAGTCAGCAGATGTTCCATTAGTCCAACAAAAACAGTGGCAACAGGAAGGACAAGCAGGAGGACGGGTATTAGGATTGAGTATCATAACCAACACCAGTATTTCCTCAAGAGTGGGAGATCCAGGCAGTTCTCAATAGATGGAACAAAATGAATAGGAGGAGGATTTGATTGAGCCTCCCACCACCAGTGGTAGAACCAATAGGGAAGTACGACAAACGCTGAGGGACACAAAGAAGTTTTCTGGAGCTCCTAGAACTGACAAGAGGCAGCGTAGAAACCCTGACTGGTACCAATCCTTGGTGTAGAGGTTGAAGAACTCTCTAGTTTTCAGTAATCCATATGACACCAATTTTGGGTGGATGTCATGATAGAAGAGTACAACTCTATCATGATGAATGATTTCTATGAAGTGGTAACTAGACCAGAGGATAGATCAGTTTTAGGATCAAGGTGGATCTACAAGATCAAGTACATTGTAGATGGTAGTATAGAGAAGTATAAGGCTAGGTTTTTGGAAAACATGTACACACAAAAGGAAGGAATAGAATATGAGGAGACCTTCACCATAGTAACTAGATATACCTCTACAAATGCATTATATCCCTAACAGTTCAAATGGGATGGGAGATTCACCAAATGGATGTCAGGACATCATTCTTGAAAGGGGTGATAGAAGAAGAGGTGTATATAGAACAACCTAAAGGCTTCAAGGCTCATGAAAAGAGAACTCATGTATGCATGTTAACTAAAGCCCTATATGGGTTCAAGCAGGGACCCAGAGCATGGTATTGTAGAATTGATAATTACATGGAGGAGTTGGGATTCACCAAGAGTGATGCTGATCCTAATCTCTACTATCTAATAGTGAAGAATGAGCCACTTATTCTATTGTTATATGTAGATGAATATTTCTAACAAGGTCATCTGGGCTCATAAAGGATTGCAAGAAGAATCTTGAAGTAAAATTTGACATGAAGGATATGGGATTGATGCATTATTTTCTAGGGTTGGAAGTTTGGCAGAAGAATGGGGAGATCTTCCTTGGGCAAAGAAGATATTCCATAGAGATTCTGAAAATATTTAGAATGCAAGATTATCGGCCCATGGCTACGCCTATGATCACCAACTGGAAGAAAATAGATGCATCAAGAGACAAGGAAGTGGACCCCACCTTATACAGACAGCTCATTGGGTCACCCATGTATCTAGTCAACCTTAAGCCATACATTTGTTTCACTGTCAACACCCTTAGTCATTTCATGGTGGAACCGAAAAGGGTATATTGGCCAGTATCTAGGCACATTCTTAAATATGTGCATGGAATAGTTGGATATGAGTTGAAATACACTCACAGAGATGGCGTTAGATTGAGCAGATTCATAGATGCAGATTGGGCAGGTGGTTCAGTATACCGGAAAAGTACCTCTAGGTATTTCTTCAATGTTGGATCATGAATGATCTCTTAGTGCAGTACGAAGTAGAAGTTGGTAGCTCTGAGCTCAGTAGAAGTAGAATATATGGCGACCAACACAGCTACGTGTGAAGCTATATGGCTTAGAAAACTGCTTGAGTTTGTTCAGGAAGAGGATGGAAGTGACCAATGTTTACTGCGATAAAAAAGTTGTATAAAACTCTCTGAGAATCTAGTATTTCATGAGCAGTTGAAAAAAAATGATATCAAATGTCACTTTATCAGAGACTATGTTCAACGTGGTGCAGTAAAACTGCAGTATGTCCCCATAGGAGATGAGGTAGCAGACGTACTCACAAAGGATCTAGGAAGAGCTAAGTTCGTTCATTTCAAGGAGAAGATGGATATGGTAGAGAAATTGTTTCAATAGCAGAACCATATGGTTTCTCAATTGCAGCAACAACAAATGAGAGGGAGATGCAGTGAAGATGCAGTAGTTGGCAGCAATATGCAGCGACAACAACATCACAAATGCAACATTTTCACAGTAGTTGGTGCACAATGATGTCAGACATCAGCATCACAAAGGGAGATGATACAAAGTCAGGGTGATGCTTCAGAAAGTTGCATTACTAGAGCACATTCCTCACTAAGATGGAGTGTTGATTTCTAGTAGCATCGGATGTGATCTAAGCCTCAAAATTTGTAGGAAGGCTAGGACACATGTATTCCAGAATACCCAAAAATAATTTTGGGAAATTCAACCAGGAGATAGTTTTATGAAAATAATTAACTATTTTTAATGGATGCCTAAGTCTAATAGGAAATTAAAATAATTAAAGGGTATTAATAAAATTGGGTGTGAATCTTCTAGAAAAATACGAAGATCGAGTCAATATGATTTGAGCCATTGATTAGAATTTAATTTGGTCTATTGGTTATTCAATGAGAAGATTATAAGAAGGACTTCAGTGGGAATTTGGAAATTACGCCATGCAGATACTCAGTTTCCCAAGTAGATCAATTTTTTCACTAGCTGAAGTTCGGCAAGAGGAAATTGAATCAAAGGGTGAGTTGCAGGTGAGAGAGAGAGGGTATCAGAAATATTCGAGAGTGAAATAAATGATAGGTAGAGGTAGTGTAGAAGAGGGACATATATCACCAATGCAGAGGCAACGATGTAGGGATAGTGCAATCACTGTGCAGAAGATGACGAAGTGTGGCTAGTGTGAGGGAAACAAGTCCTCTCAGGTGTCAGAAAATCAATGTGGAATGGAGAGATTTGTTTGTAAAATTTCTCTCAGTGATTCTTTTTCTATTCTGCTATCCATAGATTGTACATGATATTTTGCTGAAGAATAATAAAAGAAACCCTCATCTACTGCATCGATTTTCCCACATTGAGTTTTTCCAGGGAAAATTGTCCAAAAATAATTGTGTTAATGTGTTATTGTTGTTATAGTATTTTCCTTACATTTATTTTCTACAGTAATTAATTTTTGAAGACTGCAGTGTATGTACTTCAATATTTTCTGTAGAAAACTTCAAATAATTTGTTTCAATAAATTAAAAAATAGAAGAAATATTATCAATTGTTGCAGTACGATTTGAAATTTCCTCATTTTCACACCCAACTCATCAAGCATTTATTGCTTCATTTAAGAAAGGACCTATAAATGTGCCAACCCTAATGAGCGGGAAAGTGCTACATCTTAAATGGGTATTGGAAAAACATAAAGAAAGCTTAGGCTTCTAACCTATCACCAAATAAAGAAAAATCATTAAAGTAAAAGGTGCAATAGAGGTGTTGTAGCTAAATCTAGCACCCTATGGCACGAGTGATGCAGGGGAGATAGAAAGCCTCCTAGAGACAGCCTCTGGGTTGATTGTAGACAAGTGCCTAGGAAATCTTAAATAGAGGAGTGCATGAAAGGTTATATGTGAGGGGTTTGCAGCACTCCAATTTTCACGTAAAATGGTAACAGGAGGGCCTTTAGTTACATAAGCCTTCATGAGGTGGATTCAGGCCAACTCATGGATCCAAATATTGGGGGTATATTGGGGAAATCTCAAAGAGAAATGACTTCTTCTTCTGGTGCCGACACACTAAAATGAGACAGCTTAAAACTAAATTTGTAGTAATGGTGGAGGGAAGGAGAGGAAGGAGGAAAATAGATGCATAGGGATGTAAAAAACATAATCCTAGGCAACAATGTTCTAGCAGAAAGTGGAATTTGATGGGAAGGGTTATAAACAACACAAAATCCTAAACCATGGCTTTCCTGTGAAATGATAGAAATAGAGGAGTGAAAAAGAAGGTTTCAGATCAAACATGACATGGTATCACTCTCTGCCAAAAGATAATGTAGATTTGGACTAATACAGGTTCTACAGGTTAATCAAATACCAAAGTAAATCTATAAGTTTACACGTATTGCAATGCTAGTGAATAACACATATAGGTTTGTCACAAGTCAGGTATTGTCTTCTATGAGTAGCTAAGATAAATCCATAGATTTAAGAGGAACCAACTACATTCATTATACTATTTCAAAGGAAGGAAAACATAGATGAAATGAGATTACTGAGAGGAAAATGTTGCACATTAATCATGCTTGGAATCAACAGGGAAACACCATTTATCTCAAAGGTTCCAAATAACCAGTCCATACATTTAGCATGATATCAGTGAAGCCCCCATGAATAAACATATTAGAACCAAATGGCATCACAGAACTCAAACCCTGCAGGTGAGAAATTCCAAACCCTCTATATAATGTTTCTTTCCCCTATTTATAGGAAGATGGGGAGCTGGAATTACTGCGTGAATAACATGTTCCATGGAGGAGGGATGGAGTGTCTCTAGGCAATCCCTTGTTGTGCGGAGGAGCAAGACTCCATGTCGAGCCATCAAGTCTTCCTTGGGCCTCCCATACTATCATTTACTCACTGCACACTACTTTTATTCAATGTCAGAACCACTGACCCATCCACCTTTAAAGCTTTGTACCGTGCCCTTGAGGCCCCGCTGTAATCGGGGCCTTTACTCCTGTAGACACTACAGAATGTCAAGTTTTGAAACTCCTTAGCCCTATTTGATTTTAGCCTCTCTTTCCTCTATTTTCTTCATATAACCAAGGGCTAAGACCAGGGGTTTAGCTTTCAGGTGCTGAGACCCTTAAAACCTTTGCGAAAAGAGCTTCTCCTTTGTTGCATAGAATCCTGCATATCAGTGCTTTACCGTGATTTACCTTAAGCTTCTCCCCTAGACAACCGTGATAGCCGATCTGTGGGATCGGGCCCACCTAGTACATCACCATCGCACCACAACCAAGAGGGACCTTTTACATTTTTCCATAGTGTGGGCCAATAGTCCAGATGCGAAATCCTCCTGAGGTAGAACCATTAAAACATATCACATCCGGGATGATTTCCCACATATCGCAATCACAGGCCAGGAAGGAACATCAGCATGGGAATGAACTTTACTTCATGCAATTAGTCATTACCGATACCTCGAGGTGACATCATCACTGCCACGTATGGCCCCATAGGACCCCTGAAAATGCTAAAACGAAGTGACACGTGTCATCTGCCACGTCAGCATTCATACTGTCATGTGTAGGAGAGATAAAGGGGGCCACCCACTCCTATTTTTCATGGATTTCCTTTGTTAATTGGATTTCAACCTCCCCAGTGCTTTAACACTAAGACCTAGATTTATCAATGATTCCCCCCAGGCAATTCCTTAAGTATGGCCCATTGGGTATTGCAGTGGCCATGCGGGATGTGGGAATGAGGTGACTACAAGACTGTGAGGTCGCTGAGATATGGGATTTCCCCTCACCAATATGTCGTACCGTTATGTGGAGAAGAGTGAAGGAGGTGTCCCGCCATGGTTTTTTCATGCTTTTCCTTTGTAAATGATTTTTCGCCCCCCGGGCAATGTACCTCCACATCACAAGATCGACGGTTTACAGGTCTTTTTAGTTCAAAACCCCACCGCTCATCGATCATTGATATCGCGGGACTCTAGGTTGGGATATCAACATTCGGCATTGCGAACCACCAATAACCTTAAGGGTATGCCTTGGGACGTGAAGGATGAGGGACTGCGGGATTGTGAGGTCTGTGGGGTCGCCAATGTGTGGGATGCAAGACCTACAGGATGCGGGATTACGATACTGCGGAATATGCAGGATTGCGGGGGATTGTGATTTTCCTTGCTCCTTTTGTGTTTTTTCCTTTTCTTGTTGGGATTTCCAAGGGTAATCTTCAAAATTATTTAACTTATGCTCATGGATTCCATTTTTGGACTTCCATATACTGTTCAAAAGTTATTTCCGAGAACTAGGAAATGGAGAGGGTTTGATTAAGCTCTGAGATATTCTGTGGCTAAAAAAATAGAATCAAACCTCACTACTATTTGGCATTTTAAGCAATTGATGATTGATAAAGCAGTGAGTGACAACAAGAGGGGTGCAAAAAGAAGGTTGAAGAAAAGGGTAATGCATGCCATCATGAATGCTCCCTTATTACATCATTATACTTTGGATGTTGGACCCCACTAGCTAGTCTCATGGTTGTGGTATCTTCCTTGAAGTCTCTACCACTGGACAAGTTCATGATATCACCACATCTATGTATTGATGGGTCAACCTAGCACATGTCACTCCCCTTGGGGGCTTGAAACACCTAGTAGGGATTTTTACTTAATCATACCTAATGGCATAAGTAAGATAAATTGTTTATAGGCCCTAATCTAGTTATACATTTGAAGGTGAGTTTTTTGTGAAGTATTTTTCCACCCCTAACATTAGATATGGTCCATTATGATGATTTAATGGTTTTATCTTCATAATGAAGTTGATATCACTTGAAATTGAGAGGATTTTTTCAGTTGGTATCACACATGTAGCATAAATCCCTTGAGGGATATCTTGATTCCACTTCAACACCTTCCAAGGGGTTCTTTTCCTCGTTCTGAGGGTAGATGTGACATTGTGGTCCCAAAATTTCCCCTCCACTGATGGGTGTTGGAAATTGAGTAGCTTCCACATGGTTCTACACTTCTTTATGAGCCTTTAGATGTTGAAAATATGAGCTTGAAATATTAGGCATTGGACCATTTGATGATGTGCCTAGATGGAACTAGGAGACCCGATATTGGCCTAGACCCGGTTTGATGGACGATACCTTATTTTGGAGGCCATATGAGGATAGTTATCACTAAGATGACTTGGGAGGGCTATCATATCCCTGTATAATGCCAGCACTTTCCCTAAGAGTCCCACATGCATGAAAAGGGTGACATAGGGTTTGTTTTGGATGACATCATGGAGGAGGAGATGCCTTTTGTAGATCTACACATGCACTTTGAGGTTTTATTGGAGTAAGAAAAACTCCATTCGTGTCTATTACTAGGTATTTTTGTGTAATAAAAGGTTAAACAACATGGAATACAAGAAGTTCAAAAAATTACTTCTAACTCCATCCAAAAGCACCACCTTCAACTCAAGCGAGGATGGCGGAAGGATGCCAAGTCTTGGCTAGACCATTGGGCGATAAAGGAGGAGATAATTTTGTAGAATAAGGATAATATTAAAACTAATTTTACATCAAAATATAAGGAGAATTTGTTGGGTGATAACAAGCTAGAGGGAAAAAAGAAACTAAGATATTATAAGGAGGTGATCAATTCAAATCTGGAAAATAAAAAATATCTCTCTATCTTGACTAGTATAGAGAAGAAAATATACATTGCTAAAATAAGATCTCATGAGGTTCATAGTGAAGCTAGGCATTGGCCAATTCCCAAAACATCGTGGGATGAAAGTGTATGTCATTTTTCGACACTAAGAGGGTTGAATATGAAAAACATTTTCTCTTAAATTGTCTAAATTAGACTTACATTTGATCTACGTTTCAAAATATTTGTCATTCTCTCAAAAATAATGATCTTATGTTAAAACTAATAATTTTTAATAAAAATAAATAGATTATAAACTTTGTTACAACAACACACATACACAAGATGATGATGATGATGATGATAGAACACTAAATTTGTTTTTTTTTTTAAATGAAGTATGATGTGTTTGTGTTGAAGATGAAGTGGTTAATAATATTATACCTATTTCAAATTTAAAGTCAAAAATACTCTTTTCAACACATATTACTATTGTATTTTCAAATTCATTATCATCAAATATTCTCATAATTCAAAATACTAACTAAAGTAGAATTCTTACTTCACCTCCCTTTTACTCCTTTTACATCATTCAGAAAGTGTTAGAAATTAAAAACACTCCAATATTTTTAATTGTGAAAATGAATACCCCAAAGGAGTGTGCCTAGGAGTGGGCATTTCCCCTTGCCTTGACATTATTCCAACTCACAAAAAAATTGGGTTGCAGATCTGGCGCATTGCATGTGCTTGCATCATTTTATCGATCACAACATGAAGCCAACACAAGGTTAAACGCCATTTGAATATTGCAGGTGCCATAAGGAGGTACACAAGGACTGAACAGGAGAATTTTATCAGATTGGTAGAGTTGGAGGAAAAAAATGATAATATAGACTATAAGCTAGCCTTTCTAGCCATGAGATCAAGCAACATCTCCTCTCCTCATATAAGGGTGGTGAGAAGCCAATGAAGATGTCCAGGGATTTGGCCCAATAGTTGTTGTGACTCACTAGTTTTTTGTTTGCAACACCAGTAGTCTTTTTTGCCTTCTCACGTTGATGTATGTCAAGATCTGACATAACCAACCCATTTTTATAAGTTTCTATTTAAAACATGATCTAGTTAGACGAGGGCTTAGCAATGTCAAGTCTCTGAACTTATGTTATTGGTCTAGCTTCCCTTCAAATAGACTAGTAACAAAAAGAAAATTAGTTTATGTAATCCTCATTTGACGTAATGAAAATTGTGTAACTCTCTCTCTCTCTCTCTCTCTCTCTCTCTCTCTCTCTATATATATATATATATATATATATATATATATATATATGACTAATAAAACAAATCGTGAAAATGAATATAAATTAAGTCAATATGATTTTTCGAATTTCATTTTATCTCTTTTCATGCCTTTCTTTTTTACATGTTTCTCTTATGTTATTCATTTACCTTCATAATTTTATTTTAATATATTTTTTTATTTATTCCACCTCTTTTTTTATTTTTTTCTTATATTATTTTAAGAAGTAATTTTTAAATTCAATTCAATTGGATTAATTTGATATTTTAACTTGTATTATATTATAAATTTATAAATATCTTTCCTATACTTTATTGTTACTCTAACTTCATTGACCTTGTTTATTGTTGTTGATTTTCTAGTGCTAATTAGATAAGCATAATTTCCTGAAACTAATAATTACTTCCATTGATATATGATATTACTTTAAAACATCATTAAGTAATTACACTCAAAAAATTCAACTGGTCAAACATTTACGGTCTTAGAAATTCAATTCCTTCAAAATTTCAGCCTCTTCCTCAGATTACTTCCCATGCGAGAGAGAGAGAGAGAGAGAGAGAGAGAGAGAGATGAGTGATGAGTGTGTATGAAATGAGAAGTTCAAGTGTCTTTTAATAGTTATTTTAGGGTTCCCAAGAGGCACATCTCTTTGCAAATTAAATTAAATTTTATTTCTTTTAATATATATATATATATATATATATATATATATATATATATATATATATATATATATATATATATATATATATATATATATATATATATATATATATATATATATATATATATATATATATATATATATATATATATATATATATATATATATATATATATATATATATATATATATATATATATATATTATATATATATATACATATATATATACATACATATATACATACATATATACATACATATATACATACATATATACATACATATATACATACATATATATACATATATATACATATATATATATATATATATATATATACATATATATACATATATAGTGTAGCTGGGGAATACCTCCCGTAGCTACCCAAAAGTCTCTTATCTAGGGAGGTATTCACCTTGACTTCCTCAAGATGTCTACTTAGTTGAAAAACCTCTCCATCCAAAAAAAAATGAATGAGCCCACTATGTTAATATATCTATCCACTTCAAGTTCCATTCTAGAACCACGTGGAAATAATCCTACATAAGTGTCATGCAAAGGGTCTAATCACCCACTAGACAAATACCCTTTGGAAATATGGTCAGGTACCCCCTAACCGGGGTGAAAACAAAAATGAGTCCTGGGTCACCAACTAACCAAGTCATCGCTTGGAACCAAGTAAATTTTCCCTTACCAATGGTTAAACCCTGGGTCCATTTACCATTCCCCCATGCCATCACATTACACTTGAATGGTAAAAACAATTGCCCAATTCTTTAACGCACTCACTCTTCCCACTATCCAAGTAACCCTTGGAAATATGACCATAACCTTCTAACCAGGGGAACACTTTATGCCCTGATGCTATCTACATCATTCTCCCTAGCCACATTACATGGAATCTGGGCAATACCCTTGACCTAGGGAGAATGTCTACCCTGATGCTACAACATCAACACTCCCTCTCAATGAGGGAGGCATTCTCAACCACTCCAAGCTTGTACTTGAAGTATACAAACTTCATCTAGGACGGAGGATTCGTGAGAATGTAAGCAACCTACTCATCCGTAGAAATGTATTGGATCCTCACTGCTCCCTTATGTACCATGTCTCAAATGCAGTGGTACTTGATATCAATGTGCTTCAACTTATCATCATGGTCATCTCCAACGCCTGATAAAAATATCTTACCAGTGACTTCTAAAGCCACACTACTAAAAAATCACCAAACTAGCTGCAATCTGCTCATCCTCTATAGTGTTGAGTGCGATAGATGCTTGGTTACTACTCATCTAGGATATCATAGTATAACCCAAATTGAAGCAACATCCTATTATGTTATTCCTATCTTCGACACTTCCTACATAATCAAAATCTATGTATCCCTGAAGTTGTATTTCACCATTTCAAACATATCTCAATCCATAACTGACTATACCACGCAATGATCTCAACACATGATTTATGATTTATAGTGTTCAATGCAAAGAAAATATCAATTCTAGTATTAAGTAGATACATCAAGGATCTGATCAGCTATCAATACATAGAGGGATCCACCAAATATGAGTTAGAGCCTCTTATCTTCTTCAAAATGGTCACCATGGGAGTGGCCATGGACATGCAATCCATCATCCCAAATATCTGAAGGATCATAATAATATACTTCCCTTGACCAAGAAATATCTCACCTACCTTCTACCACACTTCTAATCCCAGTAAATAATGCATCAAACCTAGATCATTCATCTTGAACTTAGAGGTCAACTCCCTCTTACACTAATAAATGAGGTTTTATGCTCTTGTCAAAAGCAAGGCATCAACATATAATATCAAGATCAAAGGCTTGCCTTTAACAACCTTGTATTAAATATTGAGATTGACATCACTCTTGGTGAAACTAGGACTCATCAGGTTTCCATCAATCTAAGAATACCAAGATCAAAGTGTCTGCTTGAGTCCGTGCAAATCCTTCTGTAGTTTGCAGACATAAGACTCCTTCTAATGTGATCTAGATATTTAACTTATGGATGCATTTAAAATTACATATAATGGAGCATGTTAACCATGAAACTTAAACCACATGAAAAGACGCGGAAAAACATAAGAAAACATGAGATCAAGACACAACAATTTGATTACGAAGTTCACCCAATGTGGGTTATGTCTCTGGGCCCTGCTCAATAGCGGGGAGGCCTTATTTTATTAAGTGCCATCAAAGAAATCAGTTACAAGAAACTTCATAAAAATTACCCTTATACCTCCAATCCGAATGATGGCCTGAGAATGGAGAGCTCAGTTGAAGAAACAGACGTCACCACCAAATTCTTGGTGCGAAAACATGAAAAATCAACTATAAATTTGCACAATTATGACACTGTCACCTCAAGCCCTGTAGGGAATCTTCAAGGAATATTTGTTGATGCCCCACTCAGGGTTCCAACCCTGGACCTGCTCCTGGTTCCATCAAGATCGTGGTTCTGCAGTTTTGGGTTCCGACCTCCACCTCCACTTCCTTGGCAGTTGTGCAAACTACTGGGGTTTAAATATTTGTGCGATGACAAAGCCACCAAGGACTGAGTTTGTGGCTCATTGGTGGTGGAGCCAACTAGGCGGGAAGAGGTCAGGGTATCAAATCCCCTGCCTACCCATAATAGCAAACATTTTTTGTTAAATGGAAAATGAGTTTTTGGGGTGGTTAATTACACGATTGGCAGTTATGTTGATTGTCAGTGGTTACATGACATATATGGTAACAGTTTGTTTCCCCATGACTTATATTATATATGTTGGTCTAGTGGGCAAGTCCGCCTAGGGTGGCCCGCCCCACCATCCTTTTTGGTTATATATATATGATTGTTGTGTGTGCAGTGGTGGGTTTGACTGACCGCCACTATGTATTATATAAATATATGCAGTTGGTTGGCAGGATTGGTTGCCCGCCAACCATTTCTTATGTGTGTGTGCATGTGTGTGTGTATATATATATATTTGACATATTAAGCCTTATTGGTTAAAAATCGTCGATCGGGAAATAAGGGATATTGGACAAATTAACCATCCTACAAATTTACACGTTCTGGTTTCCGGATTCAATGCATCGGGTCTCGGTCAATTCGTTGCCTCCTTAAGCCTACCACTTGTCTAACTTTGACCAAAACATTGAACATCCATAACTTAATCATACAAACTCATATTTGAGTGTCATTTGCATCGTTCGAATCAGGGCGACGATCACTACGATTTATTCCTAGTTTAGCTTCTATATTAAAACTTTTATTTTTGAGCTATTTTCAAGGTCACTTATACTTCAGGATCCTCTTCGATCATTCCTCCCCACTCAGGAGCTTTTGGTCCTCCAAAATCATGACCACATCCTGCACACTATTGACGTCCTCGTCAAACCACACTTTCAACATCTATATTGCATGCGAATCTGGGACATTCTTTGTAATAACATACAAACCACACATGACTCAAACAACCTCACACTTGCCAAGATTTTACAACACACACTTTGGTCAAGTTTTAGATAATAGAAACCAATAACCCATCTACTAAAAAAAGTCCAAAAACATCATTGTTGCTTTAGTAAGTGATGGAAAACACATCATCACTTTTACAATTATTCGCAACAAATGATTAACAAACTGTGGTCATGACATGATACTATATCTAGCAAAACCATCTCTTACTCAATAAAGCTGACCACCATGAATGTGGTTGATTCATTTGTTGAACATCTTTTCCAACGAGTTTCTTCATGGGTGCTTTCTGGGCCTGAAGTGTCTAACACGTGGATTTTTGGTGTCCATCCTTGTTGCAGCAAATACAATGATTCTTTTTCCTCCAAACTTTTAGGGTCATCTTGGAATTACTTTCTCCTGGTGCACCTCGGATAAGTACTCATGGAACCCTCAACATCACTAGAATGTGATGAAGTGCTCTCATCAACTATTGTTGGTTAGTCGTTGACTGTCTTGGAGCATTCCCCAACTTCCTTTTTGACATATCCAAGTCCTGCATAACGAGGCAATTCTTCCACTTTGATGGGGTTTAAAATATCTTGGCCATTCATTAGGGGAATTTTGAGGTCTAAAATGGGCCTCCTAAGGGAATTATAAAATAATGGTGGAAATAATAAAATAAGATTAGATTATATCATCAAATTTTAGAGAGAAAAAAACAAAAAACTACTTTCTCAACTCACATATTCAACTTATCTCTCTATGGGTTTTCTCAAATTTCAAGTGGGAACACTCGTTGGATGCATAATTTAATTCCTCATCCAAGGAGTACCCATGTTACATACTTTCGATGGACCTTGATACACAAAAAGTGAGAAATAAATGAAAAACATGATTGCAATCACATTTTTCATGTATTTCTCATTTTTCATGTAGCAGGTTCTATTGAAAGAAAGAAACATGGGTACTCCTTGGATGAGGAAATAAAATTTTCATCCAATGAGTACTTCCACTTGAAATTTGAGTAAAACATGAGGGAGATAAGTTGAAAATACAAGTTGAAAAACTAGATTTATTATTTTATTATTTTTTAATCTTTTTACTTTTTTACCCCAAAAATGGTGAATCATGGCCCATGGTTGACATCATCATCTTGAATCCTATTCGTTCTTATACAGTTTATTTTGGTTGTACATTTTTCTTAGGAGACCCATTTTATACCTCAAAATTTTCCTAATGAATGTCGAGGCCCTTTCCTTGACACCCCATTTTCTTCAACAATTTTGATCAAATTCTTGTACTATGTCACTCAAAGTAGCGAAATCATCATCATAAAAAGTGCATGAAATTGAAGAATCACTTTTTACCTCAAGCTTGTTATGCTACAACTTTTCCAAGGCCTCCTCCTTGGCTTGTAACTGATGTTTCAACCTTTGTTTCTCCTCCTCTTCTCCTTGTAGGAGTCTCCTTAGTTCAGCATTCTCCGCCTGAATGCTTTGGTTGATTTCTTCAAGTTCTTGGAGCCATGCTGCATTAGGTGCCCTTTTCATATTTGGTACAACATCTGCTAAAATTGTTGTCTCATTGTTCGAATCAAAACCCAAGTCGATGGGTTCATTTGCTGCAATCCCAAGAGATGCGATATTTATTTCATCAGTTGAGTCTAATCCCAGGTCAATTGGTCCATCGCCTGCAAATATTGCACCTGTGAAATTCTCATCATCCTCATATTCAGATTCTTGGTCTTGTTGCACAGTTGTAGCTATCTTCTGCTTCCCTTTTCTATTGTTCCTCTTAGGTCTCAATTCTGGATTCATTTTCCAATAATTCTCCTCATCATTCCCTTCTTTCTCACAATGAGTACAAGAGGGCTTTGCTCCTCTTCTCTTAGTTTTTGTTGTACTCTTTGGGTGATCATCTTGTTCATGCTTCTCCTTTCTTTCAATATGTACAATCTTCACACTAGCTTCTTCAATAGACTGAGGTTCAAATAATAACAATGAATGATGCATATAACTATGCATAGAGACAATATATTTCATCAACATCTCAGAAGTGTCTATTGGAACATTCAATGCTAATGCTTGTTTTCTAAATTCCTCTGTAAAATTCTGAACAATTTGAACTTTTCTTTGTTTCAAATGTTGTCATTCTATCATGGCCTTCTGTCTATAACCCAATGGATAAAATTGCCCTTTTAAAGCAGAAATGAACTCAAACCAAGATGAAAGAATTTTATGACTACTCTTACAACCTTGTTGTAGTTTTCCTTCCCACCAGACAAGAGCAGTGCCACTCAATCGGAGGGATGCTATTTGGATCTTGATTTCATCCTCTTTGATTTGTTGTATGCGGCAATACACTTCAACCTGTCTTATCCAGTTATCTAGCTTTTCTGCATTAGATCTTCCACTAAAAACAAGTAAATAAAATTTGAAATATACCTTAAGAAATGGATTTTTAGATGAATTCCTCTGATGCATGTTAGAGTGATAAGAAGAAGAAGAAGAAGAAGAACTGTCACTAGAATATGGAGAGGGAGGAGGCTCTTCTCCACTGCCTCCATGATTTAGCGATGCAAGGTCATTTGTCTCTTTCTTCTTAGGCTTGAGTGTCTTCTAATACTCTGCAAATAGCTCGTCAAATTTCTTTGCCATGTTGTAGAAACATTTGTGATAGTTTCACTCTTCTTCCCATCGAGATTCCTCATCTGCCATGTTACGTCTTCATGGTGAAATCTTGGCTTCGAGATCAAAGGACTTAATTTTTCCTTCACCTCTTTGGAGCTTGTTCTTGGTTAGCATTCACTCATGCAACTCGCATCAAGAAAACCTGGTCTAATACCAAACTTGATCCAGATATTTAACTTCAAGGATGCATTTAGAATTACATATAATAGAGCATGTTAACCATGAAACTTAAACCACATGAAAAGAAGAGGAAAAACATAATAAAACATGAGATCGAGACACAATGATTTGATTACAGAGTTCACCCATTATGGGCTATGTCTCTAGGCCCTGCTCAGTAGTGGAGAGGCCTTCTTTTATTAAGTGGCATCAAAGAAATCAGCTACAAGCAACTTCATAAAAATGACCATTATACCTCCAATCTAGATGATGGCCTGAGAATGGAGAGCTCCGCTGGAGAAACGGATGTCTCAGACCCTCTAGGGAATCTTCAAGGAATCTTTGTTGATGCCCCACTCAAGGTTCCAACCCTAGACCTGCTCCTGGTTCTTCCCAAATTGTGGTTCCACAACTCTAGGTTCTAACCTCTGCCTCCACTTCGTTGGCCGCTGTGCAAATGACTAGGGTTTAAATATTTTTGCATCGGCGGAGCCACCAAGGAGTGAGCATGTGGCTCTTTGGTGGTAGAGCTGACTAGGTGGGCAGAGGTCGGGGTATCGAATCTCCCACCTACCCATGATAGCGAACATTTTTTGTTAAATAGAAAACATTTTGTTACCACGTCAAATATACGTTTGGCGGTTATGTTGATTGTTGATGGTTACATGACATATATGGTAATGGCTTATTCCCCACGGGTTATGTGATATATGTTGGTTCAGTGGGTGGGTCTGTTGAGGGTGGACCGCCCCACCATCTTTTTTGGTTACATATATATGACTTTTGTGTGTGCGGCGATGAGGTTTGACCACCTGCCACCATGTATCATATAAATATATGCAGTTGGTTGGAGAGGTTGGTGGCCCACCAACCATTTATTTTATATATATATATATATATATATATATATATGTATGTATGTATGTATATGTATATATATATATAGATATATAGATATACGTATGTATATGTGTATACACACACACACACACACACACACACACACATATATATATATATATATATATATATTTGACATATTAAGCCTTATTGGTTAAAAATTGTTGACCAGAAAATAAGGGATATTGGGAAAATTAACCATCCGACAAAGTCACCCATTCTAGTGGCCGAATTTTGTGCACCGGGTCTCGGTCAATTTGTTGCCTCCTTAACCTTGCCACTTGTCCAACTTTGACCAAAACTTTGACCATCCATAACTTGAGCATACGAACTCAAATTTGAGTGTCATTCACACCATTAGAATCAGGGAAAAGAGCACTATGATCTAGTACTAGTTTCGCTTCCATTTGACAATTCTGATTTTTGAGTTATTTGCAAGGACACTTATACTTCAAGATCCTTCTGGAACATCATGTACCTCAAAAACTTGAGGTTTCTCTATGTACACTTCTTCCTCAATCACTCCATTGAGGAAAGTGGTTTTCGCATCTATTTGATGCAATTTCCAACCCATAATAGAAACAATAGAAATGATAGTTCTAATAGAAGTGTATCTAGCGATTGGAGAAAATGTCTCTTCATATTCCTCTCCCTCTTTTTGGGAGAACCCTCTTGTCATGAATCTCACTTTGTACTTATCTATGTTTTCGTCTACTACATGCTTGATATTGTAGATCCATTTAGAATTCACCATTGACTTCCCCTTAGGTCTCAACACCATTTCCCACTCATCATTATTCATGATGGAATGATATTCCTCCATCATGGCATCCTTCCAAACTTGTTGGCTTGTTGCTTCCTTATAGTTGGATGGCTCAGAGTCAATGATGTGACTCATCAGTGTTGCATATCCTAAGTAATTATTTAGGATGCTTTCTTTCTCTTAAGGTACCACAAGGAGCTGTATGCCCCTCCACATCCTTCAATGTACTTCAAAACCATGATAACCTCGCCTTGGATCTGGAACAACAACCATAAGTGGGTCCACTGGCTCAATGGTCCCTTCTCAGTCTTCTTGATGATCTAAAGGATGTTCCATATGTACAAAAGGACCTGAAACCACATCCTTGGGAGCCTCCTGCTCCTCATCATCATGAGAGACCATTTGGATATCTAATAAGTTTCATCCTTTCATTCTACCTGATTGTTTTCTCCCTCTGAACTAGAAGCTCGTTTGCTCACTTGACATAGATCCAAATGTTTGTACTATTTCTCCCTCTCGAACAAAAATCAATCTTGTTGATTTTATGCTCGATCCCAGGAGAATCCCCTTACATTCCCTTTAAATATTTTAGGTTAATTTCTTATGAACACTAGTGGATCTATGTTTCTATTCACCCCACAAATATTCTCTAACCATTTACTCATTGATGCTATGAGGTTAAATCACTCCTCATATTAAAATTTTTATTTTACTCCATTGGAATTAGATTATAATCCACCCACATGTGTTTGACTTTATTAAAATTTTCCTCCATAATTTATGTAATTCTTTGCGTAAATTTAGGTAGAAGTGAAAATCAAATATGCAATACATTCTTTATAGTTTGGTAATTAAACATATTTACCAGGAATCCACAATAAGTTATGCACTTCTTTGCATAAATTTAGGTAGGAGTAAAAGTAAATATGTTGTACATAAATATTGTAACAAACCTAAAATTTAACATGTATTTTTCCTTGCAAGATCTTATTTCTTTGATAACATGTTGATTTTCTAGTTCTAATTAAATAAACACAATTTTTTGCAACTGATAATTACTTCCAATGATATGTGATATTACTTCAACACACTTTATAAAATTATTAACTAATTACACTCGTAAAATTCAACTACTCAAATATTTATGGTCTGAGAAAATTGACTCCTTAGAAACTTTAGCCTCTTCCTCAGATTACTTCCCACTTTTTAGAGAGAAAGAAAAATATGAGTGATGAGTGCATATAAAAATGAGAAGTTCGAGTGTCTTTTTATAGTGATTTTAGGGTGCCCAAGCAACACGTCTCTTTGCAAATTAAATTTGAAATAAAATTAAATTTTCGATCTTTTAATTTAAAATTTATTTTCTCTTTATTTTAAATTGTGTAGTTGGGGAATACCTATCGCATCTATAAAAAATCAACTATTATTAATTCTCTTTATATTTTAGAACACTATTTTTTTTTAACTTAGGCAATTTGTATTACATCAAAAGAGTAATACATAAAACAATAGTATCTGGTGCTAACCTTCCCAAAGGGAAACTAGACCAATAACATAAGTTCGAACTTTTGAGATTGTTAAGACCCTGTCTAACTAGAGGATCATGTAAATAAAAACCCAAATAAATAATTTGGTTGCACCAAACCTTTACCATTAGGAGAATTTTGAGGTAAAAAACGGGCCTCAAAACAAAAAATGTACTAAGAAAATTAACTTTAAAAGAATCAATTTAAGATGGTGATGTCATCCCTAGGGGAAATTTTTTTGGAGGAAAAGAAGAAAACTGTTTTTTCAGTTGAAATGAACACACTTTTTTCATGTATTTTCATTTTTTTAATGTGGATCTAATCAAAAGTATGCATTGGTACTCGTTGGATGTGGAATTTCATTATGTGTCCAATGAGCATCCACTATTGAAATTTGAGTAAACCTACAAGGAGATAAGCCAAAAGTACACTAAAAATTGAAAAAATCCTAAGTCTTATTTTTTTCTTTTGTGTGGTTCATTGTGGTGTTCAGATGAACTAGTTATCTTTCGCATAGAAATTGCTCCCAAGGACAGAGAATTTCAATCTTGGTGGTACTGGAACCTAGGTAGGGAGAATAAAAGTGACTCCTCCCTACCACCCGAGCTATACCCACTTGAAAAACCTAAGTCTTATTTTATCCCTAGGAGGCCCATTTTACACCTCAAAATTTCCCTAATGATACTGCAACATGGATAACCAAAAAATAATGCTATAATTGTAGACAAAAAAACCAATAAATCATAACAACTAGTGGTCACAACCTCTAGGCATCTATGTCGGCTAGTCACCATCCTCATCCAAGGAAACATTAATGTTGGTTGATGTCCAGGCTAAAATGGCCAGCTTGCGATCTATACTGTCAATTTTGTCTTCTGTCTTTGCCAATATGATTGAATTCTCTTATTGAGTGTGTAAATGTTGATTAGTGAGGAATTTTCCCATAAGAAATTTGGCATGCCAGTAAACATTAACCACTTGCATATACCAGGAAAATCACAACCAAGTAAAATTCCATGCATCAAGGATCTAGTCATGAGTAGAGGGATCAACATGGGGGTCAGGAATAAAGTTTTGGTCATGGTGCACTTCGACTTCCTCTCGTTCAATTTCTTGCCATACTTGTTTAGGAATGATTTTCTGATATTGAGACTTGGAATCACATGCTTAGGCTTGAGAGTGGAACTGGGAGGTAGTGGCAATGTGGAAATACATATGGATATATAGAGAGGAGTTCCCTTACCCACCCCCTCTACATCCAGTAGCTATTTTTCCATTAGGCATGTTTGCGTGAAGAAATAATGTGAAGATTGGAGTATAATGGAATATAGCACAAGAGTCATTGGTGGCATAAAGGGATGAGTAGGAGGGAGAGGGGATGAGGTAGGTTAGGGATATCCTGGAGGAGGTAGACAAATATTTTTTAGTAAGGTGATGTGGAAATGATAAGAGGGCAGAATAAATAGAAACCAAAGTGGAAAGAAAATCTAAGGTGGAAAGGGAGAGATATACAATATAAAGAAAAAAGAACAGAGCACAAGAGGAGAGTATGCCTTGGATGATGGTGAGGTTTAATAGAAGGTAGGGCACCAAAGATGGAACCTTGCCTCAAAACCCAAAAAATATATATGAACCTAAAAACCAACAAACCCACAATTGAGTAAACCTTTGTGAAAATAGATATATCAATAACAAATCTGAATTGAGAGACTTGTTACCACATATGGAGAGACATCCATGGAGAGGTCAAGTCTGACTGTTCTAATGGAGACTAGCAAGGAGAAGTTGGTCTATATTAGAACAACTTTGGAAATTCTCAATAATTCTCCTTGAGCATAGTGCATGCTTTGGACTATGGAGTATTAACAATGCCAATGCTATAAGCACTATCAAGGAAATAATTTGGAGGCCAAAAGTAGTAAATTGCACTTGTTTGAGAGACACCAAGACAAAAATTGGAGCCTATAATGCTAGAGGGGTTGAATTTTGCATGAATCTTGATAGCCATATAGTAGATTAGTGGAAGGTCCCATGGTGGGTGTTCTATGCACATAATTATAACACAAATCCAGAGCATCTTCCATACCAATTATGGTCCAAGTGTGGAGAGTAGCCATTGTGAGTTCCAACCAAGATATCATGTACTCCCCCATGCCTCCCATAGAGCTTGACTAATGTTTCCCTTGGTTCCAAATTTGTGTCATTAATAATGATTTTTCTTAGGCACATGCAATATGCCAAACAGAGTGGGAGCCACACCCCCATTTTTTTTGAGTTATTGTCATGTCAAGTTGGGAATGGGAGGGGATGCCTACTCCTAAACACCCTCATTAGGGATTTAAACTTTAGAATACTATTATAATTTTATTATCTCATAATTATTTTAATTTTATTTTCAACTACTACCTTTTAAAACATCATTTGACTTTATAATTCCATTTTAATTTAATTTATTTGATCTATTTAATAATTCAACTTCTACCATATTTTAATTTTTTCAATTTTTTTCAATGATTGGCTTTTGAATACATTTTGTTGTACAATATAATTTTAGTTTATTTTATTTAATCTATTTTATAATTTAGCTTTTATCGTTTTTCAATTTTCTCCATGCTCTATGAAGTATTTTCTCTCCATTATTTTATTGTTAATTTAGTTTTATTAGTTTTATTTATTACTAAAATTTTTCATCTTTTAAATTTTTCTTATTATTATTATTAAGATTAGGTATATTTTTGTATAATTGAGTTGAAAAAAAGAAATACAGTACTATTTTCATGTTTACTGACATATCATTAGATAAATCAAACCTGTCACATAGGAAACTATTTGGTGTCTATACTATTGGGATATGATAAATCTAGTCTTCAATGCTAGCCAAAAGCTTGATGATATCTAGAAAACTATGAGAATTCTAAGACTTTACTTTCCTATGATAAGAATTATTGCTTTCATTGAAACAAAAATAAAAGAAATTCTAAATATTCATTCAGTTTAAGGGCGATTCCACCTAGATGGTGCTCAGAGCTCCTACTTCTTCGACAGAACTGATGAATTTCGGGTCTGCTACTTTTTTGGCCACTAGAGTGACCTTGTCATCCAAGTTCCTAATTTTTTTTCCATGTCTCATATGTGCTCAAGAGAATCTCTTGTCATGTCTCTATCTTTCAACAAGAACTACTCACATGATGGCATTCAATTGCTAATATATATTGATTGATTGGACATATCTTGTTTGTTGAGTCTATGTATTTCTCATTTTATGGATCCAACTTCCCACTTGTGTATGTATCTCTTCATGAGAGATCAATTCATGGTCAAACATTGCCTCCTCTTCTGCTTGATTGATCTTTTGTTTCACTTCAAAGTAGGTGTTGACAACATACCTTGTTGTCAAGCTCTCATTTGTTGATTAGGCTTAAGGAGCATAGGGTGGTCGATTTGATTGACAACCTATGACTCCTAGAGGAAGAGTGGATATGCAACATTAAGTAACCAAAAATAGGATGATTAGCCCAAATAAAGACGAACACTACAATCATGCATTGTAGAACTTGAATGAGAGTGCACAAGAAGGTAAGGGGATTGAGGGGTGCCAAGGAGACCTAGGAAGGAGCATAGAAGAATCCTCCTTAACCACACTGAAAAATACCATTTCTATTGTGAATTTCCAAGACAAGGAATTAGAATGTATCCTCCAAAACCACTAGATACCAATGAGGCCAACAGGGTATCCCCTAAAAGAAAACTTGATGTGCTTCCCCTTGTATCTAAAGAGAAAAACAAAATCCAACAAACCAAGAGAAGTAGAGAGTGCCAAAAAAAGTGGGGAAAAACTAACCAAACTAACAACGATTGTAACCTTCAAACACCAATGGGAAACTGAGTGGAAAGGATAAAGGCACAACTTAATTGTAATGAATTTCCAAGGAAAAGAGGTGTGCCATGGAAGCACTACTCGGAAATATCCCTCCCAGATAGAGAAAGCCTATGATGCTTAACTTTCAAACATCTTCCTAATTTCAATCTAAATTGAAATAATACAGGATAAAGACTCTTATTATGCTTGCTAAACTATCACCTAACTATTCAAACCATAAAAAAAGGGTGTTGTAGGGGAAGTATACCCAAAATGACGTGAATTTCCAGCCTCGTTCCTATCCTTTCTTATCACCTCCCACTTTTGACTCCACCTTCCCTTCCATCATTGATATTGCGTCACTAGAAGTACCAACACTGTAGGTTTTAAGCATAGGGGATTCCGCTAAATCTCTTAACTAGACTCCATTCATCCTAAGAACCATCATCAAAGTAGCTGCATGAACCATTTATCCTTTGGAATTTGTTGGCACGAAAGAGTCATCAGGGGAAGAAACTAGGTTCAAGCTCAGGAAGCCAACAGTGGTCCGTTGTAGTATAGGTCGACGCTGACATTTTCACCTTACCCAAGGAGTAAGGAGTCTCACCTGAGGCATGTTGCGGCCAAAAGTAAGAAGTGTTCGTCATGGGGTCAAGGAAGCATCAACCGATAACAGATAACATTATACACATAGTACAGGTAACAGCATATCATATAAAGCACAAGAAGTGCTAAATGCATGCATCTGATAGGACGTTACAAAATTTTAAATAGGTCATCATATAATATACACTTATACACAACATATTTCGCAACCAATTTGGACTTTCCTTTCCATTAATTCAATAGTAAAGCAATACAATACATCTCGGCATACGCCGCAAGTAAATATGAGGAATACCCATGTATAGACTCACGGGCTTGGTCTTAGTCCCAAAGATCCTGCTCAGCCAATCTCTTGTCTCTTGGTATCAGATTTCCGTAATCGCTATCATCTCCATAACGCCATCTTCAACAACCTCTCCAACCAACAACAACCTCTTCCTTACTGGCCCTCTCCTTTTATATCTCTCTTTGTTGCTTGGACTGCCAGTTCCTGCTCAGCCATTCTTTCCCTTGGCTGCCCCTCCTCCTTTCAGTCCACTCAGCTGCCTTTGCCTTTCTTTGCCACCTTTCTACAACCCTTCCGCAATTGCTTGTTCCTGCCTTGTTGTGCAACTAACCCCCCCACAAGCTAACCATTGCTACTAATCGTTGCTGCCATCCATTTCCTCCTCATTCCTTGGTCAGCCAAAATTGATCAAAACCTTTACAAAATTAAAAGAAAACCCCAACAATCCCCGACCATAATTCTTTGACTCATCCTCGAGTCAATTCATTTTGGCCTCGGTCGGTCCTGCTGGTATTTCCATGGGTTCTTCAGTTGGTGGTTGTACTTCTTCCACTGGTTCTACTGACTGCTAGGCAAGTGCTTCTTTTGCTTCCGTCCGTTCTCACAAGGTGGTATCTATTCCCACTTCACTTTCCTCCTCTTGAGGTTCCCCCGTTCCAAACGAAGGCTCCAACTCAGGGACAGTTGTTGTGGTTTGCTGCCAGAATTCTCTGTACTTTTGAATGGAAGTCTCCCATCCGGTAAGGATTGCGTTGGCGCGTTGAGTGAAATCTTCGGCGGACTGCGATGTTAACTCTTTTGACCCTTGGTTTTGAAGGCTTCCCCCATTGTTGTCCGTTGGAGTCAGAAACCTCTTTCATGAATGGGGTACTCCTTATCCAGCCATAGTGATACTCTGTGCATCCTGCTCACCAAAAGTTTAGTACACTGCATTGCGGCAAATTGAGTGCCAAAAATAGGTAAGCTTATCAAATGGAGCAAGGTCGACCTCTGTATTCCTTTGAATTCCTCCTTCACTTTGGAGGTTTTAGTTCCATCCTCCCTCTGAATGTCTTCTACAAAAACTTCCCTCTTGAAAGTTTGGAATTGGAAGCAATCTGAAAGATCATTGTCGACTAGAATCGCCTTATCATATTTCCCATATAAGTTGTTGACCACCACAATTCGTTCATCTAACTGGACCTAAGCAACTAATTACTCCAGTAACTTTCCCCATGTGTTTTAGCCTTACTCTGTTGCTGTTGGCTAACCTGGACCTGACAACTGTGATGCGGATTTGGAAAGGACAGAGTGGGTTAAATGGCGTATTAATTTTGTCATGATGGGCTTATTTATTAACTAAAATTGTGGTTAATGGGAAAATATTTTGTGTCTCCTACTTTGACAGTTACATTATTAATTACTTATTATGGAAATGATTACTGGTACAGCGGAAGGAACGGGTACGCGTGTGATCATAAAAGCTGGAAAAAGTGCCTTCCTATGTGTAATTTGCTGATCGTTACTACTAATTCTATTTTTCCCTCCCCCTGACCACAAATGGGTTGCAGCATGATTGCAATGTTGTCACAACCTTGCCATCATTTCACTTATTTTTATGATAAAAGCAAGACTCTAGCTAGCTGCTAAATAAGACTAACTAATTTTTTTTTCGTGGGCTCATTTCCAAGACCCTCTTTATTTGGGATTTGTGGTTGGCATAGTTTGGAAGGGCTTTAGGCGTTCACCATTTACCCATCCATGCAGCATGATTCCATCCAGTTGCGCCAACCTTACTGCTCCTGAGGTTCTGATCTTTGTAACTATAAACGGGCCCAGCCAGTGCATCTACAGTTTCCCTGGGAATTTCTGGAATTTGTTGTCATATAGTAGTACCTGATCCCCAACCTCAAATGTCTTCTTCCTGATATGCCTATCATGCCAAGCCTTCTGCCTTCTCTACTCCACTGATTGATGAAACTCAGCCAAGAACCTTGACTCGTCCAGCTCCATTAGCTGACTCAATCTCTCTCTTAAGGTCATATTGTGTGTCATTCCCATTGCTTCAAATATAAACATGCTTGGTATTATGAATTATGCTAGCACCACTACTTCCCTCCCATATATGAGCTAAAATAGAGTTTGTTTATGAAATCTCTTTACTGTTGTCTTGTATGCCCATAGAGTTGTAGGTATTATTTCATCCCATTCATCCCTGTTGGTTGATACTATCTTTGTTAGACCATTCTCCAAGATTTTGTTGAATGCTTCAATAGTGCCATTGGCCTGTGGGTGATACAGACTGCTCTTGTTATGTTGAATCATGAAATTCTTCAGCAGAGTCTCAATGGTTTCATTCAAAAAATGTGTTCCTTGGTCACTTGTGAGACTCCTCAGGCATCCAAACCTTGAGATTATGTTCTCAAAAATAAACCTTGCGGTTGTCTCTGTTGTACAGTCCTTTACGAGTGCTGCTTCTGCCCACCTGGTGAGGTATTTTGTTGCGGTTATTATGTATCTTGCGCATGAATTCCTTGCCAGTGTTGTAATGGGTCCAATGAAGTCTATTGCCCATTTGTCAAATATTTGCACTATGTGGATGAGATTTAAAGGCAGCTCATCCCGTCTCGAAGGCTTTCCAATCCTTTGTTACACTAAAAAATGTCACCATGGCTATTTACAGTTAGTATGGCTCTATCAACAGTCATGCTATCCTCCTGGGCAAGTCTTATGCCTCTGCTCTCCATGTCAAACTCCAAAAAGAGAGAAAGTATTTATAAATGTATTTATCTCTGGGTACGCAGGTTCTCTCAACCTTACCTTCGGGTACGCACCCAATGTTCACAAAAGCTGCGTCCTTGTACGCTCTGTATGTAAAGGGGCAGGTGCGTCCCCCTGTAAAGGTCAAAATGCGCAAGTTTCATCTTTAAAAAGTTATTTGTGGTCATTTCTAGAGCATTCTAGAAGGTTGTTCGACGTGTATTGAGCGCCTCCAGATGGTTCATGTACCCCTACCAAAGAGGAACTTATCCCATCAATGAGGGAGCTATCCCATCCAAAGAGGGGATTATCCCATTGATGGTGGACCTGATTAACTTCCTCTTGAGCACTATAAATACAGGCATTGGGCCAAAAGGAGGAGAGGTTGGAAGCTAAACATTTCTAAGGGTAGATGCTGCAGGAATTAGGACTCCCATTTAGAAGCTTGTGAGGAGAGATTGCCATCTTTGCTTGTTCTATTTGGAAGTGGGTGAGCTTTGTCAAAGTAAAGGAGAACTCTTGATGGACCCTGGGAGGGACTTGCACAACACCAAGGCTTAGGTTGTATTTGTTCCTTTTGTTACCTATTAATGCAAATGAGTCCATTCTTCTCAATAACTTGTTATTTATGAGTTGTTTCATGTACTCCTTGGTCTATGTGTTAAATATGTTTTATTTTATGAGATTATCAAGTGCTATTTAATCGTTTGGTTGTTAGTGGATGCAGGTTTCAAAGTGAAGGAGGAGCTCATCTGGATCAGCGGAGCTGGACTGCTACAACAGCGTTGGACTACAGGTAGGATCTAAACACTTGATTTCTTATATAGTAAATGCATGTTTAGAGAAGGATTGTTCTTGTTTGTCTTGTTTGTCACTAGAGAGTCTTAGGCTCCTAGGGAGTTTGGTTGTGTCCGCACAATCGACTCTTTCCGCCTGACAAATTGGCGACTCCACTGGGGAATCCATTAATGTGTTTGAGTTCTTTTTGATTTGATATTTTGATCTGAGAAAAATTGCTTGTTTTCTGATTTTTGGTTGTCTAGCTGTGTATTTGGGTGGGTTAGCTTAGAGTCAATTTAGTTTTTTATTTTTCTTAGCTTTGCCAGCAGTACGCAGTCTCTGGGTTTGACACAGTGCGTACTTGTACGCACTGCGTCTTTGTGCACAGTGCGTACCCGCGCCTGTGTAAACGTATGACCTGCGTACCCCTGTCAATTTTGAGAAAATTTCAATTTTTGCTTTTTTGCTCTTTAAATTTTGTTTTCAATTTGTTTTTACTGCCCAGATCCACTGGTTACCTGCCATAAATCTTCACCTAAGCTTGTTTCATTGGCATTCCTGTTTTAAGCTTTCATCAATTGGGTGTTTTGAGTCTCTTTTTTGAGAAATTCTTGATTTGATTTCCTTTGGTCATTACTTGGAGGTTTGTCTCAGTCTTTTCACAATTTTGCATCTTTTTGCTTTTGTTTTTGCAAAAAAATTTCCCCCTATGTGGATGAGATTTAAAGGCAGCTCATCCCGTCTCGAAGGCTTTCCAATCCTTTGTTACACTAAAAAATGTCACCATGGCTATTTACAGTTAGTATGGCTCTATCAACAGTCATGCTATCCTCCTGGGCAAGTCTTATGCCTCTGCTCTCCATGTCAAACTCCAAAAAGAGAGAAAGTCTTTATAAATGTATTTATCTCTGGGTACGCAGGTTCTCTCAACCTTACCTTCGGGTACGCACCCAATGTTCACAAAAGTTGCGTCCTTGTACGCTCTGTATGTAAAGGGGCAGGTGCGTCCCCCTGTAAAGGTCAAAATGCGCAAGTTTCATCTTTAAAAAGTTACTTGTGGTCATTTCTAGAGCATTCTAGAAGGTTGTTCGACGTGTATTGAGCGCCTCCAGATGGTTCATGTACCCCTACCAAAGAGGAACTTATCCCATCAATGAGGGAGCTATCCCATCCAAAGAGGGGATTATCCCATTGATGGTGGACCTGATTAACTTCCTCTTGAGCACTATAAATACAGGCATTGGGCCAGAAGGAGGAGAGGTTGGAAGCTAAACATTTCTAAGGGTAGATGCTGCAGGAATTAGGACTCCCATTTAGAATCTTGTGAGGAGAGATTGCCATCTTTGCTTGTTCTATTTGGAAGTGGGTGAGCTTTGTCAAAGTAAAGGAGAACTCTTGATGGACCCTGGGAGGGACTTGCACAACACCAAGGCTCAGGTTGTATTTGTTCATTTTGTTACCTATTAATGCAAATGAGTCCATTCTTCTCAATAACTTGTTATTTATGAGTTGTTTCATGTACTCCTTGGTCTATGTGTTAAATATGTTTTATTCTATGAGATTATCAAGTGCTATTTAATCGTTTGGTTGTTAGTGGATGCAGGTTTCAAAGTGAAGGAGGAGCTCATCCGGATCAGTGGAGCTGGACTGCTACAACAACATTGGACTACAGGTAGGATCTAAACACTTGATTTCTTATATAGTAAATGCATGTTTAGAGAAGGATTGTTCTTGTTTGTCTTGTTTGTCACTAGAGAGTCTTAGGCTCCTAGGGAGGTTGGTTGTGTCCGCACAATCGACTCTTTCCGCCTGACAAATTGGCGACTCCACTGGGGAATCCATTAATGTGTTTGAGTTCTTTTTGATTTGATATTTTGATCTGAGAAAAATTGCTTGTTTTCTGATTTTTGGTTGTCTAGCTGTGTATTTGGGTGGGTTAGCTTAGAGTCAATTTAGTTTTTTATTTTTCTTAGCTTTGCCAGCAGTACGCAGTCTCTGGGTTTGACACAGTGCGTACTTGTACGCACTGCGTCTTTGTGCACAGTGCGTACCCGCGCCTATGTAAACGTATGACCTGCGTACCCCTGTCAATTTTGAGAAAATTTCAATTTTTGCTTTTTTGCTCTTTAAATTTTGTTTTCAATTTGTTTTTACTGCCCAGATCCACTGGTTACATGCCATAAATCTTCACCTAAGCTTGTTTCATTGGCATTCCTGTTTTAAGCTTTCATCAATTGGGTGTTTTGAGTCTCTTTTTTGAGAAATTCTTGATTTGATTTCCTTTGGTCATTACTTGGAGGTTTGTCTCAGTCTTTTCACAATTTTGCATCTTTTTGCTTTTGTTTTTGCAAAAAAATTTCCCCCTCATTCGCCGGGGGGGCTAAATTGTGTATGAGTGTTAATCGCCTTTGAGTGTTTTTATTTTTTGATCTTTGGAACTCTCACCCAATTTTCTCGACTTGCACTTGATTGGTTCTTAGATCACATTAGAATCGTCTTGTGTTTGAGAATTCTCTTGCATAGATCACATTTGCATAATTAGAATTATCATTTTCAGAATATGAATGAAAAATGTGCATAGATTACATTTGCATACTTTTCAAGTGAATTGTGCTTAGATTACAATTGCATAGTTTACATTCTGAAAAATCAATCGTAGGTTTAGATCAGTTTTCTTTGATTTGAATTTACACAAAAATTAAAATAAAAAAAATGGTTTGGAATTGATTTGCATTAGTTTTTCTTGATAAAATTAGTGCATTAGAGAATTTGTTATATTCTCTCTTAGTGATCAATTTTTGCATTGTTGGAAGTGAATGGAAACTCTCTCCTTACTTTAGATAGGATTCATCGAATTGAAAGGATTGCATTATCATATTCGATTGCATTCAGTTGAGTCGGGTCATAACACCATTGGTTTCATATCCATTTACCCATTTGAGTAATAACAGCCTTAATAACACAGCGCTTAATTAAAATTCATCTAGTAATTTTTATATTTCTAGGGCTCTGATACACCAACATAGCTTAGGCTAGTGTCTTGGAGTAGGAGAGTAATTAACTCTCCAAGACAGCAAAACCAAACAAGTAGCTCATCTTGTGGTAGGATAAATCCAACTGTTACATTTATACTCTGGGAAAGCTCCTCTTAAAGGAGAAGCACGAGCTCGTGTCCGAACCAGTGAGGGGATCAATCCTCCCTCGTTGGGAACGACGCCAGACACACACGTATTATAAACGGTAAACCTCGGATTAACCATTGTCGAGGAACCAGGGGTCACTTGTCGGTAAACCTTGGATTATTGTCAAGGAGCCGGCAAGGGGATTGAGCTTGATACTCTGCCCTTGCGTGCTGTCGGAGTGTAGACTGTTCCCCCAGGTATATTTGTTGCTGTTGGTAACCTTAGTGACCATTATCTTTAGGATTCTACCCGAGGTGACGGTGGAGGGAAGATCCCACTGTACCTGGAGCAGACGTCGGCTAGACTCACTTGGATTTTCTGGGGGGTTCACTTCACTTGAGACGGTTAAAGTGGAGGAACTTGGTCCAGTCTATTCATTAAGCAGGTTGCCGGGGTAACTGTTCCACCCGCCACTTCTGTATTGAATTCTGCGATGTTGGATTTCATCCCCAACTAGTGTTTTCGGTCCGGAAGGTTACTGTTTGTGTATGGTTTGACTCCTAGATTTGATAGCGCGTGTTAATTTGTTTGTTTTTACTTTTAGAGACCATAGGTGTGAATTGTGAATTTTAATTGTTAGGTGTGAATTGTTAATTGTTAATTTTAGTTTTAAATTGTTAATAAAATTCACTGAAGTTGAATATAATGGCAAATGTTCCGGAATTTATCAACCTAGGAACCCCTCCTAATGAGAATCCTAGTACTTTTCCTTACTTTGGAAATGTTGGTCCTCCTTATATGGCTACTTTGTCATTACCTGGATTTACAATAGGATTACCGATATGGTTATTTTCAACTTCGTTAGCCCAAAATACTCCAATTGTTCCATCTCAACTGGATGCTTCACCTCAACAGAGTTCACCATCTCAACATCACCAACCTTCTGTTGACCCTTTACCTTCTTCGCCTAATTTTTCTTCCTCCATTTCTTCCTCTTCGCCTGGTAAAAGCCTTGATGCTAGTAACCAGGAGGCTAAAAAGAAGAAGAAAGGGAAGAAGAAGAAGAAGAAGAAGAAGCAAGATGAGAAAGAAGTCAACCAACCAACCATGGCTGTAAGTGCTAGTTGTGTTGAGGAAAATTCCGACATGCACCGTAAACCCAAATACCCTTGCAGGCTTTGTAAGGGTGACCACTTCCTTGTCAATTGTCCTGGTATTCCAAAGGTCTTGGAAGTATGGTCAGAAAAATCTCATCAACTTTCCATTGATCCATCAACCAGTGATAGTCAAGTTCCTGGGAAAAAGGGTAAAGTTAGGTTTCCTTGTAAGTTATGCAAAGGGAGTCATCAAACTCACATTTGCCCTCACATGGATGAAGCCTCAACATTGTTGGAAAACCTTACTGTTCCACAGCAAGAATTTCCAACTGGTTACCGTAAACTTTCTCCCAACCTACCGTCAACTGACGGAGTAATTGATCTAAATTCAAGTACAGTCGATCACACTCTCCCATTGGAGAGTGAAACTCATATCACTCAGGTTGATGATCCATTAGTTGATCAAGTGGTCGATTCAATTTCACATTCAGTCGATCCCACTTTCCCTTTAGAGAGTGAACTTCATACCGCTCAGGTTCTTCTTGTTACATCAGATTCTTCTATGCCGGGGGGCATTTCATCTGTTTCTACAGAACCCCCTCCAAGCACTGAGGTCTTTTCCTTTGATTGGAATAGACTGACAGAACCTCGTCTTCCTTCCTCCATCCCTTTCCAGATCATTGTCAAGGCTGGTGGTAGGGACGTACATCGTACTCAGGTAGATGAAGGTGCTTCTGTTAGTATTTTATCCTCAACTGTTTGGAAAGCTTTGGGTTCCCCTCAGCTTGCGCCTATTACGCAGAATCTGAAAGCTTTTAACAGAACCATTAGTGAACCTTTAGGGATCCTTCCTAAGTTTTCTATTACCTTGGAAGGTAAAACTGTCTGTATTGATCTTATGGTAGTTCGAGGTCCCTTGGATTTCAATTTACTCCTTGGGCGAGACTATGTTTATGCAATGAAAGCTGTCGTATCGACACTCTTTCGCGTGATGTCTTTCCCTCACAATGGCAGTATTGTGACTGTAGACCAGCTTTCGTTCCCTAGTCTTGTTTCAACTACCAATAATATGACACCCCTAAAAGTTCCTGATTCTAAAGTGGTATCTACCCTGCCACGGGTTAATTATGTGGCAACCGGTCCCATGCTTTCAGTTACCGATGTAAGTGAGCCTCTCACTGTTTTCTCATCTTCCTTTGATTTAGATCCAGTAATTGACATGGAAAACTCTACGGGATTATGTGAACACGATGTTCTTATCCCTTTTGAGTCCCTTGACGTGTGTTCCTTCCAAAAAACTATTCTTCCTTCGGATGAAGACCTTTTGGAAGCCATGATCAAGGTGTGTCCATTGACATGTCTTTCTTCCAGTTGGAAGCCATGATCAATGGTACGAGGATAGTTTGTTCCTCTCTCAACCTCGTTAAAAAATGAAACTGGATGGTGTGAGGAAAGTTCCTTTTACTGTGTCAACCTCGTTAAAAAATGAATCAGTGTGTACGAGGATAGTTTTGTTCCTGTCTCAACCTCGTTAAAAAATGAAACAGGGTGTTAGAGGATAGTTCCTGTTACTGAGTCAACCTCATTAAAAAATGAATCAGGTAGATTTTAGGTTATGTAGGTAGACTGTAGAAAGTAGGATTTTGCGAGGACAGTTCCTGTTACTGAGTCAACCTCGTTAAAAAATGAATCAGGTATGAGGATAGTTCTTCTCTTGTGTCAACCTCCTTAAAAATGAAACAACTCCCTTTTCAAGGTAAATATTGAAAGTAAACCTTCATTCCATCCATCTGGTTGAATGCAATGAAGCCTGGGGGGCATGTACCTCACTTTGCATCATTATACTGGGGGCATGCGAACTTTTTGAGCATAGTTCCTTGTCTTGTGTCAAGCTCATTAAAAAATGAAACAAGGATAGGTTAAGTAGGTAGATTGTAGAGAGTAGTTCTGAGCATAGTTCCTTATCTTTTGTCAAGCTCGTTTAAAAAATGAAACAAGGGTTTTGAGGATAGTTCTTTTCCTGTGTCAACCTCACTAAAAAATGAAACAACTCCCACAAGTCTTTCCAATATTTCGATAGTAAAGCTTCATTCCATCCACCTCATTGAATGCAATGAAGCTTGGGGGAGCATGTACCTAGTTTTGCGTCATTATGCTGGGGGCATGTGAACTGTAACAAGCATAGTTTTTCGTTTCAAGCTTGCGTAAACATGAAACCGAATCCGAGCATAGTTCTTTTCCTGTGTCAAGCTCGTTAAAAAATGAAACAAATCCTCCTCTACTTGAGTCGAGAGATTGACTAGATCTCGTAAATGTTAAGTTGTATATTTAGGTTAGTTATTTCATATTTTTGCATAATTTTCTTATAGTTTTAGGTCGAGTCTTTCAAACGATCTCGTTCATGAACCTTCATTCCATCCAACTTGTACTTAGTTGAATGAAATGAAGCTGGGGGGCATGCGCTTAGCAGTTATGCTTAGGGGGCATCAAGCACAGTTTTCTCTCCGTTTCAAGCTTGTGTAAAAATGAAACTACTATGAAGCATAGTTTTTCTCTGTTTCAAGCTTTTGTAAAAATGAAACCTATCTCGAGTCAATTTCAGTTATTTTCAAGACTCGTTAAACTCATGAAAATCCCGAGATTATTTTGCTATTTTTCATTCTCGTAAAACAAATGAAAATACCGAGTTCTTTCCGTCTTTTCCTGCTCGTAAATTAAATTGAAAGTCGGCCATATGAGTACATTTTTATCCCTTTTTCTAACTCATTAAAACTTACGAAAAAGTGAAAACCATGAGTACATTTCTATCCCTTTTTCGAACTCGTTAAAACTTACGAAAAAGTGAAACCTCAGAGTCATCTTTTAAGCCCTTTTCTGACTCCTAAAACATGAAAAGATTGCCGAGCGTTTCTTTTACACTCGTTAAAACGGAACTAAAAGACGGTCCCCTTATAGCTCTTTTCTGACCGTAAAAACAGGAAAAGATTGCTGGGTTTTTGTCGTTTCAAACTCGATATTGGAAATAAAATGACGTGTCCTTGATTGCTTTTTACTTTTCAGGTCAAAGACACTAACTATGAAAGTACTCCTTGGTCGTAAAAAACCAAGCGGTTCTCCCAGGTATTATTTTATACTTTTTCGGGCTTGGGGGACACAAATGTACGAAAAAGTTCAACCTGGAGTCTTCTTAAGTTTTTCAGACTCTCTAAAATTGAAAAACGTCGAGTTTCTCCTATACTGGACTCGTTAAAATTTCACAGTAAAGGACCTGTTCAATTACAAACAGGAACGAACCACTCCTTCCTAGGGTTCGAATCAAAACTAGGTTGGACTCATCCGAAGGATGAGCTTATAACCAAGCATATGTTATCCTCCTCAAGCTTGTTAAAAAAAATAAAGAGGTACTTGCCAGAAATGGTGGGGGAAAAGAGAGAAGAATGAGCCTATTTGTTATCTTTTGTCTCAGAAGAAACTTTATTACCACTCTTGGACATGACACTTTTCATTCACCTGGGTTGGGAAATCCTTTACCTCACAAGTTGATCAAACCACATTGAAAGTCTTCAGCCGGGTTCCGGGGATTAACTTTGAGTCATTCATCACCAATCCATCTGTCGTGTCGTTATGTGTTCAAGAGGTCTACAAGCAAAACTTTCATCTGCAAAATACTTGTCATCCATTTGACCATCCCTGAGTCAGTCCTTACAGCAACATTTCTTCAACTTGAACAATGATTTCGTGTTGTGGGCTTGCCTGCAACGGGTCACTTTCTATCGACATCAGCACATTATCTAGAGAGATGACTTAGAAATCGTCAGTACCTTGAATTCTGCATGCATCAATGGCAGGTTTCTCGCCTTTGACGTCAGTTTACATCATTGACTCTCGATCGAAGGATTCCGTGAAATGTTCGACATCAATTCATTCATTCACATCTCATGGATTGTATTGGGTACTTTGAGAACCATTGACATTACTGGTGGTCTCTCTCACACTTGTTAACAGTTTACATCATCGACTGGTAATCAAGTGGTTTCTACCATGTTCGACATCAACTCATTTATTCGCATGGCTAGAATCATACCAATTCGGGAAGCAGGAATGAAGACCCTGGATCTAGTTTCCACCATCCAGGCTGCGAGGAGTTTTGTATTCATTATCTAAGTAGACTAATCATAAACAGATGGTTGCGCCCATACTGTGTCTACAAAAGTCTATGATTATGATGTACTACAAGATCATTCCTGTATCAGAGTAGTTAGTCTGTTAGTTAAAGTTTTGATCTGAGAATGGGAATGCCTACCTCAGTGATGATATAATCTTATACATGTATTTTGTGTTGAAAATTGCAGGTTCTGACCAGGCACTCCACGAGATGATCCTTGAAATGATAAAGCGCTTCACCCTTCCTAGATAATACAAAACCCTAATCTATTACAGGCTTCGCACTTTAGGGGGCAATCTGTTACACTAAAAAATGTCACCATGGCTATTTACAGTTAGTATGGCTCTATCAACAGTCATGCTATCCTCCTGGGCAAGTCTTATGCCTCTGCTCTCCATGTCAAACTCCAAAAAGAGAGAAAGTCTTTATAAATGTATTTATCTCTGGGTACGCAGGTTCTCTCAACCTTACCTGTGGGTACACACCCAATGTTCACAAAAGTTGCGTCCTTGTACGCTCTGTATGTAAAGGGGCAGGTGCGTCCCCCTGTAAAGGTCAAAATGCGCAAGTTTCATCTTTAAAAAGTTACTTGTGGTCATTTCTAGAGCATTCTAGAAGGTTGTTCGACGTGTATTGAGCGCCTCCAGATGGCTCATGTACCCCTACCAAAGAGGAACTTATCCCATCAATGAGGGAGCTATCCCATCCAAAGAGGGGATTATCCCATTGATGGTGGACCTGATTAACTTCCTCTTGAGCACTATAAATACAGGCATTGGGCCAGAAGGAGGAGAGGTTGGAAGCTAAACATTTCTAAGGGTAGATGTTGCAAGAATTAGGACTCTCATTTAGAAGCTTGTGAGGAGAGATTGCCATCTTTGCTTGTTCTATTTGGAAGTGGGTGAGCTTTGTCAAAGTAAAGGAGAACTCTTGATGGACCCTGGGAGGGACTTGCACAACACCAAGGCTCAGGTTGTATTTGTTCCTTTTGTTACCTATTAATGCAAATGAGTCCATTCTTCTCAATAACTTGTTATTTATGAGTTGTTTCATGTACTCCTTGGTCTATGTGTTAAATATGTTTTATTCTATGAGATTATCAAGTGCTATTTAATTGTTTGGTTGTTAGTGGATGCAGGTTTCAAAGTGAAGGAGGAGCTCATCCGGATCAGCGGAGCTGGACTGCTACAACAGCGTTGGACTACAGGTAGGATCCAAACACTTGATTTCTTATATAGTAAATGCATGTTTAGAGAAGGATTGTTCTTGTTTGTCTTGTTTGTCACTAGAGAGTCTTAGGCTCCTAGGGAGGTTGGTTGTGTCCGCACAATCGACTCTTTCCGCCTGACATCCTTTGGCAGACATCACAACCCTTAGCAAATTCTTTAGAATCTTTACATATGATTGGCCACCACAGTCCTGCTTGCAGTATCTTCCTTGTGATGTACTTCCTTCCCACATGGCCTCATGCGACTCCCGCATGAAATTCCCATAGTACATATTTTCTTTCATGCTGAAGGACATAGCATCTCAATACCTGATCTAAGCCCATTTTGTAGAGGTATCTTGCGACCTGTTGGTAACCTGTTACTCTTACTACTAGGTGTCGCTTATGTGTTGTCGTATATCCTTCTGGGCAATGACCTATTGTTAATAATGTGGCGATCTCTTCTAGGTGATTTAGGATTGCCTCTATTCTGAATAAGTCAATGTCGGGTAGCCGATCATCCACTGCTCCTTCATTCTCTCCTGTCTCCACTCGCGATAAGTGGTCTGGCCCCACATTCAGCCTATCAGGTTTTATGACCACCTCGAAAGTAAATTCATAGAATAGTAACAAGCATTGGCATATT
Organism: Pinus tabuliformis; assembly: GCA_031772625.1. Classification (NCBI taxonomy): domain Eukaryota; kingdom Viridiplantae; phylum Streptophyta; class Pinopsida; order Pinales; family Pinaceae; genus Pinus; species Pinus tabuliformis. The sequence goes on along the minus strand of CM062816.1, from coordinate 209,608,356 downwards.
CTTCCTTCAAATACTAGTTTGTTTACCAAGTATTTCAGTGTTGAATGGTCTGTAAAGAATTTGAATGGCACTCCCAACAAGTAATGCCTGAACTTTTGGAGAGAGTAAACCATGGCCAAGGATTCTCTTTTGGTTGTTGTATAGTTTATTTCTGTCGTTGACAGCTTTTGGCTAGCATAATACACCGGGTGGTCCACGTTCTTCTCCCCTGGTTGCGCTAAGACTCCTTTTAGTGCTATCCCTAATGCATCAATGTGCACATGGAACATTTTGTTCCAATCTGGATAGATAAGGATAGGGGTGCTTACCAGTCTTTCTTTCAACATATTCGTGTTGTCTGACAATCTTTTGTCCAAATGAACTCTTTTGTCCTCTTCAATAACTTTTCCATTGGTCTGTGATGGATGCATAATTCCTGATGAAACACTAGTAGTACCCCATATGGCTGAGGGTTGACCTTAGCTACTTCACACTGTGCGACAGTTCCATGTTGACAATTGCTGCAACCTTTGTTGGGTCTACACATACTCCATCCTTGTAGATGATATGGCCTAGTAGTGTTCCAAAAGGGACTGTGAAAATGCATTTCTTGAGGTTTAAGGAAATTTGCAGCTATTGGCACCTTTCAAACATAACCGTTAATAAGCTAGTGTGTTTCTTTAGCAAGCTATATATTGTCCAGTCGTCAATATACACCTCTAGGAACCTGTGCATGCAGTCTCGGAAGGCAGTAATGACAATCCTTGAGAAGACTGCTGGTGTGTTCTTTAATCTAAATGACATTAAATTATATGCGTATGATCTGCACTCAGTAGTGAAGGTTGTTTTCTTTCTATCCTCCTCGGCTATTCGAATCTGGTAGAGAACACAACAAACTAATGCACTTATCTTCATCTGAAATTTTGATATCAACAGACGATAACTGACTTACCACAGTATTAAACGCATTCATATGCTCTGTCACCGAGTCTCCATTTTTCATCCTCAGGTTATACAGCTTTTTACGCAGGAATAGTTTATTCACCAGAGACTTAGATTGGTACAAAGTCCCTAACTTGTCCCACAAAGCCTTCGCCATAGCTTCCCCTGATACATTCAACAATACTGAATCTGAGACACATAATCATATTGTGCTCTTTGCCTTCTGATCCAACTTCTTCCATTCTTCATCGGACACTCCCGTTGGTTTAGTACCCAGATCTACTGTGATCCACTAATTTTTATCCACCAACAGATCCTCCATCTTGAGTTTCCACAACTCAAAACTCTGACCATTAAATTTCTCAATCTCTATCTTTCCACTACTCAACTTCTTCTTTTACCACCATAATCGATCTCGCAGCTCTCCCACTGAACAAGGTCTACCACAGGTCCAAGCGAAACCCCTCATCAACAAATGCGTCCCCTTGAAGCCAAAACAGTTCTGATACAAAATGTCAGTTTTAACCCTGTACAGAAATTACCTGCATACGAATTCTAAAACACATAAAATAAGCAATGCGAGAGCATAACACATAAAATAAGCAATGCGAGAGCATAACACATAAAACACATATACATAGTGATTTGCCCCTAGATCCCAAAACTAGGACTACCAGCTTGATTTTTCATTATATTCCTTTCAATGTTACAATACATATTTATGCATGTCAAAGAATCCAATACCATGGACCGAAAATCATCATGTCCAAAAACATGTGCGAAAATCATGCACAAACCATAGGTGGGTCTGCCCATACTAACATAGGGTCCAAAACCAAAACTTCCCCCTATGACCCCCCCTGTTACACAATCGGCGCAACGAAGGAGGGCTCTGCCGCCCCTCTAACCCCCTGGTTAACTACGTGGGCTAGTCATGGAAAGAATATAACACAACACAACATGCACATGGAACAATTTGTTCTAATCTGGATAGACAAGGATAGGGGCACTTACCAGTCTTTCTTTCAACATATTCAATGTTATCTAACAATCTTTTGTCCAAACGAAATCTTTCGTCCTCTTCAACAACTTTTCCATTGGGCTGTGATGGATGCATAATTCCTGATGAAACGTCGGTAGTACCTCGTATGGCCAAGGGTTGCCCTTAGCTGCTTCACATTGTGCGACGGTTCTGTTGGTCGCTCTAATTGTTCTCACAATTCGAGCTCCACATAAATTGTCAACCCGAGAAGGTCTTTTTATTCCAAAGGTAATAGCGCACTGGATATGCTCAATTTCAAAAGCAGTTCAATGTTGTAGTAAAAGAAAGTCACACACATTTGTTAAATTCATCAATCTATCAATTTTCAGTCTACTTAATTAGAGCTGAAGTCAATTAACTTATAGCAGACACGATTTCTCTGTTACAGCAAAGGGAAATAGATGTATGAGAAAAGAAATCATTCAACCATAGCAGGAACAAGACCCTATTCCTTGGTGGGAACTTCAGCACCTGCTGCCTGGCACTAATCACACTGTAAAAGAAGTAACCTCAAGAGGTCAAGACCCTATTCCCAGGAACAGGAATCTTCAGCACTTGGCCTCTCGTTTCTAATCACACTGCAAGTAAAAGAAAGCAATCAATGGGAGCAAGACCCTATCCCTCTGTACAGGGATCTTCAGCACATGCTCTCATCATCCACTCGTGCAATCAATACATGTAGCGCTAAGAAACAGAGTATCACAAACCATGTAACTAGTGTTTCAGCAACAGAATTAAATACAATGCAAATACATAAGAAATAAACAACTACAGGAATAAAGGGGTGGATCTTGTGAGGAAGGCGGGCCCTTTCCTTCTCACAAGATTCCCCGGGAGAAAGAATTAAACTGGAACGCTCAAAACAAGTCTTTATTCATCTGTCAAGAAACTGATACATTACAAAAAGGAGACTATCTCCTGTCTCACACAATGCTGTTCTATGAATTACAGTTCGATCCCCCTAATGATGATGTCTCCTCTTTTTAAAGAGGAGACATCATTTACAATTTTACACAAGAGCGAAGATCTCGATTCTGTTCTAAACAAAACTATTATGTTCTTTCTTAAAAAGAGATACTGTTACAACCAAGACAACAGAAATGCTATCTTCAAGATAATCCAGGTAACCGTATCTTCTGGCTGCTGCTATTATCCACAAAAAGTTCTTCCAGAATCGCAAAAAACGCATAGCGGGAGTTGCGTGCTTTGACGGCTGTTTCAGCAACTGCGTTAGCTGTTTCAGCAACGGGACCAGCTGTTTCAGCAACGGGACCAGCTGTTTCAGCAACGGAGTTGGCTGTTTCAGCAATGAAGTTCAGTTGTTTCAGCAACGACCGCTCGTTCCCAACAAGGCATATATTATCTGCGATCTTTGACTTGTGTTAGCAACAATGCACTTCAATAATTGATAAAATATAAGAGTATTATGGAATTAAATGTAAGACAGATTAACCATATAATAAAGAAGAGGTTTCCATATACCTTGGGATAAAGTGAATGAAAAAGACATTGAGGTTCATGGTTCTAAGGGTAAAGTGATGTCAAAATATATAACAAAAATGGTACATATTGGAGTCCTAACATCCCCCCCAGCTAAAAATGTTGCATGTCCTCAGGCAACCCCTTCGTCTGAATCAGAGTCTGAGTACTGGGACTGGCAATGCAAATTACTCAAGCAGTAGCTGGAGAAGGTGGCGTCTGTAGGAGCCCGGAACCCGCTGTTGGTCTGCAACTGTTGCCACGCCGAGGCTTCCTCTTCGTCAGTCAACTGGTAATGACCTTGATATTTTTCTGAAGGCAGCCATAAGATTGGAAAACGGAAATGATACCCAATCCAATTGACTCCACAATGCTGAATGCAATCAATATACTTAGGGACTCTATACAATGCAGCGTGAAAATTGAGAGGGTTAAAAGGATGATAATCCTGTCTTTCCTTATCTGATTGCTGCCAAAAGAGATCATTGGCCTTCAGTGCAGCAGGACCCTTCATTCGAATATGCTCTTGACAATTAAAAAGGACTGAAGCCTGTAATTGCTCTATGTGCTCGTTCATACCTGGCTTCTGCAAGAATTCATAGTACTGTGCTATAAACATGGCTGGGCTTACCGGCTCTGGTCTAATCCACAGGAGTTTATTCTCCTCATTATGACTGCTTGCATTGAACGCAGTCTGCCAAGTGAGCTGATTAGACAAAAATGAAGCAAATGCCCTAATTTGTATATCACCTGCAATTGGAATAAGATTAATTCTTCTTTCTTCAGGAATGGCTTCATTATGAAGGTAGAGTTCGCACAGCAGATGCTGGTCACTTTCAGGGGCCTCCTTAAAGGCCTCAACAAACTTTTCTGAAGTCAGTACTTCATGTGGTCTACCATGTGCTATTGATTTAATTTGAAAATAAACTAGTCGTTCAGCAAGAAAAAGAGCGTAGTTTACAGAAGGTTTACGTGTAACCATCAACTTCCGCACCAATGAAAACATCAAGGCTATCCGTTCCTTAGACTGTCTGGCTTCCTTCTTATATTCCCTGTGCTCTAGCAGTAATTGCTCCCAGTTCTCCCAGTTAGTGTATACATAGTTTTGCCATTGCAACTTATGCTGTTGTAATACTATATCCTGTTTCTCAGCATGCTCCTTCTTCCATCTGTTGAATTGTTCCAATGGGTCCCATAGCCGAGTCTGTGTCTTTTTAACAGAAGTAGTGGGTTGGGACACTATTTCCTCTGTCTGAATGGCTGCCTCAGAGGTAATGCATTGGGGCATTCTTTCTTCTGTCGGGATACTTGCATCAGTAGTGTGCTGAGGCAGTGTCTCTTCTGCTGGAATAGCTGCATCAGTAGTCATTTGCTCTGGCAATGTTTCCTCTGTCGGAATATCTGAATCAATAGTAGTGTGCTCTGGCAGTGTTTCTTCTGCCGGGATAGCTGCATCAGTCCCCAAAGGATGAGATATCTCTTGTTCGATTTCTTCTTCTTCTTGCATCATAGGGGGTCCTACTGGTTCTTGTGGAGCAGTAGGGCATTCCTCTTGTGTTCCCTCTGTCATAATTGTCTCAGGGAGTGGAATTTCAACTACTTTATAGCCTGCATTCTGATAAATGGTGCCACACTCTTTGCACATATATTCTATACATGTCTCCCTGTTTTGCATTGAGGCTACTTGTGCTAATGTATGGAGATTGAGTTCTTTTTCAAAAGCCTCTCGAGCCATGGCTAACTCAGCTTTGTAAGCTTCTATTTCAGACTTCAGGAACTCATTTTCCTGCAGTAGAGATGTCATCGTATGTGGGCCTTGTATGCTGCTTGTTTCTGCTGGGATATTTTGCTGATGCACAGTGGTAGCTGGTTGTTGCACCACAATGGGTGCCTCTTGTGTTTCATCCATTGTGCCAGGAATGGATTCTTGTTCTCCAGTAACTAGATCAGATACCATAGTAAGTGGTCCTTGTGTCCCATCAAGAATAAGTTCTTGTTCCTCAGTGACTAGTTCTGATACCACAGTGAGTGGTGCTTGTATTTCCTCTATCGGACCAGTCATGAATTCTTGCTTCTCAGTGACTAATGTTGGTACCACAGTGGGTGGTTCTTGTGTTTCATCCACCAGGTTAGGAATGGATTCCTGTGTTTCGGTCTCCAGTTCTGGTACCACAGTGGGTGGTTCTTGTGTTTCATCCACCGGGTTAGGAATGGATTCCTGTACTTCAATCTCCAATTCTGGTATTTCAATCTCCAGTTCTGGTATTTCCATCTCCAGTTCTGGTATTTCAGTCTCTGGGCATTTCCCACTATCATCTTGCTTTGTAAATTCTTGTGCCTCAGTGACTGGTTCTTGTGGAACAGTCACTGGGCATTCTTCACTAACAACCTGCTCTGTAAATTCTTCTGCCTCAGTGACTGGTTCTTGTGGAACAGTCACTGGGCATTCTTCACTAACAACCTGCTCTGTAAATTCTTCTGCCTCAGTGACTGGTTCTTGTGGAACAGTCACTGGGCATTTCCCATTATCGACCTGCTTGGTGTATTCTTCTTCCTCAGTGACTGGTTCTTGTGTTGCAGTCACTGGGCAAGTGACTGGTTCTTGTGGAGCAGTCACTCCTTGATCCATAACCAATGTCGTATTATCCCGAGGCACTGATTTTTGTGTGACAGTGTCTTCGGACGAGACCGGCTGGGGAGTTCGGGATGGGGATAAGGGTTTCAATACAATAGTGGGAGGGTTAGGGAAAATGGAAGTGGATTCTGCCTCAACAGTCTTTGTCCTCTTTCTTTTTGGTAGGAAGGCAGCAAAATCGCTGCCTTTCCTTTTCCTTGAACGGGAGGGCTTTTTCTTTGGGACAGGGTTTTCCGGAGGGGTAGGAATTTTGGATGTGGACCTTGTCCGTGGTCTAGAACTTGTGACTGCTGGGGTTTTCCTCTTTTTCTTAATGGGTGAAGAAGGGGGTGTTGGAGAATCGTCACTAGGGACAGGAATAGTAGAGGGTGTTAGCTCTGCTAACTGAGGCGAGCTCGGGGTTGGGTTGACGGGAGAATTCAGGGTTTCCTCCTGTTGTTCTTTATGAGGATTTTCAGACGGTTGGGACGTTTTCTCTTGCTGAGGAGTTTCGGGTGGGGCTTGCAAAGGGACTTCAGGTGGTTGGGGAATTTCTGGTGGGGCTTGCAGAGGGACTTCAGGTGGGGCCTGTGGGGGAATTTCAGGTAGGGCCTGCAAAGGGGGATTTTGCTGAGCAAAACCCCTCCGTATTAACAGCTGGCATAAGCGGTGATGGGTAAGGGATGACATTGGAGATTTGGCTCGCTTACAATAATACGACATGTTTTTAATACAGCCAAGCAGATAATAAGGGATATTAATCAATCTTCCATTCCTCAAATGATTCAGCAGAACAAAGTCATGATTGTACACTACCTGATAACGCCCTTCGCATGTTAGGTAGTGTTTGACGAATTCTGCCACTGATGGCCATGGTTGAGGAAGTGAATACAGACTGACCCCGCGGCCTCTAGGTTCCACTTGCTCGTCCAGGCGCAAAAAGTCTTGCTGCGCGTTAAGAACGACCTGCTTCCTGCTAAACCAGCGAATGCCCTCAGCTGGCAACCCTGATACCTGAACTATGTCATCCTCTGTCACTGAAATACGAACCCCTCGGACCACTGAGAAATTGTCTTCAAAGTTCTGTGCAAACTCTAATACTTCTTCTGCGTTAAAATCTCCCAACCTTTCAAAATATGCTGTCCACCCTGCTTGTTGGAAGATCTGATACACTTCAGGAAAGAGCTGTAGAAGACTTATGGAGCCGGGCTCATTTCTAATGGCCGCCTTTCCCATGGCTAAAGCTCTGAGTTTTTCCGCAGAGGCACAATTCAGTATTCTCAGACCCTGATCAGACTAGTTGTTGCAACAACGGCTGCGTAGTCTAAATGACGGCAAAAATAGATATGATAACAGGCGGCAGGTTGGTTCATGCGAAATAATCATTCTATTTTTGGAATTCCCCCCCCTACGTATGGTGTAATAATGATTGGACGTGGGGAGATATGCAATCATTATGAAATGAAATCCTCTCTTTTAATATGATTTAACCGAATTACATTAAAACCATATACCTTATACTTTACCTTTAATTAATAATTCGAAGTGTCGGTTGCAATAGCCTTGAATGATCATAGAAGGGTTTGTGTAATTGATTCTGGTATATGCCAAATAATTTTCACCAAAAGGATCTGAAGTATGATCGTGAAGGACCAGAAAGCTTATATGTCGACAAAGAGAGATGCTGCTTTGATAATAACAAGTTGCTGAGACTGATGTTTGAGCAACTGAACGATACATTGCTGAAGCAGGTGTTTCATCAATCGGGGGAAATTGATAATGTATTGCTGAAACAGGTGTTTCAGCAATGGGTAGAATCAATGATATGTTGCTGAAACAGGTGTTTCAGCAACGGAAAAAGTTGGTGTTACGTTGCTGAAACAGGAGTTTCAGCAACGGGAAAAATCAGAAAATTGTGATAACTGACTTAGGTCTGTGAATGATAAGGGATTATTTCAGCAGTAAGGGATGGGTAACACAGACTGAAGGAAGACATTTCGGGAGTGGTGGGAATGATAGAAATAATGGAGGGATATTACTTTAGGGAAGAGGGTAAAATGATGGGAGGAAGCTTCTTGATTTAAAGCTTCAGATCTTCTCATGATGAATCTGTCCTCCTTATTGCCTTTCCAGAATCTGCAAAATTCAATTGTAACATGCCAATCCTTGACAGGGATTATTAGTGCTAAATCTAATCTACTACTAAAAATACAGTGCAGAAAATTAAGTGCTGTGAGGAGCAGAAGACTCCCCTGGAAAAAGATAATGAATATCAGTCATGCAAGCAGTCTTGAAATCTTCTTTAGAAACAGGGCGCTCATATAAACGGAGCCTATGGCCATTGACTAGTAGAGGTGTTTTAGCATCATCAATTGTTACAAGTCTTACCGTTCCGTTTGGAAAGACATCTTCTACTTCATACGGTCCAAGCCAACGTGTACGTAGCTTTCCTTGAAAATTTTCAAACCGAGAATCATACAGCAAGGCCCAATTACCTTTTTGAAACTGCTTGTGTTTGATAATTTTGTCATGCCATTTCATCCTTTGTTGCTGAATCATGTTTGTTTGGTGAATGGCATCCAATCTCTTTTCATCCAACTCCAAAAGTTGCTGCAATCTAGCTGTCTGCACATCATTCAAATCAAGATTAACAGCTAAGGCAGTCTTTAAAGTTTTAATTTCAAATTCCACAGGAAAAATAGCATTTTTACCATAAACCAATTCATAGGGAGAAAAACCGGTAGTGTTTCTCCAAGTAGTCCTGTAAGCCCATAATGCCTCAGGGAGCCTTTGGGACCAATCCTTCCGGTTGTCCTTCACTGTTTTAGTTAGAATGGCCTCTAAAACTTTGTTTGTGCTTTCCACCTGCCCATTGGCCTGGGGGTGGTATGGTGTAGTCATTCTATGTTGAATATGATATTTGTGAAGGGTAGATTTAAAACCATGAGAACTGAATGGAGGTCCCCCATCAGTGACTAGCTCTCTGGGGATTCCAAATCTAGTGAAAATATCTTCAAATAAGAAGGCCAAGACAGCCTCTTCATTGGCTCTAATAAGTGCTTTGGCTTCCACCCACTTAGTCATATAGTCTGTGCAGACTAATATATAGGTTCTTTGATTGGATGGAGGGTTAATGGGTCCTATGAAGTCCAAGGCCCATCTTTCAAATGGTTCAGAAACTACCTGGGGGTTTAGTGGCATTTGGTCTCTATGATTGGGTTGACCCATTCTCTGCCAGCTATCACAAGCCCTTACATACTTCTTTGCATCCTTAAATAATGAGGGCCAATAGTAACCCATCCTCAGGATTTTATGCGCTGTTCTTTTATCAGCAAAATGGCCTCCACAAGGGCCATCATGACAAGCTTTCAATATGTCATACACTTCATCTTCTCTAATGCATCTTCGGATCTCCTGATCAAGCCCAGTATAGAAGAGACATCCGCTGATCCAGCTATACCTGGCACTTTGTTGAACAATTCTTCTCTTTTCCCTATATGACAGGTGTGCTGGTAGTTTTCCTGCAACCAAGTAATTAGCAATATCTGCATACCATGGAGAATGAGCAGAAACTGCAAACAAATATTCGTAAGGAAAACTATCATCTACTGGAATATCATTATCAGTTTTTAACCGTGAAAGAAAATCAGCCACCACATTTTCCTTACCAGGCCGATCTACAATTGTAATATCAAATTCCTGCAATAGTAACAGCCATCTGGTAACTCTAGCATTTGTGACAGATTTGTTCATTAAGTATTTAATAGCTGAATGATCAGTGTGCACAAAAGTAGGGTACCCAGTAATATAGTGTCTGAATTTATTAATGGCATAGATTACTGCAAGGAACTCTTTCTCGGTAACTGTATAGTTAAGCTCAGCAGAGGTCATGTTCTTACTGATAAAGTATATAGCATAAGGAAGATGATTTTCCTCTTGTCCCAGGACTGCTCCAATAGCAACATCTGAAGCATCAGAGGATATGTGAAATGGAAGATTCCAGTCAGGCCCCCTCAAAATAGGAGCAGTAGACAGTTGATGCTTCAATTCTTCAAAAGCTTTTTGACAAGAATTAGTCCACTTGAATTCAACATTTTTCATAAGCAATACAAACAATGGAGAAGCTATTTTAGAGAAATCTTTAATAAATCTCCTATAATAACCAGCATGCCCTAGAAAACTTCTCACATCAGTTTGAGTTTTAGGAACAGAAAGATTCTGAATGACTAATATTTTAGATGGATCTACCTGAATACCTAGAGATGAAATAAAATGTCCAAGCACTATTCCCTCACTCATCATCATGTGGCATTTTTCGGTACTTAAGGAAAGGTGGGCTTGAATACATCTTTTAAGTACTTTCTCAAGGTTTTGTAATCCCTCTTCAAAAGACACACCATAGGGGGTAAAATCATCCATAAATATTTCCATACAGTCATTCAGCATATCTGAAAAAATTCCTATAACAGCTCTTTGAAAGGTTGCTGGTGCATTACATAATCCAAATGGGAGAACTCTATAGGCGAAAGTTCCCCAAGGACTGGTGAAAGTGGTCTTGTCTTGATCCTGGGGTGCAATTTTTATCTGATTATAACCACTGAATCCATCTAGAAAAGAGAAGAATTTCTTCCCTGCAAGACTGTCCAACACCTGATCAATGAAGGGTAAGGGAAAATGATCCTTTTGGGTAGCTTTGTTTAAAGCTCTATAGTCAACACATACCCTCCATTTCCCGTTTTTCTTAGGGACAATTACTAACGGGGAAACCCATTCACTGTCAGATATGGGGTATATAAACCCTGCATTAAGCAATTTTTGAAGTTCTTCTTTAACAATTTCTCGTAAATTAGGATTCATTCGCCTTTGGGGTTGACAAACAGGTCGGCATCCCTCTTTAATGTAAATTATGTGAGTACATAATTCAGAAGAAATACCTTTCATGTCCGTGTAATCCCAGGCAAATGCCTCCTTATATTCGTGTAATAACTTCATTAACTACTGTGTTTCAGCATCTGTTAGATCAGGATTTATGTTTAATGTCTTACCGGGTTCAATTTCAACTGTTACGCTCTTAGATGGGATCGTGTTTAAAGTTTGAGATGAATCTTCAGGTTCAATCTTTTCTTGTATATCAGTTTCAAAAATTGCAGTTAATTGATTGTGTGTTTCAGCAATAACAGAAGAAGGTTCACAAATAAAATTATTGATTATTTCATCTTCTGTATTGTCTTTAAGGGTTAAAGCTTGTCCTATAGTTAGAATCGGCTGAACAGCATTATCATCATAATCCATCCATATAGAATCTTCATTATTAACTACTGGCGTAGCGTGAGGATAAAGAGTTAATTGTTTTGTTTCATAACCATTAGAAATTGTCATTGAACCAGATCTGCAACTTATAAATGCATCAGCTGTGGCCAACCATGGCCTTCCTAGAATTAAGGGATGTCCCCCCAGCTTTGTTTTAGTTTGCAATACAACGAAATCAGCTGGATATTTCCAGGATTCAACTGAAATGAGCAGGTCTTCAACAACCCCTTCTGGCTTAATTGTGGAACGGTCAGCTAACTCTAAAATGGTGGGTGTATCTCTGATTGTGTTATTCAGCTGTAACAATTGTGAAGTTTCCAGAGTCATTATATTAATTGCTGCACCTAAATCTACCAAAACTCGGGGGATTACTGCTTTACCAATCTGAACTGTGACAGTAGGATGGCCAGGATCACCATATTTTACAGGAGGGGCTTTTCCGGACATTAATGCAGACAAGTCTCCCATCACATGTACTGTAAGGGGATCCTTGGTTTTCCTACCAGGTTTCTTCACACAAATATCCCTTAATGTTTTGGCATAAATTGGTACATCTTTTAATGCTTGTAAAAGTGGAATTTTAATATACAAATTTTGCAATTCCCCCATAAAATTAAAAGCAGGTGTTTCAGCTGTTTTGGTTAAAACCAAACGCTCGGGGAATGGAGGTTCTGTTAATTCAGCATTTTTGTTAGAAGGTGGTTGAGCTTCTTTTTGCTTTTCGGTTTCATTTTTATCTGAATAAGTTATATCATCAATAATAGGCTCTACTACTCTTCCAGATCTCAAGTGAATATCATTACATTGCATAGTAGGAAATATAGACTGATTCTGAATATCAATGACTTGCACAGCTTTATTATTGGGGTTAGGATTTGGTTGCGCAGGTAGTTGGGGTCTCATTTGGTTGTTTGGTGGGGCATTTGATGGCAGAGAGAGTGATTGTTGGAATTGAGGCATCTGATTTGGGTATGGAAGTGATTGATTATTCCAACTTGGGTTCCAAGGATTGAAAGGAGGTGGTTGCTGTGGAGGCCAAGGAGTCCACATTGAAGGGTCAACAAAGGGAGGGTTTTGCATTTGCATGGGTGGGAAATTCATTTGACTGAAAAGTGGATATTGCATTTGGTTGAAGGGGGGGTAGCTTGTTTTGCCAAAAGCAGAATAATTGTTCCAACGATTAAATGGCATACCAGAGTTCATACCTTGCCCTTTAGGTTGCCATTGTCTTCTTTGAGTTAACAGGTAGACTGCTTCAGCTTCTTCCTCTGTTGGCTGCATCGCTGCTTTTATCCCTGGTAGAGATGGACATTGTTCTGTCTCATGATCTTTCTCACAAAGGGTGCAAACTGGTACTTTATCTCTTGGACACTCCCTTAGTGGATGTTTATCTCTACATTTCGGGCAGTAAACAGCCAGAGTTGCTTCTGCCTCAGCCTGCTTCTTCTTAACCTGCAAAGTGTCAATCTGCGAAGCAAAAGAACTTAGCATTTCGGTTTTAAATTCTTCAAGCAAATTACCTATCTCTGCTCTTGTTGCTCCTCCATTGGCTGATTTCTGTACCCTTGAATAGGTGGAATCTCTTATTCTGTTTCTTGCAGCTCCCCTAGAACATCTTTTAGCAAGTTCACAAATCTCATCATATGATTCTTTAGATATATCTCCCTTAGCAAGCATATTTAACATATTTAAACAATCATCCCTTAAACCTCTAAGTAATATTGTTTTACGAATTTCCTTACTTATATCTGGATGATCGGATCTCTGTATGTTGTATTGCAATCTTTCGATGTAGTCCTCCAAGCTTTCATCCGATTTTTGTGCCATATTGAATAATTCATCCTTCTTCTCTCTTGTCCGGCAGTAGTCCTGATATTTAAGCAGAAATTTTTGTTTCATTTGCTCCCATGTTGTGATTACCTGACTCCCAAGGCTCATGAACCATCTCAAGGCATTCCCTTTTAAGGTGGCTGGAAACAGTTTCAACTTTTGAGCATTAGTAACATAATCATAGCTTCTGCATAAAATATCAAATTCAAAAAGAAACTCGTCAGGATCCTCAGTGGATAAACCATGAAAGTTAGGTAGGGCAGACAATGGGATATTTTTCATTGTTCCTGCAGGAAGATCACTGATGGGAAATCCCAAGGTAGAAAGAGAATTTTCATCCCTTCTTTCTTCTTCAGGACCTGTACGTCCTCCTCCAAAGAGGAGATTATCATTGTTGTCTTCCATTGTTGGTCCTCCTACTGCACTTTCTCGATCGTCAGAATCCTCTATTGGTTCTTCAATGTTTCCTACCGGTCGTCCAGCGCTTTCTACTATCTCCTCGATATGTTCTTCTATTCTGCTACTTTCCTCTGACTCTTCAGCGCTGACTGCTGGTTCTTCTGTATTTTCAGGACCCACAACTTCTTCTGTCTTGTAATCTGACTGAGGGGAACGCTGAAGTTTTGACTTCCGAGAACTCAATCTTTGTGATGATTCCGCCTTTGATACAATTTCGTCAATAAACGTTTTTCGTCCTCCCCAGCCCTTGCCACCTGCGCGGTTATTTTTCTTCTGGTTTCCTCGTCCTCTCATACAATCTGCACATTAGGAAAAATAGATAAATGCTTTTTGAAATCTATAATTACCTTCCCCGGCAACGGCGCCAAAATGTTGGTCACTCTAATTGTTCTCACAATTCGAGCTCCACATAAATTGTCAACCCGAGAAGGTCTTTTTATTCCAAAGGTAATAGCGCACTGGATATGCTCAATTTCAAAAGCAGTTCAATGTTGTAGTAAAAGAAAGTCACACACATTTGTTAAATTCATCAATCTATCAATTTTCAGTCTACTTAATTAGAGCTGAAGTCAATTAACTTATAGCAGACACGATTTCTCTGTTACAGCAAAGGGAAATAGATGTATGAGAAAAGAAATCATTCAACCATAGCAGGAACAGGACCCTATTCCTTGGTGGGAACTTCAGCACCTGCTGCCTGGCACTAATCACACTGTAAAAGAAGTAACCTCAAGAGGTCAAGACCCTATTCCCAGGAACAGGAATCTTCAGCACTTGGCCTCTCGTTTCTAATCACACTGCAAGTAAAAGAAAGCAATCAATGGGAGCAAGACCCTATCCCTCTGTACAGGGATCTTCAGCACATGCTCTCATCATCCACTCGTGCAATCAATACATGTAGCGCTAAGAAACAGAGTATCACAAACCATGTAACTAGTGTTTCAGCAACAGAATTAAATACAATGCAAATACATAAGAAATAAACAACTACAGGAATAAAGGGGTGGATCTTGTGAGGAAGGCGGGCCCTTTCCTTCTCACAAGATTCCCCGGGAGAAAGAATTAAACTGGAACGCTCAAAACAAGTCTTTATTCATCTGTCAAGAAACTGATACATTACAAAAAGGAGACTAGCTCCTGTCTCACACAATGCTGTTCTATGAATTACAGTTCGATCCCCCCTAATGATGATGTCTCCTCTTTTTAAAGAGGAGACATCATTTACAATTTTACACAAGAGCGAAGATCTCGATTCTGTTCTAAACAAAACTATTCTGTTCTTTCTTAAAAAGAGATACTGTTACAACCGAGACAACAGAAATGCTATCTTCAAGATAATCCAGGTAACCGTATCTTCTGGCTGCTGCTATTATCCACAAAAAGTTCTTCCAGAATCGCAAAAAACGCATAGCGGGAGTTGCGTGCTTTGACGGCTGTTTCAGCAACTGCGTTAGCTGTTTCAGCAACGGGACCAGCTGTTTTAGCAACGGGACCAGCTGTTTCAGCAACGGAGTTGGCTGTTTCAGCAATGAAGTTCAGCTGTTTCAGCAACGACCGCTCGTTCCCAACAAGGCATATATTATCTGCGATCTTTGACTTGTGTTAGCAACAATGCACTTCAATAATTGATAAAATATAAGAGTATTATGGAATTAAATGTAAGACAGATTAACCATATAATAAAGAAGAGGTTTCCATATACCTTGGGATAAAGTGAATGAAAAAGACATTGAGGTTCATGGTTCTAAGGGTAAAGTGATGTCAAAATATATAACAAAAATGGTACATATTGGAGTCCTAACAGGTTCCATGTTGACAATTGCTGCAACCTTTGTTGGGTCTACACATACTCCATCCTTGTAGATGATATGGCCTAGTAGTGTTCCAAAAGGGACTGCAAAAATGCATTTCTTGAGGTTTAAGGAAATTTGTAGCTATCTGCACCTTTCAAACATAACCCTTAATAAGTTGGTGTGTTTCTTTAGCAAGCTAACTACTATCCAGTCGTCCATATACACCTCTAGGAACTTGTGAATGTAGTCTCGGAAGGCAGCAATGACAATCCTTGAGAAGACTGCTAGTGCATTCTTTAATCTGAATGGCATTACATTGTATGCGTATGACCCCCACTCAGTAGTGAAGGTTGTTTTCCTTTTATCCTCCTTGGCTATTCGAAGTTGATGGTAGCCTGAGAATTTGTCTATAAATGAATATGCTTTGTTCCCCACCACATTGTCTAGTACCTCATCATTGAAAGGTGTCAGGAAGAAGTCATGCACACATGCATTGTGGAGACTTCTGTAGTCAACACATACTCTAATTTCGGTTGCATCCTTCTTATTTTGTATGACTATTGGACTTATCCACTCTGCTTCATCTACCGGAAATATAATCCATGCTTCCAACATTTTGTCGATTTCCTTCTTAACCTTTTCCTTTACCCTTGGGTTCAATCTATATGGTCTATGCTTTAATGGACGGGTATCCTGCCTTAGGAAAATCTTCATTTCCCCTATGTCTCCCTTTATCCGCTTCAACTCTGCTACTGAAGCCGGAAACAGGTCCTGGTATTCTTGTAATAGGTCAAAAATTTCTTTTGTTCTCTGTTCATCCCAGTAGTCTCCTACAGATGCTATTTTAGGCTTATCCTCTATTCCAACATTCTGTTTTCTCAGCTTCATTGGTAGAAGGTGAGCAACTTCTCTTGAGGGGCTCTCCCAGATTTCTCTTTCTCCTTTTTTTCCTCAAAGGTCAGGTGTCCCAGTCTATCTAACTTGTCCTCTTCTGGCTCTGCGTCTACCTTGTCACAAGTCACATATTCTGGAGAATCTATGTCATACAGATACTACATAAAGCTTTCATCAGGGCATCCTTCAACTAATTGTTCTAGGTTAAACATAACCCTTTTAATCGCCTGGAGTGTCTTAGTCATGTGTTCCTCATTACCTTTGAATGAAAAGCTACTAACAAACTGGACCTCCAAAACATCCAAATCCATCATTTGTTGATCGAGTTCCTCTTATACGTACCAAGCTCGGGGAACAGTTCCCAGGGTATGAATAAATACATGTACCCACAGATCCTTTAGTATTCCCTGGGTTTTCCAATCTTTTATGCAGTCTTTGATATGCCTCTCGGGACTTGAATTCCCTTGGTATCTTACCTTATCCTATGGTCGGTCTTTATCCTGGGTAAATCTTCCCTTCATGGCTTGCTTGACGCTTGCCCAGTCTCTTAGTGCCCTGTGGTGCGTTCTCCACCATCTTGCTAGTGTCACCATGAGAGAAATATCTAGGAAGGGAATCTTTTGATCCCCCATCATTTCCCTATCTACCTTGTCCAAGAAGGTGTCTACTGGTTCAATGCCATAGTATTTGGGATAGTCACTTATCTTCGTTCCTATCCAATTTACTCGGTTTATCATTGTATAGCGTCTAGTGTTTAGTTCATACCTTCCTTGCTTCCATGCATCCCATGCAGCTTCTAAACTGGTCTTTGAGCTTTGGATACTTCTCCAGCTGATGGACCCTCCTGCAGTAGGATTTATGTAATCTTCCCTTTTTCCCGTTGCTAGCGTGTATAGCTGGTCTAGCATTCCTGGTTCATCCTTGTCATCTACTATTTTTGTGAACCTGGGTCCTTGATACGGGTCCAAGGGTTGGATCACCCTCATTCCTTCTACTTTGAAAATCATCAGCTCTTTCTTTAGGTCAATAACGACATAGTTTTCATAGGCCCAATCAATCCCAAGGAGCATTGGGTATGGGTCCTTATCTCCCATTATGTCAATTACCTCAAATTCAGTGTACGTTTTCACCCCCGCCACATCTACTTCCATGTTTTCTAACCTTCCAATGGGCAGTATACAATACTGGTTCACCATTCTTAGTTGAATCGGTGAGTATTTCAGAGGCGCTTCCCCATTGCCTCCCATGTTTTCCTGGGTAGGATGTTTACATCTGATCCCAAGTCTAGCATTGTGTCCCTTATCTGGAATCCCGCAACCTGAGCATTAATCTAGAATTCCTTCCCTCTTCTCTTCTTGTTTCACCTCACCCTCCTGGAATGATTTTCTGGTAAGTTGGCAAGTGGTCGTTCCACTTCCTCTTCTTCTACTCATAATGCAACTTTTAAGCTCTTTCGCAATTCCTTCAACATGTATTCATCTTCGACAATCTTCAGGAATAGTTTAAACCATTCTTCAATCGGCTGGTTACCATCAATCACGTGGTTGTTTGGTCTCTGGTCTTCCCTCCTTTTGGTCATCCCCTCAAACAGCTTAGTCGCTTCATGATAATACTGCTTTTGGCACTTAGGTTGATACACTTTCTTGGGAGATGCCTCTTTAACAATCAAGGGTGGGTCCGCTGTGCCACGATCCTCCCCTATCCTCTTTCCTCCTCTTGTGACTATATTGATATTGGTTGCGGGAAGACCATCATCGGCACGAGGTTCGACATTAACCAGGTTAGTGCCCCTCTATTTGGTTCTTTCTTCCCACTTTTCAATGAGGTCCAAGCAATCCTCTGTGGCATGTGCATTAATTCTTCATTGTGAGCACCAGGGTCTCCTAGGGAGTGGGCATTCCCTGGTGACATGTCCTTCCTGGTCATAGTTATAACGCCTTACAGGGCCTCTTCCTCCCATTCTTCCTCCTCTCCCATTTCCTCCTCATCCCCCCTGGTTTGACTCTTTAATTCTGAACTTGGATCTATCCAGTCGCTCTGCTAGAGCATCCAATGCTTGACACTGATCAATGTGATGCGTTATAGATGCACAAAAATCACAGTAGTTGTTATTGGGGACATTGGAGTACTTTTGTAATATCGGTCACCTCTGTGGTAGATTTCCATACATTCTATAGATATCATAGTAATATTGGTTATTCCATCCCAGAAAAACCCCTTGCACTCATACTACCGCAAATCTTGTGGTTGGTGGGGTCCTTGATGACCCTGCAACCCCCTCTGAATGATTAATTCCTCGCAACCTTGGTAATTTTATCACAACATGTCCTTCCATCATGCAGTGGGTGCACCATACGTTGGGTCTGGTTGGTCACACTGGTTCAAGATCCTTCAACTTATTTGTTAGAGTTGTTATCTGATTCTGAAGGCCCATGGTTGACAGATCTTGCGAACTCGTCCCTCCCTGATATTCATGAGGATATCTAACCATGGCTTCTATGCATGATGCTTGCTCCAAAGCATCTTGGAGGGTTCTGATTTTTTGTTGTGTCAGTGGTGTTCTGGTTAAGGGCAAGAGTGCCTTGATAAACCAGTCTCGCTGGTGATTTGGGCCTAGAGTGTAGGTCAGCTTAGCACTAGCATCCTTAAACCTTTGCATGAGTTCCCAAGCCATCTCACCCTCTTTCTTCTTGATCTCCCATAGCTCTGATAGCCCTTGTTGATCAGTTTGGGGTACTTTGAATTCCTACACAAACCCTCTCTTGATATCATCTATTGTGGAATTTTGGTTCTACTCCGCCCACTTTATGAACCAATGCAGAGCCCTCTCCCTTAGTGTGGTCTAGAACTTCACTGTCCAGACATTGTCTAGAGTCTAACGTGCTCTCCAAATTTCTTCACAGAGATACTAGTGTTGCTCCACATCCTCGTTTTACCTCCCCACGAACTCTGGATACCTGGTAAACGTTCCCACCATACTGATTTGGGTATGGGCTAGCAACATGAACCCTTTGTTCCCTGGCTGCTGGGATCCTTGTAGCCCCAAGTTACTAATACTACTGGTTCCCTTGTTGCTTGCAATATTAAAACTGGCCCAATATTTCTCGCGCGCACGGTGTATACCCGCATTGCCTTGGCTAATTTCATAACAAATTTTTCTAGATTGTAATAAGGTACCAGGGGAAGGTCGGGAGAGACGCTACCTGTGTCTTGGGGGTATTGCTACTGACTTCTAATGGATGCTTCTCCTTCATCAAATAACCTTCTTATAACGTCGCCCATATCCTCTTCTCTCTCCTCTTCATACCTACTCGGCATTTTCCCTTGCGATATTACTCCCGCAACCTGTGAGGCAGGGCCCTCCCCATCTTTCTAGCTCCCACACCTCCTGTCGCCAATCTGGCTCTGTCCTACATCTTCCTTTTCTCCCCCTCCATCTTGGGGTTTTCCCAACACCGCTCCTACTTGGTGTGTTCCCATCTTTCTTTTCTTCAGAGTCTGAACCACCCTTTCCTGCCACTTATCCGCTAGCAGCGCTGTCCTCTACACTTTAACATCTCTAGCTTTCTTCAAGCCTTCTAGATCCATCCCTTCAGCAACATCTCTATTCCCAGCAGTAGTCCCTCTTCCACCATAAACATCTTAATCCACATGGTACTTCGCTCATCAACCTTCCTCTTAACCCGGACCCAAACACCACTTCCGCCTTTGAGAAGGATTGATAACTCTTGGCAGAAAACTCAGCTATGTATCCCTCCACCATGGTCTTTACCCAAAAGTTGATTGCTCTGGTCAGATCATTGTCCAACTACTGAAGCAGTATGAGATCTAAGGGATTCCAACTGTGGTGAACTGTCATCGATCTCCCTAACCGATTATGCCCATTCAGTCTCCTTAACCAATTGCACAGGTCTTTTGGAAACTTGCACCAGAATATCTCATACTGGTCATTGATACCATCGGCATATAAAATCACTTCACTCACCTTGTCAATTAGTTGATTCCTGTGGATAGCTTCCTCTACTATAAACTTATCTATCTTATGATTCCACCAATCCCTAATCTCCTTCTTGAATATCCTCGACACCATGTTCCGAACCAGTTCTTAACTTCAGGTCCCGGAAACGGAACCATTTGTTGGCACGAAAGAGTCATCAAAGGAAGACCCTAGGTTCAAGCTTGGGAAGCCAATAGTGGTCCATCATAGTCTAGGTCGACGCCAGCATTTTCACCTTACCCAAGGGGTAAGGAGTCTCACCCGAGACGTGTCACGACTAGAAGTAAGAAGGGTTCATCATGGGATCAAGGAAGCATCAACCGATAATAGATATATAACATTACACACATAGTACTGAATGCACAAGAAGTACTAAATGCATGCATCTGACAGGACGTTACAAAATTTTAAGTAGGTCATCATATCATATACGCTTATAAAAAACATATTTCGCAACCAGTTTGGACTTTCCTTTCCATTAATTCAATAGTAAAGCAGTACAATACATCTTGGCATACACCATAAGTAAATATGAGGAATACCCATGTACAGACTCACGGGCTTGGTCTCAGTCCCAAATATCTTGCTCAGCCAATCTCCTATCTCCTGGTATTAGATTTCCACAACCGCTATCATCTCCGCAACACCAACTTCAACAACCTTTCCAACCAAAAACAACCTCTTCCTTACTAGCCCTCTCCTTTTATATCTCTCTCTAATGCTTGGATTGCCAGTTCCTGCTTCGCTATTCTTTCCCTTGGCTGTCCCTCCTCCTTTCTGCCCACTCGGGTGCCTTTGCTTTCCACTGCCACCTTTCCGCAACCCTTCTACAACTGCTTGTTCCTACCTTGCTGTCCAGCTGACCCCCCACAAGCTAACCATTGCTGCCATCGGTTTCCTCCCCGTTCCTTGGTCAACCAAAATTGATCAAACCTTTACAAAATTAAATTAAGGCCCCAACAAAATTCCAAGTGTGTAAGGTGTTATTTCCTCAAACACTTCTCCCTACTATTTAATAAGATATGACATTGCCATTCGACACCCCTCATGAGAATTTTTCTTATTTTGTAACTATTTTAATCCTATTTCAACATTAATTTATAAAGATTATCTTTTAATTTAATTTATTTTCTAAGATTTTTTATTTTTTTTGTAAAATAAATTTCAATTTTCATATTTCAAGAGAGAGACCAAACAAAAGTTATGCACATCTTGTTCTGCAACTTGTGAAACCAAACTAGAAGTGTTTTGATTGAAGTGTTTTGCCTTTAGGGCTGTAGTCCTACTTAACTAACATAACCATAAAAGAAAATTTATAAACATAAATGACATAGATATTATGCATTGGACTTATCAAATTTGGAGACCTTCACTAGAATAGGCTCCTTGCTATTGTCAAGGGAGCAACTGGGATCTGTGGGAATGCCTAGGTGAGCCTCCACATAGTCGATCCTACAATCCATAGAGCTCATTATGAAATGCATCTCATCTAGTGTTAATAAATTTTCTTCTTTAGCCTCATTCTTATTAAGAAAAAATCTACCCAACAATAGCTTTAGGTAACAATAGAAGCCCAATATGTACATATATTGGTTGTAGCACCCCTGGGTGTGGTCCATATTTGATACCCAATTGAAAACTTTAGTTAAAACCTATGTATCTATTAGACATATTTTTCTTCACAATTTTTGTTTCCACGTCCTGTATTTCTTCCTTAATCAACCAAGGATTATGCTCTTTGTATTGATAAGAAGAACTCTTAGCACTTTTTTGGGCATGGAGCCTCCTTTCTTTCTGTTGTATTTCATGCTTGTTGTCGGGGCATGGTGGACAAGTACCAACAAACACCCTATAAATTACTAATCAGATGGACTATGCCCTAGGAACTGGTCAAGGCCGGAAATCTGTTAAGATGTAGAAAATTGATTAAAGGGAAGGGATTGGGATCCTAATGAGAAGCTAATTTATAGGGAAGAAGATAAGCATTAACAATGAGGAAGGGAGACATGGGAAAAAAGGTAAGAAAGGTGAAACTAAATAAGAAAACTCGGAACTAGAGCCTAGCCTCTACAACTATCAGAATTGAGGCTCAATAAAGGAAAGAAGAACTTGAGGACATGAGAGCTAGGAAAGTTATAATGAAAAAAACCATAAATCAAGAGATATAAATAGAATTCTCAAGAGATTACCAAAATAGGAGCCAATTTTAATGAGTTCAACAAAGCCATCATGTAACATAATTTGGCCTTCAAATCACACTTATGCAAATTGTGAAGCCATCCCTAGTGTTGAGCATTGGCACTATGCACCATGAATATTTTCCCTTGCATTAAAGGACAATGAGTCTTTGAGAGATGGAATATGGGTGGAGTGAACAATAGTAGAGGACAACTAGCATTTGGGACAGTGATATGAGGAAATGACCCTTTAAATCTCTCATTAATTTAGTACTAGAGCTCCCCTCGCCCATAATTAGAGAATGTTAACTTCCATATAAAGCCATGCAATTGTGCACACCGACTTTATTATCAAGGGGGAATGCATTGCAATGCTCTCGCCCTTAAATTCGTGGTGGGCCAATGACAACACAACCCCACCTATCTCCCATCAAACACTTTATCCTAAAATTTGTTTTCTAGAAATTATATTATATATATTTTCTCGTTCAAATTTTATAATATTTTTTATCTTATTATTATTTATTAGTAATAATGAATAAAGTATTCACTATAAATTTTACTTCAAAAAAAAAATTGAACACAATACTATTTATGATATTTTAATTTCATAAATACATATATTTATAAAATCTTTGAAGTCTTCATTGAGGTATATGTCAAAATAAAAATAAAATTTGTTTGTTATGTTGATATGACCAAATATGCTTAAGTTTTGAATTTTACATTCATTATTCCATTTCAAAAGTAAATATGAATTCAAACTAAATTAACAATCTCAACAATATTCACATAACAATTATTAATGGAAATATAAACATGAACTATAGTGATGTCTTTTTATAGTTTATTTGGAGTGTTTTTGGGTATATTTTCCATTTTAATTACCTTGAATCCAACAAATATTTCTTAAAATCACAAGTTTGATTTGTAAACTCTCCATAATCTCAGTGCCTTAAAGGTTTTTTTTTAGTATTTAATCCAAATATGCAGTCAAAAATTCATTTTAAACAAAAATAGTTAATATTTGGCCAAAAACATTTTCCTTGGATTCAATCCAAAAACTCTAAAACTTGATATGTTTAGACAACACCTATATAAAGTTGTAGTGGTTATTGATTAACTCTGGAGGAGGAGGATGGAGTGTCTGCAGTTATTTTTTCATGAAGGGTTTGGTTTAGGTACAGGGTACTGCATTAGTCAACCAGACAATGCAGTTACCCATTGATTTGGTTTAATTTACCCTGATTTTTATCGTGGCCACTCGCACTAACCATCTACGGTTCCCGTTATCCGTTTCTCTTGTCAACCTGTCGGGGTTTTGTTATTACCTACTATTTGGTTTTAACCTACTGCTCTTTTCTTGAGCGACTGTTACTGCTCCCCGTCATTTTCACAGGGCGTTCATTACCATTTTGGGACTTCCGTTGGCCAGCATTTTCGAGGCTTCCTCCATTCTAGGTGCAGCTGTCAACATGGATGACCTCGAAGCCATCGATTACTCGGATGAACCGTTGGAGGCTGACTCCATCTGGCAGGCCACATACTCCACATCTGTAGGTATGTTTAGTTCAGGCTACTTTGGAAATTTTGATACATTTCCCTTTGTTGGACCGTCGAAATCTCATGTTGTTGTTCTTCCGGACGAGCCTCCTACTTGGTCGTCTCTTTCTACGCCTCTGTCTTCCCTAGCTACCCTTGGTTTCATTTCGGGCTATATCAACCCTAACCCCTAGTTGGAGCCTCTCGTATCTGGTGTGCCGACTCGACAGGCTGACCCACAAGCTGTTGTCTTTGGCATTGAACCTCCTTTCGCCAACCATTTTCCCCCTGTCACCTCTGCTCCAATTTCGAGTAGTTTCACCTCCATTCCTCTGCTATCTGGTTCCATCCCTCCTGCTCCTCGGAACCCTAACCCTACCCCTGACTCCTCGGGCACTAGTTTGGAAAGGGTTTCGATTCAGTCTCACCATATGATGTCTAAATCCCACAATAAATTCAAGTGCCACAAGTCCAAGGCGGACGATATCATACTCAGACAGGAAGAAGACATTCCGTGGGGGGATACTATGGATTTTGAAGACAGGTTTTGGTTGGATGCACCAGAGGGAGAAATTACATGGCTGCTCGATTGAAGACATGGGCATCTGAGGTTTGGGTACACCATCTGGTGGATATCACTTTGTTCAGACCTTTGTGAGTGGATGGTCTGCCCTAAGATTTTCTCGAGATACAAACTGGGTATTGTCATCCTATTGGCATTTTGAACATGCCCCTGTTCTATTGAAACATTGGATGCCCCTCTTCGACTCGGAGACTGCGCAAATAGGAGTTGGATCGGTATGGATACGGATCCCGAGGCTACCTCCACAATATTGGTCTGAGGATATTTTCAGGTGGATTGGTAACTCTATTGGCACTTATATGGAGTTTGAAAAATCTTACCAGACCACTGGTATGATGGCATATGCCAGAATTCTGATCAATCTGGACACTAGGGGAGGATTGCAGGAGCACATCACTATTCAGTGGAGGGATACATCCCGTAAACAACTGATTGACTACAAGGGCATACCATATCGCTGCAGGAGATGCCACAAGGTTTGCCATTTATTTAAAGATTTCCCTCTCAATCGCAAGAACAAGATATTAGCACAAGATATGGATCTAGAACCGCCCAAGGACATTCCAAGACAGCCTGATATGGAAGGCGCATCTGAGAAGATCAACAAGTCTACCGAAGACACTCAAGGGGCTACTACTGATTCGGGCATCGACAAGAGGGCCGGAGCTACTAATCCTCCATCCCCTCCTCCACCGACGAGATCCAGTCTGGCTATGGGGGACATCACTCCACCGGGTATGTCATCATCATCTTGCTCACTCTTTACTCCTTCATCTGGTATTTCAGTTTCATATGCATCCCCCTTGGAGCACCTATCTCTGGGTCCTCCTGGACGGGCTCTTTCCTCCTCCCTTCATTGCTCCCTCCCCCTGCCGCCACCTATTATCGCTCCCTGTCATCCATCTATTTCATCGTCCTCCCTTCCCCCTCCTCCTCTCCCTTCTCCTTCTATATCTCCTAGATACTCCCTACGGTCCAGATCCAGGGACAGAGGCTGTGATGCGATTGGACTGGATTTGGATGCTACCCCTGCCTCACATAAGCCTACCAGGGGGCGCCCATCTCACCTCTCTAGAGCCAGGCATACGGTAGGAGAAGAGGTTGCCCTGGGGTGATAGCAAACTATTGATCGGGTCCTTAGAGCAAGGAATGGCCCTCTCCCACCCCCTCCATGAAGATTATTTCATTTAATTGTCGAGGGATAGCTAGCCCTCATAAAAAACTAGCTCTCAGGAGACTTCTATCATCGGTACTAGTTGATATCATTTTTCTACAAGAAACCCTATGTTCGGCCGAGGTCCTTATTACCCTCCTGAATTCTTGGATGCTGAATTGGACTTTTCATGCTCTGGATGCAACTGGGAGATCTAGGGGCATTGCTATTGGTTTCAGTAATAAGACTATTGATCTCATAAATATATGGGGAGGTAGGGGATATATCGGTGCGGATATATATTCCTTCTCATTGGAGACTGATCTCAGAATTATGAATGTGTATGGCCCTTGTATGGACAGGGCCAATTTCTGGAGAAGTTTTTTAGGCTCATATAATCTTCAGGCTGATAACATCATCCTCAGTGGCGACTTAAATTTCTCCTTAGGATTTAGAGAATCCTAGGGGCACCTCGCTCAAGTTGATGGATTAACTGATACGATCACCAATATAATGGAGGATCACCACTGGGTAGACATTCCTTCTGCCAGGATTCAGCATACATGGACAAATAATCGAAGTGGAGAACAAAGTTTGGCAAGAAGACTGGATCGTTATCTCATTAAGGAAGCTTTGTTAAACACCCATCCTCGCATCAGGCAATGGGTGGGAACAGGGGGTATATCTGACCACCACCCTATTTATATGGAGCTGGAAGACAGCAATCAAAGGATAAAAGCCCCATTTAAATTCAATTCTTCTTGGCTCCAGGACCCATCATACATTCAGCTGGTAACTGAATTTTGGCAGTCTCATCCTATCAGGGAAGATGAGGACTACACTGATGGTTTTGTTCATAAACTGAAGGCACTGAAAGGGATCTCAAGAACATGGGCACATCAGAAAAGGAAGATCGATGACAACACACTACATGAAGCGGAGCAGGCTATTGCCACACATGAAGACTCCTCGGATGGCACATTCATGACACAAGAACAAAAAGAACACTACTCTTCCCTTATCAAGAAGCGGACTCAAATATTAAAGGACAGAGAAGAGAGTTGGAGGCTAAGAAGCAGGGCAATTTGGCTCACAGAAGGAGATGATAACACCAAGTTCTACCACAAATTTTCCAATGGTAGGAGAGCAATCAACACCATATGGGAGCTTCAAAATGAACAGGGCCAAACTGTCACATCTTACAGGGATCTGGCTTATCTTGCCACCTCCCACTTTAAAAATATATACAAGGCTCCAAGGGCAGCAAATATAATGGAAGTCATGTGAACAGCCGAACACTTTCCTAGATTCATGGATCAAGAGGATGCTGAGGACCTCATGAAGGAAGTGTCGAAGGAAGAACTAGAGGCCACTATCAAATGGTTCAAGAAAGACAAGAGCCTGGGACCGGATGGATGGTCTATTGAATTTTATATTGCCTTCTTCGAAATCCTAGGGGATGATTTGCTTAAATTTGTGGAGGACTGCAGAAGGAGAGGTAGATTATCTTCGGCCATTAAATCCACCTTCATAGCCCTCATCCTGAAATCTGACCATCCATCCTCTTTCAATGACTTCAGGCCCATATCCCTTTGCAACTGCCTTTACAAGATCACTACCAAGATCATTGCAAATCGCCTGAAACCTATTCTATCTAACCATATTTCCTCAGAACAAGTTGCTTTTCTACAGTATCGACAGATACATGAGGCCATTGCCACGACCCAAGAACTTCTCCACTCGATTCAGACAAGGAAATTGAAAGGCATGATATTGAAAGTGGACTTATCCAAGGCTTTTGATAGAACAAATTGGCTTTACATCAGATTGCTCCTGACTCATCTTGGTTTTCCTTATTCATTTATTAAATGGATAATGTGCTGCATAACGGATGTTACTTACAATGTCCTTTTAAATGGGGCTGCTACCCCGTTTTTCATATCGGAGAGAGGACTCCAGCAGGGATGCCCACTCTCCCCACTTCTTTTCCTGCTCATCATGGAGGGTTTAAGCAGATCTATTAATGTGGCATGGAGCAGGGGTCACATTGTTGGTATCAAGATCACAGAGAATTGCATTCTTACACATCTTTTATTCGTTGATGACGTTCTCATTTTTTTAAATGGTAGTATTGGGGATACTACGGCCCTACAGAATGTTTTTAATCTCTTTCAGCAGGCAACTGGGATGATTATTAATGTCAGCAAGTCAACATTATCTGCCTTTGGCTGCTCCCAGCATGAGATCATGTTTGCAACATAGTGTTTCCCCTTCACCATTTAGAATATAGAGGATGGATTGAAATATCTTGGATACAAGCTCAAGCCTCATGGATACAAGATCGCAGACTGGACCTAGCTTATAGCTAAGGTGGAGAAATGCCTAAATGTCTGGTACCATAGATATCTCTCTTGCACTGGAAGACTAGTTCTTATTAAGGCTATGTTGGAAGCAACTCCTGTGTATTGGATGACACTTGCTTGGATCCCGAGAGGTATCTTGAATAGACTACAAAACATATGCTGCAGGTTTCTTTGGAAGGGTAACCAACCTGGCAGATTATTTGCATGGGTTAAATGGGATTTGATCGCCAAGCCCAAGAAATGGGGTGGTTGGGGAATAAAAAGACTGGACTTATTCTCCAAAGCACTAGCTGCAAAGCTTTGCTGGCAACTTATCTCTACAAATAGTCTCTAGACCCAGGTAGCATATGCCAAATATATCTGCCCTGTGGACATTATGGACTGGTTTAGACAGCAACACAGGGTCAACAACAACATTTTGAATATTTGGAAGGCGGTAATAAACTCTATTCCTCTCATTCGAGAAGGCTTAACATGGAGAATCAAGGAGGGTAATGCAGTCCGCATAGGTACAGATCCATGGATTGGCTGTGGCAATGCGCATAGACTATCTGCGGCATTGATACAACACCTTCACAACAGGGATATCACTCACATCAGACATATTGCAGACATCGACAACTCATCTATTTTACAACAGGCATGGAAATCAGCCCAAGATTTGGAGCTACCTGATCGATGGCAGCAGGATTGGTATGAATATACGGAGGCCCTTACTCAAGCACATATTCGAATTACAGAAGGTTCGGATGAAATTGTCTAGGCATTTGCTAAGCATGGCACTTACACTCCAAAGGATGGATATATCAAGCTGATGGAGCCTTACAAACCTCAGCATATCAACCCTACTTGGAAAGCACTCTGGAAACTTAAAGCTGCTCCGCGTGCCCATCTACTAATGTGGAATATACTTTTTGACAAGATACCTACTGGCCTCAATTTGATGAAGAGAACTTTTCATGGTCCATTTTGGTGTCATCTCTGTCGAAGAGATGAGGAGAGTATAGAACACCTTTTCCTTAATTGCCCCATCATCAAGGATCAATGGAATATCATTACTGCTCTCTATCCTTCTTTAAAAAATTGGCAAGGTAGGAACATCATGGATGCCTAGAGTCTATGGTGTGAAAACCATAATGGCAAAGCCAGGAACATGCCTTTACTTATGTGCTGGTCATTTTGGATTGCTAGAAATCATTCTATATTTAATTTGAAGAACCCGCACTGGCCTGCCATTATGATCAGAGTCGCTACGGACTTTGACCTCCTGCCCGAGGAAGACCCCCATCCCCCTCCCAGAATCATTAAGCCTGAAGTCATTGACAAGACCATCCTGTGGGCATACTTTGATGGATCCGCACAGGAGGCGGGATGTGGTGGCAGAGCCATACTATACCTGAATGAATCACATTGCTTCAAAATACAAATGAGACTAGGGAGGGGAACTAATAATTATGCTGAATTATGCACTGCAAAACATCTCATACACTTTGCATTAGAAAAGCATTGCAGACATCTACAACTTTTTGGGGATTCCAAAATTGTTTGCAATTGGTTAAATAAAGCATCACATTGCAATGCATTTTCATTGAGGCATATATTGGATGAGGCCCACAGATTGATTTCTACATTTGACACATTTATCTGTCATCACATTTACAGGGAGCGCAACTCGGGGCAGACTTCCTATCCAAAGAGGCAGCGCTTAGACAGATCGATGATTGGTTAATTTAGGAAGAGATCGATGGGACATACTATCAGCATTATCATAGACCTTTCATCGATCTCCAAGATCATGGGCTATAGGCCCATCTTTTTTGCATAAACACTTGTATATATTATGCTATTTTATTTTTACAGCACTTGAACTACTGTTTGAGACGTTTAGTCACCAATTTTGATGTTTATTTCTCTCTCTGAGAAGAGATAGAAACATTTTTGATATAGATTCTCTTGAAGAGAACAGGCTCTGGAAATCAGATGAATTGATACCAAATGCTCCCTACATGGAGAATACATATTTGGATCTTTTTTGTTTCTTTTGAACTTGATAGGCAACATGCCTCCACATGCATATGCTTAAGCATCTACAAAATGTAATTTCTTACATATTAATAGAAATTACGACTTTTTCCAAGGGCAAAATAATAATAATAATAATAATAATAATAATAATAATTGTAGTGGTTATAAATATTATATAAAAATGAAAGTAAAATATTACATAAAAATGAATGTGAAGCCAATTATTTGAAAATATGATTTTCTAATTAAACTGTTACATTACGGAAATTTGTAGGATATTTACATATTGGTTAAAATTTAACTTATAAAATTGAGATGGAGTTGTAGTAATATGTAAGTGTGTGAGCTAAATTAAAATTAAATTTTTGTTGATAGGCACAGTTTAATTAATAAATGAAATTATTTTTTTGTTAAAATTTGATGATACAATTTTGGGCAAAATTGTGATTTCTTGTTATTTAAAATGTGTTTTTAAATGTATAAATAGATTCAGTGCCCTAAAAGATACTTGGAGTACTTGAACTCTAACGATTAAAAAACTTAAACTTATGATTCTTAAAATATTTGTTGGATTTCTAGCAAAATTAACCCAAAAAAATACTTAGAAAAGAGCCATTTAGTCCATTAGATAAACAATGCTCTTGGGATTTGAATCAAAATATGATATTTGAGTAAATACCCATATTATTAGTAAAAATCAACCAATGATATTATATGCAAGGTTGTGACAATACATGAACATCGTATGAGAATCAAATTCAATACCAACTACTTGTAAAAACAAGCCCTTAAGCAAACTAATGTACTATGGAATTTTGTAGAGTACATATGTTATTGGTAGAAATTGAACAAATAAAATTTATGTAGAGTTGTGATGATGCATGAATATAGGTATTGAACTTAAAACCAGCCTTTTGTTAATATGGATCTTTAACTAAAGTATAATATATGGAAAATTACTTAAAATATTTATAGAAATGTAACTTATAGAATATTATATCTAAAATTATAGTAATGTTTATAATAATGTGTGAGCCCCATATAAAAATCAGATTCAAAATCAACTAATTATATATGAAAATAGATCTTAAACTAAAATACAAAATCAAGACATTTAGCTAACTGTCTAAGTATAAATAATCATTTAATAATATTTTATGTGATATTATTATGATACACAAACACTAATAAAAGTAAACTAACAACTAATTCCATTAAAAAGGAGTAGTCTACCTAGGCGGAGGAATGGGCCGGTTTCTGTCACCGCCCGGAAAAACCTCCGGCTCCGGCCGTCGGAAATTCCTCCGCCCAGCTCCGCCACCCGCCGCGAGCTCCGCCCAGCGCCGCCGCGAGCTCCGCCCAGTTCAATTTCGTAAACTTCCAGCTATTAATAAACATGGATGCGTGGCGCAATGGTAACGCGGCTGACTCCAGATTACAAGGTTACGTGTTCGATTCACAAGGTTAGATATTTTTCCAACTCTCGCTAAACATTCGTTTTACGCGCGAACAAATCCCAGGGATGGATATATAGTTATGGTCAGTTCGCAGGGTATGAGCTTTTAATAAACTCGCAGTCCCCCGTTTAAGAGATGCAACTGGTCGGCTTCCCGAAGATTTAGAGTGGTAAACTGTTCGATGGGGTTGACCGTATAAGGGTTTCAGTGGAAGCCGGACGTGGTAACATATGGCCCGCTGCAAACGGTAGAATTTAAGGCACAAACTATTTGAATTGCATAATGATTGAGTCCACAGCTTGCGATGGATTCCCTTCTGATCTTATCCGCAACTCATGATGAATCTGGTGGTCAAATACTTCAAACTTAAATAGAATAAATTCGCATGGAAATGGGAGTATCTCTTAAACGGGGGACTGCGAGTTTATTAAAAGCTCATACCCTGCGAATTGACGATAACTATATATCCATCCCTGGGATTTGTTCGCGCGTAAAACGAATGTTTAGCGAGAGTTGGAAAAATATCTAACCTTGTGAATCGAACACGTAACCTTGTAATCTGGAGTCAGCCGCGTTACCACTGCGCCACGCATCCATGTTTATTAATAGCTGGAAGTTTACGAAATTGAACTGGGCGGAGCTCGCGGCGGCGCTGGGTGGAGCTCGCGGCGGGTGGCGGAGCTGGGCGGAGGAATTTCCGGCGGCCGGAGCCGGAGGTTTTTCCGGGCGGTGACGGAAACCGGCCCATTCCTCCGCCTAGGTAGACTACTCCCATTAAAAATATTTGAGAAATTATTGATGTTTTGAGAAGAATCTTCGGCGAAAATCACATAGAGATATTTTTGTCGACGCGTTTCGAACCAACCAGTGTGGTTTCCCAGTCAAATCTAACTGTCATTATTCTAGCCGTCTAGAAATTTGCTCATTGGATATTCTTCCCGATCTCATAGCAAGATCTGCTCATCTATGTGGTAGTCAAATCTAACTGTCATTATTCTAGCCGTCTAGAAATTTGCTCATTGGATATTCTTCCCGATCTATTTATATTGCATAGCAAGATCTGCTCATTCAACTTGTCCTGGCGATGAGCCACACTAGTTGGTTCGAAACGCGTCGACAAGAATATCTCTATGTGATTTTCGCCGAAAATTCTTCTCTAAATTAATATGGATCACAGGAGCCTAAATTCGATTATTGATGTTGTATCTATCGTAATACAAAAACATCTTAAAAACATTAAACTCAAATTTGAAATATTTAAATAATGAATTGGGCAAGGCACTCTTTTGTTATTAAATTAAAATTATACCATTACTTATCTGTCGTTTCCTAGTATCTCTTTAAATTAATAATGAAGAAATATTAATTTAAAGAGATACTCGGAAACGACATGTGTAGTAAAATTAATAATGAAGTATTAATTTAAAGTAAACGACATGTGAGTATGGTGTAAATTTATTTTATTTTAATGAGTGTAATGTTTACTTATATTTATATTTTGTAAATGTAGTAGGTGCTTATTTTTATTGTTTAATTGTGTTTTGAGTATTTGAAAATTGTGGGGAAAAATTATTTTTATAAATTATAAATAATATTAAAAATAGTATTATATCTAAATTGAAAAAAAGGTTAAAAGTTAAAAAATGAGAAAAATTAAATATATTTTTTTAAAACATAGTAAGTAAAAAATATTATTATCTAAAAAAATCGATAATGAAAAACCTATTAAAATTTAAATTCAAAATATTTAGTAAAATTTTTTAACATTTTTATTCATCAATTATGTTTTTTTTTAATATAAAATTTTAAAATAAATTAATTCACATATAATGTTTAAAAGTTTGATAAATAAAATTTTAACTCTATAAATATTAATAACCATTTTTATTTTTATTATTTTTAATTTATCTTATAATTAAATTAAAAATAAAATAAAATAAAAAAACATTTTAAGCATGAGAATGACCGGCCACTCGAATATTTTTAAAAATTAAACATTAGAATTACTGGCCACTGGAATTTCGATGAGTCAGTTCACAGCCAGGTAATAGTTGGCTCTCAACTAGTCCAGATGAATAAACTAAAAAGATTAAAACAATATTATGATAAAACGAGGCTGCCTAAGGTTGCAATTAACTGGCAAGTATCGCTTAATTGGCGGTTGTGATTCCCCGCTTTCCAGAGTGTAGCACTCGTCTTATTTGCCAAATTTAGCGCATCTATAGAGCGCTTTTCAAAGACTAGTAGTTCTGTAACTAAGTTGTATATCAAATAACATTTAAATTAGAAAATTTTCCAAAATATCTCATTGAAAAAAAACGAAATAGCAACCGCTAAAAACCCGGTCTAATTCTTCAAACTTATTTGACATAACAACCACGTGTTATATTTGTGGCCTTCCGATTTCGACGAAGTTAGAATGAAGAAAAGAACGTTGGAAGCGTAACGGTGGACAAATAAAGGAATTCCAGCTGTCAAGAATATTTAAAGAAATAAAGGAATTCCAGCTGTCAAGAATAAAAAATAAAATGAGAACAGCCAATAGGACGAAGCCCACATGAGTGCCTGCCTGCAAACAGAGAGCCATGGGATATGTGCACCTCATTTTATGTGTCTAACGAATAGACAGC
The DNA here is from genome assembly GCA_031772625.1 of Pinus tabuliformis. NCBI lineage: Eukaryota > Viridiplantae > Streptophyta > Pinopsida > Pinales > Pinaceae > Pinus > Pinus tabuliformis. The sequence continues at coordinate 209,574,087 of CM062816.1, read as the reverse complement.
TGGCACGGACATTGACATGACCTGTCATGGCTGGGTGTGACGTCGTGGGCGTGACACGTAAGCATGTGAGGGAAGATGATTGCGTGAATGGCGCTATTCCAGTACCCGGAGACGGCGGTTTGATGGTTTATATTACGGGGGAGAGGGTGTACTTGTGTGTGTATTGCGAGGGTGTTCTTGCGCTCTCTTGGCGTTGGGGTCTTCTTTCTTGTTTTCTTGGTATCCGACAGTGACATTTCTTTCTTCTTGTTTTCTTGATTTCTTGATTTTCTTTGTATCAGACAGCGACGTTTCTGGTTATTCTCAGAGATGGCCTTCTCCAGAGTCTCCGTTACGTTACTGTTGCTCTTCGTCGCCTTCTTGGCCATAAATCTCTTCGCCGCTTACGCCAATGCGCAGGCTCCCGCCCCTGCTCCCACTCCCACGTCCGACGGTAAGATCTCGCCCTTCCATTTTATTTTCGCAATTTGGGTCTGTAAGGGATTCGTTACGGGATCTTGATATATCTTAACGGGGATTGATGGAAGGAATGTATATTGTTGTTGCAGGCACCGCCATCGACCAAGGGATAGCATACGTGCTCATGTTGCTGGCGCTGGCTCTCACGTACCTCATCCATCCTCTGGACGCCTTCCCTTACAATCTCTTCTGAGCGGCTGGCAATCCGTTATTCGTTTCTTGACAGAGAGGAGAGAAAGGGGCCTGGCCCTTTGTATTATAGATGGAACCATGAGCGTCGGCTTTGCGTATTTGATGTTGTGCACAACTCATCTCATCTCATCTGAGGAATTGATTTAAATTTCATTTTGTCCTTTTATTTTTGTTTTGGAGATGTACATACATTTGATTTGATGTACATACATATTTCTGTAATCTTTCATTTTTTAAAATTGTTGAAGGTTCGCTGGTTTAATTCGTAATTAGTGATGTTAGTCTGAGAATTGTGACGTTGTTAATGGTTCTACTTTGAATTATTCTTGAGAGTTAACCCTCTATTTTCAACTCTTTTCAATGAAATTTGAATTAACAATTTTAGGACTAAATTATGGCTGTTTTTATTTTTTCTAAAACATAATTTTTTAATTCAATAAAAATAATGTTAATACACATATTTTTATGTTATATATATTTTTATATATATATATATATATATATATATATATATATATATATATATATAACAATTAAATTTTAACAATTAGATATATTAATTTTTTTTTTAAATAAAATATCTAAATTTTTTTTAAGAACTATACAACTTAATTTAATTTGACATTTTTCATTTAGTGCTATAGCAATTATGTTTTTAATTTTGTAAAATAATCACTTAAATAATTGAGTAAAAAGACTTTTTAATTTAAAATGGAAGAGATGTTATAATGTGCTCCTTTAATGTCGAATTTTATAAACATTATAGTTTTTAATTCCAGAATTTTGGCAACTCATGTTTCTTTAATGTAATATATTTAAAAACATAAAATTTTATTTTATTTTTTTCTAAAGAGAAACACTGTGGTGGTTTTGTCTCAAGCCAATCCAAATGCAAAATGCAAATGGAAGGTATCAACTATCAAAAATAGGTAAAAATAGGTAGGTATCGAAAATTACATGACTCACATGATACACCACAATAATAACTCCATAGTAATAACTTTGATGTTTTATTGAAGTAAGAGCAGTAATTATGAGAAACATAAAAAATTGAAAATAAAAAATCACAAAGTATTACATTGAAAATCACATGACTCACATCAAAAATTGAAAATTGAAAATAAAATCTCAATTGATACTTTTCAATGCTTTCAATTGATATAAGAGACAAATAAATCACATGACTCACATCAAAAATTGAAAATTAATCTCAATAAATCACATGACTCACATCAAAAATTGAAAATCAAAAATTGAAAATTAATCTCAATAAATCACATGACTCACATCAAAAATTGAAAATTGAAAATAAAATCTCGTGCAAACATCAAAAATTGAAAATCACATGAAACTCCACAATAATAATCAAGAATGATTTCTTTTGTAGCTTGAGTTGCTGCACATTGAAAATCATACAATCATAATCTTTCAATGCATCATAATCTTTCAATGCTTTATTGATATAAGAGACAATATTTAACTTCAAGAGACAATATTTAACTTCAATGCTTTATTTATATAAGAGACAAGCATACAATCATAATCTTTCAATGCTTTATTGATATAAGAGACAATATTTAACTTCAATGCTTTATTTATATAAGAGACAAGCATTGATATAAGAGAGAATGTACATACATGGCTTTATTGATATAAGAGACAAGTATTTAACTTCAATGCTTTATTGATATAAGAGACAAGCATTCATACATTATACAATTATGACTCACATTGAAAATCACATGACTCACATCAAAATTGAAAATCACTTAGTATAAACTCCACAATAATAATTTCACAAAATCACATGACTCACATCAAAAATTGAAAATTGAAAATGACATGTAAACTCCACAATAATAATTTCACAAAATCACATGACTCACATCAAAAATTGAAAATTGAAAATGACATGTAAACTCCACAATAATAATTTCAATAAATCACACAACTCACATCAAAAATTGAAAATCAAAATCACATGACTCACATGATTGTACAAGGTCATGTAAACTCCACAATAATAATTTCAATGTTTTCTTGATATGTACAAAGTTGTGTAAACTCCACCATAATAATATTTCAATGCTTTCTTGATATGCACAAGGTTGTGTAAACTCCACAATAATAATTTGTGTTAACTCCACAATAATAAAATACAATGTTTTCTTGATATGTAAAAGGTCATGTAAACTCCACAATAATAATATTTCAATGCTTTCTTGATATGCACAAGGTCGTGTAAACTCCACAATAATAATTTGTGTTAACTCCACAATAATAAAATACTGTACAATGTCATGTAAACTCCACAATAATAATTTCAATGCTTTCTTGATATGTACAAGGTCATGTAAACTCCACAATAATATCCTCCTAATAACTTCAATGCTTCAATGCTTAAGAGACAATTATTTATACAATCATAATCTCGGAAGGTAATGAAATGAAATGTACAACTAACTAACATTCCCCCCTTAATCTGAAGGGACATCAATGTTTGTCAACGAGTAGTGGAGTTGAAGCCTTTTTGTTTCTCTTGCAAGTTTTCAAGTATTTTGCGAAGCCAAATGATTTCTTTTGTAGCTTGAGCTGTTGCAACATATTTGGCAGAATCAACAGGAAAAAATTGCTCGTGTGATCTCCAATTGATGGTTATTGATCCCAAACTCATCAAATAACCAGAAGTAGAGACTCCATTCTCTTTATCAGAATTTGAATAGCCTGTGAGATGGAAATTTGCAACTTTGGAATATTTGATGTCATATGTTCTAGTGTCTTTCAAATACTTGAGCACTCACTTTGTTTCATTCCAATGACCTTCACATGGCTGATGCATGAACCTGGAAAGTATCCCTACAACAAATGTTATGTCAAGTCAAGTAGTAGTTAGAAAATTCAAACTTCCAACAAGTTTCCTATACTTTGTTGGATCGTTTGCTCCATAGGAGTAGCAATAGGGTTACAATCCTGCATTCCAAATATGTCAAATAGTTGTCCAATATACTTCTTCAGAGAAATAAAAATATATTTGGGCTTTTGATCATCTTCAATTCTTAAATAATAATGCAATAAAACCAAAATCTTCTTGTCAAAAACTTTCAATAATTCTCTTTTAAAGAACGCTATATAGTCATCAATATTTCCTGTGATCATTAAATCATCTACATACACAACCAAATATATAATTGACTTTCCAATCTTCTTAACAAAAAGAGTTGCATCATTCAGATCAAATAACTTATCATTCAACTTGAGAAGGTGTTCAGTGAATTTTTCATACCATGCACGAGATGCTTGTTTCAATCCATACAAAGCCTTAACCAATTTGCCTACCTTTTTCTCTTTGCCTTTGACAGCAAAACCTTCGGGCTGAAACATATAAACATCCTCCTTCAAAATTCCATTCAAAAAGATTGTTTTAACATCCATATGGTGTATCTTCCAACTATTATGCGCTGTAAGAGAAAACAGTGTTCTAATCATGCCCCATTTTGTTGTAGGATAAAATGTCTCTATGTAGTCAACACCTTCCTTCTGAGCATAGCCTTTTTCTATAAGCCTTGTCTTGTATTTATTAAGCAAACCATCTTCCTTGTATTTGATCTTATACACCCATTTGTAACCAATACGTTTGACACCTGCAGGAGGATTTACTAACCTCCAAGTTCCATTCTTAATAAGTTCATCATATTCTTTTTTCATTGCATCCTTCCATACATCACAATTAGCAACTTTCTCATGAGTCAATTATGGAAAGACCACAAACTGATCCAAAATGAGAACCCCCCCCCCTTTAGTGTGTGGAACATCATTAACACATTCAAAATATAACTTTTTAGATGCAAATTTCTCCAAATGAGCCAGTTTCCAATTAATAGTGGAATTATCTTTATCTTATTCAAGAAAAATGACATCTATTGAAAGATTGAACTTCTTAGTTTCTTCATCATACATCATGTATGCTTTGGAAGTATTAGAATAACCAAAAAATATACATTTTCGACTTCTTGCACCTAATTTATTTCGTTGTTGCTTAGGTATCAAAGCATAACACTTAGATCCAAAAACTATGAAATGTTGAACAGTTGGGAGTCTATCATACCAAAGTTCATAAGGAGTTCGATTGTTGATAATAGAAGAAGGACAACGATTTCTAATATAAGTTGCACAAATAATTGCTTCTCCCCAAAACATTAACTTCACATTATTAAAGAACATCATAGATCTAATCATATTAAACAAAGTTCTATTCATACATTTTGAAACACCATTATGCTAATGGATGAAATGGTAGTTAATAAGATGAGGCATCAATGTCTCTTAGTGATTCTCATCTAAGTATGAGACCCCTATGCTCAAATATTTTATTTACACCTATAGATTACATTTTCGTGATATGTTTGATAAAATGTCTATCGTGGCTAGTAGGGGTCCAATCAAGGTCTCATTCAAGTGACTGAATTTATACTATCATTTCCTTGTTATTTTATTGTTCTAAATATGTGATTCAATTCTGGGCAGTGACCTAGGCTCTGGGTCTGAAAAAGTGGCTCAAATCCCGGGGACATTGGCACAACACTGTGCAAAAGAGTCCCTGGACACTGACTTGTAGGCCTATGATAGTGTCCAGAGGTCCCTGGAAACTGACATTCTCATACCATGAGAGCGTCCAGAGGTCAAGTAGTCCAAAATCTCAGTGGGACCCAGGGGTTGGTTGGCATAAAAGTTGGATTGGTTCCTATGGGTCCTAACGTTGATGTTGAATGCATGTATGGTGTGTTTTCGTTGGTTCCACTTCCTTAACGTGACTTAGGAGTTAGAATAATATCATAGTGGCCTCTTGTCGCATGTTTACCCTGACTGCCCGGTGTCTAGTCAATTTAACGTCTTAAATTGCTCTACATAAATTATCAATCCGGGTATCGTAAATTGATGAAGTGTGGTGCACCATATGTGCTTAGTTAACTTTTTTCTTACTTCGTTGTTTTATAGATTTTATTTTGTTTTGGGGTTTTGTTTTTGTTGGTTTCCTAAAGTGTCTAATGCAAATGCAAATTCTATTCTAAGGTCTTAAGAATACTTTTAAAGGACAAGTATGGATAGAGATTTCAAGACAAGGCCTATGTCCCTAATGGTAACTTCCAAAACTTAGCACTTCAAAAGATCCCAAAACATGTTATTGATGGAGTTAGTACTTAAACAAAAGTGTAAATACGCAGCTACTTCAATCAAAATGGAATGCAACAACCAATCAATGAGCTAGTGACTATGAAACCCAGTATCCTTGCTGCTGTATAAAAAGAAAACTGAACTTAAAGCAATTCAAAAACTGTAAGAAAAGTAAACTAAATCATGTTATATCAACTCATATGCTGACCCCTCACCATTCGACTCGCTCTGGATATAGGAGGTAATCATAAACAAATTGAGCACCATTCGACTTGCTCTGGCTATAGGAGGTAACTAAAAATGACATGAGCAGTTCAATAACTAACTTGCAGAAAAATAAACTAATATCAAACTACGCATTCATACTTCAATCCCTCACCATTTGAGTCGCTCTGGCTATAGGAGGTAACTGAAAATGACATGAGCAGTCTAATATCTATCTTGCAGAAAAGTAAATGAACAAAACAAAACTGAAAGAAATAAACAACGCTGGAATTAGAACTAAGAAAATAAATCAGCAGAAGGACAAGATGATTCCATCATGTCATTAGTCATTAAAAAGCTATGTCCATTACTAATATACAATCAACCGGTTGAACACACTTGCATGAATTAAAATTGCATGAATGAAAAATCTAATCTATTAAACTTGAAAGCAATCAAATGACATAATGAAATCAAAGCAAAATTTACAAAATGAAATCTACTCTATCTTACATTCTAATATGCTCCATGACATCTACTTCACATCTCCTTCCATGTTGAGAACATCAAAGCTTTATTCAAATTCTTCAAAATCACAAAGTACAACAAAGTTCTCCAAAGCTTTCAAAAGCCATCAAGGAAGAACTACAAACTCCAAGCTAAAGAACTCACAAGCTAAAAGACTAACAAGCTAAAAAGACTAACAAATGAAGGAGAGAGATCTCCTATTTATACAAAAAGATGAGAAGCCATCTCATTAATGAGAGTCCATGAATTTCTCCCTCTACCTCTAGAGTCCTAATCAAAATAGGAACCGATAAGACACATCTCTTCTTAGAGTTACAATACAATTAGGAGATGTGACACCTATCCTCATGATCCCATGATTCTTTCCACTCAAATTCGAATTTGGCCTTAGAGTGCCACATAAGAGTCTTCTAGAAGCCTCCTTTCAACCTACACATGTCAACAATCTCAACCCATTTGTTAGGTATAAGCATATGCACATTATTTTCTAATTTTTAACCACAAATTCACTTAAAAGGCTTAGAATTAATAAAGATTGGAGAAACATAAATGTGGCCCAATGATAATGAAAGTGGGATGAATGTGGTGACATAGTAGTGAAATGGAGGTGATATAATGGACATAATAGTGAAAGCGTAATGGAAATGAATGACATTTTCAAGACTCAACATACCCCCCAACTGAAGCTATTGGATGTCCTCATGCAATATATATTACATTAACTCTTTTGATCCTTGAGCTTTGGCTTAACTTTGCATGATATCATTTGATAACTTCATATTTCTGCAAATTGTTTTACTTGAATTGCAACATGGTTGGTTCTTGTGTTACAACCATTTTTTTTTTTTTTTTGTCTTCTATTTTGATCTTTGAACTTTGCATAATGATATTTTGATTATTGTTGCAAAGTATATCTTTATTGGATTTCATGATGGTTGGTTCTTGTGTGACAACCATGATTTTGTTTGTATCCAATTTATCATTTAAGCACTTTTTCAAAAGCCATTGTATGCTCATAATAGCAATGTAATAATTAATATATGTTGGAAGTATGTGGGCTCCTGAATATGATATGGACATGGCAAGATATGAATATGAATGTATTCCCCCCCCTCCAACTGATGGTATTGGCAATTTTATGAAATGAGGAAGAGAAATGTTTTTCCAACAATTATCATTCTAGCTTTTTATGGAATTCTATGGTCAAAAGTTAGAAAATGATGTACCTTCACTTACCCTTTGGAATGGATGAGTTGTATGTGTAGTGGCTGAAAATTTCTGATCATATTTTTCTTCAAGTGGTTGAACAAGAGGAGTCATGGATAGAGAGATAAGATGACTTTTTATTGCTTCTACTAAAACTTGCTGAATCTGCTCCAAAATGCTGAAAATAATAGTCTTCATGTCTTCAAAACTCGTTGGCACAATTCCTACTATGTGAAAAGGTGTTTTGATGTTGAACATAGTAGGAAATTGTTGTCTTAGTGGCCATTAATGGATGCCACTAGTCAACACGAAAACTCTCACCATTGATGACAATGAGAGTCAAGATGCCCAAACACATCTTGCTAGGTACGAATGAATTTGCCGATGTCGAGTCACCTAGAAGATCTAACGAACAAGGAACATTAATGTATTCCCATTGTTTGTCAGCATGAGGACTTACCATTAAGGCATGCAAGCCTCAAGGTGTTTTTACAAAGAACTTAGACTCAAAGGACTATGGACTCAATAATTTGCATTGAAGCAGGGCTTATTTGCGGTATGAAAATGACAGGAAATGGAAAATGAAAATGGAAGATAGCAATGGAGAGTAGAAATGGCAATGGGCAATAAGCATATGAATGAGCCTCTTACTTTTATTTGTGGGTTATGAATGGATAAAAATAGATGGAAAGTGTATGTGAATGTAAATGGAAAATATGGAGTGAATGGTTTATTATGAAGTATGGATGTGATAGAGACAATAGTATCTGAAAGTTTTTCAAGTGTTTGGATCTGATTTTGCATCAACATATTTCCTCTTTGTTGCTGATCATCCTCTTATGAAACAAATTGGTCTCTTAGAGAGACACCATTCTCTTGTAGTCATTTGTCCTTCCTCCTAAAACCTGCAAAAAAAACTAATACTTCTTCTGCAATGGAATGTAAGATTATCAAAGGAGAGAGATGGCCAATATCTCTAGTTATGATATTTACACACAAAACTAAGAATTTGTATTAATGAAACAAGTTCTCAAAGGAAAAATCAAAAGAATTTATACCTGATTTGGAATTAGTGCCTCAAGTTGATGTTGTTTCTTTTCAGTAATTTATTTCATTATTTGCCATTTCAAACTCAAATGATGGATTTCTCATTGTGTAGATCTTGTTGAGATCTTTCCAATGGTACTTAAATCATCAAAATTTGATTTTGTATGAAAACGTTAGGCTGATTTGAACAATGAGGTTTTTCTGGCTGCAGAATTAGAGAACAGCTGCGGAATTGGACTTTAGCTGCGGAATGTACACAGTTTCTGTAGCTAAAAATCTTGAATAAAAAGTTAGCCATTCATCTTTCATCATCAATCCAAAATTAATCAATACCTTTAGAAAAGTGAGCAAATAACTTATTCATTTCAATGATTCAAAATTATTATTATTTTTTCTTGACATGTAGTGACTTAGTGTGGCGACTTAGTGATAACACACAACTTGACTTCCCTTTGACCAGGGTCTTTTTCATTGAATTGGATCAAATGAATAGGACACCATCCATGTATTGACATTCGCCCAGCTACCCATGTGGCTTGTTTTGCTTGATGACACCTGCAACCTAGAGTTTAACAAAACAGCTGCGGAAAGTTGAATCAGCTGCGGAAAGTGGCTGAAACAGTCAACCATCAGACACATATCCCTGACTGCCCCTTTTATCTAGCTAAAGAAAGTTCAACTGATTTAGCTCTCCCAATGAGCCCCATCATTTTTTTTTTAATTTATTTTTTACTGTTTGCCTGAAAAATAAAAACTTTGAAATATGAAGCAAAACAGTTTTAAAGATGGAAATAGATCAGAGTACCAACTCTTGTGCTGCTCATATTTTTTTTATTAGTATTTGTCACCAACAATTCCTATGCATGCTGTAACAGAAACACCCAAGTCAATCTCAAAATAATTGGGAAGTTTAACGTGCATGTGCACTACCTACTCGACTCTACATCTTTGAGAGATGGGTCATTCAGACGTGCTGCAGCAGAAGGCCTTGCTGATGCCACTGTCATACATTTTCAATAACTTGCCTTATTTCTTGATTGGTAACCTTTTCCACTGCCGCAGGCCTTAGAGCAGAACTCACCTTTTTATAAATTTGAACAATACTACCGCACGCCTTGTAAGGAATCCCCCGAATAACCAAGGAATAAACATATGCCAAAGGAATAAACATCGACAAGCTATAATCCTTTTCATATAATTCTAGTGCCGTGTTTGATCCTCTTATTGTTAAACAGGAAGTAGCGGAACAAGCGCAGACGGGTGGCAACAATTTCACGGGTTTTAATGACAGAGAGTCGTGTTCAATTAGGATAAGTCACATAATGGAGAGCCGTCTTAAATCAGAACTGTTGTTAACAAGCGTTAATGAATTGCAAACGGGTGGCATAAGGGAAGAAGACGTGGTATCAGCACGTCATTATTCCAAATCGAAAGCAATTAAATCAACTATCAGTTAATTGATTCAAATCTCGTTTTTTTCCCCCGCGGCCTGCAAAAATGGGCTCCAAAGAACCGAGGATTTCTCCCAGACCGCCACGAATATCCTAAAACGGTTTTTGGGTTATCTAACTGACCTAGCTGGCGAAAAAACCCATGTTTTTTTTCTTCAAATTCGTCTCTGTTTGGCCAAATCGCGCATTTGAAATTTGACATTTTTTCAGCTGTTTACATTTTTCTGAGTTTTACCATTCTGCATTCGGCCTGTAAAATTTTTGAATTAGTGGTTGGATGATATGACTTTGTGCATTCTCTGCATTTACCATACATGTTAAAAATTCCTTGCTTCAATCCAAAAAATTTTCAATGCAGCCGTGGAGAGTTTTTCCTTCTCTATCCTCTCTAGAGCCAGATCGATTTTTTTCATTCAACTACGAGTTCAAGTGAAATCAAAGTCAGTCAGGTTTGACTTGCATGTGTTAAGCATCAGACTCGGATGCAGTTCTTTCTAGTTGGCTCGGCTCGAGAGATCAAGGTCTGGAAATTTTGATGCTTTACTTCAAGAAATACAGAGATTGTTTTATTGTATGAAACGTAATTTTTTTTTTTTTTTTTTAACAAATGTTCTTGCAGGTTTGTTTTAGGCCAAAGCTTGAACAGGGAGGCAGATTTTCTTGTTGAAGCCACAGTGAAAGCTAGGATTCAAGATAGCCATAGATTGTTTTTTTTTTTTTCTTCTCTGAAATTGTAAAATTTTATAAAAAGGATTAATGATTTTCAATTTCAGGCAACAAAGACTTCAAGAAAAACATGCTAAAAACAGGACTTTGACTGAGGTGTTAGGCTGGTTTTTTTATCGATATGAGCTGAGTGAATAGGATAGGATCCATGTCGGGACAATTCCGGAGATGCCATGTGGTCGGTTTCTTCACTAGATGCCTGTAACCTGCTAAACCTTGAAACAACTGCAGAATTCTCAACTAGCTACGGAATCAGGGCACTTTCCGCAGCTAAGTTGCAAAACCTTATTAAAACAGGATACAGTGTTTTGAGGACCACTACAAACCATAACCAGTGAATTTTGGACAATTTGAACCTATCAAAGCAGTTGAGTTCCATTTCTTTTTTTTGAATCAATTGAAATGATGAAGTTTATTTTATCTCCTTTTTTTTTCTTTTTCTTTTTTTACATAACAATCATTTTTCTGATCCTCCAGATCACACAAAATGCAGGAGGAGAGCATACTCAAGAATTATTAATTTTTTTTTTTTTTACTTAACAATCCTTTTTCATGATCCTCCAAATCACACGAAGTGCAGGAGGAGAGCATACTCAAGAATTATTAAGTTTTTTTTTTAGATGTAAGAAATAAGGTCTCCTAATTACACTTCCCCGGCAACGGCGCCAAAATGTCTAGTCAATTGCTCTACATAAATTATCAATCCGGGTTTTTTTTTTAGATGTAAGAAATAACGTCTTAAATTGCTCTACATAAATTATCAATCCGGGTATCGTAAACTGATGAAGTGTGGTGCACCATATGTGCTTAGTTAACCTTTTTCTTACTTCGTTGTTTTATAGATTTTATTTTGTTTTGGGGTTTTGTTTTTGTTGGTTTCCTAAAGTGTCTAATGCAAATGCAAATCCTATTCTAAGGTATTAAGAATACTTTTAAAGGACAAGTATGGATAGAGATTTCAAGACAAGGCCTATGTCCCTAATGATAACTTCCAAAACTTAGCACTTCAAAAGATCTCAAAACATGTTATTGATGGAGTTAGTACTTAAACAAAAGTGTAAATATGCAGCTACTTCAATCAAAATGGAATGCAACAACCAATCAATGAGCTAGTGACTATGAAACCCAGTATCCTTGCTGCTGTATAAAAAGAAAACTGAACCTAAAGCAATTCAAAAACTGTAAGAAAAGTAAAATAAATCATATTATATCAACTCATATTCTGACCCTCACCATTCGACTCGCTCTGGCTATAGGAGGTAATCATAAACAAATTGAGCAATCTGATATCTAATTTGCATAAAATGAAACTAATATAAAACTACACATTCATACTTCAATCCCTCACCATTCGACTCGCTCTGGCTATAGGAGGTAACTAAAAATGACATGAACAGTTCAATAACTAACTTGCAGAAAAATAAACTAATATCAAACTACGCATTCATACTTCAATCCCTCACCATTTGAGTCGCTCTAGCTATAGGAGGTAACTGAAAATGACATGAGAAATTCAATAACTAACTTGCAGAAAAATAAACTAATATCAAACTACGCATTCATACTTCAATCCCTCACCATTTGAGTCGCTCTGGCTATAGGAGGTAACTGAAAATGACATGAGCAGTCTAATATCTATCTTGCAGAAAAGTAAATGAACAAAACAAAATTGAAAGAAATAAACAGTGTTGGAATTAGAACTAAAAAAATAAATCAGCAGAAGGACAAGATGATTCCATCATGTCATTAGTCATTAAAAAGCTATGTGCATTACTAATCTACAATCAACTGGTTGAACACACTTGCATGAATTAAAATTGCATGAATGAAAAATCTAATCTATCAAACTTGAAAGCAATCAAATGACAATGAAATCAAAGCAAAATTTACAAAATGAAATCTACTCTACCTTACATTCTAATATGCTCCATGACATCTACTTCACATCTCCTTCCATGTTGAGAACATCAAAGCTTTATTCAAATTATTCAAAATCACAAAGTACAACAAAGTTCTCCAAAGCTTTCAAAAGTCATCAAGGAAGAACTACAAACTCCAAGCTAAAGAACTCACAAGCTAAAAGACTAACAAGCTAAAAAGACTAACAAATGAAGGAGAGAGATCTCCTATTTATACAAAAAGATGAGAAGCCATCTCATTAATGAGAGTCCATGAATTTCTCCCTCTACCTCTAGAGTCCTAATCAAAATAGAAACTGATAAGACACGTCTTCTTAGAGTTACAATACAATTAGGAGATGTGACACCTATCCTCATGATGCCATGATTCTTTCCACTCAAATTCGAATTTGGCCTTAGAGTGCCACATAAGAGTCTTCTAGAAGCCTCCTTTCAACCTACACATGTCAACAATCTCAACCCATTTGTTAGGTATAAGCATATGCACATTATTTTCTAATTTTTAACCACAAATTCACTTAAAAGGCTTAGAATTAATAAAGATTGGAAAAACATAAATGTTGCCCAATGATAATGAAAGTGGGATGAATGTGGTGACATAGTAGTGAAATGGAGGTGATATAATGGACATAATAGTGAAAGGGTAATGGAAATGAATGACATTTTCAAGACTCAACACCCAGTTGCTTGGGTAGATGTGGGAGGAGGGTGTTACATTGGAGAACTAGATTTCTACTACTCAGATGGAGATTCTAACTGCACGGTTGGAATCCTGATGAGAAAACGTGAAAAGATGACTATAAGCTTGACAAATTATGGCACTTACACCTCTGGCCCTCTAAGGGAATCTTTTCAGCATCTTAGCATATTCCCCTGCTCATGGTTCTAGTTGTGTTGTCCACTCAGGGTTCCACTGCGTTCATCCTGCACCATCCCAGTCGACTGAATGATGAGGGTTTAAATATATGTTCGTTGGGCAGAGTTAACAACATAGGGTCGTTGGCCCGTTGGTAAGCTCCTAAGTATGGAGTGGGCAAGTCGAGGGTTCCAACCCCACTGACCCAGCAAAATGGTATGGCGCATGTTTATTTTTTTAATCAGCCGTTGGCTTGGTGGCCAACGGTCCATTGGCGGTCACATTAATGGAAATGGTTAGATATAAACATTGGCACCGTTACAACGTACCCCAACGGTTTGACATAATATTGCGGGCTTTCAGTTTGGGTGATGTCTTAATACGACAACCATTACATATAAACCACTTGCAGGTTGGGCGGGGTTTGCGGTACATGCAGCCCCGACCTATTTTACTATGTGTTGTTATATAATCAATACAACATTTAGTGACAGGTGGGGTGGGCGGGTCCGACGGGCCCATGTTGCCCTTTTTTTAATTACTTTTTTGTTTTTATAAACCATATGGTCATTTTAATCCGCCGAAAATAATGGTTATTAGGAAGTAAACGAATTTTCCCATTCTAGTGGCTGGATTCTGTGCGCCGAGTCGCTGCCAAATTGTTGCCTTGTTAAGCCTACCACTTGGCCAAGTTTGACCGAAACTGTGACCAACTATAACTTGACTACGAACTCGGATTTGAGTGTCATTTACACTTCTGAAATCAAGGCGAGGAGCACTACAATCTAGTCTTAGTTTCGCTTTAATTTGAGGAATTTTTACTTTTGAGCTATTTTGAGCCCCCTTTGACTTCTAAGCATCTCTAGAGCCACCTCGATCAAAAATAAACCTAGATTCGAATTCCTTTGAGTGAACGGATACCATGAGGCCATAATGGGTAGACCACAAATTTGAGAGCTGGAAAATATTGAAGCACCTATGGCCATGAAATGCCAACCCAAAAAGAGGGAGGAAACCAAATTTACAGCTCTATCCTTTTTCGTCATAGTTTCTTAAATAATAATAATGGATGTATTATGAGAAGAAACCAACCCTCTTATTGCCAATTTTTTGAGGTGTTGGGAAAACTTCTATAGTTAAGGGACAAGAAAATCATGGAGCAACCATGTTGGGGGTATTTTCTCTAAGGGCCACAAAAATAGGTTTTTGCTTCATGGATTGGATTTTAGAATTTGCTTGGAATTGGAACAAGTGGATATGGGTTTTCCTTCTCCTTTGAGATGGATTTTTAAATGTGTCCTCCTGGGGGCTAAGGCCTCCCTCAAAACCCATCTTCTTATGAGAGATATTTCAACTTGGAATGAAGAAAGTACTTTGGCATAGGAGGATGTTCAACTCGGATTGGGTTAGAGTAGGGAGGGGAGAATAGGTGGGTGGGTAAGGTAAGGAGAGGTGTGGGGAATAGGAAGGTTCATAAACAAAAGGTAGGGACAAGTGATAGAGGGGGGAATCATGATGACATAATATAGAGGGGAACTCGATAAACTATAAAGACTAAAGAGGAAGTCCTGACAAACATAAGGGGACAAGTAATGTATGGAAAGAATGAAGAATAAGACTATAATTATTGAAAGAGAAAAAAGAGGAGGGAGGAAAAGGCTTACTCTATAGGGAATCTAAAGAAAATGGAGTAGCTTTCATTGGCTCGAAGAGTGAAGGAAGCTCTGATGAACATGCCAAATTTGGATCAGAGATTTCAACCTAGGTCGAAGGTGGCAGCGACAATTTTATAGGATCTATTGGTGGATCCTTCAATGTGGTAGCTTTACTTGTTGAATGCACTATAGTTCTAGGTGGACATAGAATTGGAAACTCCCACACTAAAAAGGGATTCCTTCGTAATCCACCTCTTAGATATAAACCAAAGAACCCTAGTGGATAAAGATGGAATGGGGAACACCTTTGGAACATTTAGACCAACAAGTATTTTGGCCACATATATGTGCCCAGAATTAAAAAATGAGAAGTATACATTGTAATAGAACCCAATGATATCATTTTTGCCCACCAAAAGTGGGTGACCATATGAGAAATTTTTTCTCTTCATTTGAGAACTAACCAACTAGTAGCCTAATCATAGTCAACATATAGCATTATGCTAAATTTCTCCACCCATTGTTCCAGTTAGATTGTTATCCCATATAGCATTATTCTTAAAGGAAGGTGGGTGATCTCTCATCAGCCACTCTAACCATTCTAACAATCGTGTTCTTTCATTTAATGTTATGGGCATATTAATATGGATCACGAGGAAAACTAGATGATTAATCGATATCAATTGTATCGTTGTTTCCACACTTCATTTACAAGATCAGTCTTTGACACTAGTCCAATGGGACCTCTTTGAGGCCTTAGCCATTGGGGAGGCACTGAGTGATATAACATGTCCAAGGTAATCCATAATTACCATTTTCCATCTCTCCTAAGTATCTATATCCACTCTTTAGGTTGGTATTCATTGGTTATTAAGTTTGGCACCATACCTTAAGTTAGGGCCAGGAAACTTGGCCCCAAAGGTTGATGCAGCTAAAAACATTTTAAAGGAACATAAAGGCACAATTAAAGAAAATGTAAAATGAAAAATATTTGGTGGACATATTTAGCATGTGGGAAAAATCCTACCATAATCTGTACAATCTGTACCTCCCGTCATTAGCCATCACCCAACTCATCAAGCATTTAATGCTTCATTTAAATAAATTACATATTAAATGTGCCAACCCTAATGAGCGAGAAATTGCTACAACTTAAAGGGGTATTGGAAAAACATAAAGAAAGCTTTGGCTTCTAAGCTATCCCTAAATAAAGACAAATCATTAAAGTAAAAGGTTCACTAGAGGGGTGGAAAAATCAGGTTGAAGAAAAGGGTAATTCATGCCATCATGAATGCTCCCTTATTACATCATTATACTCTAGATGTTGCACCCCACTAGCCGGTCTCATGGCCATGGCATCTTCCTTGAAATCTCTACCACTGGACAATTTCATGATCTCACCACATCTATGTATTGATGGGTCAACCTAGGACATGTCACTCCCCTTGGGGGCTTGAAACACCTAATAGGGTTGTTTACCTAATCATCCCTAATGGCATAAGTGAGATAACTTGTTTATAAGCCCTAATATAGTTAGACATTTGAAGGTAAGTTTTGTGTGAAGTATTTTTCCACCCCTAACATTATATATGGTCCACAATGATGATTTAATGGTTTTAGCTCCCTAATGAAGTTGATATTGCTTGATATTGAGAGTTTTCTTTCAGTTGGTATCACACATGCAGCATAAATCCCTTGAGGGACAACTTGATTCCACTTTAGCGCCCTCCAAGGGGTTTCTTTCCTTGTTCTGAGGGTAGACATGACATTGTTATCCAAAAATTTCCCTTCAACTGATGAGTGTTGGAAATTGAGTAGCTTCCACATGCTTCCACACTTCTTTATGAGCCTCTAGATGTTGAAAATATGAGCTTGAAATCTTAGGCGTTGGACCATTTTATGATGTTCCTAGATAGACCTCACGAGGGCTTCACTGAGGGAGAAATACCATACCATGTGGGTTCATATTGGGGGATATATATTGAGGAAAAAATGACATAATATATTGAGCATATATTAGGGGATAAAGAATTTTTATATTGGAAGGTACAAAAAATGGAGCTCAAATTTAATGAAAATATATGAAGGGGTATAAAAAACGTTAATGAAAACATGGATACCTACAATATCTAATGAAAATAGGAGTTTTTAAAATTAGGAAGATGTATTGGATTCACATTGATAGGGGGTCAAATAATGTGATTTTTAAATGTATTTTCCAATATGTAATCAAATTAAGGGTATTGCTTAGTATGCCATGAACGCACATGATATGTCATAGGTTCATTGAGTGAAGCCCCTGTGATGGACCTAGGAGACCCCATATTGGCCTAGACCCAGTTTAATGGATGATACCTTATTCTGAAGCCCATATGAGGATGGTTATCACTAAGATGACTTGGGAGGGCTAGCATATCCCTCTTTAATGCCAACACTTTCCCTAAGAGGTGTTGTGTCACTCCCACATGCATGAAAAGGGTGACATAGGGTTTCTTTTGAATGAAATCATGGTGGAGGAGATTCCTTTTGGAGATATACACATGCACTTTGAGGTTTTATTGGAGTGAGGGAAACTCCAATCATGGCTATGATTAGGTATTTATGTATAAGAAGAAGTTAAAAAACATGGAAGATAAGAGGTTTCAAAATATTACTTCTAACTCTATCCAAAAGCACCACCTTCAACTCAAATGGGGATGGCATAAGGATGCAAAGTCTTGGCTAGACCATTGGTAGATAAAGGAGGATATCATTTTGTAGAATAAGGATAATATTAAAACTAATTTTACATCAAAATATAAGTTGAAATTGTTGAGTGATAACAAGTTAGAGGGAAAAAAGAAAGTAAGATATTATAAGGAGGTGATCAACTCAAATCTAAAAAATAAAAAATATCTCTCTGTCTTGACTAGTCTAGAGAAGAAAATAAATATTGCTAAAATAAGAATAAATTCTCATTTGCTTCATAGTGAAGCTAGGCATCGGCCAATTCCCAAAACATCATGGGATGAAGGAGCATGTCATTTTTCGACACTAAGAGGGTTGAAGATGAAAAACAATTTCTCTTAAATTGTCCAACTTATACTTACATTAGATGTACGTTTCAAAATATTTGTCATGATCTCAACAATAATAATCTTATGTTAAAAATAATATTTTTAATAAAAATTAATAGATTATAAATTATGTTACAACTCTCTCTCTCTCTCTCTCTCTCTCTCTCTCTCTCTATCTATCTATATATATATATATATATATATATATATATATATGTATGTATGTATGTATGTATGTATGTATGTATGTATGTATGTATGTATGCACATATGTATGTATGCACACACATGACGATGATGATAATGATAGAAAACTAAATGTGTTTTTGTTGAAAATGAAGTATGATGTGTTTATGTTGAAGATGAAGTGGTTAATAATATTATACTTATTTCAAATTTAAAGTCAAAATTACTCTTTTCAACATATATTACTATTGTATTTTCAAATTCATTATCATCAAATATTTTCATAATTCAAAATACTCACTAAAGTAGAATTCTTACTTCACCTCCCTTTTAATCCTTTTGCATCATTCAAAAAGTGTGAGAAATTAAAAACACCCCAATATTTTTAATTGTGAAAATGGATACCCTCAAGGAAGGTGCTTCACAATGGGCATTACCCCCTTGCCTTGACATTATGCCAACTCACACAAAAATGGGGTTGTGTATCTAGTGCATTGCATATGATACCATCACTTTATCGATCACAACACCAAGCCAACACAAGGTTAAATGTCATTTGAATATTGTAAGTGCCATAAGGAGGTACAGGAAGACTCAACAGAAGAATTTTATCATATTGGTAGAGCTAGACGAAAAAAATGATATTATAGACTACAAGCTAGCCATTCTAGCCATGAGATCAAGCAACATCTCCTTCTCCTCAAATGAGGGTAGTGACCAACCAATGTAGATGCCTGGAGATTCTACCCAATAGTTATTGTGACTCAATAATTTTTTTGTTTGCAACACTAGTAGTCTTTTTTGTATTCTCACATTGATGTATGTCAAGTTCTGACATAACCAACCCATTTTTATAAGTTTCTATTTACAAGATTATCTAGTTAGATGAGGGCTTAGCAACATCAAGTCTCTAAAATTATGTTATTAGTCTAGTTCCCCTTCAAATAAACTAGTAACAAAAGGAAAATTATTCTATGTAATCCTCATTTGACATAATGCAAATTGTGTAACTAAAAAAAAAAAACGTGAAAATGAATATAAATTAAGTCAATATGATTTTTCAATTTTCATTTTATCTCTTTTAATTTTCTTTTTGACATCTTTCTCTTATGTTATTCATTTACATTCATAACTTTATTTTAATATATCTTTTCTTTATTCCACCTCTCTTTGATCTTTTATTTGTTTCTATATTATTTTAATAAGTAATTTTTAAATTCAATTCAATTTGATTAATTTGATATTTTAACTTCTATTATATTGTAAATTTATAAATATCTTTCCTATACTTTATTGTTACTCTAACTTCATTGACCTTGTTTATTGTTGTTAATTATCTAGTGCTAATTAGATAATCACAATTTCCTGCAACTAATAATTACTTCCATTGATATATGATATTAATTTAACACACTTCAAAACATCATTAAGTAATTACACTAAAAAAATCCAACTGGTCAAACATTTACGGTCTTAGAAATTCAACTCCTTAGAAACTTCAGACTCTTCCTTAGATTACTTCCCACGAGAGAGAGAAAGAGAGAGAGAGAGAGAGAGAGATATGGGTGATGAGTGTGTATGAAAATGAGAAGTTCAAGTGTCTTTTTATAGAGATTTTAGGGTTCCCAAGAGGCACATCTCTTTGAAAAGTAAATTAAATTTTATTTCTTTTAATATATATATATATATATATATATATATATATATATATATATGTAGTTGGGGAATACCTCTCGCAGCTACCCAAAAATCAACACTCTGTTATCTAGGGAGGTATTCACCTTGACTTCCTCAAGATGTCTGCTTAGCTAAAAAACTTCTCCATCCAAAAAAAAATGAATGAGCCCACTATGTTAATGTATTTGTCCACTTCATGTTCCATTCTAGAACCACATGAAAATAATCCTACATAACTATCATGAAAAGGGTCTAGTCACCCACTAGAGAAATACCCTTTTTCGATATGGTCAGGTACCCGCTAACCGGGGAGAAAACAAAAACGAGTCCTGGGTCACAAACTAACCAAGTCAATTTTCCCTTACCAATGGTGAAATCCTGGACCCATTTACCATTCCTACATGCCATCACATAACACTTGAATGGTAAAAAGACTTGCTCGATTCTTTGAGGAACTCACTCTTCCCAATAGCCAAGTAACCCTTGGTAATATGGGCAGAACCTTCTGATTGGGGCAGTACTCCAAACCTTGATGCTATCTAGTTCATTCTCCCTAGCCACATTACATGGCATCTGGGAAATACCCTTGACCTAGGGAGAATGTTTACCCTAATGCTACAAAATTAACACTCCCTCTCAATGAGGGAGGAATTCTCAACCACTCCAAGCTTGTCCTTGAAGTATACAAACTTCATCAACAATAGAGGATTTGTGAGAATGTAAGCAACCTACTCATTCGTAGAAATGTATTGGATCCTCACTGGTCCCTTCTGTACCATGTCTAGGATGTATTGGTACTTGATATCAATGTGCTTTGACTTATCATCATGGTCATCTCCAACACCTGATAAAAAAATCGTGCAAGAAACTTCTAAAGCCACACTACTTCACAACTCACCAAACTAGCTACAATATACTCATCCTCTGTAGTGTTGAGTGCGATAGATGTTTTCTTACTGCTCATACAGGATATCATAGTAGAACCCAAACTGAAGCAACATCCCCTTGTGCTCTTCCTATCTTCGACACTTCTTGCCTAATCGAAATCTACGTATCCATGCAGTTGTACTTCGCCATTTCAAACATATCTCAATCCATAACTGGCTATACTACGCAATGATCTCAACACATGCTTTGTGGTAACATGCCTAGTTTCCACCATGAAATGGCTCAGAGTGTTCAATGCAAAGAAAATATTAATTCTAGTATTAACGAGATATATCAAGGATCTAGTCAATTATCAATACATAGAGGGATCCACCAGATATGAGTTAGAGCCTCTTAGCTTCTTCAAAATGGTCACCATGGGAGTGGCCATGGAAATGCAGTCCATCATCCCAAATCTCCGAAGGATCATAATAATATACTTCCCTTGACCAAGAAATATCTCACCCGCCTTGTGCCACACTTCTAATCCCAAGAAGTAATGCATCAAGCCTTGATCCTTCATCTTGAACTTAGAGGTCAACTCCCTCTTACACTAATCAATGAGATTTTATGCTCTTGTTAAAAGAAAGGCATCAACATATAATATCAAGATCACGGGCTCACCTTTAACAACCTTGTAGTAAATACTGGGATTGAAATCACTCTTGGTAAAATCAAGACTCATTAGGTATCCATCAGTTTGAGAATACCAAGCTCAAAGTGCTTGCTTGAGTCCACACAAAGCCTTCTTTAGTTTGTAGACATGAGCCTCCTTCTCATGTACCTCAAAACCTTGAGGTTTCTCTATATACACTTCTTCCTCAATCACTTGAGGAAAGTGGTTTTCACATCTATCTGATGCAATTTCCAACCCATAATAGAAACAATAGTTCTAATAGAAGTGTATCTAGGAATTGGAACAAATGTCTCTTCAGAGTCCTCTCCCTACTTCTGGGAGAACCCTCTTGCCATGAATCTCACTTTGTACTTATATTTTCTACCATCTACCACATGCTTGATATTGTAGATCCATTTGGAAATCACCATTGACTTCCCATCAGGTCTCGACACAATTTCCCACTCATCATTCTTCATGATGGAATGATATTCCTCCGTCACGACGTCCTTCCAAACTTGTTGGATTTTTGCCTCCTTATAGTTGGATGGCTCAAAGTCAATGATGTGACTCATCGATGTTTCATATCCTAAGTAATTCTTTAGGATGTTTGCTTTCTCTAAAGGTACCATGAGGAGCTACATGGCCCTACACATCCTTCAATGTACTTTGAAGCCATGTCGACCTCGTCTTGGATTCTGGAACAACAACCCTAAGTGGGTCCACTGGCTCAATGGGCCCTTCTGGGTCTTCCTGATAATCTAAAGGATGTTCCATAGGTACAAAAGTTCCTGAAACCACATCCTTGGGAGCCTCATGCTCCTCATCATCATGAGAGAACCTTTGGATATCCAGTCAGTTGCATCCTTTCATTCTACTTGATTGTTTTCTCGGTCTGAACTAGAAGCTCTTTCGATCACTTGACACGGTTCCAAATGTTTGTCCAATTTCTCCCTCTCGAACAAAAAGTAATATTGTTGATTTTATGCTCGAGCCTAGGAGAATCCCCTTATATTACCTTTAAATCTCCTAAGTTAATTTCTTATGAACACTAGTGGATCTATGTTGCTATTCACACCACACATATTCTCTAACCATTTACTTATTGGTGCTATGAGGTTAAATCTCTCCTCATATTAAAATTTTTATTTTACTCCAATGGAATTAGGCTATAATCCACCCACATGATGCTTGACTTTGTTAACCATAATTTATGAAATTCTTTGCATAAATTTAGGTAGAAGTAAAAAAAAAAATATGCAATACATTCTTTATATTTTGGTAATTAAACATATTTACGAGGAATCCACAATAAGTTATGCACTTATTTGCATAAATTTAGGTAGAAGTAAAAGTAAATATGTTGTACATAAAGATTGTAACAAACCTAAAAATTTAACATTTTTTTTCCTTGCAAGATCTTATTGCATTGATACCATGTTGATTTTCTAGTGCTAATAAAATAAACACAATTTTCTACAACTAGTAATTACTTCCAATGATATATGATATTACTTTAACACAGTTCAGAAAATTATTAAGTAATTACAATCATAAAATTCAACTAGTCAAATATTTATGGTTTGAGAATATTAACTCCTTAGAAACTTCAGCCTCTTCCTCAGATTACTTCCCACGTTTGAGAGAGAAAGAAAAATGTGAGTGATGAGTGCGTATAAAAATGAGAAGCTCGAGTGTATTTTTATAGTGATTTTAGGGTGCCCAAGCAACACGTCTCTTTGCAAATTAAATTTAAAATTAAATTAGTTTTTCTCTCTTTTAATTTAAAATTTATTTTCTCTTTCTTTTAAATTGTGTAGCTGGGGAATACCTACCGCATCTATCAAAAAATAAACTATTATTAATTCTCTTTATATTTTAGAACACCATTTTTTTAAGTTAGGCAATTTTTATTACGTCAAAAGAGGATTACATAAAACAATATTTTCTGCTACTAGCCTTCCCAAAGGGAAACCAGACCAATAACATAAGTTTGAAGTTTTGAGATTGTTAAGACCCTGTCTAACTAGATCATCATGTAAATAAAAACCCAAATAAATATGTTGGTTGCACCAAACCTTTACCATTAGGAGAATTTTG
The DNA here is from genome assembly GCA_031772625.1 of Pinus tabuliformis. Lineage (NCBI taxonomy): Eukaryota > Viridiplantae > Streptophyta > Pinopsida > Pinales > Pinaceae > Pinus > Pinus tabuliformis. The sequence goes on along the minus strand of CM062816.1, from coordinate 209,550,110 downwards.
AGGTAAAAAATAGGCCTCAAAACAAAAAACTTACTAACAAAATTAACTTTAAAGTAATCAATTTAAGATTGTGATGTCTATTGATTTCTAGTAGCATTGGATGTGCTCTAAGCCTCAAAATTTGCAGAGAGGCTAGGACACATGTATTCCAGAATACCCAGAAATCATTTTGGGAAATTCCACCCAAAGACAGTTTTATTCAAAAATAATTAATTATTTTTAATGGATGCCTAAGTCTAAACTTAGGAAATTAAAATAATTAAATTAAACTAGGGGTGAAAATTCTAGAAGAAGACGAGGATCAAGTCTAAATGATCTAAGCCATTGATTAGAATCTAATATGGGCTGTTGATTGATCAACGAGAGGATTATAAGAAGGACTTCAATGGGAATTTGGAAAATACACCAGGTAGATACTTAGTGGCCCAAGTAGATCAATTTTCTTACTGGCTAAAGTTCCAAAAGAGGAAATCGAATTAGAGGATAAGTTGTAGGTGATAGGGAGAGGGTATGATTAATAGTTGAGAGTGCAGGAAATAACAGGAAGAGGCAGCATAAAAGAGGGACGCAGATCACCCATGCAGAGGCAGTGACGCAGGGACAACACAGTCACTGCGCAGAGGGTTACACAATGTGGCTAGCATCAAGGCATTAGGTCCTCTCAAGTGTGAGAACATCACTGTGGAGTGGAGAAATTTGTTTACAAACTTTCTCTCAGTGATTCTTTTTCTATTTTGTTATCCCTAGATTGTACATGCGATTTTGCCGAAGATTAATAAAAGAAACACTTATCTATTGCACCAATTTTCCCACATTGGATTTTTCCATGGACAATTTTCCAAAAACATTTGTGTTAATGTGTTATTATTGTGTTAGTATTTTCCCTACATTTATTTTCTTCAGTAATTAATTTGTGAAGACTGTAGTGTATGTATTTCGATATTTGCCATAGGCAAATGCAAATAATTTGTTTAAGTAAATTAACAAATAGAAGAAATATTATCAGTTGTTGCAGTAGGATTTCAAATTTCTAGATTCTCACAAGGTATCAGAGTGAAGGTAAAGCAAGAGAGCAGACTGGAAGAGCCAAACATTGAAGAGAAGGATGGAGATCGAAGTTCTGCATAGGCAACAGATCGAATCCCTAGATGGATTGCGCAGTCCAAGCCAAGAGGGAAAGATTCTAGAGGAAAATCTCTCTCTGAATGAGTTAACAAAGAGGTAAGATTTCCGTATCATGATTTGTCAGTGGCAGAGGGAGCTGCGCAGCAGCAAATTCAACACAGAGTAGTCTTCATGCAGGATTGCAGTTTTCTACAACAGTTGCTGGGGCAGAATAATGTCAGGATAAGGAGAATAGCACGAAACAACATGGATAGTCAAGATGTATTATCTTCCATATTGGGAGAATAATTCGCATGTTTGTAAAGTTTAGCATCAGTAGGTGTTTGGTATATTGATAGTGGGGCTTCAACTTAAATGGTCAGAGTACAAGAATACTTCTATAGTTATCAAGAAGAGCAGATGGACTTCCAGATCAATATGGGAAACAAAACGAAGTGTACTCCACTAGGGAGAGACACCATAACATTTTAGACGAAAGAAGGAATCGATATAAGAGCCACTAATGTACTGCATGTGCCGAGGTTAGGAATGAATCAGATTTCAGTGTCCCCATTACAAGAAAAGGGGTATGATGTATACTTCATTGGAAGGAAAGTGTATGTCAAACATCCCAACTGGAAGAAGAAGAGACAAATTGGAGCTCGAAGCAACAAATTGTATAGATTTCAGCTTGAATCTCCAATGGAACTGATAGGCAGTAATCATAATGGGGAAAAGGAACTAAATGAACTATGGCACATGCGAATGGGACACTTACACCATGGAGCATTGAGAATGCTCAGAGAGACTATTACAAGAGTTCTAGTTCTCAGTACTGAGCATGATGACGTATGCAAAGGATCCATACTAGGGAAATATGCTAAGTTAACTTTTACAGAAGTGACAACAGAGAAAAAGGCGTGGTGGGATTGATACATTCAGATATTTATGGCCCGATGTCCATGAAAGCTACTAGCGGTGGTGAGTACTTTGTCAACTTTATTGATGATAACTCTAGAAAAACCTGGATCTATTTCTTAAATACCAAGGATGAGGTCTATGATCGATTTAGAGATTTTAAGTCTCTCGTAGAAAAAGTGACAGGGAAAAAGATAAAGGTATTGTGCTCAAATAATGGTGGCGAATATACATATAAAAGCTTCATATATTTCTGCGAAAAGAAGGGCATCAAAAGAGAGTGGAAAACTCCATATAATCCACAGCAGAATGGAGTACTGGAGTGGAAGAATAGAACAATTATCGAGGTAGAAAAGACTATGTTATATGACAAAGACTTGCCTAGATTCTTATGGACAGAGGCATGCAACACAACGGTGTATATCTAGAATAGAACTCCTCATAGAGAACTAGGGAAGAAAACGCCTGAAGGAGTCTTCACAGGGAAAAAACTGGAGGTGAGTCATCTCAGGATTTTTGGAAGTGTGGCATATTGTCACATTCTAGACGAAAAGCGTAGTAAGTTGGATCAAATCGTAGTAAAGGGGTACCTCGTAGGGTATAGAAAGACCTCAAAGGCATACAAAATCTACATTCCAAGCAACAAGAAAATTGTAGTAAGATGAGATGTAAAGTTCATGGAAGATAGATATTTCAGAAAACATCGAGACATGCCAGCAGAAGATCAGTCAACAGATGTTCCATTAGTCCAAGAATAACAGGGGTAGTAGGAAGGACAAGCAGGAGGACAGATATCAAGATCAAGTACTATAACCAGCACCGGTATTTCCTTAGCAGTAGGAGATCCAGGAAGTTATCAGTAGATGGAACAACAAGAACATGAGGAGAATTAGATTGAGCCTCCCACCACCAGTGGTAGAAACAACAGGGAAGTACAACAAACACTGAGGAATGTAGAAGATTTTTCAGAGCTCCTAAAACCAACAAGAGCCAGCGTAGACAACCTAATAGGTACCAAGCCTTGGTAGCACGGGTTGAAGAACCCTCCCGTTTTCAAGAAGTCGTACAACACCAAGTTTGGGTGGATGCCATGGTAGAAGAGTATAATTCTATCATGACGAATGATGTTTGGGAAGTGGCACCTAAACTAGAGGACAGATCAGTTGTAGGATCAAGGTGGATCTACAAGATCAAGTATGTTGCAGATGGCAGTACAGAGAAGTAAAAGGCTAGTTCGTGGCAAAGGGGTATGCACAAAAGGAAGGAATAGACTATGATGAGACCTTTGCCCCAGTAGCTAGATATACCTCTATCGGATCTGTTATATCCCTAGCATCTCAAAAGGGATGGGAAATTCACCAGATGGGTGTCAAGGAAACATTCTTGAACGGGGTGATAGAAGAAGAGGTGTATATAGAATAACCCAAAGGCTTCAAAATTCATGGAAAGAGAACTCATTTATGCAGGTTAAATAAATATATGTATGGGCTCAAGCAGGCACCTAGAGCATGGTATGGTTGAATTGATAGTTACTTGCAACAGTTGGGATTCATCAAGAGTGATGTTGATCCCAATCTCTACTATCTAATGGTGGAGAATGAGCCACTTTTTCTGGTATTATATGTGGATGACTTATTTCTAACAGGGTCATCTAGGCTCATAAAGTACTGCAAGAATAATCTTGAAGCATAATTCAACATGAAGGATATGGGGTTAATGCATTATTTTCTAGGGTTGGAAGTTTGGCAGAAGAATGGGAAGATCTTCCTTGGGCAAGGAAGATACACTACTGAGATTTTGAAGAGATTCTGAATGCAGGATTTTTGATCCATGGCTATGCCTATGATCACCAACTGGAAGAAAATAGATGCATAGGGAGACAAGGAAGTGGACCCCACCTTGTATAGACAACTCATTTGGTCGCTCATGTATCTAGTCAACACTAGGCCAGACATTTTCTTCGCTTTCAACACCCTTATTTAGTTCATGGTGGAACCAAAAAGGGTGCATTAGGTAACAGCTAGGCACATTCTTAGATATGTGCATGGAATATAGTCAGATATGGGTTGAAATACACCCAAGGAGATGATGTTAGATTGAACAAATTCACAAATGCAGATTGGGCAAGTAGTTCAGTAGACCAGAAAAGTACCTCCCAGTATTGCTTCAGCATTAGATCAAGAATAATCTCTTGGTGTAGCAAGAAGTAGAAGTTAGTAGCTCTGAGCTCAGTAGAAGTAGGATATATGGCGGCTAGCACAACTACGTGCGAAGCTATATGGATTAGAAAACTGCTTGTGAGTTTGTTCAAGAAGAGGATGGAAGCAAGTAGTGTTTTCTGTGATAATCAGAGTTATATCAAACTCTCTGAGAATCTAGTATTTCATGATCGGTCGACACACATTGATATCATATGTCACTTTATTAGAGACTATGTTCAACGTGGGGCAGTACAACTATAGTATGTCCCCACAGGAGATCAGGTAGCAGATGTGCTCACAAAGGCTCTAGGAAGAGCTATGTTCATCTAATTCAAAGAGCAAATGGGTATGGTAGAGAACCCATTTCAATAATAGAAACATATGGTTTCTCAGTTGCAGCGGCAACAGATGGGAGGGAGTTGCAGTAGTTGGCAATAATATGTCAGGACATCAACAGCACATATGCAAATTTTGTGTAGTAGTTTATAGGAAGTGATGTTAGACATCAACAATGCAGAGGGAGAAGTTACAGAGTCAAGGTGATGCTTCAACATGTTACATTACTAGAGCACATTCCTCTCTAAGAGGGAGTGTTGACTTCTGGTAGCATCAGATGTGCCCTAAGAATCAAAATTTGCAGGGAGGCTAGCACACATGTATTCCAAAATACCCAAAAATCATTTTGGGAAATTCCACCGGAGACAGTTTTATTAAAATAATTAATTATTTTTAATGTATGCCTAAGTCTAAACTTAGGAAATTAAAATAATTAAAGGGTAATAATTAAACTGGGAGTGAAACTGCTCGAAGAAGATGAGAATCAAGTCAAAATGATCTGAGCCATTGATTAGAGTATAATCTGGGCCATTGATTGATCAACGAGAGGATTATAAGAAGGACTTCGATGGGCATTTGGAAAATAGATCAGGCAAACACTTAGTGGACCAAGTAGATTGATTTTATCACTGGCTAAATTTTGGCAAGAGGAAATCAAATTAGAGGGTGAGTTGCAGGTGAGAGGGAGAGGGTATCAATAATAGTCGAGAGTGCAAGAAACGCCAAGAAGAGGCAGTGTAGAAGAGGGACGCATATCACCCATGCAGAGGCAGTGACACTGCGGTCACTGCACAAAGGGTGGCACACTGTGGCTAGCATGAGGGAAACAAGTCCTCTCAAGTGTCAGAACATCACTGTGGAGTGGAGAAATTTGTTCGTAAAATTTCTCTCAGTGATTCTTTTTCTATTCTACTATCCATAGATTGTACATGATATTTTCCTGAAGATTAATAAAAGAAACCCTCATCTGTTGCACTGATTTTTCCACATTGGGTTTTTTACAGGGATAATTTTCCAAAAAAATTGTGTTAATGTGTTATTATTGTGCTAGTATTTTCCTTACATTTATTTTCCACAGTGATTAATTTGTGAAGACTACAATGTATGTATTTCGATATTTTGAGTTGACAACTACAAACAATTTGTTTTAGTAAATTAACAAATAGAAGAAATATTATCAGTTACTGCAGTAGGATTTGGAATTTCCATATTCTCACAATGTCATCCCCGAGGGAAAACGTTTTGGAGGAAAATAAGAAAACTGTTTTTTTAGTTAAAATGAACACACTTTTTTCATGTATTTTCATTTTTTTTTTAATGTGGATCTACTTAGAAGTATGCATGGGTACTCGTTGTATGTGGAATTTCATTCTATGTCCAATGGGTATCCACTATTGAAATTTGAGTGAACCTACAAGGAGAAAAGCCAAAAATACACTAAAAAATGCTAGTTTCCTTTATTTTTCTTTAAAAATTCCCAAGCCTTATTTTTTTCTTTCGTGTGGTTCATTGTGGTGTTTAGGTGAACCAATTATCTTTCATGTAGAAAGTACTCCCAAGGAGTGAGAATTTCATTCTTGGTGGGAGTGGAACCCAGGTGTGGAGGATAAGAGTGACTCCTCCCTACCACCCGAGCTACATCCACTTGACAAACCTAAATCTTATTTTTTCCCTAGGAGGCCCATTTTAGACCTAAAATTTTTCCTAATGATACTGCAACATGGACAAACAAAAGAGAATGCTATAATTGTAGACCAAAAACCAACAAATCATAGCAACTAGTGGTCAGAACCTCTAGGCATCTATGTCAGTTGGTCACCATCCTCATCCAAGGAAAATAAAATGTTGGTTGATGTCCTAGCTAAAATGGTAAGCTTGCGATCTATACTTTTAATTTTTTCCTCCAGCTTTGCCAATATGATTGAATTATCTTATTGAGTGTGTACATGTTGATTAGTGAGTACTTGTCCCATAAAAAATTTGGCATGCCAGTAAACATTAACCACTTGCATATACTAGGAAAATAAAGACCAAGTAAAGTCCCTATATCAAGGAACTAGTCATGAGTAGCAGAATCGACATGGGGGTTAGGAATAAAGTGTCAGTCATGGAGCACTTTGATTTTCTCTCATTAAATTTCTTGCCATACTTGTTCAGGAATGATTTTCTAATATTGAGCCTTGGAATCACAAGCTTGGGCTTGAGCGTAGAGCTAGGAGGTAGAAGAAATGTGGCGATCCATATGGATAGATATAGAGGAGTTCCCTTACCCGCCCCCTCTACATCCAGTATCTGGTTTTCCATTAGGCATGGTTGTGTGAAGAAAAAACGTCAAGATAGGAGTATAATGTAAAATAGCACAAGAGTCATGGGTGGCACAAAGGGATGACCAGGAAGGAGAGGGGATGAGATAGGTTTGGGATAGCTTGGAGGAGGTGGCCAAATAGTTTGTAGTAGGGTGATGTGGAAATGCTAAAAGGGGAGAATAACTAGCAACCAAAGTGGAAAGAAAACCTAAGGTGGAAAGGGAGAGACATATGATACAATGAAAAAAATAGAGAGCACAAGAGGAGGGTATGCCTTGAATGGTGGTGAAGGTTAATAGAAAAAGGCAAGGCCCTAGAGATGGATCCTTGCCTCAAACACCAAAAATGATATATGAACCTAAAAATCAACAAACCCACAATTGAGTAAACCTTTGTGAAAATAGATATATCAATAACAGATATGAATCGAGAGACTTGTTACCACATATGGAGAGACATCCATGGAGAGGTCAAGTCTAAGTGTTCTAATGGAGACTAGCAAGGAGAAGCTAGTATATATAAGCGCAAATTTTGCAATTCTCAACAATTATCCTTGAGCATAGTGCATGCTTTGGACATTGGAGTATTAACAATGCCAAGGATTTAAGCATTGATAGGGAAATAAATTGGAGGCCAAAAGTAGTAATTGCACTTGTTTGAGAGACACCTATAATGTTAGAGGGGTTGAATTTTGCATGAATCTTGAGAGCCATATAGTAGATTAGTAGAAGGTCCCATGGTGGGTGTTCCATGCACATAATGATAACACAAATCCAGAGCCATTGCCATACCAATTATGGTCTGAGCATGGAGAGAAGCCATTGTGAGTGCCAACCAAGATCTTATGTACTCCCATATGCCTCCCATAGAGCTTGAGTGATGTTTCCCTTGGTTCCATATTCATGTCATTAATAATGATTTGTTTGGGGCACATGCAATATGCCAAATAGAGTTGGAACGATACCCCCATTTCATTTGAGCTATTGTCATGTCAAGGTGGGGATGGGAGGGAATGCCTGCTCCTAAACACCCTCATTAGGGATTTATACTTTAGAATACTATTATCATTTTCTTATCTCATAATTATTTTAATTTTATTTCAACTACTACCTTTTAAAACGTCATTTGACTTTATATTCCATTTTCATTTATTTTATTTGACCTATTTAATAATGTAACTTCTACCATATTTTAATTTTCTCAATTTTTTTTCAATGACCGACTTTTGAATACATTTAGCTTTACAATATAATTTTAGTTTATTTTATTTAATCTATTTTATAATTTAGCTTTTATCGTATTTCAAATTTCTCCATGCTATATGAAGGATTTTCTCTCCATTATTTTATTGTTAATTTAATTTTATTAGTTTTATTTATTACTAAACCTTTCTATCTTTAAAATTTTTCTTATTATTATTTTTGAGATTATGTATATTTGTGTATAATTGAGTTGCAAATAAGAAATACAATATTATTTTCATTTTTACTGGCATATTATTAGAGAAATCAAACCAGTAACATAGGAAACTATCTAGTGTCTATACTATTGGGATATGATAAATCTAGTCTTCAATGCTAGCCAAAAGCTTAATGATATCTAGAAAACTATGAGAATTCTAAGACTTTACTTTCCTATTATAAGCATTATTGTTTCCACTGAAACAAAACAAAAAAACGAAATTCCAAATATTCATTCTATTTGAGGGTGATTCTACCTAGATGGTGGCCATAGCTACTACTTCTTCATCAAAATTGATGAATTCCATGTATGCTACTTGTTTTTCCAATAGAGTGACCTTGTCATCCAAGTTCCTAATTTTGTATCTATGTTTCATCTGTACTCAAGAGAATTTCTTATTGTGTATCTATCTTTCAATAAGAACTATTCAGATGATGACATTCAATTTCCAATATAGATTGATTGTTTGGACATATCTTGTTTGTTGAGTCTATGTATTTCTTATTTTATGGATCCAACTTCCCACTTTTGCATGTATCTCTTCATTAGAGATGAATTCATGGTCAAACATTTCCTCCTCTTCTATTTGATTGATATTTTGTTGCACTTCAAAGTGGGTGTTGACAACATACCTTGTTGTCAAGCTCTCATTTGTTGATTAGGCTTAAGGAGCATAGGGTGGCTGATTCGATTGAAAACCTATCACTCCTAGAGGAAGAGTGGATATGCAACATTAAGTAACAAAAAATAGGATGAATAATCCAAAGAAAGAGGAGCACCACAATCATTCCTTGTAGAACCTGAATGAGAACGCACAAGAAGGCAAGGGGATTGAGGGGTGCCAAGGAGACCTAAGAAAGAGAAGAGAAGAATCCTCCTTAACCACACTAAAAAATACCATTTATATTGTGCATTTCCGAGATAAGGAATTAGAATGTATCCTCCAAGACCACTAGAGACCAATGAAGCTAATAGGGTATCCCCTAAAAGAAACCTTGATGTGCTTTCCCTTGTCTCTAAAGAGAAAAACAAAATCCAACAAATCAACAGAAGTAGAGAGTGCCAAAAAAAAGTGGGGAAAAAATAACCAAACTAACAACGATTGCAACCTTCAAACACCAAAGGAAAAATGAGTGGAAAGGACAAGGGCACAACTTAATTATAATGAATTTCCAAGGAAAAGAGGTATGCCAAGGAAGCACTATTGGGAAATCTCCCTCCCAGATAGAGAAAGCTCTATCATGCTCAACTTTCCAACATCTTCCTAATTTCAATCTAAATTTGAAATAATACAGGATAAACACTCTTATTATGCTGGCTAAACTATCACCTAGCTAAATGTAGGATGTTGTAGGGGAAGTATACCCAAAATGAGGTGAATTTCCAGTATCGTTCCTACCCTTTCTTATCACTTCCCACTTATGACTCCACCTTCCCTTCCATCATTGATATGGCGTCGCTAGAAATACCAACACTATGTATTAAGCATAGGGGATACCACTAAATTGCTTAACTAGACTCCATTCATCTAAGAACCATCGTCAAAGAAACTACATGAACCATTTATCCTTTGGAATTCCAAGTGCGCAAGGTGTTATTTCCCCAAACACTTTTCCCTACTATTTAATGAGATATGACATTGTCATTTAGCACCCCTCATGGGAATTTTTCTTATTTTGTAATTATTTCAATCCTATTTTAACGTTAATTTATAACAATTATCTTTTAATTTCATTTATTTTCTAACATATTTTTTTTTGTAAAGTAAATTTCAATTACCATATTTCAAGAGAGAGACCAAAATAAAGTTATGTATGTATTGTTCTGCAGCTCGAGAAACCGAACTAGAGAAAGAACTAAAGTTTTAACAATATCCAAAAAAAGAGTTTACTTAGGCACATCAACATGAAAAAAAAAGCCAAAATTGAAGTGTTTTTCCTTTAGGGTCATAACCATACTTAACTAACAAAACTATAAAAAGACAATTCATAAACATAAATGACATAGAGACTGTCCATTGGACTTATTAAAGTTGGAGACCTCCACTAGAATAGGCTCCTAGGTGAGCCTCCACATAGTCGAGCCTACAATCCATAGAGCTCATTATGAAATGCATCTCATATAACATTAATAAATTTTCTTCTTTTTCCTCATTCTTGTTAAGAAAAACTCTACCCAACAAGAGCTTCAAGTAGCAATAGATGCCCACCGTGTACATATACTGGTTGTAGCACCCCTGGGTGTGGTCCATATTTGATACCCAATTGACAACTTTAGTTAAAACCTATGTATCTATTAGACATATTTTCTTCACAATTTTTGTTTCCACCTCCTCTATTTCTTCCTTAATCAACTAAGGAGTATGCTCTTTGTATTGATGAGCAAAACTCTTAGAGCTTTTTTGGGAATGTAGCCTCCTTTTCTTCTTTTGCATGCCATGCCTTGTCCACTACATGCTTGTTGTCAAGGCATGGTGGACAAGTACCAACAAACACCCTATAAATTACTACTCAGATGGAGCATGCCCAAGGAACTAGTAAAGGCTGGAAATCTGTTAAGATGTGGAAACGTTAATAAAGGGAAGGAATTGGGATCCTAATGAGAAGCCAATTGACAAGGAAGAGGATAAGCATCGACAAAGAGGAAGGGAGACATGGGAAAAAAGGTAAGAAAGGTGAAACTAAATGAGAAAAACTTGGAACTAGAGCCTAGCCTCTATAACTAGTAGAGTTGAGGCTCAATAAAGGAAAGAAGAAATTGCGGACATGAGAGCCAAGAGAGCTATAATGAAAAAAGGCATAAATCAAGAGTTATAAATAGAATGCTCAAGAGGTTACCAAAATAGGAGGAAATTGTAATGAGGTGAAAAAAGCCATCATGTAACATAATTTGGCCTCCAAATCACACTTATGCAAATTATGAAGTCATCCCTAGTGTTGAGCATTTGCACCACGCACTGTGAATATTCACCTTGGAATTAAAGGACAATGACTCTTGGAGAGATGGAATAGGAGTGAAGTGAACGATAGTAGAGGACAAACTAGCATTTGGGATAGAGATATGAGGAAATGACCCTTTAAATCTCTCATTAATTTAGTACTAGAGCTCCCCTCGCCCATAATTAGATAATGTTAACTTCCATATAAAGCCATGCAATTGTGAATGCCGACTTGATTATCAAGGGGAATATGCATTGCAATGTTCTCGCCCTTAAATGCTTGGTGGCACATTGACAACACAACCCCACCTATCTCCCATCAAACACTCTATCCTAAAATTTGTTTTCTAATAATTATATTTTATATTTTTTCTTGTTCAAATTTTATAATATTTTTTATATTATTATCAATTATTAGTAATATTGAATAAAGTATTGACTATAAATTTTACTTCCAAAAAAAATTGAACACAATACTATTTAAGATATTTTAATTTCATAAATACATATATTTATAAAATCTTTGAAGTGTTTGTTGAGGTATATGTCAAAATAAACTTGATAAAATTTGTTTGTTATGTTGACATGGCCAAATATGCTTAAGTTTTGAATTTTACATTCATCATTTCATTTCAAAAGTAAATATGAATTCAAACTTAACACCTCAATAATGTTCACTTAACAATTATTAATGAAAATATAAACATGTACTATATTGGTGTCTTTTTATAGTTTATTTGGAGTGTTTTTGGATATGTTTTCCATTCTAATTACCTAGAATCCAACAAAAATTTCTTAGAATCACAAGTTTTAGTTGTAAACTCTCCATAATCTCAGTTCCCTAAAGGTTTTTTAGAGTACTTAATCCAAATATGCAGTCAAAAATTCATTTTAAACAACAAAAATTAAGATTTGGGCAAAAACATTTTCCTCAGTTTCAAGCCAAAAACTCTAAAATTTAACATGTGTAGACAACACCTATATAAAGTTGTAATGGTTATAAATATTATATAAAAATAAAGTAAAATATTACATAAAAATGAATGTAAAGCCAATTATTTGTAAATATGATTTTCTAATTAAACTATTACATTACGAAAATTTGTAGGATATTTACAGAATGGTTAAAAGTTAACTTATAAAATTGATGTGGAGTTGTAGTAATGTGTAAGTGTGTGAGCTATTAAAATTAAATTTTTATTGATAGACACAGTTTAATTAAAAAATGAAATGATTTTTTTGTTAAAATTTGATGATACAATTTTGGGCAAAATTGTTATTTCTTGTTATTTAAAATGTGTTTTTAAATGCATAAATAGATTCAGTGTCCTAAAAAATATTTGGAGTACTCGAACTCTATCAATTAGAAAATTTAAACTTATGATTCTTAAAATAATTGTTGGATTTCTAAATACCCATATTATTGGTACAAATCAACCAATAATGTTATGTGCAAGATTTTGACAATATATAAACATCATATGAGAATCAAAGTCAATATCAACTATTTGTAAATACAAGCCCTTGAGCAAACTAATGTACTATGAAATTTTGTAGAGTACATATGTTATTGGTAGAAATTGAACAAATAAATTTATGTGGATTTGTGAGGATGCATGAGTATGGGTATTAAACTTAAAACAAGCCCTTTGTTGATATAAGTCCTTAACTAAAATGTAATATATGACAAATTACCTAAAATGTTTATAGAAATGTAACCCATAGAAAATTGTATCTAAAGTTGTAGTAACGTGTGAGCACCATATAGAAATCACACTCAAAATCAACTAATGACATGTGAATATGGATCTTTAACTAAAATATTAAATCATAACATTTAGCTAACTACCTCTAAAATACTAAATCAAGACATTTAGCCAACTACCTATGTTATCGATAGATAATCAATAATATTTTATCTGATGTTATTATGATACACAACCACTAATAAAATTAAACTAAAACTAATTCCATTATCAAATTGATATCAAATAAAAATATTTGAGAAAATATTGATGTTGTATCTATACTAATGCATAGACATCTTAAAAAGGTTGAACTCAAAAAATGACTTCCTCTGAAAAAATATATTGATGTTGTATCTATACTAATGCAGAAACATTTTAAAAAGATTGAACTCAAATTTGAGATATTTAAGTAATAAATTGGGCAAGGCACTTTATAAAATTATACAATTACTTGCATGCCGTTTCCTAGTATCTCTTTAAATTAATATGATAGAAAAATTAATATTAAAAAAATATTAGAAAATGATATGTGTAATGATTACTTATATTTTTGTAAATGTAATGTGTGCTTATTTTTATTGTTTAATTGTGTTTTGAGTATTTAAAAATTTTGGGAAAAAGTTTTTATAAATTTTGAATACTATTAAAAATAGTATTATATTTAAATTTGAAGAAATTAAAAATTAAAAAAAAAAAAATCTTAAAAAGATTGAACTCAAATTTGAGATATTTAAGTAATAAATTGGGCAAGGCACTTTATAAAATTATACAATTACTTGCCTGTCGTTTCCTAGTATCTTTTTAAATTAATATTATAGAAAAAATAATATTAAAGAAATATTAGAAAATGATACGTGTAATGTTTACCTATATTTTTGTAAATGTAATGTGTGCTTATTTTTATTGTTTAATTGTGTTTTGAGTATTTAAAAATTTTGGGAAAAAGTTTTTATAAATTATGAATACTATTAAAAATAGTATTATATTTAAATCGGAAGAAATTAAAAATTAAAAAAGAAAAATTGAATATATTTTCCTAAAATATAGTGACTCACAAATATATTTTTAAAACAAAAAATGATTGATAATGAAAAATCCATTAAAATTGGTATATCTAACCCTGTACTGCCATCCGGATATTGTGCTGGAAGATGAGCTCTGAACGGACTGAGCGACTAGGGTTTTGCAGGAAGCCGTGACGGCGCAGACAGCGCTGCTCTAGTTCTGCACTCAACCTATCCGTATCCACTGGCGTGTAGCAGAACAGCACGGCATTAGACAGGCGCTATGGAATATCCTCAGGGGGGGCGTCAGAGCCCTCCCCAAAGCAGAACGACCCGGAACAGGCATTCCGTTTTGGATCGATCGATAGAGAGATCCTGAACAAAGGGAAAAGACAACAGCAAGATCACAAGAAAACAGAAGGACGACAAGACCATGACAGCGGCAATCAGGAAAAGGGAAAAAACCCGGAGGAAGCACCAAAAGTATCCTCTACAACCTGTAAGCCAGTAGCCACAGAAAGGCCAAGAATAGAGCTACCTGGGCACAAAATAGATGCTCGAATCGAGTTCATGAGAGATCACGCCATCATTGGGAAGTTTATAGGGTTCTGGCCGACGGAAAGAGCTTTATATGGGTGGATCGCAGCAAAATGGAAGCCAAAAGGAGATGTTACTCTGCAGTTAGGGCCGAAGGGCTTCTTTACAGTTATTTTTTACTGTATTGAGGACAAACTCAGGGTACTGGGAACAGGGCCTCACTTTTTCAACGCAGCAGGCCTGTACATGAGAGATTGGATACCAAGATTCAACCCGGACAAGGAAGACCTCACCTGGGCGCCAGTTTGGATCAGAATGTATGGACTTCCAGATGAATATTGGGACGAGGACGTTCTCAGGAACATTGGAAATGGACTAGGGGAATACATTAGAACTGCAGAAGAAACAAAAATGCGCAGATTCATTTCCTATGCTCGCATTTGCGTATTCATGCGACTGAATGAAGCACTTCCAGAATCTGTAAGTCTCTCCCACCGGGACGAAGAGTGGATCCAACCCTTGGACTATGAGCATGTTCCCTTCCGCTGCAGGAGATGTCATGCTCTAGGTCATCTCTTCCGTGACTGTCCCTTGAATGCCAAAGTTACTTCACCTAACCCTTCAGCCTCTGCTGCCCAAGATGGCTTTACTAAAGCCCCCAGCCGAAGACGCGCGCACAGGAAACCCTCAAATGGGCAAAAGCCCCTGCAAAACAGCTCTAGTGGCCCTGCATCTAAGAATAGTTTCGAAATCCTGGCTCAATCCTCTGAGGATCTTCCCCCGCTCTTTGAAGCTAACCCTTCCCATCCCTCTTCTTCCGCCCCCCCTCCTCCTTCATCCTCTTCACCCAAACGCCATTCCCCATTCCGCTTCCATGATCTCCCCTCCGGGGATAAGAAGGACTATGTAGAGAACGACAAGGAAATGGAAATTGACGGAAAGTTAGATCCTCCTTCTAGCGCAAAATCGATTGAGGACGAAGGCAATCAGGTGCAACAGATGGAAGAGGAACCGGAAAGCATAGACCTGCATGGCCTAGACATACTAGAACTGGAACTAGCATGCAAAACGAAAGCGTATGACAGCATATCTGAAGCCCAACTTAGCAAGTTGGAGGTGGTTATCTCAAGAGCTTACCAGCAGCAGCAACTCGGGATTCAACCAGGAAGCCAGTGGGATGGAAGCCAACCCCCAAAGGAGACCAAAAAGAGGGGGCGAAAAACAGATCTATAGAGAACGATCGAGGTCGAGAAACTCCTGGTAGACTCAGGCAGGTATGCGAAATTGACAAAGTACTACAAACCCTCTGCAAAATGTTGAACCATGAAGCTGGTCTCATGGAACTTAAGAGGGCTCAATAGCCCAGGTAAACTTAGAATGTTAAAAAACATGATTAAAGCGGAAAAGCCGCAAATTTGCTTACTCCAGGAAACCAAATGTAATGGAACCACATTAGGCAGCATCCTCACAAAAGCTTGGCCAGGATGCCGCTCAGTAGCAGTAGATGCATCAGGAGCGTCAGGAGGGTTGGCCATTGCATGGAATACTCAAGCAATAGATCTCTCAGAGTTCCATGCCTCTCATCACCTCATACAGGCAGCCTTCCACATTTTGGGCACGAATGTTCATGGTAATCTCTCAAATGTATACTTCCCGCAGGATACAGGAAGCAAAATAGCACTTCTAGACACCATCGAGGCACTGAATAACAACAGAAGGCACCCTCTCTGGATCATTGGAGGGGATTTTAACATGATCACTAAGCTAGAAGAGAAGACTGGGGGGAGAAACAGATTGGAACAAGAAAACATCCATTTCAAGGACTTCATTCAAAACGCCTCCCTTATAGACATGCCTTTCTGCAATGGTACATTCACGTGGAGTAATCACAGAGCCGGCAAATACCAAATCGCATCCAAGCTCGATCGCTTCCTCATCTCAGATAATGCGATTCATCTTGGAGGGGACATCACAGCCGCTATTCTCCCGCATACCGGTTCGGACCACTGGCCGATAGCTCTCCAATGGCAACGACCCGGAAACCAGACTCGGAGACCCTTCCGTTTCGAAGGTTTCTGGCTCTCGCACCCTGAGTTCAAGGACTTTGTTAAAACCACTTGGACCTCCTTCACCCCTCCAGAAGGGTGTAAGATGTACAAATTCCAACAGAAGCTTCGGTTCCTAAAAAATCACCTAAAGCGATGGAACAGAGAAACCTTTGGAGATATATTCAAAGCGCAGCAAGACCTCAATCGGGAACTAACGGATCTCCATCAAAAAATTATCACAGAGGGACACACAGAAGGGACACTGGAACAGGAAAGGCGTATCCACAGGCAGATTGAGGAAAGGCAGAAGCAGGAGGAAGTTTACTGGAAACAAAAGTCCAGAATAAGATGGTTGAAGGAAGGCGAACGCAACACCAAATTCTTCCACAGAACCACCATTCAAAGAAGAATGCACAACAACATTCCGTTTATCCAGAAGCCAGGAGGAGAGAGAGTAGAAACGCATGAGGAAATCGAGGAAGAATTTCGCAATCACTTCAACCAGATCCTTCAAGAGCCGGAAGGAGATAGAAGACAAGCAATTGAAAAAATCACTAACAATGTGCCTAGAATCATCACGGAGGAACACAATGAGCTTCTCCTCCGCCCGATTCAGCCTCAGGAGGTGGATGAGGCAATGTCCCAGCTCAAGGATGGAAAGGCTCCCGGACCAGACGGATTCACCACTACGTTCTTTCATACCTTTTGGGAGATGATAAAACAGGAAGTATGGCAAATTGTTGAAGAATCGAGAGCTCTCCACTGGATGTTACCTTCTCTCAACACCACCTTCATAGCCCTCATACCCAAAGAGGAGGACTCAATCAAGCCCGACAAATTCAGGCCGATTGCACTCTGCAATGTAATCTACAAGGTCATTTCTAAAGTTGTGGCTAACCGGCTGAAGCCCCTGCTGCCGCTGCTCATATCCCAGGAACAGTCAGGTTACGTGGAAGGCAGACAAATCTTGGATGGCATTCTCCTTACGCACGAGATCATTCACTCCCTCAAACAATCAAAGCAGGCAGGTATGATTCTTAAGCTTGATCTTTTGAAAGCTTTTGATAAACTCAGCTGGAACTTCATTCAGCAAATGCTAAAAGCTTTTGGTTTTAATACTATGTGGATCCGCTGGATAATGAGCTTAATAAGTTCAACTCAATTCTCCATCCTTGTTAATGGAATCCCTTCTCGGCCCTTTAAACCATCAAGAGGAATTAGGCAAGGGGATCCCCTATCCCCTTTCCTATTTGTTCTCATGGCAGAAGGGCTTGGCCGTCACATCAAACAAGCTCTCCAATCCCACCAGCTCAAAGGTCTTTCAGTTCACAACACCCCTGCCACCTCTCATCAGCAGTTTGTTGATGATACTATGCTTTTTGGATATCCCTCATCCCAGGAAGCCGCTTGCCTCAAATCCTTGCTCAATGACTTTGCTGATGCATCTGGCACTGATGTAAATTGTACCAAATCGCAGATTTTTTTCTTTCACACGCCCCCTCAGGTTAAATCTGCTGTCACCCGAATTCTTGGCTTCCCCTCAGCGTCTCTTCCCTCAAAATACCTTGGTGCCCCTCTCACCGCCTCTGCTATTAAGCATTCCTCATGGCGTTCCCTCATTGAGAAGCTTGAATCTCGTCTCAACCTTTGGACGCACAGATCTCTCAACCTGGCCAGCCGGGTTGTGCTCATTAAGTCAGTTCTCCAGGCAATGCCATTGTACCTTTTCTCAGTCCTTGCAGCACCCAAATGGGTCTTAAAAAGAATCAGGAAGCTCCAGCGCAGTTTTCTATGGGGCGGATCAGCTACAAATAGGAAATGGGCGCTAGTCAAATGGTCTGCAGTATGTCTACCAAAAGAAAAAGGAGGCATAGGGCTAAGAGATCCGGAGCATAGTAATTCCATTATGAGTGCCAAAATATGGTGGCACTGGATCACTAATCCAGAAAAGCCCTGGGCAAGAATCTGGACGGCCAAATATGCCAACAACCGTCCCCAGGAGGAGCTCATCCGGTTCACCCCCAAGGAAAAAGGCTCACTAATTTGGAATGCGGCCAAACAACATTTCCAGTTAATACAACAACACAGTTTTTGGGAGGTCAGGAATGGAAAAACGGCGAGATTTTGGACAGACGCATGGAACCAAATGCCAAAGCTGACCCACATTCTGCATTCACCGCTGGATCATGTAAGGCAGGAGCAGCAGCAAGGAAAAATTCATCACTACTGGACGCAGGAGTCGGAGCACGGATTCAGGAATTGGATACAGGGAAATCAGTTAATTAACCTCACAAATCTACAGGATACAGGGGAATTGGAGAGGGAGCTTGGAAAAAGGAGAATCAGACATGATGAAGGCAACGATATCCTAAGATGGGGATACCGCCCAAAAGGTAACTTCTCAACTTCAGAGGCCTACAAGATAGTCTGCAACCATAATATCCCATCAGACCCAATCTGGAGTATAATATGGGATCCTAACTCATGGCCCAAAGTCTCATATTTCCTGTGGTTGGTGAGTCACAAAAGAATTCTCACCTGGGACAAACTAAGAAGGAGAAATTTCCATGGACCATCTATATGTCCTAACTGCCATCAAAATGAAGAAACGCTCCAACACCTTTTGGACTCCTGCCCCCTAGCCAATCATCTGTGGGAAAAGGCTAGTTTCAGATGTCAAAAAAGGTGCAGAACAATGAATGACATAACTGACTCCCTAAGACACTGGCCGCAGCATCCTTATAAGAGCGAGCTCCTCAATTGCCTATGGAAACTGCTACCAGGTCTCATCCTATGGGGTATATGGAAGGAAAGGAATAAGAGGATATTTAAAAATCAGAGCTCTAGGGTCGATGATATATGGACCAGAATATGTGGGAACCTCAATGAAACGCTGGCTCTCCACTCCTGGACACAGGAAGATCTTCCATCACTAGACATCGAGAAAGGCATTCTAAGCAATTGGCATTTATCTCTACCACAGACCCCCCACAAAAGCAGTACTTCCACAAGCAGCAGCACCATTGAAGGCACTTGGAAGGCCCCCCCCAAGAACTCTTACAAGCTCAACTTTGATGGGGCCTCCAAAGGTAACCCGGGAAAGGCAGGCTTTGGAGGCATCATTAGGAATCAAGCAGGCACACCCTTACAGTTATACTTCGGATCTTTGGGATGGGACACCAACAACTCGGCGGAGATCGAAGGTTTATGGCAAGGAATTCTTCTCGCTAGGAACCTCAATCTTCAGCCCCTGATCGTGGAAGGAGACTCCCAGATTCTCATAAACATGGCCAGGAGACTTCAGAATGGCTCTCAAGCGGAAAAAATCACAAACAGCTGGAGACTTGCAGCCAGACTAGAAGCCATTGAACAAGCTCTTCGCAGCAACAGGGCCATCACCTTCACTCATACAAAAAGAGAAGGTAACAAGGTTGCTGACCTTGTAGCTAACATAGGTGCAGATAATGATCACAATCTTCTCACAGGCACCACGGCCATCATATCAGATATTGCAAAGGCTCAGGAATTAGACAAGCTAATCCAAAGTGAGGCTGCTTCCCCGGATGCGGGTGACACGATCGCGGAGACTGGAACGCCACCTGGTCACCATGGGCGGCACCAAGTATAAGATGGGCATTTACTGCAATCCGCCGTCAGGGATTGCAAGCGTGGGTGCTGTTGAGAGAAGAGACGGCAATTTATTGCCTTGTCCGGGCTTCAGCTACGGTTTCTGTGTGCAGTTATGGCATACGAGGTTCGAGACGACGCAGAGGAGCATAAGTATGATGAGGGTAAGGAATGTTATGCATTAGATCGAACTCAGTTTATGGAATCGGGATTATGGTCGTCAGCCCTCAGAGATTCGGTTCAAGGCGCCCCCTTGGCATTTGAAGGTGGTATCAGGTCTGCAAGGGTGGGCGACAGGCGTGTCTCGCCATCCCTCTCCTTTCTCCCTACTCTGTTTTGCTCTCCGGTTTTCAACGCCATCATGGTCAAGCTCCGACAGCGCCTCATCAGCCGTCGAGGCTCTGGTAGAGGCGGATCCTCACGCCCCTCCGTCGCTGATGCCTCCTCTCGCTGCTGCCGCTGTTTATGTCACCGAGTTGCAGAAGCTAATCCTTTACAGTCGAGCCAGTTCATGGAGTCTGGCAATCCTGATGCGGGCTCTAATCCTCTTCCTGCGTTTGGAACCGCGGTCTTCTCCTTTAGCAACTCCCAGGCCAATTCTCGTATTAACGCCCATGTCTCGGTCCTTTTTCTGGAAGAACCGATGGAGGAAGTCGGGGAGCAGCCCCGCTCACAGCTTCATCAGCCTGAGAGCTCCAGGGCCGCTGAGGGACTGCCAGAAGACCGCCCAAAGCTAGACATCGACCCACCTACGACTTAGGAAGCGCCTTCGTCAGAGAAAGCCAAGGTCGATTGGGCCGCCCCCCCCCCCCGAAAGGTATGTGCTGGATATATAAAGAGGAGCCGGACGATTAGTCGTCCGCTCGCTCAGTCTCTTCCCTTCAATCGATGCTCTGGTTTTGCTATGAAACGCTACGTAAGCTACAATGGCATTCTATATGTTTTGAACGTCTCTGTTTTGTTTGAGAATTCTACTGTTCAATGTGTGTCCACGCCCCTGCGAGGGATTTTGATGAAGATTCTCCCTTTCTCTTCCATGCCCCTGAATGGGATGACTACTTTTGCCCTCACTGTTCCTCAATGGTTTAAAGCCCCTGCATGGGCAATCTATCTCAGTGGTAGCGCCCCTGCGTGGGTGTCTGGTCTCAAGGATGCTGCCCCTGCGCGGGTGAATTGTCTTCTTGATAGGGCCCCTGCGTGGGTAATCAGTCAAAGTGGTGTGGACCCTGTATGGGTGGTTTTTGAGCATTGTAAGTCCAGAATGCCATCCTCGGCCTCTGGCATATGACTTCATGGCTGTAACTGTTTTCCTTTTAATGTAAATAATAGCATAGCATAGTATTAACGAGAGAAAAAAAAAATCCATTAAAATCTAAATTCAAAATATTCAATAAATTTTTTTAATATTTTTATTCATCAAGACTATAATATTATAAATTTTAAAATAAATTAATTAATATGTCAATTTTAAAATAAATTGATTAATATGTCATTTTTAAAAGCTTGATAAATTAAATTTTAACTAAATAAATATTTTTGTATTCAGGTTTTGTGATCTATAATAAATTAAGTAAAGTTTTTCTGTATAAATTACATAAGAGAAATTTTTAGCCAACACGTTTCCAACCAACAAGTGTGGTGTGTTTCCAATCAACAAGTGTGGTTCACTATGAGAACCAACAAGTGTGGTGTCTTTCCAACCAACAAGTGTGGTTCACCATGAGGATCAGATGAAGAAGCAGACCATGTCAAAGACAAAACCAACAAGTGTGGTGTGTTTCCAACCAACAAGTGTGGTTCACCATGAGGACAAGATGAAGAAGTAGACCATGGCAAAGATGAAACCACCAAGTGTGGTGTGTTTCCAACCAACAAGTGTGGTTCACCATGAGTATGAGATGAAGAAGCGGACCATGGCAATGACTTAAATAGAGAGCAATGTAGAGACCAAAATTTTTGAACAATAATATTTAAATTATGATATTAATTTATTAATATATTAAAAACAAATATTATTAAATAAAGGCTATATTAAACCCCTAGTTTTTGAAAAATAATATTTAAATTATGATATTAGTTTATTAATTTATTAAAAACAAATATTAACAACGCCGTATAGCAGGCTATCGGTTAGTTTAATTATTGAACTTTGAAAGGTGAAAAAAACGTTGTTCATTACTTGTCCATTGTTGATGTTTAGCAGAGCAATTCCGCTATTACAGTAAAATAGTCGACATTTGTGTCACTTCAACCTCTTATTACTGAATGTATTTATAGGTCTTGATTGTACACGATCAAGTTTCAAATAAATAAAATTAAAATAATAATAATAATTTCGGTTATAATGTTAACTTTATACCATTATATTGTCAAATAACAAATAATACTCCTTATAATAATAAATAATAATAATAATTTCGGGTTATAATATTACTTTATACCGGACACCCTTTGGCTCCTTCTCAGGCAGAATCTTCAAGAAACTCTAGCCCTCAGTCAATGGCAAGACTCAGACATGCCAGTCTCCCCTCAGGAATGCCTCGTTCTTGCCAACTGGAATTTAGATCTCACCTCTATAGATCTTCTCGAGGCTAAGAATTCTATCCACTCTAAGTCTGCACACTCTTGGTCTCCTCCGATCATCCATCCCTACAAGCTGAACTTCGACGAAGCGGCTAAAGGCAATCCTGGGCCGGCTGGATACGGGGGGATCATCAAGAACGCTGAGGGTTCTGTTATGCATATGTATCACGGTTCGATGGGTCGAGATACCAACAATGCAGCTGAGATTGAAGGTTTATGGCAGGGGTTATGTACAACAGAAACAAAGAACTTTCTCCCCTTAGAGGTTGAAGGGGATTCTCAAATTCTCATAGAAGCTGCCATCCAGATACAATCAGGATCCTCAGCTACAAAGACAGCTTCGAGCTGGAGGCTTCTCAGTAGGCTGGAACAAATTGAAGAGTGGCTCAAAACTCCTCGCAGCATCTCCTTCAAGCACATCAGGCGCACAACTAACAAGGTTGCAGACAGACTGGCTAATCAAGGGGTCGATCAGCAGCTCCCCTTCTTCTCTGGTCTGTTGAATTGCTCCAATGATCCACAACTCAAAAGTGACTGCACTCTTCTGGTGCAACAAGATCTTTCCATCCCGGATCCAGGTGTCTGATGGCACTAAAGGCGCGTGGCCATTGGTATGGATGGGCGCGTGGATCCTCTGTACAGCCACATATCCTCTCGAGGCTCTGTTCATCACTTCTCACCTACT